>JAJJWW010012169.1:0-732716 GCA_023531295.1 Papaver armeniacum
ATCTTAGAAAAGCAAGCAAAAACACAAGTGATGTGTGTGTAGAGAGGTGTGTAGAAGTTATAAAACTTCTCTATTTATAGGCTTCAATATTCTCCAATTCTTCCAAGGATTAGAATCCTTTTCCTTTTGCAATTCAATTTCCAAATCAAGCTTTTCTCAACTCTTCCACCTTCTCTTTCCAAATTTGAGTCCAATTCTCCATCCAATTCCAAGCCCAAGTCCTCACACCCATGAGAGAAGTCCATAGAAAATTCTGGAAATTTGGTCGCCGGAAAAGCGGGATTGTGGCGGAATTTGGCCGGAAAACGTCACCGCCGCGCGCCTGAAAATTTTGTCGTCAAGAGAATATTCGACGGAATATTCCGTCCGGTCCTCCGTTAGGACTAACGGTCAAAAGGGTCAAACTAACGGTCAGTCGTCAGTCAATGGTCAAGGGAGGCGTCTCAGTCAGCTTTGAGTCAGCTTCTTACTCGGCTTCTGAGTTGGCTGATTCGTTGGGTCGGATCGAGTTAACACGCTGGCTTCCGAGTTGACTCGCCAGAATCAAAATCCGGCCGAGTTCTGTTTAATTACAGGACTTCCCGGCCACAATCAGGCCATCAATTTCTTCACCTGTTAAGAAATCCTAGCATACATCTATTGAAGCTTCAATCCATTTCAGTCACAACCCATTCAAGTTAGCAGCACCAATACTTCTTGCACCATTCCCTGTGACTTATGAATAGCAGCTCAACTTGTTTGGAAACTTCAATCAACCCATGAAAATCCTCTGATTCTTCCATTTATAATCTGGCAACATTAACAGAACTTATATACAATCCCAGGCCATACTCTGCAGCTCAAGATCCTTCATTGAACCACAAAAAGTCTGCTCAAGCCATTTCCTGGAGCTTTCAATTGCAGCTGCTACCTATTCCTGTAGTTCAACAACACCACCAAGCAGACCTCATAACAATAGCAACTGTAACCCATATCAACTCACTCTCTGATTTCAACAACAGCATCGATTTCAATCCAGCTGCAGCTTCACATAACACCAATCTCTCCCTGTAATTCACCGATTCTGTGAGTCACAGCATCTTCATATTCAGAGCATCAACAGCTCTCGGCTTCGACAGTTGAAGATTCTCACAGAAACCCCATCTCTCTCTTAGCTTCATCGCCATCTCTTGTTGTATCAACTTTCCGATTGGTCTGTCGATCTTAGCAGCGGCTGCTGCTTTTATTTCTTCTCTTGATTCAACCACAGACCCAACAATTCTTCAATAGTTCTTAGATTCAAACAAAACCCCTTTTATTCTTCGATTCAGAAACAACACAAACCCTAATCTCTCTCAGTTCTCCTCTGATTCATTATCTCAGTTTCTCGATCTTGAATCTCAAGCTTTCCTATCAATCCACCATGACCCCATCTTTATAGATCGAACCCATAACAGCGCCTTTCTCTGCTTCTTCTTCTCAATCATTTTCCCTCTGTGCTCTTGCTCGATCTGAATTTCTCTTCTTTCAATTCATCTCATCTGATTTTATTGTTTCAGGTGCCTGCTCGTTCTAATTTTCAGAGCAAATAATTGAAGGGGATGAATTCTAGGGTTCTGTAATGAAAAGAGATGGAGACGCCCAACATAAGAGCCACCCCATATGGGTGCCTATATTAGGTGGTCATTTCTGATAAGGGCTAGCCAAATTTCCAGCCCCTTATCCTCTGCTGGCTTGTCTATAGTATTCCTCCAGATTGGGTTGCCCCTTAACCTCAACTGGGCTCCATATATCACTCGCTTGTGAAATGACCTTTTTGCCCTTTTGGCTCAAATTGAGTGATTTCTTCTTCTTTTCCTCCGTGTGACTCCAAAGTAGCTACAAAACTCAAAACAAGCGTAAAATACATAATTTACAAGAAAAATAGCAAAGAAAGCATAAACTACTAGATAGTAAATACGGTGTATTCTACACCTATCAAGCAGTAATAACACGTCGATGTTTAGTGACCCACCAAAGCACTTAGAGAACAATAGATAAATATGGAAAAATAAAAATAGAATGTGATATGGCGATATTCCGAGATATGGTAACAACTATCATGTTAATTTGTGATTTATGAGCTATATTCTTCCCTTTTAGTTAATTAGTTCCTCAACTCCTGCATTCAAAATGGTTTCATCCACTAATGGTGTCAAAAACAAACTATACAAACATATAAATGCTCCCCCCACACTTAAACTTCACATTGTCCTCAATGTGTAAAACCGAAAGTTCTGAATTCTGACGTAACAGCAGATAAAATGCAAAAACTGTGCAAATTGGTAAGGAATTTGGAAAAACTCCATTTCACAAAAGTTGTTCACCTACGTGTTTTCTACACAGTATCAAAATTTCACAGTGTTTTGATAAACGGTCTGACAGTCATGGTCTCTGGACTGAACTACGAGCAGTCTGAAATTTTCTGACGAAAAGGTATTCGTCATAATTCTCTTCTAAGATAGATTACGGACTCAATGAAATTAAACATAGGGATGCAAATATGATATAAAAACAGTAAAAACGAAACAAAAATAAAATAAAAAGCAAAAGGATAAAAGATACAAAACCGGTGGGTTGCCTCCCATTTAGCGCTTGTTTTAAAGTCGACGGCCCGACTTAGCTTCTTGTAAGATTCATTCCCCATACACCAATAATCGGAAAAGTTGGGGATCCACCCATAGCACCTGTTTTGCAAACACTAGCTTCACACAAATATTAGTACAATAAAGCAAAAGTGAAGCTATGAACCGATAAAATCTTCCCCCACACTTATTCTTGTCCACACATGGAAGTGTATAAAGAATATAGGAGTCGGGTACTTCCACGGTTTCTTGTTCCATAACCTGCATAGTATGAGAATCAAGTTTCTCTAATGGCGGAAACGAGAAACAAAGTCATTCAACAATATTCTCGAAGCACATACATTCAAACCAATAAGAGGTAAAGGAGAAGAAACAATAGGCAAAGGGTTAGATAAACCTTTCACAATCTCTTGTATCACGGAATCCTCTTCATCCTTGAAAAATTCAAGTGAATTATTCACCTCTTTTATATCATGGTCCTCTATCAAACCTTGCAACCATTCTTCGTCCGTTTCTGCCTTAACCAAAGTATCGACATAAACATCATCATTACAATCATATGCAAGCTCAATTGGGTCTTCCACAATATTGGTCATAACGGTATCATTCTCAACACACTCCTCTTTGTTGTAAGGCACATACTCTTTTGCGGATCCAAATTTTATTATAAGAAACTTTTTTAGAACACTCGAAAATGCATCATCCTCAAGCTCCACCCTTTGAATAGGCTCTTGATCAATATTAAGATCAATGCTCGAGTAATCTACACAAGTGTCGACATATTCCTCTTCGTCTTCATCTTGATCCCAAAAAGACTCCTCGGAGATGTCACCATGAGTTGTTTCAAGCAATGTATCATAATCACCGTCACTATCATAGTCAACATAAGATTGTTCCTCGCTGAATTTAGTGTTGTTAATCTCTAACTCATCCTTTTGAATAGGTGAATGATCATTATTACGATCAAGAGTTGAGTTAACTACACAATTATCAACGAAAGTGCCCAAGGATTGGCCTTTTTCAACATTAGCATCAATCAAATATTCATCACAAACCATATGCACATTAGAATTATCCATATCTTCCTTGTATTGATCAATACCTCTTCGCAAACTATCCATACCTTCACGAAGTTCTTGGAGTTGCTCGTTTGTAGTCTCTTTTGCTTTTTGAAATTCCTCTTGTAAAAAGGTGGAAACTTTATCTATAAAATTAGAGACTTTTTGTTCACAAACATAAGAATCCTCCCATCCTTGTTGTTGTTCCCCGCCATAAGGTTGTTGAGGAAAACCATAAGGTTCCATGGAATATTGGTCATAACCAATGAATTGGTTTTGATTATACCCATGGAATTGGTAGTTATCATATTGTTGAGGTTGTTGAAAACCGTATCCATCCATATAGTATGCTCCCTCCATAGAAATAAGCACCTGAAATAAGATTCTCAAAACAAGGTTAAAACCCAGAAAATAAGAAAAAATAAAACAAAAACTAAATACAAAAATAAGAAACCAAAACCAATTAACAACCATTGCCTCCCTAAGAAAACGGCGCCAAAATTTTTGGTCATGATCGAAGCGTCAAAAATAAATTACACTTTCTTACTACTCAAAATATAAATATAGCAAGGGCAAGAAAGGATCGATCCACGGAGAGGTCTAGGTTGTCAAATTGTTTTGGTTTCTATATAAATCACCGGAGTTTTCTCGATTATATGAAAGTAAAATAAATATAAAAGCAAAGAAACAAATAAGCAAACAAATAAGATAGAAGAGATATTGGTTAAGGATTTCGTTTTCATTCAATAACATGCTTTTCACAATAACTAGAATTGATTTTTAATCTCAACTTTTATCAAAGACCCTAGAATACCTTGATCGCAAGAATATCCCGCAAACCTCCTCATGTCATCAACAAACACATTAAAAGATGCGAATATGAATTCTACCTAAAGGAACAACCTAACGTGTAAAAGCACTAATCAAGTTTAATTCCCTAGATGCGTTAAGTTCTATGAAATCAGGCCAATCAAAGCAATTGAACGTGGAAAGCGCACTAATTCAATTTAACAAAGGTTACGATTCACATATGATCATAAGAATATATCACTACAAACCATAATCATATTATGCTACTTGTATTCAAGGAATATCACTTTTACGTATAATAAACCCTAAACTAGCAATAGATGTGATTAGAAGTTCTACCAATTTGCAACTTGACAAAACAATCAATCAATCATAAAACAATATTTCCAGAGAATTGCAAACGATAATTATGAGACGAAACTAATATATTGAATCAAAGAATCATATTATGTGAAATCCAACTATTCCATAACCAAAAATAAACTTAGGTACTCATATTCAAGGAGTTCATCACAAGAAGAAAGAGAAAAGACTTCATGGTTCTAAACCCTAGAAAAAGTAGAGATAATAATACGTGGTCCATCAAAAATTGTATAAGTCTTCCCTTTTGTAGTCTTTTTCTCCTTCCAAAACTAGGTTTTGTCTTCAAAGTCCATTAGTTGGAAATTCACAAGGCCCACCATGGAGAGAAACCCATGCAAAAATATGTCCCAAAAACGCTCGCCGGAAAATGGGATTGTGGCGGAAATCTACGGAAAAGTCGTGGAAAAGCATCTCGGGTGGCGGCAAAGTCCACCTCGCCCCGGTCAACGGGTCAAGTCGGTCAACGGGTCGGCGAGTCAAGGATCATTGAGTTGGAACGAGTCAGCTCGGGTGAGTCGGGTAACCAAGTCGACTTCTTAGTCAAGGCCGAGTGGTCCGAGTTGCCTTGGCTGTGCTAGGCCATTGCAGACAGCATGTATCGGTCATGCACCATGATGGTGCTCCAAGCAATTCCAACCATTCTGCTATGCCATCTTCTATTCCACATCATTTCCTGCATCTCACACAACCATTGCTTGTCATATGGGTCTTGTTCTCGCAACAAAGATATCAAGACCATCCCCGTACCTAGCATACATCTAAGTTTCCACCTCATTCATTCCACAACCACCAGCAGAACCCCCTCTAGCCATTTCACTTATCAACACCTACAACTGAGAGTACCAACACACTCTCCCAATCTCATATCTCCAATTCTTCCCTGAAATTCCATGTGAGCTGCAACCTCAGGCTGTTACAGAGGCCTGCCACTATCTCCACCAAACCGCTCCCTTGTAATCAGCCCTGTAATCCATTCCGCGTCGCCACCAGCTCATGTACCTGCAACTGCAAATTGAGCCATTGCTTCACTGGCTCGCGCCAACACCCTGCAACATCACACATCAACCATCATGGACTGACTGCAGCTACACAACTCCGCCTACTTAATCTCGCCATTTCCAGTGGATCAGCATCAAACTTCTCTTGCTCAACACAGTCCCATCAACATCAGCTTCAAACTACAATGACCAGCATCATTTCCCATTGCAGCTCAACCAGTCCACCTGCAACTTCTTGCATCACCTGAGCTGCAACTTCAGAGCAACACCAGCCCTATCAACACAACTCAGCCAGGGAGCACTCCATTACCACCAATTACCCCCTGAGTTCAAGCTTTCACAACTTCACTCCATCTCAGTCGAACCAGTATGCACAATCCATTTCAGCATCAACTCTCAGCTCCATTTCCAATATTCATCTACACCCTTGGCCATCTGCAATTCCAGCTTAACTCAACATCTCAGGCCAACCTGTCTCAGTCCCCTGCAATATTGAATTCCAGTCACACCATCACAGCTGCTCCACAGTCTTTCCAAACTTGAGCATCAACTATTGCATTGCAGCCACCTTCACCCGCCTTGCACTTGTTCAAACTTTTCCTTCAACTTGCTTAGCTCCACAATTCCATTGAGCTCCACGAGAGCGACCATGGCAACCAACAAAGACCAGCCTTCCGCTCGTATCACCAACACAACAGTAACCTCGCATCTTATTCAACTACATCATAATCACTGGACCCAATTTGCATTAGCTCAATCTCAAGCCATGTATAGCTACCAAAACCCCACAGATTCATCTTCTCTTTCTAATTCCATCTTGACCAAAACCACCCATTCTGAATCAATCAACCTCCGGCTAAAATTAGCATCACCATCGCACAAGCGACTCCATCTTCTCTGTGTTCCTTCCTTAAACATGACTTCCATTAATCATCGTTAGACTCAATTCGAGAGAACAACCCATGCTATAATTCATCCATCTCCCCAGAACTCATCTCTCGCAAGACAAGAACCACCGGGTGCCTCACCGCAACGCACTTCGCCTTACAACATTTCTTCCCAATTGTCTACTTTGATTCATCAAATTCATGCCCATCTCGGTCAAATCCACATGACTTGAACCGCCGGACCCATGTTCTTCTCAGTGTATAAATCGATGTACCTAAACCCATCTGAATCTGAGTTCTTTTTAATAGCAGAGAACAAGGAAGGAAGAATGTGAGAAATGATTCTCTTCTCGACCAAATAAAGCCATGTCTCTCGTTCTTCTTCTCCCCTGAATTTCTCCAACAACAGCACCCCATCTTCATCTCCTTTAAAATCAACTCAAAACCCATCAGAACCACCATTCAATCGAGAACAGCAACATCAAACTTGAAAGCCCTGAAAACCTCTACTGATTCAATCACTTAGCATCTCTCGATCAACAGCAGCATTCTTTCCTCTCATCAGGTGAACAATGGTCGAAATAGATAAGAAATGAGAACCTCTCAAGATGTAGGGTTTGGATAACAGGGTCGGGTCGGGTCCGGATCTAGGTGTTACTATGAGCTGATCCGGGTGTTGCCAGCATAACCATCCTCTGGATAAGGGCTACCCGGTGTTAATAACACCCACTGCTGAGTGATCAGGGGTACCCTGAATGAGAGCCCCTTAACCACCTCTGGACTCCAAATAGTCTTCGCCCTTGATGAAATGACAAGTTTGCCCTTTTTGTTCAATTTTGGTGATTTCTTCTTCTTTTCCTCCGTGCGACTCCAGAGTACCTAATAACTCAAAAACACGCGTAAAGTACATAATTCACAAGAAAAATAGCAAAGAAAGCGTAACTACTAAATAGTAAATACGGTGTATTCTACACCTATCATGCGGCTAGCATGGTTGGCATGCTTTGGCGCGTTTGGTGTGGCTGGCATGATTTGCCATTGGCACAGAGGTGCGGCTAGGGCCACGATAAGGTTGTTTGGCTTGGCGTGGTGTGACTAGCGTAGCTAGGGCCAAGGCAGAGTGTGTTTGGCATGGCGCGGCTAGCTTCGGCTAGGTGTGGCTGGCATGATTTTCCATTGGCACAGAGGTGCGGCTAGAATGGTTGGCATGCTTTGGCGCATTTGGTGTGGCTGGCATGATTTGCCATTGGCACAAAGGTGCGGCTAGGTCCAAGGTAAGGGTGTTTGGCTTGGCGTGGTGTGACTAGCGTAGCTAGGGCCAAGGCAGAGTGCGTTTGGCATGGCGCGGCTAGCTTGGGCTAGGTGTGCTGGCATGATTTGACATTGGCACAGAGGTGTGACTAGCATGGTTGGCATGCTTTGGCGCGTTTGGTGTGGATGGCATGATTTGCCATTGGGACAGAGGGGAATTAGGGTTTTGCTTGTTGTAACCCTAATTTGAAAAAATACCTCCTATTAATTACTGACTACATGCATTAATTGTTCTGATAAATGTGTCACCGGTGACATTAGGTTATTCGGGGTTTTACGATTTTACCCTTTGTCTAAAAAACATCATCGACATTAAGTCCCCTGCTTAGCTCGGAACAGGGGCTTTGTTGCGAGGTAAGCATAAGATGGTGACAAACTATCAGCAATAAATTGTAAATAGAATTGAGGAGACTTGTCTGACCTTTTTATAGATAGGATTTGGAATCCTTTCCTCTGGCAGTTTTGCACAAATCGGGAGGCTGGCCCGATTGGGAAGTCAACATCATTGAGAGACAGGAAGCTGGGCAGCATTGAGAAGTTAACGCGAGTTGGGAAAGCGAGCGTGCTAGGTTTGAGTGGGACCGGCGCGAGGTGGGAAGGCTGAGTGTGCTAGCTGGCGCGACTTGGGCGGTCATTGGGAAGTTTTGCAATTGGTGGGACCGGTGCAACTTGGGCGACATTGGGAAGTTGGGCGCAATTGGTGGGACCGGTGTGGCTTGGGCGGTACTGGGGAGTTGGCGCAACTGGTGGGAGGTGCAACTTGGGCGACGTTGGGAAGTTGGGCGCCCTTGTGGGCCCGTTCCTTATACGCACGATTTTTGGTAAAGGGAAATCCTTCCTTATTTCAGAATCTTCACGCCCATATATATAAAATCCCTTTCTCTCATCTTGCACTTTGTTCCTTCATCTTTTCATACTAGCGGAAGAGTCACAAAGAAAGACCGGCTTCCAGGTATGTCTTCCAGTACTTCTCTTGTTTCCCTTTTCATGTAGGTGCAAACCCTAAGAGTAGGCGTTTTTCTTTTATAATCCTTGCAATGATATTGCGCTTATGATTTCTTGGCGTGCTTCTTGTAGAAAATATTGTATATATGCACCCAAGGGAAATACTGCATATATGATTCGAACCCGTAGAAAAATGCTCCATGTATAATTTTGAACCCGAAGAAGGATACCATAGACGCATTTGAGCCCGTAGAAAATACTGCATATATAGTTTTGAACCCGAAGAAGGATACTGCAGACGCACTTGAGCACGTATAAAATCTTTGCGTATATAATTTTGAACCACAGAAGAAAATAATGCGTGTGCGAGTTTTGAACCCGTAGAGAATACTGTATATGAATCCCAAAGAGGAATACTATATATGTGCTTCATATGACTTCGAACCCATAGGAAATATTGCATATATGAATTTCGGATCTGAAGAAAATACTGCGCGTGCAGTTTTGAACCCGTAGAGAATACCCCCTTTTTTTTGTTTTCTAGGTTTTCCTTTTGTTTGGTGCGGTTATGTGTCAGGGAGATAATTTCGTCTTTCTCCGTTTGTTTTGTGCGAGATATCTTGTTACCAAATTGTTATGAAGAAATCCGACAAGATGTTACGAACAAAATTTCGCTTCATCGAAGGATGTTCATAATTCCAAACCAAACACGGATGATGAATTCTTTGCCAAACCCTCGCCCCCCGATCGGAAGAATCACCCGGGTTTCGTGCCAATTTTGTTAACAGGTGGTGAAGATGAAAAGAAAACATGTTGATTCGCCGAGAGAACACCATACAGTTCTGTCTTCATAAAGGGGTATATTCTTCTTCCAACATTGATTTCAGGATGTGTCAAAGCCCATTGCGTTCTTTTGATAGATGGGTTGAGTTCATGGTGAGTAAGGAGCACATAAATATTAACTTGACTCGAGCACAGATTATTGATGCTGTCAGAGCTTCAGTAAGTCTCCAGATTAGGAAGGATATCCCGGGCTTGGTCGCTTTCATCTCCAGATGGTGTTCGGACACCCATACGATCATATGTAGATGGGGTGAAATAACTTTCTCCTTAAAGAGTGTGGCTCTCTTGCTTTGATTCTTGGTAGAAAGGGAATCTTAACATCCAATTGTCTGAAGGTGAGGAGAAGATGCGGGATGACCTTGCCGCTAAGTTGGGAGATTTCACTCGAAAAGACTCCACTGCAAAGTTGAAGGATTCTGTCCGGAAAGAGGACGAAAGGTGCTTTTACAGCTGGTGGATATCTCAATGGTTTCCGGACGATCTGGAACCTAAACAGAAAAGCAGTGATCTTCACGTTGCAGCATTTTTGGCTCTCTGGTTGTCTAGAGACATTTTTGATGACGGTTCTGGAAAGAAGGAAATAAGACCAGAGTTGCTAGTGATTGCTGTGAAGTTGGCAAAAGGTGAAGTTCTTCCCATTGGCAAGCTATTCCTTGGTTCCCTGTATGTGCATCTGGATCACCTAGTTGCGAACATGCGAGTTTCAAATGGTTTCATGAAAGTGGATTCATATATGCACGTTGCTTTTCTGCAAGCCTGGTTATGGGAGCACTTTGAGAAGTACGCTCCAAAACCGTTGCCTTCGATTCCCGTGAGTTGGGGAGGCTCCTGAATTCTTCGATGGGTGAACATGCGTCCAAGAGTTGGCATGAGCTTGGTTAGTCTTCTCGATAAGTCGCATAAAATCAGTTTTCGCCCATGGGAGCCGGTCCATAGGTCGGTGACTCAAATTGACACCTTTGCTTCAGCTCCGATCATGTCTTTGTCTTTTGACGACAGCTTGAGTGTTGGTGAAAACTTGTTTATTCAAAGTTGCATGTCCGGTTATATGCCGTCTTTCTTCATGGGGTCTTTCCGAATAGCTTCTTACAATATTGACCATGCTGCTCGTCACATGGGTTTCGATCAAGGGGTGCCTCTTGCTTACCAGCTGGTGGTTCCTAAGGATTCATTGCGTTCCACCCTCAATGCCAGTGCCCTTGAGCCGGGTATCCGCCTTCCCTTCTTTCAAACGAGAAGAGTAACTTCGACGACTTTTGGCTATAATTAGTTCTGGTACGATGAGTTCATTATGATCCAAGATTTTGTAAATAACTTGGTGGAGAATGTTCGTTGTAAACCTTCCCCAGCAGTTTTGAAGAAGTATCCAATGTTGAGAGATCTCAAGCGAAAGTTTCTCGGCAACTCGGAAATTCCCGGGCAAAGGAACAAAGAACGAAGAATCGTGCTGGCGGGTTCGGGTGGTTTCAAAAGATCATCCCACATCTCTCGTGTCTTTCAGTTCTTCCAATAACCAGGTATGTATCACCTCCTTGTTGGTTTGTCTCAAAACACGTGAATTTCTGCTGAAAACATGTGTCTTGTTTCTTACAGGGCTTCGGTAGTGTTAATGCTTTCGCTGCCCTTGCACGTTGCCAGGAGACGGCAATTTCTTCGAAGAATTCCGGCAAGACTGAGCCTTCTCATAACGGTGATGAGCCAGAGAAAGAAGAAATTTCGACAAGAGAGAGTGATTCTTCTGACAGCACTGGTTCTTTTTCGGGAAGTGGTTCGGTGAGTTTCGATCTTCTTTTTCTTTCTTCTTCCTTTTTTTTTTTTTGAAAAATGTCTAACTCAAGTTCGCAGGAGGAATCCGGTTCGGAAGACGATTCTGGGGCGGAGCCACACAAAAACTTGCCTTTGGTGACCACCGCCGGTGACTTGGAGATGGGAGTTAGCCAATCGCTGGGCACAGATGTGGTTCAAATGGTGGATAATTCCCTGATGGTTTCTGCCGTAGACATGGAAAAAGACCCTTTGCGAGTCGTGAGGCCGATTCACGGGGCGCCATTTTCGATCCCCGTACTTGGTTCCTTATTCGGGTCATGTCTTTGGTTGGCGGTTTGACATCTTGGCTAAGTATGAGGCGTTGTACACCAGAATCTGGGAGAAGTATGGACATATGGCCACAACCAAGAAGATCACTAGTCGATTTGCGCTGGTTAAGCGTGTGGAAGAGGCTTTATCTTCCATCGAGGACATGCGTGAGGTGGACTGGCCACACCGTTTCGAAGACGTTATTGCCCGCCCGGGAGCACCATCGCGACGTGTGTGTAGAAAAGGAGTTCAACGCTTCATGGTTTATCGAAGGCCTTCTTGAGATCCAGTCGAAAGATGCGGCGATCGAAAGCCTTTGCGAGAGGAGATTGCACGACAGGAGGTAGAACTCGAAAAGCTTTCCAAGATGTTGACTATGAAGAGAGCGGCTCTTGAAGATGCAAAGTTGACTTTCTCCAAGAAGAGCAGACCTCTGTTGGATGATTTTCCTTGAATGTTTCTCTGTTAAACTTTCATTTAGGTTCTTCTTCTTTTCTTTTTTTTGAAAAACATCCGGACGTCCGGTTCAAAGTTCGTAGGTTTTGATAGGCAGTGGTAGCTTTTGAGGATATTAGATTATTTCTGGGATGAATGGTTTTGACAATATAACTCTGATTATGTTTTTTGAAAGGAATATTGCTTTTATGAAAGTGTGTGCTAGCAATCGGCACAAGACGCAATAGTATGACGGTTTTACTAAGAACCTAAAAACAGATCGTATATCTTGCCCAATCTAAATTTACTCACTTCATAGTTTTTTTTTTTTCTGCGAACACGCCCCTCTCCATGTAAAAGGCGGCTTTGCTGGTAGCATCGCCAGCAAGTCCCCAATCGCTTGTAGCATCTTCAGCGAGTCCCCAGTTTTCTTGTGTAGTCTTTACGATTGTGCTTAGGGTTGTCAGTAGTTGAATCGGATTGAGTCGCCTTCCCTACCATCTTGACATCCGGGTCGAAGAACGATATCGACAGATCGACATTGTAGCCGATAGATCAATCCTCCCATTTGTGGTCGCCAATTGTTTATGGGTAAAAATCGTTTCCGCCGATTTTGGTAAATTCGGTAGGTGAGTGAGAAACTGGTTTAAACCCTAAACAAATGTGCTGCACGCGAGCACTTTCTTTATTCGAGAGATCAATCTATACAAGTCCGGCCTAAACCACGAAATGGCCGTTCCAGACTTGCTTCGGTCACAAAGTGGGGGAGAAGGGTTCATTTGGGGAGGGAAGCAAAGAAAGGTGTTGAGACCAAAATAATTTTGGGAGAGTAGTGTCTCGACTTGTATCAGAAAGTGAAAGCTTCGGAAGCTTGCAAGAGATGAAAGCCTTTTTGGAGAGCTTGCAAAGTTGACTTTTATAAGAGTGTTGTGTTTTTCTCCTGACCGAGACTTGTCATCTGGTGGAAATAGGTAAGACCTATTTATACAAGTCGAGATTGAAACGTACCCTGGCCTCATGAAGGAAGAGAATAAAGGGTGAAATAATGGGAGGAGGTGGTAACCGCATGGTGTTTATGGGTGAAAACGTTTTCACCATTATTTCCTCATTTATTTGACCGCTTTATTCTTATTCACGCTTTCTTAATATGAGCGTAGCGTACGCTGCATGCTGTGACCGCCAAACCAAAACCCTAGAAAGCATCCCCCAGTTTGTGTTGATGTCTCGAGTGTTGGTTGCACCTTGAGTGCAAGTGGTGCTGCTAGTGGCGCGTGTGGCATGTGCCAATGGCATGTGCGGAATGCCTTTGTTGCGGGTTGCACCTTGAGTGCAAGTGGCAATGCCAGAGCTGCTAGTGGCGTGTGTGGCATGTTTCAATGGCATGTGCAAAATGCCTTGGTGATAGGTTGCACGTTGAGTGTAAGTAGCAATGCCATAGATGCTAGTGGCGTGTGTGGCATGTGCCAATGACATGTGCGGAATGCCTTGGTGTTAGGTTGCAGGGTTTGCAAGTTAGGCTACCAAGCTGGGGTTTTGGCATGTGCCAATGGCACGTACGGCCAAGTTGGCCTAGGTTGCACGGCTTGCAAGTTAGGCTACCATCGTGCGTGTTTGGCATGTGTCAATGGCACGCACGGCATTTAGGGCCACGGCTAGGTAATGAAAGCTACCAGCGAGCGTGTTGGCATGTGCCAATGGCACGCTCGGCCATTAGGGACACGGCTTGGTAAGAAAAGCTACCAGCGATACGTGTTGGCACGTGCCAATGGCATGCGTGGCCATTAGGGTCACCACCTGGTAAGAAAAGCTACCAGCAATGCGTGTTGGCATGTGCCAATGGCATGCGTGGCCATTAGGGTCACGGCTTGGAAAGAAAATCTACCAGCGATGCGTGTTGGCATGTGCCAATGGCATGCGTGGCCATTAGGGTCACTGCTTGGAAAGAAAAGCTACCAGCGATGCGTGTTGGCATGTGCCAATGGCATGCTCGGCCATTAGGGCCACGGCTTGGTAAGAAAAGCTATCAGCGATGCGTGTTGGCATGTGCCAATGGCATGCTCGGCCATTAGGGCCACGACTTGGTAAGAAAAGCTACCAGCGATGCGTGTTAGCATGTGCCAATGGCATGCTCGGCCATTAGGGCCACGGATTGGTAAGAAAAGCTACCAGCGATGCGTGTTGGCATGTTGCAATGGCATGCTCGGCCATTAGGGCCACGGCTTGGTAAGAAAAGCTACCAGCGATGCGTGTTGGCATGTGCCAATGACATGCTCGACCAATTTGGCCTAGGTTGCACGGTTTGCAAGCCTAGGCGCGGGAGCTACTTTGGCATGGCGCGGCTAGGGCCAAAGTAAGGGTGTTTGGCTTGGTGTGGTGTGACCAGCATAGCTGGGGCCAAGGTAGAGTGCGTTTGGCATGGCGCGGCTAGCTTGGGCTAGGTATGGCTGGCATGATTTGCCATTGGCACAGAGGTGCGGCTAGCATGGTTGGCATGCTTTGGCGCGTTTGGTATGGCTGGCATAATTTTCCATTGGCACAGGGGTGCGGCTAGCATGGTTGGCATGCTTTGGCGCGTTTGGTGTGGCTGGCATGATTTGCCATTGGCACAGAGGTGCGGCTAGGGCCAAGGTAAGGGTGTTTGGTTTGGCGTGGTGTGACTAGCGTAGCTAGGGCCAAGGAAAAGTGCATTTGGCATGGCGCGGCTAGCTTGGGCTAGGTGTGGCTGGCATGATTTTCCATTGGCACAGAGGTGCGGCTAGCATGGTTGGCATGATTTGGCGCGTTTGGTGTGGCTGGCATGATTTGCCATTGGCACAGAGGTGCGGCTAGGGCCAAGGTAAGGGTGTTTGGCTTGGCGTGGTGTGACTAGCGTAGCTAGGGCCAAGGCAGAGTGCGTTTGGCATGGCGCGGCTAGCTTGGGATAGGTGTGGCTGGCATGATTTTCCATTGGCACAGAGGTGCGGCTAGCATGGTTGGCATGCTTTGGCGCGTTTGGTGTGGGCGGCATGATTTGCCATTGGCACGAGAGGTGCGGCTAGGGCTAAGGTAAGGGTGTTTGGCTTGGCGTGGTGTGACTAGCGTAGCTAGGGCCAAGGCAGAGTGCGTTTGGCATGGCGCGGCTAGCTTGGGCTAGGTGTGGCTGACATGATTTGCCATTGGCACAGAGGTGCGTCTAGCATGGTTGGCATGCTTTGGCGCGTTTGGTGTGGCTGGCATGATTTGCCATTGGCACAGAGGTGCGGCTAGGGCCAAGGTAAGGGTGTTTGGCTTGGCGTGGTGTGACTAGCGTAGCTAGGGCCAAGGCAGAGTGCGTTTGGCATGGCACGGCTAGCTTGGGCTAGGTGTGGCTGGCATGATTTTCCATTGGCACAGAGGTGCGACTAGCATGGTTGGCATGCTTTGGCGCGTTTGGTGTGGCTGGCATGATCTGCCATTGGCCTGAGAGAGGGAATTAGGGTTTTGCTCGTTGTAACCCTAATTTGAAAAAATACCCCCTATTAATTACTGACTACATGCATTAAATGTTCTAATAAATGTGTCACCGGTGACATTAGGTTATTCGTGGTTTTACGATTTTACCCTTTGTCTAAAAACCACCATCGACAACTGGAAGGATAAATCCAGGGAGGTTTGGCTTCTGGAAGGTGACAGAAACTCACCTTATTTCCATAGAGTCACCCTCTTTAGGAGAAAAAGAAACGATATAAGTTGGATAAAGGATGCCTCTAATGCTATTCTAACTGATAGAAATAGTATTGGAACTTCCTTCATAAATTACTTCAAAAATCTGTATTCTTCCCACCCTCAACAATTTCAAGATGAAATTCTGGCTGACCTTCCCATAAAGTTTACTGCTGAAGATAATTCTATTTTAAATCTTCCTCTTACTGCTGAGGAGATTAAAAATGTTGTCTTCCAAATGGGGGGTAAGAAGGCTCCAGTCCCTGATGGATTCACATGCCTGTTTTACCAAAAAAATTGGGATATTGTTGGTGAGGCTGTCATTGATATGACCCAAATCTGCTTCAGAACATGGCATATTGCTAAGGTCTTTAACCATACCGATATTGCCCTGGTTCCTAAAGTTCCTCTTGCTGAACTTGTTTCTCAATATAGAGCTATAGGTCTTTGTAATTTCATCTACCAAATTCTTTCTAAAACTCTGGCTAACAGACTGAAACCTTTTATGAACAATATTATATCCCAAAATCAAAGTGCTTTCATTCCGAAGAGGAGTATTTCTGGTAATATTCTTCTGGCAAATGAAGTTATATATGTTGTCAATCATAATGACAAAGTTGAGGGTATAACTGCCATAAAACTTGATAAGTCCAAGGCTTATGATAAATTAAAATGGTCTTTTCTTGAGAGTGTTTTGAAAAAAGTGGGTCTCTCCTTGCACTGGATTAAACTTATAAATCAGTGTGTGTTTACTGTTTCTTATTCAGTCATTCTCAAAGGTTGTCCTACTGGTTTTTTCCAACCTGAAAGAGGCCTGAGACAGGGTGACCCTATATCCCCCTATCTCTACATTATTTGCTCTGAAGCTCTTTCTGCTCACATTGAAAGCCTTCAGAATAAAGGTATTCTTGAAGGTATCAAAGTTCGTAAAGATGCTCCAGTCATGACACATCTTCTATTTGCTGATGATGCTCTTCTATTTTCTAAAGATACTACCAAAAAATTTCAAGTTATAAAAAGTTATCTCCAAAGTACTGTCCGGCTTCTGGTCAAGAAATTAACTTTGAAAAATCAGGTATCTTGTTCAGTAGGAAGATACCTGAACATAGGAAGGCTACTCTAGCCAACGTTCTTGACATTCATAGTAGAGATTTAGGAGAAAAATACCTTGGCACTCCAACAGTGTTTCAAGCCTCAAAAATCCAAACCCATATGGGTATTCGGCAAGCTTTTGATGCCAGAATTTCTATCTGGTTGCATAAGCTTCTATCTCAAGCGGCTAGAACTACTCTGATTAAGCATATTGGTCAAGCCATCGATCCCCCTCTTTCAAATGGGGCCTTTTCTTATACCTAAACATTTTTGTAGTCTTATGGATTCCCATCTATGCAAGTTTTGGTGGGGGGAAACTTTAGACCCCAAGGATAGGAAATTACACCTCTTGGGGTGGGACATTCTATGCTCCCCAAAGGCTGGAGGTGGTTTAGGTTTTAGAAAGGCTGAGTTGAATAATCTGGCTATGTTGGCCAGGAATGCTTAGAGGATTTTAGAACATCCTGATTGTCTCTTAGCTACTACTCTTAAAGCTAAATATTTTCCAAAAACTGATTTTCTGAATGCTAAGTGTTCTGCCAAGTGCTCTTGGACTTGGAAGTGTTTGCATCTTATTAAAGAGCTGATTAAGCCCTTCATTTCCTGGATTGTGGGGGATAGTCAATTTATTGACCCATGGTGTGATAAACGGATACCCACTTTAGGCTCTGCCACACCCAACCCATTAGTCCCACCTGATCCTAGTATTAAAGTCTCCTATTTTATTGATACTCATACTAGGAGTTGGAATTTGTCTAGACTTAACACCCACTTTGATAATGCTTCTGTTCAGAAGATTGTCATTATTTCCTTAAGTCAGCTTTGCACTCCTGACATGAGGGCTTGGGATCTTTCAAAGAATAGCAAATTTTCTTCTAAATCTGCCTACATGGGACTCAGAGGGCTTAGGCCTTCCCCTTATAAGAATCTTTGGAAGCGTATTTGGAAAGTTCGAGTACCTTACAGAATTCAGATCTTTCTTTGGAGAGAAGCAAAAAATGCTTTGCCTTCAAGGGCTGTTCTGCACACTAGAATGCCTATGCACACTGTTGATTTTGCTAGATGTCAAGATCCTCATGAAACCATTATGCATGTTCTGGTTCTCTGCCACTTTGCTAGCAGAGTGTGGTTCTTATCTGCTTTTAGTATAAACTCTCAGTTTTTTCAAAACAAATCTTTTCTTGATTGACTCTCGTTCTGGTTATTGATCCTTTATCTAAGCTTCCTGATGAAGCTCAATGTCTTTTTGTTACCATCCTATGGTCCCTCTGGACTAGTAGGAACAATTTCATTTTTGAAAATTTAAAAGAGTCTCATGTAGAATTAGCCAGAGCTAAAACAATGCTTCTTACTAGGAAGTCCTGCCCTATACCTTCTCCTACCTGTTCTGTCAGTATTTGTGATAAATGGATGCCCCCTCCTTAGGATGGATTAAATGTAATATTGATGGTGCCTTTGATATCATTTCTGGAGCGAATGGTGCAGGATATGTGATGAGGGACTTCTCTTGCAAAGCCTCCTTTTGTGCCTCCTTGACTTTTGAAGTGATGTCTGCTGAAGCCAGAGCAATTTGGGCAGTACTGAAGAAAGCAGTGGAGCAGCAGTTAACTCATATCATAGTGGAAAGTGATGCGAAGAATCTCATTGATCAATTTTTGCTGGCCAGTTTGGTGTAGATTTGCGAACGGATGTTATCTTTAAGGATATTCAGTTTTTTTCTTCTAAACTTGTAGCTTGTATTTTTAGTTTCCAACCACGCATTTGTAACTCTGTTGCCCATGACTTAGCTCAGTGGGAAAAAACAAACAATATCTTTATGTACTGGTCTGTTCCTCCTGTTTGGTTACTCCCAACAGTCGAGGGGGATCATTAACCTTTTTGAAGGCCTTTATCTATTAAAAAAAAAAAAAAAAAAAAAAAAAAAAAAAAAAAAACTATTCTTATATCTCACCCAACAATCCCAATATCCACGTTTCTCCTGTTATAAGTAACTACCATAGTTAGACGTAATATACTGTGTTGTCATATGAGTTCTTAGCTATGAGAGGTTAGTAATGGAAAAGAGTTGCTCTGTTATTTTCCAGAGTGGAAAAGTCTATCCAGATTTTATTTAGAACTATTGTATCCAGTTATATGTCTTTTCTCTTGTGTGCTGGAACTCTTTTTTTTTTTACATGCTAGCTTTAATAGGTTCTGCTCTCTCTGCCTTCTGACTCATATTATTGAATGTCATATCTGAGAGGAAAATACATATAGAGGGGTGGTTCTGTGTGCAGACGGTAGTTTCTTAAGATTAAATAATAGTGCAGGTGGCCCTTTTTGGATCAGGCAGATGCCAGATGCCAAGGAAAAGAGCCGTACCAAGCTTATAGGAAACATAGGCAATTTCCTAGGGCCCCCGGATGATAGGCCCCCCACTAATAGTTGTGTATTCGCCCGCCAGAGTGAAAAAAAAAGAAGAAAGAAAGTACTATCAGCCCATTTCTAAATTATTTTGGCCCAATTGGAACATTGTTTGCTTGTTTTTAAGATTACGATACAATAATTGATGAATTCGCATCGAGGAGAAGTCAATTTTTTCGTAGATTAACTACTTTTGCCTAGTCGTTTCCATTTGAAAATTTTATTACATAAGTCGTTGAATATTTTTTTAGGGCCCCTATTTTCGATTTTTGTCTAGAGCCCCTAAAAATCTTGGTACGACCCTGCAAGGAGATGACAAGAGGTTTCAAATTTCTAACAGAAAGATGCCTAGAACGCATCACCAGTGTTTCAAAATGAGTAATGTTCATTCGTGAAATTACTTTTTAGCTTCGAGTAGCCACTAACTACATTTCTGAGTTCATGGCTAGCATCTGCGCTTTGGAATAGGGCACTGACAAACCATATGTTCAAGGTAATCCTCCAATCTGACTCTAAAGCAGTTAAAGAGAGATATTTGGTGAAATTTTCCACACTTATCACCGGTGGAGAGAGTTGTTATTTATATGAATTACATTACCCTAAATAGGGCATATATTACATGAATGAGAATAACGAAATTACTGCACAAATCATGCCTTTGATACAGGTCGTACAATTGTGATTGAAGAGTGATTCTCTGGTAGCTGGCATAGTAAAGGATCAGCGCTAATCAAGCCACTGATATAGGCTTTAGCTGTTGTATCCTTAACATCCCCCCTCAAGTTGAGCGTGAGTTAACGAATGTTCAACTTGTCTCTGAGATATTGAAACCTTGTTGAAGCTAGGCCCTTAGTAAAGATGTCTGCAAGTTGATCTTTAGAAGAAATAAATTTTACTTCTAATTGTTTGCTAGCTACTCTCTCTCTGACAAAATGGTAGTCAATTTTTATGTGTTTAGTACGTGCATGAAACACCAGATTAACGGTAAGATATGTTGCTCCAAGGTTGTCGCACCATAAAGAAGGAGTAGACGTAGGAATTCCTAGTTCTTTGAGTAATGACTGAATCCATATCGTTACGATGTAGCTAGTGCAATGCCTCGATACTTAGCTTCGGTGCTTGACTTAGACACATGACGTTGTTTCCTTGCACTCCATGATATCATATTGCCACCAAAGTAGATACAATATCCACTTGTTGACCTTCTGTCATCTAAGTTGCCTGCCCAGTCGCTATCATAATAGGCGTGTAGAGATAAATCTGTTGATTTTCGTATTACCAGACCATATTCAACAGTATGCTTCAGATAACAAAGAATTCGCTTCACTAATTCCCAATGTTCTTCATAAGGATCATGCATATATTGGCAAACTTTTGCAACTGCAACAGCGATATCTGTTCGAGTAAGATGAATGTACTGAAGAGCTCCTACAACACTTCTGTACAAGGTTGTATTATCAAACTTGTTGCTGCCAAGTCGCAGTACCTTTGTATTGGATGCAAGAGGAGTACAGACAGGCTTTGCACCATCCATTGTTGTTCGTTTAAGCAAATCAGCAATGTACTTGCGCTGAATGAGTATTATTGCACCACCTTGTTGAATTACCTCAATACCCAAAAAATAATTGAGATTACCTAAATCACGAACTACAAACTCTGTACTCAAGTCATTGATGAGTTTATTGATAAGTAGTAAACTAGAGCCTGTGTTTATGATGTCATCGACATAGACAAGTACATAAGTAATACCTTGTTTTGATTGTTGCACAAATAAGGAGGAAAAAACAATTGAGCCCTTGAACCCCAAATACGTTAGATAAGAGCTGAGTTTGGAGTACCATGTGCGTGGAGCTTGTTTTAATCCGTATATCGACTTATTAAGTTTACACACATATGTTGGGTTCTCAGGATCAACATACGCCGGAGGTTGTTTCATGTAAACTTTTTCTTCAAGCACACCGTGAAGAAACGCATTCTGACCATCAAGTTGTTTCATATCCCAATTATGTGTTGCTGCTATAGATAGGACCAATCTTATAGTGCAAGGCTTGATCACAGAGCTGAATGTTTCACCATAGTCATCACCTGCTTTCTGATGATAACCATTTGCAACTAGCTGTGCTTTTCTTCTGTCCAGATCTCCATTTGGTTTTTGCTTAACTCGAAACACCCACTTGGAACCTATCACATTCATTCCATGAACATATGGTACTTTGGTCCACGTATCATTCCGTATATGAGCATTTATTTCTGCATCCATGGTTGGTCTCCAATTTGGATCTTTAGATGCTTATGTATATGAATTTGGCTCAAAAAACTCATCAGTTTGTAAAGGATGTTTGGTAGTTGCTAAACACAATCTATTGACAGGCTTTCTGATACCATCTTTGGCTCTAGTCACCATAGAATGTTGTTGTTGTTGTTGTGTTGTTGAACCTGAAACTGTTGCAGAAGTTGTACTAGCATTTGTGTTGTGTTGTGCATTATCAACAAATGGTTGAACTGAGGATTCCGGTAACGTAGACGATGATGGTGTTGATGTTTCAGTAGCAACAGTTTGCTCAACTAGTGGCACGGTCTGCATGGGAGACATTGGTAATACAGAGAGAGGAGAAGAAGATAAAACTATAGTACATAACCGACTCTGTAGTTTATCGACTGAAGTTACCTGCTGCTTGGAAGAGAATGGGAAGCTTTTTTCTTCAAATTTGACGTGTCGAGAGACATATAGACGATTGTATGGAAGATGTAAGCACATATAACCTTTGTGAGCACTATTATAGCCTACAAACACACAATCTTTTGACCTTGGTTCTAATTTGTTAGAGACATATGGTCGTAAACAGTGATAGCAAAGACATCCAAATACTTTTAACATACTATAATCTGGTAGTTTATTAAACAGTAGTTTTAAAGGAGTTTTGATTTCAGTTTGAAAAGCTGGGAGCCTATTAATTAGATAGCAGGCACTAGCGAAAGCTTCGGACCAGTAGGAAGTTGGCATTCAGGCTTGAAATAATAGGGCTGGACCAGATTCTGTGATATGCCTAATGCGACGTTCAGCTATGCCATTCTGTGCTGAAGTGTGACGACAAGTGAACCTATGTATTACCCCTGACTCATTGAGAAAAGATGTGAACTTTTTATACTCTCCCCCATTGTGTGACTGAAATATTATCATTTTATGCTCCGTTTGGTTTTCGATCATTCTTTGAACTGAACAAAGATATGCAATGCATCAGATTTACGATAAAGTGGATATATCCAGGTGTAATGAGAAAATACATCAAGGAAGAGAATATAATAACGAAAACCATGATGAGATAAATTTGGGGAAACCCATAAATCAGAAACAATCAAGCTCAATGGCTTGTCAATAATAGTGGTACTACTAAAAAAGGGGAGTTTACAACTCTTGATAACGTGACAAGAATGACATAACTGAAACTCTTTATTGCAAACTGGAAGGGAAAACTGCTTAACGACTTTAAGAACTGTTTTTAGCATCGGATGGCCTAGATGCTGATGCCAAATACGGATAGTCTCTGCAACATAGGTAGATGGATTTGATTGATGTATCTCTCGCAATCCATCAAAGATGTAGATCCAATTCTTACTCCTGCCTCGCAGCAATATTGTCTTCGTGTGGATATCCTTTACAACAAAGAAATCAGAGTGAAACTCAAAGCATACATAATTTTCTTTGCAAAACTGTGAAACTGATAACAAATCAACTTTAATTTGAGGAACATGAAGTATGTTATTTAGATTGAAAGAGAGACTCTTAATTTTGAAAGAAGCTTTACCAATATTCTCGATTGGCAGTGCATTACCATTACCAACATGAACAAGTTCAATGCCATCATACTCATGACGAACATTCAGATTGTTGATATTTGCAGTGAGATGGTGAGTAACACCAGTATCAGTAATCCACTGATTGTCAAGACCATCTCCTGGCAATGCAAGATAAGCAGCTTGTCTAGGCTTTCTAGGAACAAAGTCCTGTTTAAAGTGAAACCAGCAATGTAAAGCTTTATGCTTCTTACGGCCACATATCAGACATGGTCCTTCACCCTGATTGATTTGAGGTTGGTTCCTTCTTTGTTCTGGTCGATTTGGTGGTCGATTAGGTGGCTGGTTTCTTCTCTGATCTGACCTCTGAAAGGATCTAGCATTTGAGGATGCAGCTACATGTGTGTAGCGGACAAGGTAATTTTTCCCTCCTAAAAGGATTGGGTTTCAACCCATTTAGCAAGGCCAAATCCCAGCGCCGCTTTGATGCCTAAGAGCATACACATAATGCAGTTGGTCTATATAACTATATAAAAAAAATGGTCAAGAACAATAAAATAAATAATATGAACCATGGGATGAAAGAAGTCTACCATTTTCAGTTGAACAAGATGCTCAGAGCGATATTTGAAGAAAAAAAAAAGTTTGTAAAATCGCCAGTACAAAAGTTGGGGAGTACGATGTTTAAATTGGAAACACGTATTTTAACCAAGGAGCAGTATTATTTAGGAGGTATATATATATATGTAAAAGGGTAAAACTGAACCTAGTTACAAAAATGATATGCTTTCGCGTCAAGGATAAAACTATTTCAGAGACCAAATGATCAAAGTACTAGGAAGAAGAAAGTATGGGCCTGGGACAGAGCCTTTTCATGAAAAATAAACTTAAGATAAAGGATTATAACCAAATGTCAGATTCAAATGAAGTTCTGGATTCACACAAAGGGATTGAAATCCTTGACGTATTCAGGTGAAAATATCACTCACACCAATAGTTTAGAAGTCAACAGATTTTGCAGTTTCAAACAAAATATTCTTATAATGAACATGCACACAAATTTATAGCTCAGTACATATTTTCAAAATGAGAGTTAAGCACATCCCCAAAGTAAAACGGAAAACAAAATATATACACCATTTAGTCCAAGCACACTTGTCACTTAAAATGACATTCAATACAGCATTTCCCATTATCACTTCTATTCATACATTCTCTAAAACACAGAAGTGAATTTAAGAGATAGCCATATGCAAAATAAAACCCGCTAGTGTATTAAAGTAGAGGAGTTCTAAGTAGATAGTAGCACATCATTTAAAACATGCCGGCACACTAACGACAATGGAAGTTCTGTGTAAAGTTAATAAAAACACCCAAAATAAGATCTTAGGTTGTATATTTACAAAGCAAAATATGGTAATACATGAGTCGGAAACCGAAAGTGAACTACCCCATATTATCCCCGTGATATACACATCAAAATAACGAAATACTAACACTGGAAGATTTGGTAGCCTGCTGTAAGCTCCCGGCTTACTGCTACAAGCTCCTCTCGTACTCTGCGGGAGGAAAAACAACGAAAGGGTGAGCGAATGCCCAGTAGGGGTATACATAAAAATGTAATGCCGGCAAGAAACATGGATAAATAGACATGAACAACTAAAAATAGATAAAATGTATCAAACATGATGCCTTAAACACAATTTTAAAATTCATATCCAGGTGAAGAACTGCAAATTTAATTACACTCTACTAATTATATGGCCAGTGCCGACGTCAGGGTAGTTCTGGTTACCAGCCACCGTTTTCAGAACGGTCTTCCGGGTAGCCACCGAGGTGGTGGGGTGCCCCAGTGGGCCTGACAGTTCTAAAGTAGAGTCTATTGGTTTCCTATGACACTTTATCATAAGAAGGAAACATCTATAAAAAAATTACCACAGCAAATTAGTGATTCATAAGGACAAAATGTAAGGCATCCATCGGCTGTTTACATAAAACATTTCATTAAGCCTTAACAAATGTACAAAGAACTATTTGAAAAGCTGGTGCTTGATTAAGAAAATTATAAAGCTTAGAGCAAGTAGTACATGAATGACAACTCAATGTTAGGTAGCTTGCTGATCAACAGGGATTTTAGAAAAAAAGAAATCAAATGGCCTTACAATGAATAAACCCCATGGTTTAAACAAGAAAAACAAGTTCATGCACATTTTAGTTGAAAACTCAGTGGAAAAGTAATGTAAGAAAATCTATGAAACAATTACAATCCTGTTGTAGGGCATATGACCCATGGGTGTGCGACCCAACTAGATATGTAGGGTCTCCCTTCTACATGTATATATAAAGAATATTGTTTCATGTAACCCTATTATCCTGATGAATGGAAACTACTTTGCCTCTCTACTTTCCCTATATTTCCACTGCAATACGTTATCAGGCACGAGTTCTACCGTGAAGCTAAAGTTGGAATGAATGATTCTTTCTTCAAGCCGAGAATCTCACGGTTGGAGCAAAACAAAAGAAATTTTATTTTTTTTTGTTATCGCAAAATTTTAGAGGAGGTCTAGGGCGTCTGTAATTAGGGAATTGAGAATGGGGATCTCTTGTTCGTGAAAGTGGCAAATAGGATCTGTTGTTTGCTCAATCCCGAAAGAAAATGGGTGAAAGAGGAAAGCCTGTTCATATGATACCCACTCAATCCGACACAAGTAATGATACCCACTCATACCAATTCAATTTTTTTTTTAATTTAATCGGAAAACTAACAGGTATATCTGAACCAAATCTCTTTCTCTTGGTAACATATGTCATGCCATCACCCACTTTTTGATACATCTCTGCCCTGATTGATTAATTTATGTATTTTTGCTTCATATGCTTCCATTATCATGATTGATTTTTTTTGTCTTTCCTGATTTGTTTCGGAATCTCAATTGCCAAGTATTTCATCATATTATAATGTTTAATAATCACTAATTATCTAAAACATGATTCCATAAATCAATAATGTTGTTATTGCTAGATCTGATGGCATATCCTAGGTTAGATTATTTTTTGGATTTAAAGAACCCATAATTGAACGTCTTCACGCTGTTGATTCATTTACCATATTCCACTAGCATGTTTTTTCTATCAAATCTATCCAGTAACGTAATACGTTTGTGCATTTGATTACGGGAATCTTATGAGAACTGAGGAGAATGGAGAACGTCTGGGAGAAGAGGAGAAGCCAACCCGGTTAGCTCCAGCCAACCCGGTTCGGTCTGGTCCAGCCAACCTTTTCCGGTTCGGTCTATCCAACCCGGTTTAACCAATTCCGGTCCAACCTGTTCCGGTCCAACCATTTCCGGTCCAATCTGTTCCGGTCCCGTTTTCCTGTTCTGACTGCTCTTGGGACGTGCGCGCCTGAAGTTGTTCCGGTTTTGTCCATGTACGGCGAGAACCAAAGTTTGAGGTATGTACCTATGGAACATCTATTGGGCTTATTTATTTATTTTTAGAACATTCTTTTGTCTTAAAATAAGTCAATTATATATAAACGGTCAATTTTTATTATGATATTGGTTATAATTGAATGGTGTCTTTTGATCAATTGGTTGTACCAACTCAACTCCAATGTATTTATTTGGGGTTTAAAAGTACTTGAGCACCATTGTTGTGTTTTTGATATTTTCTGCCCAAATTTGAATTTTCCGTGGGATGTAATCCACTTGCTTGACTATTAAAGAGTCGGCATTTTCAAAAGATACGTTGCAAATAGTACATATATCCCAATTTTTGTGGAAGAACTCATAAAAGGTGATATGAGCCGGAAAATTTCCATTTCTCTACTTCATCCATGATACTAGCGAACCAGTGTATGTTGAAGTATAACAACAAGAGAACTATCTTTAGTTATATATTAAACCTGAAGTAAATGGTTGACATGTGTAGTGAGATTCTCCTGGCCTATTGAGATAAAGAAATTTCTCAAATTAAGCTAAATGTAGCAAAATTGAAAATGGAAAAAACCCCGAAGTAATGAGGGTTAGACGTACCGACTCATATAAAGCATGTGAAAAGGGACATATATATCATGAAACAAAGATGTATTTTTTCCCAGTAGTAATGACACCAAAGTACTGGTATCAGCTGAAAATGGGATGAAGCTAAGATGTAATTCTAGCTCCCATCATAAATGAAAGAGTTGGAAATGCACCTGGTCGTAGGTGTGTATCACAGTAGCAACCAATTTTCACATCAACTTTAATGGCAACAAGAACTTTGCTGGGCCAATTGACTATCTTATTCAGTTGAACTAGATCCAATATCTGCACCTATGGAATGAAAAATATATCATCCCTCCTGAAACGTAACATATATTCACTCTAAAGTACTTGAGTTGAATCTCACTTTTGTTACTAATAAGACCACGCCACTTATTTAATATCTAAAGACTCAATGTCTAACAGATAGTGGTTTCCCTCCCACCAGCTTAAGGAATTTAAACTAGTTGTTGAACCATTTCCTTATAATGTGACTATGCGGATTGGATCATTGAGAGCAGCACTGCTCAAAATTTGTTTTCAAGATAGATAATCACACCTTGTTAAATTCTAAAGAAACTAATGAGGATACTCACAGTGATGAGAATGTAATTGACTGCATCTTTTATAGTCTTTAATATATTTGGAAGCAAATATATTCTAGAGAAACTAATGAGTCAATATAGTGAAATGTAAATCATTATAGTATTTGGATTATTGAATCTATATTGACTCCGACGATGAAATGTTGGGAATTGACTCATACAGGCTTTGAGCACAACCATAAAGGACTCATAAGTATGATCACTTTATTTGAGTGAAAAAAAACGGGAGAAAGATTGACAGAATGCGAAGTAACGACATATATTTCAATAAGTGTTTTCTAAAGTACCAGATGCACAACCCCCTCATCTCTCCCATTATGCTTTTAAGTAAGAGAGCATATAACTCACTTTACAAAGTATTTAGTAAAACAGGATCGAGACCATCCTAAGGTGCAAATGGTAAACAATCCATATTTCGAAAGAAAACAAGGTGATCTAGAAATATATCCACGCAGAATGCGGACCATTAAAGTGACTTATGGCTATGGTGGATGCTTTCACACTTTGAACTAGTTACAGTTCCCAAGAAGTTTTGCGTTTGGAAAACTACTAGCACATATTATTTATGTAAGGGCTCATCACCCCTTGTAAATGCTAGCTAGTACACATCAAAAGAACTTGATGGTTATTGCAAATTTAATAGGATCAATGCAGAGCATCCTATACCCAATGGTCTCACACAGACTATCATCAAATGTTATAGATGATGTCTAAGGAATATGTTATGCGTACCAACCTATCTTTTATTTCTTTGGGGATATGCAATATTACACGCATCTTACTTATTTTGTTTTTAGAACCCAATATTAGTCAACCTTTTCTGCGTACCAGTTGGTAACTGGATTTAAGCCTGACATTCGTGTTTTTACGCATTTTTGGTTACACTATATATGTGCCATTACGACTCCACTTCGTACTATGATGGGTCTTCAAAACTGTTAAGTAGTTATGTTAGAAATGAGTTACCAACAATTATCCGCATTTTAAAACTTTTGGCAGGAGATCTCTTACCGCTAGATTTGCGGGTTGTCATTTTAATGAGACATTCTTCCCGTCGTTAGGGGGAGATAAGAAAAAGTATTTTCTAAGGGAACGATAGGAATTGTCGTGGTGTGTTCCCACTATGTCTCATGTTGATTCTTGTACTCCACAAATGTAAATGTGAAGTGACAAAGAATAATCGATTTTCAGAATGTACACTGATGTCGCTAAAGTGACAAGATCACACATACCAGCTGCAAATATTCCTGCAAGGTTAGAAATCCTCAGTATGGGGTACACCATAGACTAAGGTGTTGTAACTACACTTGGTGGAAGTGTAGTTAAGGTCGTGCCTCCATAAAGGAAGATGGAGATGCCACTAGGTTCGATCAATGCTCACCTAGAAAGGAAGTAGATGAGTAAGGCACAACCTAATTTATATCATTAATGAAATCATCTCATTTGATTGTCTCTGACTATGTCCATGAATCAATACTGGAGGACGCTCCAAAGTTTAACGATTCCAGAGAACAATGACATCCCAAGTGGATTATGAGAACACACACGAGTCAATGGAAAGATCATGTGATCATATTAATGATTATTATTTTCAAATACAGTTGCTAAAGGAAATAGAGCACGATGAGATCGAACCATGCTTCTTATTGTTTGAATATCAACAATAAAGAGCATATTTGGCCTACACAATCCAGGTAGAATTTGATTCTTTGACAAATATATAGGTATTTGGTGTGGTAGTGCTAACCAACCAAGTGTAAAGCCTGTGGACATGCATGATTATTTGTCACAAAGTAGTGAGAATAATGAAGTCGTAATGGTATAAAGACTCTCCTTGTGGCGCGAGGTATCTCACAAAGCCCTGGAATTGTTTACTTTGTCATAATGAGCATTATAGCATTTTTCTACTTAGTTAGCTTGGTAATTTCAAAAGGATTTGAAATGCAGCATATGTATGTGGTTGTTACGTATCTCTGAAAGAATCAAGAGATAGAAGATATTTACAAAAGTACTTGATAGACTTTTGTTTCCCAAATCAAATGACTCTAAACCACAGAGTGCGTTTGAGTTAGATAGAACGCTCACTTATAGATTCAAGCGATCAAAGCGGATGTGGTATACTCGTCTAAGTGGCTATTCGATTTGGAGGGGATAAACAAGTAAGTTATTTTTCCTTGCGTATTCACAAGAAAGTTCCTGATTTGGAATTGTAGCTATTTATGTCGATGGTACATACATGATGGGTACTCTTGATGTAATAAGAGACCTTAAAAGCTATTTAAAAATCCGAATTTGAGATGAAAAATCTAGGGAAGCTCGACCGAGTATTGAGCTTGTGGGATATTATTCCACCAGTTTGCATATGTCTAAAGTTTTCAGGCAATTTAACAAAGACATGCATCCTGATAGCACTCCCATGATTAGTCGAGGTTCAAATGTAAGTAAGTGACCATTTCGTCTAAAGGAAGATGAAGAATATGTGTTGGGAGATGAAATTCCCATATCTAAGTACAATAGACGCATTGTTGTACTTAGTATAATAATGTACTCGATTAAATTTTACATCCTCAGGTAACTTGTTAGCTAGATATAGCCCCAACGCAACGTCATTGGAATGGTACAGTGAATGTAATCATGTACTTAAAGGTAACCATTGACATAAGTTTGTTTTATCCCTACAAAGACATTAAAAAGAATGCTAATGAAAGTGTAATCCAAAAGTTGTTGATTATGAAGGAACAATAATCTCTTCTCCAATGAAAGTAATCAGAGGGAGATATGGTAGATTATTTTCTAAGTCATTATCAATACTCAGTTTCGAAAAATACATGACTAAAGGAACTATCTGGAATAACTCTGAAAGTAATCAGGGGGAGATGCCGACATCAGGGGGAGGATCCAAGGATATGATGTCGACATATTTTACTTCGAAATTGAAGCTGTGTTGTACTCTTTTTCCCTTCGATCAAGAATAGTTTTCCCCAAAGGGTTTTGTTACTCGACAAGGTTTTTAGCGAGACAACACTAAAAACATCAAGTATGTTGAATGTTGAAGACCGAAAGATCGCGTTGATATTACTGAAAATATCTGAATCAAAGAAATGAAACGCGATAGTCTGTTAAGCGACATAACTTCCAGAATCAACAACATGGTCTTATAAACATTCAAGTCACCAAAGTAAAGTGTGATAAACTTCTTCTGACTGCATTAGACTAATGAAAATTGTCTGGCATCAGGGGGAGCATTTAATAGTGTGTTGAACTATTTTCCTTCACCGAGGTTGCTTTTCCCACAGGGTTTTGTTACTCGACAAGGTTTTTAATGAGACAACAACAAACACCGGGAATGTAATTTCCCAGCTAAGACTATTGTCATTCCCACGAGGATTTTCTGCCTTACAAGTTGTGAAGCAACTAGTCAACTTCAACTGAGAAAAGTGATCATCTGCAACTGATCAACTTTAGTTGCATCTATCACATTGTACTCTTTTCCCTTCGTCAAGGTTTTGTCCCACTGGGTTTCCTTGTCAAGGTTTTAATGAGGCAACATATTCGAGTCCATCTATGTTCTAAGTTTGCTTAATTAATATTGCACTCTTTTTCTTTAGTTCAGGTTTTGTCCCTATGGGTTTTTCCTGACGAAGTTTTAACGAGGCAATTAACTTAGACTAGTCGGTCCTTGAAGATCGTATTGCATGTGATGAACTACATGTAAAGTACTAGATAACATGTGAAGTACTACATGTAAAGAGTCCTACCAAGGTTTTGTCCCACTGGGTTTTCCCTTGTCAAAGTTTCAATGAGAGAATTGATTTCGGCACAAGTCATCAAGGAGAGGACGACATTTGAAGAACTACATTCGAAGCACTAAATGTGAAGCACTACATATGAAGTTCAATTAGACCGCACAAGGGGGAGTGTTGTAGGGCATATGACCCATGGGTGTGCGACCCAACTAGATATCTAGGGTCTCCCTTCTACATGTATATATAAAGAATATTGTTTCATGTAACCCTATTATCCTGATGAATGGAAACTACTTTGCCTCTCTACTTTCCCCATATTTCCACTGCAATAAATCCTTCGTTCTTTAGATAATACCGGAATTCAAAATGACGGTTCAATGAATCATTTTCGCAAACAAGTCATGGGCAAGTTCAGGAACACGATACAAAGTTTAATTTTGCAAGGGAAATGTGACAACAATCACTGCAAAAATAGTTTAATCTTTGAAAAACATCATTCCTACCATTCAAATACATACATAGTTCAGTGAGCAAGAGTTAAATACCGAAGTTGTATGATTTCAACAAAATTTAATTTCGTATAAAATCGTCAACCTAAAGGAAATTTTTAAAGAGAGTTTATGAGCAAAATTATCAAACCCAAGGTTAAGAAATTCATTTGAAATAGTCAAAGTACTAATCTGAAACAAAAGCAAAAATAAAATTAAAAGGTGTTGTGCATGAACAGAACCTTAAATCAAAGTAGACATCAAATGAAAAGTTGGGAGAGAAAACCCCTACCTCTGTAGAAGACAAATTCACTTGGAACAGAGAGTTGGTTGAACTTGAATTTGAATTCAAAATCCCAAAGTTATTCCCCTAATTCCTATTGATTGTTTTAAGTAAGAAAAATTAATGGAAACGGGGAAGAGAGCTATGGTTGGAAGAACAGAAGACAAAAGATGTGTTTTTTTTTTTCCTTAAACCTGGTTGGAAAAGTAAAAAGAAAGACTCAAATGTCCCTAGTTGTTCATGCTCAAAACAAGAAGGCTATTATTGGGGCGTCACATTCCAATAGAAGGGCGTCATCTAATAGGACAAAAACGGGTCATTCATAAGTAATTTCAAAGACCCCTTATCTAAAATATTTTCATAATGACTAAACCACCCTCGTTTAGTTAGTTAATTAGATTAAATGAGCTAGTAATATTAGTTATTAAATTAGATTAATGATTTTAATCTATCGTTTTGATCTTTTTTGGAGGGAAGAGTAATAGAAGAAAAAAAAGAGATTTGTTTGAACTTACGGCTAGGTGATGATGAAGTCTGAACCGTAATTTGGTAAAATTAGAAAAAATCAAAACCAATTACGGTTGGATTTTTGGTTTTTCGAACCCAACCGTAACTTATTATATACTCTAGGAGTATGTCAATTTACGATTAGGTTTTATCTAGACCAACCATAACTCATTACTTTTAATTTCTGATCTGAAACCAGAGGAAGACATAATATTGAATCCCGAAGAAACAGATGGTAGTGGGCCTAGTGGCTCCACGTGATCAAAACCGCGAAGCATTTTACACTAAAAACTCAAATTGTTCATATGCAAGTGTTAGATTGAACTCCTTAGCAGTAGGTATGCAAAAATGAAATCGTGCCTTCATAGTGTGGGGTTCCCCTAAAGATGGAAGCTTCATCGCCTATTCGGTATAAATCTCCATAGACCAAGGAGTTACGATTTGGGAGACACTCCAAAGCAAAAGCGGGAAGATCAGGTATCTTGAACCTGGTTGTTGAATCATAGCCCTGCAAGTTCTTATGGTTATTAGAAATAGATAGACGGAGACAACATTTCTGCACTAATATGTATTGCTTGTAAACTACACACCATCAGTAAGCCTGAAGAGTGAATCCCACTATTATATAAGCAACAAATAAAATTGGTCTCATTATACTATGATCATTCACGGACACACATAAAAAACAAAGGAATACAAAATTTAAGCAGATTTGTTACCCAATTATCATGTCATCCTGGCATTTGTTGGTTGGGTACCTAAATTACCCTTTGCTCGTACGGCTCATTTCCATATACTTAGTTTTCTTCTAACTATTTGTACATCTAATCTAAATGACCAACCTCCATAGGATTAAAATTGAAATAATCCAACAAATGCATTCTCGCATTTGCATTGAAATGTGAACATTTTGGACCGAGTAAGGCAGGTTCGTTATGGGTGACCTCAAGATGTTTAGACATATCAAAGTGCATGATAAAATCTTGTTACCAAACAAAAACAACAACCGAAAGAAAATGATCAGCAGCAATAGCATTATGTATATATTGCAAAATGGGTTTGTTAGTATGGGACAAACATCAACCTGATGATGCTCCAAATGAACTGTATATGACTGATACAAAACAAGGTGCAGGACAATTTACCTGCGAGATATACTTGCAAAGGCTTTCCTGGTCCATTATTTAAGCTGAACCGCTATTGCATTCTTATTGCCTTCAATAGTCTACATTAGAATATTGGACTACTTAGAATATTCAATAGTCTACATTAGAATATTGCATTCAATAGTCTACTTCAAATTATTGGACTTACAAAGTGGATAGTATCGGAATTAGTTTAACGAGAGTACAATACCAGAATCAGTTTACTAGTTGTGCATCTTTCGGAAAGAGGGATGCCAAAATAACCTGAACATCTTTAGGTTCCTCTGCGTCATCGTTCCCCAAACATGTTTTAAATGTTGGCTAGATAAAATGCTTCCAGCTGCATCTAAGAACACAGCAGCTGGTCGGAAGACACGGCCTGCACCCAAAATTAAAATTGCGGGTCTATCTTCCAAGTGATCTCCCTTCTCAGCCACACTCTCACTGACCTTACCAAACTTCATTGAGAACTTATTCTCGTATCGAAATCTCCTGAATCCACATTTGCACTAGAGAATTTAAGGAATCACTTATTTGATCTAGAACTACTTTATCTTCTGCAACAACCTGTCATGAATCCAAATGCAAAACACAATTCACAAATTAGTACAGTAACTTGGAACAAAATCATCTTTAAGATAATAAAACATAACTTACTTCAAGTTTAGGAACATCTAAGACAAAAGAAACAAAAAGTTACGGCTAGGTTTTTTCCTAATCCAAGATTATTCACGGTTAGGTTTTGGCTTAGTCGAAGCCAACCGTAGTATAGTTACGGTTGATTTATTCAATATTAAACCTAAGCGTAAAAAATCTTCTAAATTTTGGACATCTTACGGCTAAAAAAACCCAACCGTATATTATATGGAAATCTTAATTTACGGTTCGAAGTTCTTCAAACCCAACCGTAACACATTCAGAAATTGAATTTACTATTGGGAATGAAGAATTCCCAACTGTAATCCCTTTGTACCCTATTTTTTCCTACTAATTTCAATCAATTTAACATATTTGAAACACAAACATAACAAATAAAAATGGGTTTCTCAAAGCATAACTCACATAAACCATGCCAGTTGATTCATCCGGTGGTTGAGGGATTTCAAATTCATGTTCTTGATCGATTGGACCTTCACTAATGAATTGAGGATGTTGTTGATTGGAGTCAACCTTCTTTTTCTTCTATTTAACATAGATTTTGTTTTCAATTGAAGAAAAAGAAGAAGAAGAACAAACGGGTTTTTTTCTACTGTTGAGGAGATGGAGATGGAGGAAGATGAGAAGTTTATTATTTTTTTTTCTTTGAAGCAGAAGAAGTTGATTTGATTTGGAATGTAATGAAATTTGGTTTCGTTTAGTTATTGGGTTTTGATGGTGGGTAATTTAGACATTTGTATTTGTCTTAGGGACACCTCCTAACCATTTTTTAGACACTAGGAATCTATGTGAAGCCCCTCAATTAGAAGGTGACGCCCCAATAATAGCCTTCCAAAACAACTAGTTTCTTCTTAGCATCTACTTACTCATGCTCACTAATGCTGTTAAGGGATGACTACTTAGCTAAACAAACCATGATATGGGTTGGGCTAGGGCTCAAAGCCCAAGAAAAATATTTGTGTTGCTATAATGTGCTACTGGTTGTTGAAGCGAAGACATATGTTGCTCCAATCGCATATCATAAGTAAGCAGATGTGCATAAAACGTATCCATATCAACTTTTTCAATTGTGCTTAGAGATGTAACTATGGAATCATATGCTTGATCCAAGCCGCTCAAGATGGCTTGTTGCATATCCTCCTCTGATAGGGCATTGCCTGATGCTGCAATAGCATCAAATAGCTGTTTAAAATTTGAAAAATACTCTTGCATATGGTTGTTACCTTTTTGAAGACTATGAAGCTGTATTCAGAGATTCATATGATGAGATTGAGTCTTGGGTGCATATCGCTTTTCAAGTGCATCCCAGACCTCCTTTGCAGATCCAAGTCCTGAAACACGACCAAGAACTCCTTCCGTGAGTGATGATAGCAACCAACCAAGCAGGATTTGATCTTGCTCTTCATATTTGGTGTAAGCAGCATTAACAGTTTCAGTATTTGGTAGATTTCTTGCTGGTTTTGGATAGGTTCCATCAATATAACCCATTAATCGATAACCTTTTAGAAGTGGGTTAAACTGAGTTTTCCATATCAAATAGTTTGTGTCATTGATCTTGACACTGATAAGGTGATTGACATGAATATGTTGGAGTGTTGTAGTTTCTGGTGCTGACATGATGATGAAGATGAAGTATTTCTGGTTTTACGCGTGGCTTGTAGGATCGTTGGCGAGATACCAAGTTAAAGAGAGATATTTGGTGAAATCTTCCACACACTAGTGTAAAAGAGGCTATTTAAGACGTAATGAAAGGACACAAATACCTAATGTCTCAAAACCTCCACAAGTCGAATGTGTTGTTGTCTAAAGTCAAGTCGTCATTGTAGTTGGACTTTAGTTGACTTCTACAACGACCCAAACAATTTTGCTGCTGACCAAAGTCAAGTCTTCGTAGAGGCTGGAATTTGGTTGACTTCCACAACGACAATACTGATAGTATTGTTTCTGTAATAGATTTTTTAACGCCTTTTTGGGATGGAGAAATCTCATAATTCCAATGGCTTTGATTCCCCTCTTCTCTCACCTAGAAAAGCCTAGCCTATCTTATCTTCTTTTTCTTTTTCTTCTTCTTCTGCTTCTTGTTTCTTTTTCTCTCCCGAACACTTCACAGCTGAAACTTTACTCCAAGAAAACTATTTTTTTTCTTATCTCTCCAATCCATCTGCTATATCACGAAGTGATCTTTATGAACCAAAATCCTTTTACTCTTTATCTCAAAAATCCATCTGCTATTTCACATAAACCAACAGATCTTCATGAACCAAAAAAATTAACAGATCTACTCCATGTATTTGATGATTCTTGTTCTGTTTTGGTATTATCTAGATCCGTAAATTCTCATATAGAAAAAGGTATAATCACTTTCTTTCTTTGATTTATACTGCTTAATAAATTTAGGTCTTTATTTTTTATTTTTATTTTTTAAGAAATGACTTTTATGAAATTAATATTTGGGGTTTTTGGTTTTGTTTATAGATTTTTGCTGATAATGGAAGGTGCTTCTTCTACAGATAAGAACTAATTTTGCTATCCTTTTTTTTTTTTTCATAAACTCTGATTTGCTATAGTTTTTTTTTTAGTATTTGTAGTTGCAGGAAATCCTACACTACACCCCTCACAAGAATATACACAATCAAGCCATTTTAAGATGAACAATTATAATTCTTATTGATTAAATTCTTGAATGTTTACATTATGAAATATAAATGAGCTAAAGAATTAGAATCACTCTAAACTTTCTCTCTCTTAATGACTTGCCCAACACTCAAAAAAGAACTCTCTCTCTCTCTCTCAATAGGCCTGTTCGGCTCTTTATATAGGGTATTACATAGTGGATGACAGCTAAGCTGTCCTTTATTTTCGGGAATGACTTGCGAAATATCGCAAGTGTACAAATTTATAACTTCGCGACACTCCTTAATCTCGCTAAGTCTTCACATCTTTCTCGTGTTCTGGCTGTCGTCATCCATTACGTCATTCATATTATTCGTTTGCGACACCTTCGCAATGTTGTTGTTTATAGGTTTTACGAGGTATTGATGTTGCGATATTCTGATCCTACATCTTGCCTCTTCTCATGTCTTCTCTGCGAAGAAGAGAATGTCATGAGAACTAGTGTTTTCAAAATGCCGCAACTGTTCATTTTTCATCAATTTTCTGTCGACAAGATTCCGTGAATTAAGGATAACCGCTTACACGTGTCCAAAATATCCCCTTTTACCGGCACATTTAATGTTAACCGGTCTCCCTTTTCTTGTCTATTTAAGGGGGAAATCCCTCATGAGAGTGTTTCCTTTCTTTCACTTCGTCTTCTTCATCGTCTGCAACTTTTTATTGTTGTTTTTCTTCCTGCAGTTCTTCTCATCATCTTTCTGCTATCATTCCTCTGCTACTGTTCTCATCATCTTTCTGCGACTGTTTCTATGGAGCCATCAAGGTTTGTTGATTCTGCTGAAATTGATATTTTTGTGATTGATCTCTCCTATTAAAATCGTTTTATTTTGATATTGTTCTTCTTTTAATGATTCCCCTGCTGTTTTTGTTTTAGCAAGAACAAATCTAACACCAAGTTCACCGTTCTGAACCCTACTGTCTCCGTGGGTTCGCAACCAAAAGTCGCGGTTACTAAAAGAAAGTCTGCGAATAGCAAGGTATTTAAGAAACATTTATTCTTTTAATAACAATATTGTTGCCTCTGTTTCTTATTTAACTTGTGATTCGCAGGATGACAAAAATGTTGATAGATCCCCTAAGAAGCCTCGTCGTTCTAGGCCTGTTGAATCTTCTATTTACTTTCCTTCATTCAAGCTTACAACTCCTCCTGCGATATCTTCGCAAGATAAACCAACACTTCCTACGATACCGTCGCAGGATAAACTTACACCTCCTGCAATATCTTCGCAAAACTACTCTGCTCTTGTTATCTCTGAAAATGTCGCTGCCGAATTTCCTCCTATACCCGAATTTTCCATAAATGAAGTTCCTCAGTATGAGCCCCCTTCTTCTTCAATTATCAATGCCTATGTCTCAACCCAACTCATTGATCTTCATCAGATTTCCTCTTCTGACATTTCTATGACCAAAAATGATTCAATTCTCCCCTCTCCTGTCATCATTACCTCTCCATCTGGGTCTATCTCTCTTACCAAAGAAAATCTGGAGGGAGTAGATTTAGCTTTTAAAGTTTTATCAGACATCATGAATGATGCCAAGAAGACCTCCATCGATCCCATCAAGTCTAGTGTTTGCGAGTCTTTGAGTAAATACTTTGGTTCTGACAGGATGTCGCAAATATCTTTAGAACAAGAAGTTAAGATATTGAAGAATAATCTTCAAAACATTTCGCTGGATCGTGATAATCTTCTCAAGAAGAACGAAGAATTAAAAGGTATTACTTCTCCCTCCCCCACCCCTCCCCCTTTTTTTTTTTTTTTTTTTTTTATGAATACCTTGTTCGCCTTTCAAACTTTAAACCAGAAGCGAAAAATGGAGATATATCAGTTGGAATCCATCGTTGAAGAAACTCGAATGGATAGAGATGTTTGGATGGAGCAATATAACCAGTTAGATAATCTTCATACATACTATGTTGATCAAATAGACAATCTTACCCAAGAGAATGTTCACTTAGTTCAGAAGCAAGACTCGCTAAGTAATGAATTATCTCATCTCTCTTATTCTTTGAGTAAATCTAATTTGGAGTTGGAAACCTTGTCAGATGAGAATGGAACTCTATCTCAAGAGAAGCGAGTTTTGTTAAACAAGGTGGCGATTTCTTCAAATGACTTGATGTCTGTCGAGAAAATATGTAATGAACAAGAATAATCTCTCTGTTCATTTGAGAAGTAAACTCCAAGAAGTCACTGTTGAGAGAGATAAACTTATTCAGGGTAGAATAACTTTAAGTGTGAAAACCAGCCAACTGAAAGACCAATATTCCAAGTTAAAAGAATCCTACTCTTCCCTTGCTAAGGAGAATAACTTGCTTGTTTCTAACGAAAAGAGTTTGCGCTCTCGATTAAAAGGTTTGGTTGGAGATAATTTTGCCAATGCCATGGATCACTTGGATAATAGTTGCTTGGCTTTGACCCAACATCTTATTTCGCAAAAGGAAGGTAGTCATAGAATTTGACTGCCTCATCTATTTTCTCTTTGTCAAGTCTTTCTCTTTGGAGATAATAAGATATTATTTTTTATGGATCCTTTGTTAGTGCAGAATCTGAGAAAGATCTTCGCTCCTCCCTTTCTACTTTGGAATCCAGCTATGCCAAGATTCGCAAGGAGAATGCAGCTCTTGCCGCTACTCTTGCCCGTTCTCGCGATCGAGCCGAAAGAAGACTTGATTATCTTACTCATTCCAAAGACATTCAGGGTAGGAATCACCAGAAGGCACTCCTTCGCCAATTTCATCTCAAAGCTGAAGTTATTGTGAATGACATCTTATTGTCCAAATCTCTTGACCATGTATCTATCGAACCTCTGGAAGTAGTAGATGATGAAATTCCTAATTCTCCTGATAGTGACTATGAATACGAAAGAGGCGAGGATGTCGCAAATGAAAAGGTGATCCCATCTAACAATGAGGTTGTCAATAATAATCCAGATGAAGAGGGTTCAGGTGAGAATGCGTCAACTGGAAAAAGTGTGGAGGTTGTTGAAGCTGATAAAATTGTTGAGGAGCGTTTAATATCTCCTTCTGGCGAAAATAATGTTGAGAGTTGAACTTCTTTTGTAATTTTATTTCCTTTAGCCTCTTTATCTACATAACTTCTTGCATGAGACATTTTTCAATTCCTTTTGAGATGCACTTTTGCTTTGTAAGAAATATTAAGTCTACTGTTGAACAATTCTCATATTGCCACTTGCTATCTTATGAATAACTTGCATAAAGAACATAAAATGTTTCTCGGTAGTCGCATTCTGAGAAATTCTGACTCATTCTGCGAAAGTATGAATACCTCTGCGAAATTCTGAATAATACCCCGAAAAACTCTGAATAATACTCCTGAGAGATTATAAATAATATTGCTGAGAGATTCTGAATAACGTTCCTGAGAGATTCTGAATAATATTGCTGAGAGATTTTGAACATTTTTTTTTTTTTTTTTTTTTTTTTTTTTTTATTTTTTTTTTTTTTTTTTTTTTTTATTTTCATTGTCTCAAACTCATTTCCATGTATATATTCGCAAACTTATTTGTTTTTATATAATCATTTTCGCAAGCTCATTTGCTTACTCATTTTCTTGTGTGGTCTTATTTTGCCTTCCTAGTTAAAGGTCTTATTGTGCCACCCCTCTCCATTGCGACAAAATCGCAGGACGTCTTTACATTTTCATGCAATGACCCATTGATCTTTCCTTATCATTTTTTTAGTATTTTTGCCTCTACAGGATAATTTTATTGCGACAATATGACAGGCCTAAATTTTCTTGCGAAAATAAAGCCCCATGACATTGCCGTCTTGCGACGAAATCGCAGGACGTCCTTACACTTTCATGTATTGACCCATTGATCTCGTCTTACCTTCGCGTTTTGTATTATTGCCTCTTTAGGATCATCGCACAAATATGACAAGCCTAAATTTTCTTGCGAAAATAGAGCCTCATGACATTTGCGTCTTAAGACACTTATCAGCTCCCTAATGGAGGGTGTCACCCTTATCATCTCCCTGGTTGCCCCTTCAAGGAGGCGTACATCGGCCATACAAGACTAGCTCCTCCCATCCGGTCTTAACAACAACCAGTTGTTTTCGCAGCCTCTTATCCCTTATACCTATAGGGCTTATGGTTACGAGACTGCACCCTAAGTGGAGTTTTCTTCGGGCCGAGTGCAGCATGTGTCAAGACTTGCCAAGAATGGCCGAGACACTTCAAATGTCCCAGGCACTCTTTGCTCAACCGTGTACCTCGGCACCTTGATCATACACTGACTCCTTAGAAGAGACCCTCGGTCGTCCAACCAGGGTATAACCTTATATATATAGTTGGAAATCCAAGGTATCTCTCCTGGATGGGCTTTATTGACCCCAAATCTCCATGACTCAGGTTCCAGGGGCGGTGTAACCTTTTCCCTGAGCCATGTTAACAGATACCCCCTTTTATGACGTACTTTAGGTCTTACATTTGCCTCTTACGAAATTTTAATTCGCGAACTAGGGTGTACGCCATAGCAGGTTCGTCCCATTCTGATGTGTCATTGATTTTTGATTATCTCTTGTTATTTTGTTTGCGAGATCATCGCACATTCTTTCTTTATTTTTTACAATTTCGCAATGATTCTTTCGCAAAAGAAAATTTGTACAAGTTTATTTTGCTTCAACCATTCATTACTTCGCAGTCTAATCTTTTCCCACAATCTTCTATGGGTAATATCTCTTCAGGTATAATCTATTCCACGATCTATCTAACCTGCGGCCCACATCTTTGCCCTCGGGATCCATCAATCTATATGCCCTTGTTCCGACTATCTCCTTAATGATATAAGGTCCATCCCATTTTCTCGCCGGTTTACCGCCACTTTCTCGCTGATATGCTGGTGTTTCTCTCAATACCAAATCGCCTGGTTGAAATTCACGTGTCTTAACACGTTTGTTATACTCTCTGGCTAATCTTCGCTGGTAATTCTCCATATGTTGTAGTGCTCTTTCTATTTTTTCTTCTAATTCATCTAACTTGATTAAAATGTTACCCGCACTAAGATTTTTCTCCCAAACTTCTTTCTTTGTTGTTGGAATCATAACTTCTGTTGGAAGTACAGCTTCAACTCCATATGTTAAACAAAAAGGTGACATTCCTGTAGCTTCTCGCCTGGCTGTATTGTAAGCCCATACTGGATTATGCACTTTTTCACACCATGCTCTATTATGTCCTTCTAACTTCTTCTTCAATATATCTGCGATTGTTTTGTTTGTTGCTTATGCCTGTCCATTGGCCTGCGGGTATAAAGGAGTTGATTTCCCACATTTTATCTGAAATGCATTAAGCAACAGTTCTATATTTTGTCCCTCAAACGGTTTCCCATTGTCGGTTACCAACTGTGCGGGGATTCCAAATTTGCGTATAATGTTCTCGAATATGAAGGTAAAGATATCTTTATCGCGAATGTGTTGTATCGCTTTTACTTCTGCCCATTTTGTGAAATAATTTGTAGCAACAATTAGATATCTTCTCTGCCCTGTTCCTGGTAAAAATGGTCCCATAATGTCTAAACCCCACTTTCCAAAAGGCCATACACTTGTTGAAGAATTTAATGGTGCTCCTGGTGCATTTATTTTCTTTCCGTGCCTTTGACAATCTTCACAATGCCTTGATATTTGTTTCGCATCCTCATGCATATATGGCCAATAATAGCCTTGCACTTTTGCCTTATGTGCTAAAGATCTTCCACCACTGTGATTGCCAGCATCCCCACTATGCAACATCTTTAACACTGTTTCTCCTTCCCTTCGTGTTAAACATCTAAGTGAGGGTCCATTAAAGGATCTTCGGTACAGTACCCCATCTCTTAGTTCATAATTTGTTGCACGGCTTTTTAATTTGTGTGCCTCTAATCTGTTTCTTGGTGTTTCCCCTTTCATCAGATATGCATGAAGTTCTGCTCTCCAATCTTCATCGCGGAGCATTTGTGTTCCATCTTCTATTTGCATCACATCTGCCTCTTGCTCTTCCTCTTTATTGATTGATGGTGATAGAAGTGTTTGTATCTTTATGCATCTCGCAGCTGGATCTTTCATCATACTTGATATAAAGGCAAAAGCATCTGCGAGTCTATTATCTCTCCTTGATATATGTCTCCATTTTACTTTTGGTATTTTCATCGACAACTCTTCAACAAGTTTCTTGTACTTTTTCAAAGATGGTTCATTTGTAGTATATTCTTCTTTTATTTGGCGAATAGCTAATTGTGAATCACTGGTGATTCTCATATTTTCCAACTTCATTTCTATTGCGAATCGCAGAGCATGTATTATAGCTTCGTATTCTGTTTCATTGTTGGTAGATGCAAACTCCAATCTGAAAGAAAAAGCTATTTTATTGCCTTTTGGCGAAATCAATACGATCCCAACTCTGTTGCCTTCCCCATTTGACGATCCATCTGCCAATATTTCCCACCTGTTTGGCTCAGTTAATAAATCCTTTGGATCTCCGTGTTCTTCTTCTATATCCATTATTTATTCCACTGCATCATCCTCTTCCAAAGGAAACTCTGCTAAAAAAGTCTGCGACAACTTGTGATTTTGGTGAAGATAGTATTTCATATTTGATTTTGCAATGACTTACTTGAGCATTCCATCTCTCAACCCTACCTGATTTTTTTGAATTTTTCATTACCGACTCAATTGGTATTCTTGTCATTACCTTGATTGTATGTGCCTGAAATTATATGCGAAGCTTGAATGTTGCATAGACTAATGCCAAAATTAGTTTTTCAATTTTTGAATAATTCTTCTCTGCGGCATTGAAGGTTTTGCTGATGTAGTAGATTGGTTTTTCCACTCCTGCGTCTATTCGCAATAATACTGCACTTAGTGCATGCGAGGTTGTCGCAAGGTAGATTAATAATTCCTCCCCTGTTTCTGCTTTTTGTAAAATTGATATATCCATTAGATGTTCTTTTATTCCTTGTAAAGCTTTTTCACATTCATCGGTCCATCTAAATTTCGCTCCCTTTTTGAGTATGTTGAAAAAATGTTTACATTTGTCAGATGATCACGAGATGAATCTTCCTAGCGAAGCTAATAGTCCATTCAACTTCTGCACATCTTTTACCGTCGCTGGTGTTGGCATATCGCGAATTGCTTGTACTTTCTCTGGGTCAACTTGTATTCCTTCTTTTGATACAATGTAACCTAAAAATTTTCCTGACGCAACTCCAAAGGTACATTTTTCTGGATTTACTTTGATGTTGAAGTGCCTCATTTGTTCAAAAAATTTCCTCAAATCTTGTACATGGTCTTTTGATTCTTTACTTTTTATTAGCATGTCATCCACATATACCTCTAATGTTTTGTGTATCCATTTCGCGAACACCTTTTCTACCATCCTTTGGTATGTTGCTCCAGCATTTCGCAAACCAAATGACATTTTTGTATAACAGTATAACCCTCTTGGAGCGAAGAAAGCAGTATGCTCTTGGTCTTCTTCAGCGAGTGGAATTTGATTGTAGCCTTTGTATCCATCAAGAGATGATATCCTTTCATTTCCTGCCGCTGACTCAACCATTTGCGGAATATCTGGCAAAGGAAAGCTATCTTTTGGACAAGCTTTATTTAGATCAGTAAAATCTTTGCAAATTCTTATCCCTTTCTTCTTCTTTGGGACTACGACCATATTTGCTATCCATTCGGGATATTTTGTTTGTCTAATGATTCCTGCGTCCAGCATCTTCTGCAATTCCTCTTCTATTTGAGGGTGATATGTTGTTGCGATTTTTCTAATTCTTTGTTTGAATGGTCTTGCATTTCTGTCAATCTCCAGTTTATGGCACGTCACAGATGGATCTATTCCGGGCATCTCATCCATATCCCATGCGAAAATGTCTTTGTAATCTCGCAACAAATCAACAGTTCGTCTTTCCTCATCTGCCTCCATCTTAGTCCCAATTTTTAACATCTTGGGTTCTTCTTCGGTTCCAATGTTTACTTCCTTCGTCGGCTCTGCTGCGGTATAGCTGGCCTTTGGTTCTCCCATAGGCGTTGGTCCTTTCACTTCCTTCGCAAGTTCATTCTCTTCTTCCGAAATTTCGCTAGATATTCCTTTTCCTTCTTCTGCTCTTATCATATAAGTTCTAAATTCTTCTTCCTTTTTCACTGCTTTCGCCATTTTTCTGTGATCCTTTCGCCTCTTCCCTTGTTCTTCATAATATTTTACCTCAATTTGATAATATATCTTTCCCTTATCAGTATCTCCTCTGATTTCGCCAATCCCATTCGGCATAGGAAATCTGATACATTGATGAAATGTCGAGGTTATAGCTTTAATTGCATGTACCCATGGCCTCCCCAACAACATGTTGTATGGCGATTCCATATCCACTACACATAACGTCACATGTGTTTCAATTTCTCCCGACATAATTCGCATTTTTATCTCCCCTTTAGGTTTTGTTATAGATTTGCCAAAACCATGGATATGATATGTTGAGGGAGTCATTTCTTCAATTTTGTACCCCAATTTTTTATAAGCATGGTAAAATATTATATTCACTAAACTCCCTGTATCCACCAAAGTTCTATTTATTGCCCATTCTTCCACTACATCTGTTGTTTCTCCTTCTTCCTTGCATGCGCTTATTTTAATCACTAATGGAGATGTGTGATTCAAGTTCTCTCTTGATATTTCTGCTGCCGTGAATGTAATCTTCTGCTTTTCCCATTCTTTCAAAGGTGATGCTTTCTCCGTTGTTACAATTTTCCTTCCTTCAAAATCTCGTTTGTGTATTCTCCCTCTGACATTTTCATGAAATTTATTAACCATCGTCTTTGTAATCATATTACACTCCAACTCCTCATTACTCTCCTTGATTCTGGCTTTCTCTATTTTAACCAATTTATCCATCATACTCCTAATTTTAATGATTTTAACGACAATCTCCAATCTCTAATCTTCATTCCCTGTTTCTAGCGCCAATATGTAGTTGCAGGAAATCCTACACTACACCCCTCACAAGAATATACACAATCAAGTCATTTTAAGATGAACAATTATAATTCTTATTGATTAAATTCTTGGATGTTTACAATATGAAATAGAAATGAGCTAAAGAATTACAATCACTTTAAACTTTCTCTCTCTTAATGACTTTCCCAACACTCGAAAAAGAACTCTCTCTCTCTCTCAATAGGCCTATTCGGCTCTTTATATAGGGTATTACATAGTGGATAACAGCTAAGCTGTCCTTTATTTTCGGGAATGACTTGCGAAATATCGCAAGTGTACAAATATATAACTTCGCGACACTCCTTAATCTCGCTAAGTCTTCACATCTTTCTCGTGTTCTGGCTATCGTCATCCATTACGTCATTCATATTATTCGTTTGCGACACCTTCGCAATGTTGTTGTTTATAGGTTTCGCGGGGTATTGATGTTGCGATATTCTGATCCTACAGTATTAATTTCTAATGATTTTTTTTCCATCAACGGTAGGGTTCGTTTTCTTCTTCAATCAAGTACTAGATGAGTCATGTTCATCTAACCATGCTTGGTAAGAGACACTAAAGTGTTGTTGTAATTTATAGAGGTTGTTTGTGGAATTTGATTTTATTTTGAGTGTTTTTGTTTGAATATTACTTATGGGTTTTGTTTGTTTTCACGTTTTAGGGTCTGGGTTTTTGTTTATCTTACTTAATTCTTAATTCGTTGTAAGAATGATACCACCATGTTATTCAACAATACATTGTATCATCATATCCATATAAAATTTATCAAGGATTCATCAGCTCCATTATCTAAATTATCAACCCTGGGTTAGCTGCTAGAATTATAATCAGTAGTAACTAGTTAAAGAGTTGGTTCAAATGTTACTTCCATGTTGTGGTGTATATGATTATTTGGTTATTCATGAAGTTGTTTGTGACTAAGAAAGTGATAGTCATACGCAATAAGTGGTGGAGGTAGCCTTGTTACCCCTGCATCTATGTATATTTCTATGTAATTAAACGAATAAGCTTCAACAGATAAACCATGTCATACTGTGTTGATAGCTCTTCCACGTTTACCAAGTCCTTTAGAAAAGTTGAATTTTGAGTGTTATTGGTCTTGTTATCATGAAAAATTTGTCACAGATTAATGCGCTCTTCATTCTCATTTGATTTAGTATCTTAGTAGGTAATTCAAGTATGTGCTCTTATTTATCCTTTGATTTATAAACTGATATCTGTTCATTACTTGTATTTTGGTCGTCTAGAATGGGTTCTTTGGTTCTCTTTTTCTTTTATTTTACAAGTTTTTGTAAGAGGTCGATGGTCAATTTCATAAAATGGAGACATTATGGTCAATTACATTATGGGTTCTCGTTTTCATTTATGGGTTGTCTGTCTGTGATATGTATTATTTAGTAACTGGAGACATTTTGATGTTTTTACAATGTAGGATTAACATCTTGTGAGAATCTAAGACTAATATCACAGGAGTTTTGGTATTCAACGTTGGATTCAGTTAAGTCTATATCTTATTCGGCTGAGCTTTGTTCATTAATTTCATCGTGTTTATCTTTTGCAGGGATGAAAGAAATAAAAGTCTCCCGTAGAAAAGTTCCATCTGTGGTTGGTATGTTAGTTAACTCTCATGGTCCTATTGATTCTGATAGTGTTGTGTTTGTTCCAATGGTGGGGAAATTTCTGGATGAGCACTGTCGATAATGCTTTTAAATTAGACATATTTTCATGTAATATACATTTGCTTATGGTGTGCGTAGTTCTGATGTATGTTTTCTTCTCAATCATAATCTAGTATCAGTTTTATTCGTGGAATCTAAGTACCCCATTTTCATTAGGGGATTTAAGATTCAGTCATTTGTCTTTCCCGTGCAGGTTTATTTGTGTGAAAAGATGTCTCTAGTCAATGACATGTACTTCGCCATCACTCTTGACAAGACAACTGTTGGTCCATTGTGTTTTTAAACCAAATGAGTACGTTTGTTGTCTCTCATTAATTGTTCAGTTGTATATTATTCAACCAACCCCAGCAAATGACATGTCTTCTAATTCTCTTACCATCTATTGTGTTCCAGTTTATCATTACCTGTAAAAAGGGAGGGACCAGTATTGAAGACCTTGCTGAGAAACTAAAATGATAATCAAGGTGAATGTCACTAACTCAAATTTCTGGGTTAGAGGTTAGCGTCAAGGCCACTTTATCCTTTCTCTCCCACTGACTCAGTTGTCTTTATATAGTTCTGAATCTACCTGGCGGCGATTGATGTCTTCAAAGGAATAACTGATGAAGAAGCTACTAAAGTTGTTGGCCCCAAAGGTTGCAGATAAAGTGGCTTCGATGGAAAAAGTGAAGAAGCTACACCAGATCTTTTGCAAATATGATTGTACCATGCTGGAGGTGAGTTCATATATGCGCATCTTTTTGGATGGTCATATTTTCCTCAATCTTTTTTGATTTTGTGATTATCATGTATTTTTATTCGCAGATCAACCTCATTGCTGAGACTTCTGATAATGCTGAAGTTGGTAGCAGCTTATGGGAAGTTGAATTTAGATGATAAGGTTGCTTTCCGCCAGAAAGAGATCTTTTCTCTTCGTGATAGAACCCAAGAGGACCCTCGAGAAGTTTGACTATGTTATTCTGGTTTTATTGCCTTGTACTTATTTGTCGTTGTGCAATAGGAAAATTTACAGACTAATATTTCAGTACATTTGATCTAAGGATTGTTTAGTACTTTGTCATGTATGAATATAAGTAGCAAGATTAACAGTACATGAACTATTGTGTTCAATTCATGACATTCATTTTATTGGATTCCAGGTGGCTTGATTTGAACTACATGTGCTTACATGGGAAAATTGGGTACATTGTTAATGGTCATGCGGGATTTGATAATTTCTACCATGGACATAATTAATTTGCCTGGTGGAACTCCTGCCGATTTTTTAGATGCCAGTGGAAGTGCTTCTGAACACAAGGTACTTTTCTCATCTGTAGCTAATTTCTCCCTAAAGCTAGCACTCTGCAATTTAGTCAGATGATTAACTTTTATTATTTATGCTTTTTTAACCAAAACTGATCTCTCCACCCACCGACATCTTCTCTTGAGGTTATCACACATAGAAAGCTCGTTTAATGGTTATGAGACTAGTATATCGAATGATATTTAGTCTTATAGTTAAAATGCCTTGACTAGTATATCAAATGATCTCCACCCACAATCATTCACTGTAGAGCGGTTCTTAGACTAGAGGTTATTCACATAGCAGTGACTTAGCAATTAGCATTCTCCCGGAAGAAAGAATATCTATCAACGAATTACTATGCACTTATGCAGTATAAGATCTTTCATTGTAACTTGACTAGCACATTTTGATTTATTTTTTTCTCTTCTTTTGTAGCTAAGCGACATCCTATTGACAGAATTTGTAGTAGCTCTTGCAGTGTGAGTGCACAAGATGTCCAGTAAACATGACCTCAAGTAGGCACGCAAAAGCAAGTGCATATGTCCTCCGAAACTTCGTTGGAGGCTTCCCTTCCTGCTCATTTATGCTAACGTGTCTACATGTTATGATCACCATGAAGTAAAGCCTGCATAGTATGAATAAGTATGTCACTTGGCTTTGTTAAGGCGCTATCATTTTATCCATCAGATTTACACTTGTCTGTTTGTTTTAGTTTGTAGAAAGTACTCTTACTGTTACTGGATTGTGCATATCAGAAAATCGTTGAATTTTAAGTTTCAAGGGTAGAAGATGAATCTAAAGTGATGACTGCATAGAGTGGAACATAACTTGGGATGGCTCCTGAGGTAAGCATTGTTAGTGTTTTCTTCTAGTTTCCTGCAGTAGTCATAAGACTCATAACCTTCCCTTTCCAGACAGGAACTTATGTTACTACATTGCGTATTTCAAATTTCTAACATTTAGGCATTCATCTCTATCCTCCATGTTGTTTTCTATGCAAATTATGATTAAGAACCTAGAAGATAGGCATTATAAATTTGGGTAACTGATTATACGTCGCAACCACAAACAGTAGGTCATAGAGCAAAGCCTTACAATCACAAGGCGAACATTTTCAGTTTCATAATTGTGTTGTAGGAGATGCTAACTAGAAAGTTAAAAACTCTAGTAAAATTTTGTTTGGAAACTGAACTTTGCGAAAATTCTTAAGTGAAATATACACTTCACTTCAAATATTCTCAAGACAATGGGCAGCTTCTTTACGAGTACTTATCATACTTATCATGCCTACAATTTTCACTGCCTATGTATGGTTTATTTGTTCGTCTCAATGAAGGCATTATGTAAATGTTGTTTCTGTTGTTGTCTTGATGATGGGTCTATTAGACCACCTCCGTGTATATCATTATCGACTAGTCATATAAACCTAGCATATAAGGCTTGACTTTTTACTCTTCTTCTGAATGTAGTTCGATAACTTCATGGATGTCGTCACTCCCGATGGTCTCATGAGGGTTGTTGATGTCATAGTTGATAATGAGATCACTGTTGCTGCTGTATAAGGAAATGCTGGAAAGGGTTGTGCTTCTACAAGATCTTCTCTCAAGCAAGCTAGTGCCAAGGTCTTAATGACTGAAATTGTGGTTGAAATTTTTAGGACTTGTTGTATCACTTCTCTTTAAGAAACCTTAATAATAGGGAGTTGAATCTTTTTTTTTTTAATGATTTTGGACTAAATTTATGAACACAGTTTAATGTAATGGAGATGTCATTTGGTATTAGATGATTCAGGTTATTTGGAATTTAAATTTGAATCTTGGTATTTTAATATTAATTGTCATTTGAATTTGAGAATTTTACTAATTTCATTTGAATTTTAATTTGAATTGTTTTTTTGAATTTCACTGCAATTTGAGTTTCATTTTAGTATAATTTGAATCAGAACCATTTCAGCCCAGTCAGAATAACTAGAGTCAGCCAGATCTGACTTAATTTTTAATATTAAAAGAAATCACATCAATGACGCACTACAGGTGTCGTGCATAGCGGCGCTCTGAAAGCATCGTAATTAAAAAGCAACTAGATAGTGTCGTTCCAGAAAAAGACACTAAATCTACAGCACTTTCAGCAGCAATCCTAAAGTGTTGTTTAACTCGTTAGAACGACACTATCTGACTATCTTAAATCGGTTGTTTTCCACTAGTGACACTTATCACCGGTGGAGAGAGTTGTTATTTATATGAATTACATTACCCTAGATAGGGCATATATTACATGAATGAGAATAACGAAATTATTGCGCAAATCATGCCTTTGATACAGGCCGTACAATTGTGATTGAAGAGTGATTCTCTGGTAGCTGGCATAGTAGAGGATCAGCGCTAATCAAGCCACTGATATAGGATTTAGCTGCAAGATAGCAAAGGGAGTGTCATGGGAGGCATTCTATTCTTTTCGACATGTTTTACTCAATTAGATTTCACTGCTGACCATTTTGCCAAGAGGGGTGTTCATCTCCAGAAAGGGCAGTGGATGGTGTTTGGTGTATATTTCACTACGCTACCACAAACTTCCGAAAGAAACCACAAGGATACGACCCCTTAGTAGAATAGGGTGGGTGGAAATAACTAATACGCATCTCTAGGCAACGACTGTAGGGTTTATAAGATTTCGGATTTTCCTACCTCCCTCTAAAACTCATTCTGGCGAAGGGAAAAATGTTCCGATCTCTCGGTTTACAAATTTGGAGCAATTCTGAAAAGGAACACAGCCTTAGGGGTTTACATCGGGCCGGGCAGGCCAGCCCAAGCCCGATTATAGCACAGGCCGGGCCGGACGGGCTTGTAGTCCTTACTACCCATTAAGTTTAACAGGCCAGGCCGGGCCGGCCAATAATAAAAATTTAATTCCCATGGCTCGTCCCTTTTAAACAGTTAAAAGGCGTTTCCTGAAATTTCATCTCTCAATTTTTAGTTTTCAAATTTCAAATTATCCCGCGATTTATTTCTAGATCTCAGAAAAAGAAGAAGCTTCTCTGCGAACCCGTACAATCACAACCTGATCAGATGGACGAGATTGAAACTTCAAGGAAACGAATCAAACAAACAGTACTGATTTCTTTCTTCTTCTTCTTCTTATTGACCGCATTATCACTTTTCTCTTCTCCGATTTTTTTTTTTTTTTTGGTTTACTGTTTAGATGGTAGAAGAGGAGGAGGAAAATGAAAAACGGTTTGGTAATGGAAGAAGAAGTTGAAACAGTTGCAGTAGGATCGGAAGAGATGGAAAGCCTTATTAATGGAGTTCTTGAAAAGATTGAGCGATTCACTCAACAGGTAGTGGTATTCCTCAACTTCGTATGTGTTGATTTTCCTAATTCGTTGTTACTCGGATGTTTTCATGTCATTTCCCTTCAAATTTTTCTCTCTAGGTTTTGGAGATGCTCGAGGCAGGAAAAACACTCTTTAAAGATCTTAGTAATGAATTTGAAGAACGTATTATTGGGTGGGATAATTGAAAGTTCAAGAGGAAACTCTTTTGTGATTTTCAATTTTGAGCTTTCAATTTTTTCTAATTTCAATTTTATTTTTCATACAGAATTCATAAGGAACAGATTGAGAAATGGCAGGATGAGATTAAGGAACTGAGATCACTGGATGCAATGAACGAAGAAGCAAATACTCGTCTTCTTATGACTCGCTCGCTCTTCCAGAATGTTCAGATGTGATAAGGTAATAGTTGTGACATTTACTGATTCTACTCAAATAGCAAATTTGGGATATGATTTTTCGATAAAGCAACTGAAATTGTATGTTGTGTGAGAGTTATGCTGTGAGAAAGAAAGAGAGAAATAGGTTACTAGGTGGGCAATTTAAGTTAACAGAATCAACATAGAAACATAATAGAACTTTGATGACCAAGTAATTTGTTTCTGTAGTGATTTTTTCTTATAATTCTTGCATCACTGTTTGTCGGTTTAGGAACTCGTAATAACATAGTGGCCTTTTATGTGAAGAAGTCCAGTTATATTAGTTAGCAGGTTCTGTAAATTTGTTTGGAATGCAGGGTTAAGATGTGTATATTCAGCTTTCTTCTTTAATCCTGGACCTTGCTCTCCACTCCTGGTTTGATTTCAGGGAAGAAAATGCCACTAACAGATTACTTCAATTTGGCATGGCTAACTGTAGTAGGGTCTATCTATGAACTTCACCCAGCTCCTGATGATTAGGAACTTCATTTGTTGTTGAGCTGAGTTAACTGCTTACATGAGTACTGGTGCTTCTTTTTCTGTGCTCATAGGACATGTTAATTTAGATGGCTGGATTCCAGAAATGGTTCGAGGGTTGTCAATTATCTGATCTGTACTCTCTTTTGTTACACATTTTCACTGAAATGGCATGCTTATGTATCAATAGGTTCTGGATACTTGCTGGGCTAAGCAAGACGTCCCCGTAGTTCTGAATCTTGGATTTTTAAGTGAAACTCTTTGATGATTTGGAACTTTGAAAATTCATTTTAAGATTTTAATTTCATTTTTTTTTTCTTCCTTTTTCACGCAGAATCAAATGGTAGGGTGATATTAAGGAACTGAGATCACTCGCTGTCTGCTTCAGAATGGCCAGGTTTGAACCTTGATAAGGTAGTAGTATTATAAGACTAGTATTATCAACAAACAAACAATAAGAATTTTAGTTTTCATGTTTGAACCTTAATTAGCTGTAAGTTGCTCATTTGCATCGAATTATTTGAATTGCTTTTTAAGGATCATGTATCTGATTTTGTATAGTTAGTTGCTGTTCATAATAATACTCTTCCAGTTTAGTTAATGTCTTTCAGAATTGCAGTGGGCATCCATATCAATGTGATTGTTAATTGTTATCAATTTTGTGATCCATGTATCCATTCATTTATGGGTCTGTAATCCTTTGAAAACTGCTTCCCTATTCTTAATCCTTGAAATAGAAAATATCTGGTTTTCAGTCCTACCCTTTTACCGGTTGATCAACTGAAGTACAGAACAGTACACAGACCACAGGATAGGGGTCTTGTGGCTCTTGTTGCGCAAGATTTTCCAGTGTGCTCTTTAGCTGTCCTTACCCATGTTCCCAATGCTCATATGTTTATAAAAGGCCGTGGCAATCAAGAGAGCAACTCCATGACTAGGAGTTGGCTTCATTCAGGGTTTTCCTTAATGATGACCACTTCAACTGACCTGATGCACATTTTCTCACGGAGCGAACATCCTTTGTCCTTACAATGTATGGATGTAACCTGCAATTACATTTTTTTTCCACGCTGCATAGTGTATAAACCCAACATGGTGTGTTCATAATATTCCTTTATAATGTCTTTCTTTTTTATGGGTATATTTTACCTTGCATTTTTAGGGGCGACCCCGAAAGAATTAGGGGCGACACTAAAAGACAAAAAAGGTCACCCAAACGTAAATCTAAGCTATCCCTTATCTTCGATTTTTCGAAATGGCCAATATGCCCTTACATAATCGGTAGCCAACACCATAATCGGTAGGTAAACATACAATCGGTAGGTTAAAATGACACTATACCTACCGATTATTGTGTAGATACTTCGGCTAATAATCCCTTTTATAATCGGTAGCTTATTCAACTTGTACGACTACCGATTATAAGGAGCCCCATATTCAACCCTGGCCAAATTCCATAGGTTTTGAGGGGTGCAGATCCAGCCATAACCACTTTGCTTGAGCTGTGGATATAGCCATAATCGGAAGGTTAATAGGTTACATAAGCTACCGATTATAAGTTGCCCCAAAATGAGTTTTTTCTAAAATCCTTCACGTAATGAATTTTGAAATCTACCATAATCGGTAGTTTATATTATTATATAACCGACCGATTATAACGAGCCCCAGATCCAACCCTTGCCATATTCCATGGTTTTGAGTGTACACAGCCGGCCATAACCACTTGGTCCGCGTTAATCGGGAGATAAATATATTACCAACCCATCCGATTATGGGTTGCCCCAAAATGAGTTTTTTCTAAAATCCTTCATGTGATGAATTTTGAAATATACCATAATCGGTCGTCTATTCAACTGAACCAACTACCGATTATAAGGAGCCCCAGATCGAACCCTTGCCAAATTCCATTGGTTCCGAGGGTACAGGGCCACGCATAACCATGTGGTTCGTGATTTGGATGTAGCCATAATCGTAAGCCCAATAGGTTCCACAACCTACCAATTATAGGTTGCCCCAAATTTAGTTTTTTCTAAAATCCTTCATGTGATGAATTTTGAAATCTACTATAATCGGTAGTCTACTCAACTTAATAAACTACCGATTGTAAGGAGCCCCAGATCGAACCCTTGCCAAAATCCATAGGTTAAGAGGGTACAAAGCCAGGCCTAACCATGTGGTTCGTGATTTGGATGTAGCCATAATCGTGCGGAAGATAGGTTCCAAAACCTACCGATTATAGGTTGCCCCTAAATGAGTTTTTTCTAAAATCCTTATTTGCGAAATGTTTAATTTGCAATCTGACATAATCGGTAGATGATAAAACTTATACACTACCGATTATAAGTGGTCAGGGATTCAACCTTTGACAAAAACTATAATATTCGGTAGCCAAAACAATAATCGGTAGTTTCACTCAATCATCGGAAGCAAACTCTGTAATCGGTAGGCTGGGGTCTATATATTAGTGTTTGGAAAAAAAATTTGACTCATCGCGAGGTAACTCCCGATTGAGTGAGAGAAGAAGAAGAAAAAAAAAAGAAGAAGTGGGTATATGTTGCCAACTTCCGATTTTTGCCAACTTCCATAAACATGGATGGGTACGAAGAAGGACGTGAAGTTGTTGAAGTTCAAGGTTCACTACCGTTTAGAGATGACGATTTGGGGTATATGTTGAATGATCCAAACTTTCATGAATATGAAACCCTAGACGACGCTTTCATGGAAGAAAATGGAGAATCACCCGAGATCGAAGCTAACGATTCATCAAACATACGGGTATGTTGTTAACAAACTCTAATACCCATGTTATCCATGTTACGTGCGTTTTGTGTGTGTTTTCGAACGTGAAAATTTGATTTCTGCATGCATTGAATGACATGAACGACATATATTCGGTAGTTAATTTAGTAACATATCTACCGATTATCAATAATCGGGTATATTTTTATGTTTTAATCTGCCGAATATGAAAAAATCCCCAAATTGAAAGCTTCAATTTCTCACAATCGGAATTTTATACATGAATATACGTCCGATTATTGATATATAATAATCGGTTGTTTATGAATTTATATTCCCTCCGATTATTGAAGCTTTTTACACAGAAGAATTGTTCATTTCTGTATGTCGTTAATCGGTAGAATATATTCGTATATGACTACCGATTTATCATAATCGGTTACGTTGTATAGTATTAAATTACCGATTATTTTACAATCGGTTACTTATTATCTTAACTTCCATCCGATTAATAATGCATAACTTGTTGTTGTTGTGCGTAGGCTGTTGTAGCGGTTGATGACGATTATTATTTGAAGCCTGATACTTCCCTACACTATGCAAACGATTTGGTATGGTCATGAATTATCTTTAATTTTTCCAATCATGTATGTTAGATGGTTAAAGATATTTATTATTTTTGTTTTGTAATATGCCCATTTAGATATTTGGAAGTAAGAAGGAGGCCAAGGAATGGCTTATGAACAAGGCAAAAGAGAAGATGTGCGTGGTAGTTCATAACCGTTGTGTTAAGAAGATTCGGTTTGAAATGGTATGTGAGCGAGGTGGGGAGAAGAAGAGTCACGAGGGAAAGAATAATAAGTATGTAAGAAAGACGGAGAGAAAAAAATACCGAACTCATACAAAGAAGATTGGATGCCCATTTAAGATTGTCTTCTATAAGCCCGATGGTAGGGAAAGTAAAAATTGGAAAATGTCTAAAGTTGCTAATGGTTGTCACAACCACGATGATCCGGACACTCTTATTGGACATGTAATGGTTGCGAAGTTAAAACCACATGAAATGGAGACGGTGAGGTCTATGCGTATCCAAAAGGCGAGTGCGATCTTAAGTAAAATAAAGGCGGACGACCCCGACAACTTGTCTTCTTTATCTACAATTAAGTCGGCCCTAGCTACGATCAAAAGGACGGAATGGGATGGTAGAACGGTCATGCAACAATCGCAAGTGGTTAGCCGAGTTACACGACTACACGTTGAGAACGGAAGAAAAGGATGGTAAAGTGGTACGTATTTTCTTGGCACATCCAGAAATGATAAAATTGGCTCAGTGTTTTCATCAAATTGTGTTGATAGATGCCACTTACAAGACAAACAAATATAACATGCCGTTGTTGAACATTGCTTGTCACACTTCGGACAAAAACACGTTTACGATTGCATGGGGTTTAATGGATCATGAGAACAACGTGAGTTTCATTTGGATGTTGGAGACGCTGAGGTCCATTTACAATGGGGATGATTTTCCAAGGGTTATTGTAACGGATAACGATCAAGCCTTAATGCATGCAATAGCGGTAGTGTTTCCTGAAGCCCGAAACTTGCAGTGTACGTGGCACATTCAATGCAACCTCAGACACAATTGCCATCGCCATTTCAAGCTAAAAAACCAAGGAAGGGTACCAAGAGGTCGAAGGAAGAGGATGAGCGCATTAGTAAATTAACCGAGGAAGAACGAGAGGAAGAGAAGAGGTTATTTGATGAAAAATGGAAGGAGGATGGGATAATTTGGAGAGCGTTCATGAAAGCATCGGACAAGATCGTTTGGTCAATGACCGAGGAAATTTATGAAAGGAACTTGAAGAAATTTGAGGAAGAATATTACAAGGACTACCCAAAACCCGTTGAGTATTGTAAAACACAATGGTTACCGATTAAGGAGAGGTTTGTGTATGCATGGACATATGAATATCATAACTTCAAGAATGAGGCGACAAGCATTGCGGAGGGGTCTCATGGCCGATTAAAGAAAATACTTCTAGGTAGTCAAAATGGAGTTGTGTCGATCCAAGAAGCAATCCATGAATTCACCAATCGTGATCTCATAAAGATTAAGGATTATATGCAATTTAGTGTACATAAATTCCCTACGGAACACGAAGGGGAAAGATTGCTTTTAAGGGGCATTGTTCATAAAGTTTCAAGGTGGGCAATAAATCACATGATGGAACAATTGAAGTTGTATAAAGCTTACGATGACGAGAATACGGTTTGTGTTTGCAAGGATATGATAGGTATTGGTCTCCCATGTCGTCATAAAATGGGTAGGTACGTCGATGTGATTGACATCAATGATATTCATCCATTTTGGAAGCAATTAAATTTCACTCCAAGCACCCCCGTAGTCAATGGTCCGTCGTTCATGGAGTCGGAATTGTGTGCAAGAATAGCCGAGCGTTATGCTACAACAAATGGCGCCAAAAAGCAAATATTGATGCATGATTTGGAGCAAGCTCTTCACCCTCGTTTAAGGGAGGTTGATGAACCTATTAAGCAAAAGGGGGCGGGTAGGCCAAACACCGAAGTGTCGAGGACCATTGAAAGAAAAGAATTAAAGGATCATTTGTCTAATAAAAGAATATTGTGTCGGCATGAGCGTTCGGAAGCCGAATTTGAAGATGAGCCGCAACCCAAGAAAAGAGGTCGTCCAAGAAAAGATCAAAATGGATGTCCAAAGGTCTCTAAGAAGCCTTCTCAAGTAAGTCAAGTCGATGAGGTGGAACAAGTTGTGTTAGTGGAGACCCAAACTAGCTCCGTAGTTATTGATCAAATGAGCGACTCGCCACAAACACATTCAACGGAAATGGTGACTATAAGAGAGAAGTATGGTACTCTTCGTTGTCCTAGGGATTTTCATGGAAGACCAACACGATCAAGGTATACGATTATAGAAGAGTATATGAAACAACTCCCTCCACTCATTGTTCCATTTGTTTTGTCCACCGACGAGGTTGATGGGGATGGCAATTGTTGGTTTCACGTCGCCTCGGAACAAATTGGTTACTTTGGAGAGGCGGTGAACCAAGATGTCACCCAATGGCAAAATTTAAGAACTAAGATGGGGGTACAACTAATAAAGGACAAGTATTTCTATATGGAGATGATGAAGGAAGGACATAGGCACGACAAAGAACTAGAGTTCAAAGACTTTGTTGCGCGTGTAAAGTGCCGAAAGGGATTGAAGACAATCGGATCTAAGTATTGGATGACAATGCCTAAATGTGGATATCTCTTAGCGGACGCTTTGAATTGTGTGGTACATTTCTTTGTTCCTCCTAGGTATGGACATTCTTATACGTTTACACCTACAAGGACGGTTTGCGATGAATCGGTTAAAGATAGAAGAATTGTTATGGCATTTGTGAATGAGATGCATTTTATCGGTTTAAGAGTAAAGAGGGATTGCCCATTACCTCCGTTGGCTGGTTGGAACGATTACTTCCCAACGAATCATTGTAACGATTGGTTGAAACAATATGAGACCAACATGTTGGATTGGGATCGCGTCATGAAGGTGGATTTCCCGGAAGGCCTACTGGAATTGGTTTCCTCGGATGATGAAGATCAATGATTGTTATGTTTGGAAGATGTATTTTGGAGAGCCCTATTTGTACATGGTTTTTTTGGAATTTTGTGGAAAATACTGTGAAGTCTAAAGCTATAATCGGTAGTTATATTTTTAATATATCAACCGATTATACAAGCTTTTGTAAACAGACTCAATCAATATTATAATCGGTGATTAACTGTTTGAACTTATCTTCCGATTAAAAGGCTGATAAAACAACTGAAAAAAATTTCCCAGAATCGGTAGATTACATATTATATAAACATCCGATTGTCACCAAACTCTGACAAAAAATAAACTGTAAATTTTTCCCAGAATCGGTAGACAACATACTGCATAAACTTCCGATTGACACCAAAGTCTGACAAAATAGGTGAAAATCTTCCCAGAATCGGTAGACAATATAAAATAATAACTTCCGATTGTAACCATCAATCAACATTTATATTTATTACGACGGACTTCAGAATTCATAACTTCCATCATAAGTGAATTCTTCACCCTTTTCCACTAAGTAATCGTCTTTTTGCGAGTGTCTCCTACATAAACAAACATAAATTAATGTCAACTTCGTTTTAGTAAGAAAGATTAAACACCCGGTGTTATTTAAAAAGAATAACCGAGCGTTATACTTACAAATTGTTGGATCGACAAGCTTAAGTGGCTAGTGTTAAACATCCTCTTTTGTATCGTTATGTAATCATTTACCCCTTTTTGGACAAGTCGGAAACGATCATGAACTTGTTGGAGTGATCTTTGCTTTGGATTTCCATACTCTCGCACAAATTGGCTATATACCCTCGCCCAAAAGACTTCGGGTGTTAACCTTCCTGCTATGACGTCTTCACGTCTTGTTTCACGATACCAAGTTTTCACAATGACCAAATCTTCATCTGCGTCAAACGTTGCCATGCTTGTAAGTTGAGATATAGAATGAATTTGGGGTAGTATACGATGGAAAATCTATTTGTAGAATACACGATGCTATATATGTGTTGTTTGGTGCATAAATAAGAAGAGTTTACACTCCTTATATAGATGAGAGTCCCAACGTCTCTTTTTTTTGAAAATATGGCCGTTGATGCGTACTTTTACAAGACTGTACTGAAATTGCGTACAATTATTACACACAATCGGTAGTAAATTTTTGAACAAATCATCCGATTATCCGTAATCGGTAAATATGTATTGTTATATACTTCCGATTATAGGATGTTTTGTCAACATAGTTCCCAGATTCATTAGAGTAGTATAATCGGAGGTTTATAAATATGTATTATCAACCGATTGTGTTTGGTTTTCGAGGCACGGCTAGTTTCTTTTGAACGAACTAGCCGTTGGAGAATAATCGGTAGTTAGATCAACAATTAAAACTTCCGATTTTCATAAATATTTTGAAATTCATAACAATATCACCTACACATCATCATAATTTTACATTGAACTCCCGCAATTCTATTACAAGGTATTGCGATTAGCGTCGCGGACGTGTTGGACGAGTCCTAAACGGATTAAATCTTTCCATCGCCCTAAGGATTCTAAAATGAGCTTCATAACGGAAGCTTGATCTTTCCATCTCCGCCATTCCCGAGAGATCGTTCTATAACCTCATCATTGGTTTCACCCTCAATCGATATTGATTCACAAGATAAGTTAAATGGACGAATTCTTCGACGTGCTCCTTTATTGAACCAACTCGGCGAGAAAAGATCAGCGGAGTGACGGTTGTTTGGAGTTTACGGTGTCGTCGCAGAAATTTTTCGTGAATTTTCCCCAAATAACTCATACTCATTATGCCTCCCTGCCTACGTTCTTCTCCTCGTCTCGGATAGAATTGAACATAGCGCCTACATAAAGATAAATCTTCTTCGATCGTGAACTCCGTAGGATTAATGAATGGTTGGACCATTATGTTGAAGATGATGTTGGAGAGTAATGAAAGGTATATGTGTTCCATATAGGGTAAAAGGATACAATCCTTATATAGAGTTTAGAGTTCCAACGGCTTTATTTTGTTGGGGCATCTCGTATAATCGGTAGTCAAATGAAGTATTAGTACTTCCGATTATACATTGCCCCAAATTTTGTTTTTGCGAAATGTCATTTTTTCCGAATTTGGGAACTAGAATAATCGGTAGCTAATAACCTACCGATTATACGGTTGCCCAAATTTTGTTTTTGCGAGAAATGTCATTTTTTTCGAATTTGGGAACTAGAATAATCGGTAGTTAATAAGACTTCCGATTATACGATTGCCCCAAATTTTGTTTTTGCGAAATGTCATTTTTTTCGAATTTGGGAACTAGAATAATCGGTAGTTAATATGACTTCCGATTATAAAGTTGCCCCAAATTTCTTCCTTGACGAAATCACCAATTTTGGGAATTTAGGATCTACTATAATCGGTAGTCTCGTGAGGTTATTTCCCTTCTGATTGTTATAGAAGCCAGATGCGTGTTTGGCACAAAATCGATAATAATCGGTAGTATAACATAGTTACTAAGCTTCCGATTTCGTTCTAATAATCGGGAACAAAATAGCTTCCGATTGTGTAAGGGCATTAACGTATTCTCCGCGTTTTTGGACATCCCTTAACGGTGTATATGGGTTGGGAATAAAAAAGTGGCCCTTAATTCTTTCGGGGTCGCCCCTAAAAGTGCGAGGATATTTTACTCGAAATTTGCTGCATCTCTATTTGTGAATGTTAATCATTTGTTTTCTGCCTACTTCTTGACGAAAAATTCATTTTGTAGCTTTTTTTTCTCACCCTTACGTTGTAATTTGATTCTGTAATAAGTTTGTTTTATGAATCTGTTAATACTATCTGTGTCAGTTGCAAAATGTTTAGAGTTCCAATTTCCAAATTTTCCATATTTACAATTAAATAGATATGGTCATAATTAACAAAAACTATCTGTGTTTTTCCATATGGTCATAAATACATATGGTCATAATTTCCATATAAACTATATTACATACAAAAAAAAAAAAAATGGTAACATAGACATAATTTTTACTCCTCTGTTTTTAGAAAAGTGAAAATATCTCTTTCCCAGAAACGGAGGGAGTATTTTTTAAAAATTTACAAAAGAAAATAAAAAAAATAAAAAATTACACGATTAAGTCTATAAATAGAAAATATAAAAATAAAAAATAACACCATTAAGCATTACAGTACCAGAGGATGATGGACGAACAATCACTTGAACTATGTTAAACCCTCTCCTTACTTCGGTAGTTCGTATGGCCTTGGTAAGCTTTGATGATGTTGCAAACTTTACAAGATTACACGTTTCAGTTTCTGAATAAACAATTTGTAGAAATCTAATGGAACTTTAAGCAAAATACATTTGGATATGCACACTGGTTCAGTGGCCAAAGACACAACACAACACGAGATCTATGCAAAATGAAATATAATAGCTAGTCTTCCTAAACAACATAATATAACATGGAGCAAATATATTCTATTTGCTTGATTTGATTTGACGACGGGGTCAAAAGAAGGTAAGATAAGTGGGAGTTTTATCTCCATAGAAATCTTTTAAGCAACGCCAGACCCGTTCATCCATTGACCATTGTGTCCTAGGCTTTGGTTGGTATTTCTTCATACTCTCCTTTCTCTCGTGCATTTCTAGCATCTCTTCTTCCTTTGAAATCACCAGCATTGGATGTTTCTCGAATTCTGTCTGCTCCTCTTTATCACACTGTAGAATCAAACAACATATCAAACCCAAAATCAAATTCTGAATATGCATTAAAAATTCTGAAGAAAAATTTTTTTATGGGAAGGGCCTTGCTCAGCCATGACAATCTCAATTCTTACATGATGCAACTCAAAATTCTTAGCATGAGTTCGGTCTTGAAAGCTAGGCTCTCCATCAACAAAGGCCAGCATACGCCGTCCAATAGTTGACTCCTGATAATTTTCATGTTCGAATAACACTGCTTTTGGGAATTCCTCAGCCTTCGTTTCGTTATGTAGAATAAACATAGCATTAACCAACACAGACGAGAGTCAGATACTGAAGAATGGAATTTTGTAAGGCATAAAGTTAAATCATCTCAGAATTAAAAGTAGGCACTAACCCCGTCCGATGAACCAGGCATGGGTACAACTGGGTTGAAGAAACGAGGAACCTCAACTTCTTTCCACACACGCAAGAAAATGGTATCCCTCATGCAAATTCTGCCCTTAAACGAGCACTTAGCAATCCCTTCTCTAAGTAGCCCCTCCTTCCTTCTCGATCTCCCCACAAACACTTTTTCTGCAGCCTACACAACAAGAAGCCACGGGAATGCTAGTTCTCAAGATGCAATAAAAGAGCGTATAGAGTAAAAGATTTAACACTTATAATGCTAACCTTTTCAACCTTTCCCTGAATTCCGCTCTCAGTCCAAAGTTTTGCACCTTTAAACTTATCAATTTCATGATCTGATCCAAAAAGATCCTTAATAAGAGCAGTCTTCCCAGAGACCTTCCAAGGAGTTCCAGACCGCTTGCATTTCTTTAATATCTTTGCAGCATCGTTAAATTCAACTACAACGGCAGTTGCTAAAATACGAAAAGATGCCTGATGATCCATACATCAGCCATTTAGAGAAAGTGGAATACACACTTATCACATGAACCAATTATTTATATATTTGCTCCGAAGATGATAAAAGTAAAACGTTAACTCTCTTATTCACCAGGTAAAGATTATTTAATGTAGGATTTCCGCTACGTCATTATTACATGTCCCTAAATCAAAAGGCCATATCCCCCATTTTTCTTAAATTTAATGGCCTAGGGGAGATATCATTGTTTTTCCTGATTTCCAACTAGACGCTTTTAGGAAAACATGGACACCCAAATAAATGATTTTTTAATTTACAACAGAAGACATCAAACCTTATCGTCAGGCAGATACTGCAAAGCAACAACTCCAGTATTGGGGGATGCCAGAGGGCCCCAAAACATTGCAAGACACTGCGTGTCTACAGGGGTGTAATTGAGCATTCGAAGCCTCTCACTGCGATCCTCCATGGCATATATAGGGGTCGTCTGGTACCGCCTCCAACCAATTGAAACAATGATAGGGTCTCTTGTCTTCAACAATTTCCTGTGCCAAGTATGTCGCTTAAGTGTCGTCTGGAAGAACAGAAAATTTAACAGTAAACAGTCATGAGATACCGTCTTACTATATATTAAGCTATACTTCCATTCAACTGACACAATAACTTGTACAGCATACATTACACCAGTAAAATGAAAAGGCATATTAACCTGCATATATCCAACATTTTCTTCTCCAGGACTGATACCTCCGACAAGAATAGGATGATAAGGATCAATCTTTCCGACCATCTCGAGAGGAACATCTTGGACCTCCAACCTTAGATAAGCCCCTGGTCTGAAACCCGAGTTCTCATCCTGCTCTTTTCCTGAAAGATGCAACATTAAGGAATTTCAAATAATGAATCATGATAAAAAAAAAAAAAAAAAAAAAAAAAAAAAGAAAATTATAGTAATAAATTAATAGTGAAGACAGTGTTCGCAAGGAAATGATGTACTTCTCTCAGATAGCTTGATCAATATTGTGTGAAAAGGAAACACAGCCTGTTAAGATTGAGAAAAACTGAGCGAAGATATCACCTTCCTGAGAGCTCTTCCTTCTATGAGCAGCCAGTAAAGGGCAAGGATCGTCTATGCTTGTTACACCAAATAGAGGGAAATCACCAACACCAGCAATGTGCACCTGACGTAATAAACCTCAAGTCAGTTTGCATATTGGTGGAACAATATTCAAGTAAAACTCATGGTAGAAAAAGTGAAAATTATCAGGTACTGATCAACACAGAAGAAATTGGGACAAGCCTGTGTAAAACAAACAGAGTTATTTATTGTGTTTACAGGAAACAATGTGAGTGGTGCCATTACAGTTCTAGTTCCAAAAAGTGACAGAATAAAAAGCAAGATTGGCGTCAATTAGCATCTCTAAGATAAGTACCTTAGTTCCTTTCTTGATATCACAACCTCGAAGATAACCATACATAACAATGTCCCTATTGCATCTGTTATCCATCAGCGCTCTTTCTGGCAGAGTGACATCTTCATAACGGTCTACCAACACATAAGGTTGTGCAGCTCGCCATGACAAAGGATGAAATTCCATAACAGATATGAAGCTTGCCAGATCAAGAATTTCATGCTTCGGGTACCTGTTAGAATACACAAAAAACCATAATGGACTATGTGTAATCTATTTTACTTTTAATGAGTCCCTTGAAATTTAAAAATGGTATAAGATACTTTAAAAATGGTATAAGATACTCTCACGAAACAAACCGAGTTACTTTGGCATATCCAATGATAAGAAACTTACATTCCGTGTTCGAGTCCAGATAAACAGAATACTCTTGCTCCTTCATATATTTCAGTACAGAAATGATTTACGAGGTATTCTTTGGTTCTTGTTAGTTTTTCAACATTTTTGCACAAATCAAGAGATGTCAGCACCCCCAAGACCTTCGGCATGCCATGAACTCGTAAAATGTTCACAAACTCGAATGTTTCCTGAAATCAGCAAAAGCATCATACAATCAACATACCGTATTAACTTGGCGTGACCTAGTTCTAATTGTTATCAAGTATGAAACTCGCAATGGTTGTTAACGGGAAGGCTATTAAAAATATATTCTGAGCTTTCAAATGTTACGTACCATTTCAAAACCAATATATGTATTAATAAGTAATATGACAGCGTCAGCATATTTTGCAGCATCAAGCATACCATTAACATTATTCGGACACTCCACAAACTGTATTCGTCTTAGGTCACCTGACAAAACACCAAAAGACATAGTGAGACAATGAAACCAAACCAACCCGTCTATGAAACCATCAAAAGATAGATATACCTGATATGGTCGTAACTGGGCCTCGCGTGTTTACTAAACAAAGATTTTCCTTGGTATAATGCTCTACTAGTGACCTAATCAATAGGGACTTCCCAACCTAGACCAGAATACAATACCAATTAGAAGCAGTAAACCTGGCTAATTGTCTATCATCAACTTTAATAAGTAAAATTACCTTGCGAGTTCCATGGACAACAATAACATATGGAGGTTGTTCTTCTTCCACCGTAACATCAGTAGCAGCTGTATCTTTCTGCTCATATACCAAAATAAACAGTACAACATCTATTTAAGTTGAATTCAATGGGCAGAGCAAATAGTACAGCAAACTTCGTGATAATAAAATTAAAAGGCACATTAACCTGCATATATCCAGCATTCTCTTCTCCAGGACTGATGCCTCCAACGAGAATAGGATGATAAGGATCATAATTTTCAATAATCTCGAAAGGAACGTCTCGGACCTCCAACCTTAGATAAGTCCCTGATCTAAAACCGTTGCTCTCATCATGCTCTATTCCTGATACATACAAGATTCAGGAAATTCTAAAAATAACAAGAAAATAAACAGAAGAAGAATTGTAAAAATAGCACAAAGATTACTACAGATATCCATAGAAACACGTGTTTAGCAATAATTTGATGTTTTCCACAAACAATGTGTGAAAAGAAACACAGCCCGTAAGATTGAGAAAATGGAGCTGCGATATCACCTTTCCGATATCTCTTCCTTTTGGGACCAGCCAGTAAAGGGAAAGGATCGACTAAGCTTGTTACACCTAATAGTGGGAAATCACCAACACCAGCAATGTGCACCTGACACAATATTCCTCTAGTCAGTTTGCATATTGGTGTAACAATATAAGTAACACTCATGGTGGGAAGAAGTGAAAATAACACTTACTGATCAACATAGAAAAACATGACACGCCTTTATAGAGCAAACAGAACTAATTATGATTACAGGAAACAGTTACTGTTCAGGACTCTTAGAGCATCCCCTTGTTTTTCCACATAGAGGAAGGCAAGGATAATCTTCATTGGAACTAAGCTTGAGGTTTAATTATATAATGTGAAAGTGAAACTTGTAGCCAAAATTTTCATTAATACCGCAACCGACAATATATTGTGCATCGAAATGCTAAAGAATTAACACAATATACTTAAAACTTTTGCACTAGTGAAAATATTAATACATCTAAAAGCCTACATGCACCAAGACTGTTGAGTTGCATCTAGCATATATGAGAAAGGAAGAAAGCAAATGATACTAATCACGCAAAATTAGGAGCAATATGTGATTTAGGAGTATGTTATAACAAGTGAATATGCTCTTATTAAACATAAGAGAGATCTAGAAGGATGCATCTACAGAAGTGTCTCTAGTTCCAAATTGTGACAGAATAAAAAGCAAGATTGGCATCAATTAGCACCCCTAAGACAAGTACCTTAGCTCCTTTCTTGATATCACAACCTCGGAGATAACCATACAAAACAATGTCCCTATTGCATCTGTTATCCATCAGCACTCTTTCTGGCAGAGTAAGATCTTCAAAACAGTCTACCAACACATAAGGTTGTGCAGCTCGCCATGACAAAGGGTGGAAATCCATAAACGATATGAAGCTTGCCAGATCGCGAATTTCATGCTCCGGGTACCTGTTAGAATAGATAAGAAACAGTGATGGACTATACTTTTTCTAGTTTACTTTTGAGTGAGTCATTTAGCTTCACTCAGATTCAGCTGATACTAGGGTACCAATTTGTTCTTTTGGACCAGGTAGGAAAACCTTTGGCTGATGGGGTGGTGCTTCCGTCGGTTCGAAATCGGGCGACCAAGTTAAGTATTTTCAGTAGGTACCACAAAATGGTATAAGAAACGCACATGAAACACACAGAGCTAGTATCCATATTCAATCATAAGAAACTTACATCCCATGTTCGAGTCCAGATAAACAGAATAGTCTTGCCCCTTCACATATTTCAGCATGGAAACGATTCATGAGGCGTTCTTTGGTTTTTGTTTGTTCTCCTACATTTTCGAACATATCAAGAGATGTCAGCACCCCCGTAACCTTAGGCATGCCGTGAACTCGTAACACGCTAACAAACTCAAGTGTTTCCTGAAACCAGCAAAAGCATCTTGCAATTAAAACTTATATTCCAACTTGCTTCTCTTAAAACTGATCTTACTTTATAGGCAACAAAGAATTATTTCATTAAGTTGGCAAATTATTTCATTAGAGGTTTAAAGGTTAACAGAAAGCTAAGTTGTGGTAAAAATATGTAGGATGGTACTCATAAAAACAAATTTAACATCTGAAAAATCTTAAGTGCCAAGCCCAAAACTTGGAGTATCACAACGAAGAAATGGCCAGTAGGATATAGTGGAGTAGGTATCCAAATTCTTAAAAGAAAATTTATCGAGATGAACACTAGACTAGTGTTAACTTTTATCAAGTATGAACCAAGAGAAAACGGCAGCAATTACAACTCGCAATCATTATTACCAGAAGGTTAATTAAAAATACATTCTGAAGTTTCAAATGTAGTTACTTACCAATTCAAAGCCAACATATGCATCAATGAGTAATATCACAGCATCGGCATACTTTGCAGCATCAAGCATACCATTAAAACTATTCGGACACTCCACAAACTGTATTCGTCTTTGCCCACCTAACAAAAAACCAAAAGACATGGTGAGACCATGAAACCAAACCAATCTGTCTAAGAAACAATAAAAAGATAAGGAGTATAAATATACCTGATATGATGGTAAAGGGCCCTCGCGTGCATGCTAAATCAAGATTTTCCTTGGTGTAATGCTCTACCAGTGACCTAATCAACAGGGACTTCCCAACCTAGTTGAACAGAACACAATAAATTAGAAGCGGGAAAATCAATGTCTGTGATATACTTTAATAAGTAAGATTACCTTGCGAGGTCCTTGGACAACAATAACATAAGGAGGTGGTTCCTCTTCTTCCACTTCATCAGTAAGTTCAATAGAAGCAGCTGTATCTTTCTGCTCATTTGTACTAGTAGCTGCTGCTTGAGATTGTAATCCAGCAGCAGATACCTCTGGACTGGTTTTAAATACTTTAAGATAACTTACGCCACATAACACATGATTACCAGAAGAAGAAGAAGCAATTGCCATTTTCACTTTGAAACCCTAGAAATACACCAGAATTTCTGATTATCTTTTTAAGTTAGGGTTTATAATTTTAACTTTTGTGTCGCTCTGAGTAGATGTGCGGTGGGTGGTACATAACTTAGGGTTTTTCTTTCGAATTCCGATTTGGGAGGTCTCTATACGAAAGAGATGAGACTACTGAGAGAACACTTGAAGGAATCTCTTTCGATTTGGGGAGTTTTTTTTTTTTTATATAGAATCTTATTATTGGGGCTGTAGGGGACGAGACTTTGGGGGCTTAAATTACTAAGTGGAACCTATATTTTATAGGGGAGATTAGATTTATGTAAAAGTTCAAAACTACCCTGAATCATTTTTATCTTTTTACCCTTTCATTAACTAATTAATAATCTAATAAAAAAAATTGAAAAGAAATCATTAAAAGAAAAAAAAAAATCGTCCTTCATCGATCTAATTCTTTCTTCTTCTCCTCACTTTCTTTTCTTCTTCTTCTTTCATTCTTCGTTTGAAACGATTAATCGTCGATTCAAAAAAAAAATCGTCGTCGATTAAATTCATTATATAAAACCATGAAACCTAAGGAAAATCTAGGTCAATCTTCATCGAATCCACCTCCTTCTGAAGCAGAGAAACCAACTTCATCAAATGAAGATGAAACTGAAGATCAAGAAGAAGTGAATGAAGGAGATGCACCAGCCGCCGAGATTCCTGATATGGCAGCAATAAGGTATGAATTGAAAAACCCACTCTTTATTTAAGCGTTTTGTTGATTATTCAGTAGGTTTCGCAAATTTTAGGTCTGAAAAAACAGTTTTTTGAAAATGCTTACGACTGGGAGTTCTTGTATTCCCAGTCGTAAATAGGTCTCACGGTTGGGATTTATTGTTTACCCATCCGTGTATATATTATACGGTTGGGATATCTAAGAACTCCCAGACGTTTGTAAGATTTACGGTCGGGATATCTAAGAACTCCAAGCCGTAAAATAGTCGATGCGTACGAGATGGAGAAATCATATCCGCAACAAGTTGTATACGGCTACGTTATTCCTAGTCGTATATATATTCTCGTGTTCGAATTTTTTTTTCAGCGGTAGTGTTTACGTCTCGGTTTTTCTATCTGTAACTTTGTTTCCTGGCCGATAAATTTAGTTTCCTAGCCGTTTTTGTATTACAGCTTGGATTTTCCTAGCCGTATGTGTTGAATATTAAACCAGTTGTATTTCCACGTATAGGTTTTCCTATCTGTAATAGTAGTAACCAAGCCGCAATTATGCTTCCTAGACGTTATTTGTTTCTCGGCTAGGTCGATTAGTAAAATTTCCCATCTGTAATTATGTTTGCGTCTGGGAACGTCCATTTTTCCTAGCCGTTTTTTGTGTCATGGCTTGGTTCTGTCAAAATTTCCCAGCCGTTTTTTCTTATCTACTTTTGGTTTTTGGCCTTGTTTGTCTTTGATAAAAAGCAAAAGAAAAGAAGAAGAAAAGATCACAAGAATTAACACCTCGTAGTGACCCGACTCCGTAACCTCGTCACGCAAAACCATTGGGTGCAAACGCAAGGAATGCAAGTGGGTGCAAACGCAAGGAATGCCATTGTGGGATACATAATCTAATTGGGGGATACTGATTACTTCCCCCAACCCATGATTTCTGCTAAGGGGTGACCATTTGATATGAAAGTACTAAAATACCCTTTGGTTAATTAAAATTCTTTACAAAAAGACTGTTATACCCTTTTCCCTAAAACATAAATTCTAAAAATCAAATCATTTATCCCCCATTTACACCTAGGTTTAGGTTTTTGAATTCTTTTTTTCTTCCATATTCTTCTTCATCCGTTTAACCATGCCTCCTCGAAAGAAATCAAAAGCCCAATCGAATTCAAAATCGATTGTTCAACACAAACAACAAGAAATAATCAATTGGATCGTCGAAGAAGAAGAAGAAGAGGAGAACTCGGACCACCAACCTCTCGTAAACATGGCTTATGTGAGAAGGTTAGTGATTTTGAACTAGTTTACAGCAGTGGGTTTAGCTTAGAATCGCGAACCCTAACTCAAACAGCTGAGTTTCAGTGATTTCCGGCATTGACATTTGTATGAATACAATGCCGGTACAAAGTAACTGCATAGAATTTAGGTTGAAGCCAACGCCGGTAGATAGTTACGGCAATGATTTTAGTATGAATGTTATGCCGGTATTGAGTTACAGAATCACCTGAAAATGAATTTTTATCCCGGCATTGATTTTAGGTTGACTTCAATGCCGGTAGTATGTCACGGCATTGATTTGAATATATTCGTGTATGCCGGCAGTCCACTTTAAGTACACAGGAAAACCCTTGGAATTTGTTATCAATACCGGCATATAATTTAGGTTGAATACGATGTCGGTACAAAAGTTGTATTTTACCGGCATATAAAGAGTGCGAGACAGCATCTCGTAGAAAAAAAAAATTCAACGAGAAAATTGAATTTCAGTGCGTCTCAATTTTATTTCCAGTTTTCAGTCCATTGCCGGCACAGTCATTTAATTCTCAAGCTTGGTGGTACTGCTACCGGCATGGTATGTTGCTTGATTTTCTATGCCGGCACATGATGTAAAGTATCCAAAAACTTGAAAAAAAAATGCACTTGACTACCGACATTGATATATTTCTATCGAGCATGCCGGCACCTAGTTACGGCATTGAATGTTAGTTACCAAGCATGCCGATACCATTTTCCGGCATGGTCTTCATCAATTCCGGCATGGTATTCATCACTTCCGGCGATTTAAAAAAAATTATTTCTGACAAGACTTGCAGTTTCGGCATTCTTTTTAATTAATTTTTCTATGCTGGTATTTAACTTTGGAAGGCAGTGCTTCCTGTATGTTTTCATGCAGTACCGGCATAGTTTTTGGTTGAATACTATGCCGGTTTTGGTTTCGAAATGGGGGATATCGGGCTGCCAGCATAGTCGTAGTATGAATACTATGCCGGTACAGAGGCTTCCGGCATTGTATTCATACAACTACTATGCCGGCACAAAGCTTTTTCAGCTGAAAAAATGGTGGGTTCAAAGAAAAAAATCAAATTTTCAACCTCTTAGCAGCTTTACCTGTGTGTTGGGATGCTTGTATGTTGTGCAAGTTTACTTTCTTGTGTAGGTTCTTCAAATAACTCTCATTTCTCATAAAAATCATCATTCAATGGTGTTGGTTCAACAAAGAGTTGCAATTGTGAGTTGTTGTCATTAGCAGCAATTCTCTCTTCACAATCATCCACCATTTTCCCCAAATAAAACTTCCCTCTCAATTTTTTTCCCCTCCTTCTACTCACACCACACTCATCCAAATTCAAATAAAAACACACCCTAATCTTATAACAAATACTTAACATTTTTACTAATTATTATTAAACACTAATTAGGATTAGTGAGGGGTAGATTAGGAATTAAAAAAATATTTGGATAGGGGGTAACCACGAATTGCTATTGGGACACCGTTTTTGTCCTGTAGATGTATCCCCAATTAGATTTATTATCCCCCAATTGCGCGTTCTTTTTAAAGCCCCAATAATAGGATTCTTTTTATATCAGACACTCTCGGGTTTTGAACTAATACAATAAAGAATGACCTAGGAGGGTTTGAACTTTCAACCAAAATAAGGATTTACGAAAATACTTTATACCCGGCCTTTCTCCCCCATAATGTGTCACACCTTTATTGGCTGTTTGCATTCATCCAGGGACACTCTGCGGGTCCCCAAAGGTTCATGACTTCTGGATATGGAGTTTAGCTGCAAGACACGTTACGGGGAACAAAATGGGCGTAGATGGTAGGGTATGGGGGCGGATGGTGGATTTAAAGAAATAATAATTAAAAAAAAAAAAGTATTTCTAATGTTGGATTTGATATAATATAGTACTATATTTTTATATATTCAGCTTGTCTCGATAGGATTTCGGCCGCCTCGGCAAGTTTTTTGGTCAATTCTTGTTTCACCGAGATTAAACGATTCGTCTCGGTCATGGACCGAGTAAAAAAATCTCGACGAGATCTTGGTTGAGATTGACCACATTCGTTTTAACCAAAGGGCTCAAAGGATCCATTTGAAGAAGGTAAAATAAGTGGGAATACATTATAAGCCAAGGTGGAATAGTCTGACTGTGGAAGGTCCGCGGTCGACGAAGATAAAATATGTATGGAGGAGCATCAGATCTCGATGAACCTGAAGGCAGCAAAGACGTCCTCGATGGAGAAGGCTTTATACGTATTGAGCTTCACTTCCAAAGAAGGGGGACGCAATTACTGAAATAGATCTGGTGAGAACTTATACTTATTGAATGCAAAAAGACTTAAAGTTCTTAACTAATAGTTATATTTAATACCTTTGAGAGCATCAAATACCTTGTAACCTCCCTCAAAACTTAATAGATACAACTACTCATTACCCCGTAGACGTAGACGAAAGTTGAACCACGTAAATCTCTGTGTTGATGATGACTTAGTTGCACTTACTTTATTATCGTATTTATCTTCATTGCAATTTATATCTTGAATACCTTTTATTTACTCAACAATATCAATTTATATCTTGAATACCATTAAAACTATTGGGACACTCCACAATTTGTCTAAGAAACAATAAAAATATAAGGAGTATATATATACCTGATCTCTACACCATTACTCCATCTCCCCACATCTCTGCACGTAACCACCACCATCATTAGCATTAATTAAACCTCTAATATCTGTCTCTCGCAACCTTATCATCTTCCTTATCAAGAATAGTAAACCTATACACTATGATTGAGAGAGTTAGGGTTAGGGTTATCTTTAACAGCTAGGGAAACATTAAATTAAAGGAAATTGCAAAAAAGAAATGAAGATGGGACAACAAATTTAGACATTGGTTGTGAGTGGGTGATTATTTATTGTTGGATTGAAACCCAATTAGGAGAAATTATGTATAAATAGAGAAGGAATTGTGATGTAAAATGCATGCCTGGAGTAGTCGGTGATTTCATAACTAGGGTTTCATAACCAAGTAATAGTTTTTAACATTTTCTTCATCATGCTTTAATTTCATAACTAGGGTTTGGATGAAGCCATTAATCTATTGCTAGTTTGATTCATGCTCTGACATTGTTCTTGTTGTGCTATTATTTTAGGATAGATTTAATCCTAGTGTTTCAATATTTTACTCTAACAGTATATCTCATGCATCCATTGTAGTTAGACCAATTTTATATTGAAGTTGCTGGAAGTCATGTTTAAATTATTGCTATTGATCCCTTGACTAGTTGTGCTTTAACTAGACAGTTAGTGCTTTGGGAAAATACCTTAGTTACGATTAGAATATCCATCTTTAAATCACCTTTGATAAGCGACATACTAGATTCTTCACCGCTATCTGGATAACCAGCGGAGCCTAGAAGTTCATTGGTGTCCATTAGAAAGGATAAGAATAGTATTAGAACTGAATTTACATAGTATAGGTTAAGTGGTGGATTCAACTGCCCTAGTACCCTGCCGTGTTGAAAACCCTTTCGTCTTTAAATTAGTAATAGAGGAACTTAGAAGTTTAGCATCACATCGTAACAACTCCCTATGGGACCGACCTGTATTTGCCATAACTATATTATAGACACTGTGCGCTTGCAGTATAATTGTAGGTACTATTTTAAGTCCTACCAAGTTTTTGGTGCCGCTACGGGGGATAGCAATATGTGTGTGTTCCTAGTCTCCATCACCTAAATAAGTGTGGAGGATCCATGGGAACTACCATGTAATTTAATAATAAGAACCATGCGCTTGGATCCGAAAGATCTAATCATGTTTTCAATAAAAAAATAATACAAAATACAAAATAAATTTATTTATTTTTCTTAAAAAAAGAAGAATATCTATTGTTATTTATTATCAGTTTCTGTTTCAGTAAAGAGTAAATGTTTCTCTATTTCCTCAAAATAAGAGAGTAGTCAATGTAAATAAAAAGTCATGTTCTGTTGTTCGTTGTAAATAGTCTTGTAATAAGTAAGGGAGGGTGGAGCCATCGATGTACAACGCGGGTAAGCTGAAATATCACCAATTCTCAGGTGACCATTCAAAGTTCTCGTAAAGCCGGACAACTAGGTTGGCTTTGAATTCAGTTATTAGCTAAAAACAATCCCTTAGTAATTGGCAATCAATACTTATGATTATTCGCTATACATGTGTAGATACACTTTACACTCTTATCACATGTCCATAGTTGTTCAAGTGATATAATTGTGCCCTTGAAAGCTAGCTTGACATATCTATTTGTTGTGAGCTAAATCTGAAATGCAGGTTTACACTTCATAGAAGACGAGCTTGTTCTTTTACGTAGAACTTTGTGGGTGGGTGCTAATAAAACCCTAACGAGACTATAACTCGTCCACTAGGGAAAATCTAAGGGTTTAAAGGCTTATTGCATTCGCTAAATGTAATCGAGAAACTAGCAACATTGTATAGTTAGGATTTCCTTAATTTCTATTTAACTTGAGGACAAGTAAAATTCAGATTTGAGAATATTTTATGAGTGACAAATATTGCATGATTCTATATATTTTATTGACATTTATCTCATCTTTTGTGTTTTAATTCTCTATTTTATCCCATGTTAGAGCACTGCTCAGTTGAACCCACAAGTTTTGGTATCTCAAGCTTGTTGTCAATATTAGGTGATCAAAACTGTATTGATATCTTGTCTACTAAGTCAAGTTTCAGATGTGTTAGAATTGTAGTTAAACGTCTCCTAATAATATGGTCTGGATAATACTTAAATAGATAAGGATCGTCCCAAAAGAAATGCTTAACCTCGGCTAAAAATATAGAACAATCTTGTTTACCCCAATGTTGAGGCGTTCGACCAGTAACAAGATAATTCACTATATTTGCATACCAAGGTGATTGGGAAACAAATAACAATTTTTCATCGGGAAAGCTATCCCTCACATGAGTGAAATCGTCAGGGGAATCCACAACAAGCCTAGACAAGTGACCTGCTACTACATTTTCAGCACCCTTTTTGTGTCTAATATCTAACTTGAATTCTTTTAAAACAAAATCCATATAATCAATTAGGTTTGGATTCCTTTTTAGACAAAAGATATTTCAAAGCAGCATGATATGTTAGAGCATGGCTCGGTTGAACCCACCAAGCGTTGGTATGTCAAGTTTGGTTGTCATATTTTAGTGAATCAAAACTCATGTTAAGAGTCGCTTGATTATGTACTAGAGTTAAACTTTGTATAGGTTAGCTTGAAAGTATTAGGATATGAGACATTACAAGTATTACGAAGACTTGAAGATACGAAGAAGCAAGGAGCTACAACGACAACAATCATCCTTCCACTTGAGGTTAGTGATATTTGACTTGAACTGTTTCTTTCCCTAACGTATCTTTCAAGTCGTGCATATTGAAACATAACTGCGAAGCATATTTGAACTCTAGATAGACATAGTATTAAGGAATACAATACGAGGTTTATTTCTTAACCATTAAACTTTGTAGATAAGACATCGCCATAATCATTTGAATGCTATTGTGATTATGTATGGGTATGAGGTGAGGATTTCATCCTAGGGAACAATGTTTACATGTGTTCTAAGGAAGTAAGTTCATAAACTTGTTTGTGAACCGAAAAGGAACTTGCCAAGTGTTATTGGTTTTGTTATTCATTGCATATCTTATGAACAACCAATATGTGTGATAGAGTATAATCGCTCACAACTTGTTGTGTTCTTGGTAGAACTGTTCACAAAGGCCTGACTTATGTATTGGTATAACTTTTATTAGTAAAACCGATCTTAAGTAATCACCTGTGGTATGATCGGATTTTGTATGTCTGACCTTGTAAGGGAAAGGGAACCGATCCTAGTAAGGGAAAGGGAACCGATCCTAGTAAGGGGTCCAGTACATCAAAGGGAACCGATCCTTGTATGGGGTGCAACAAGGTTTATAGCAGAAAGGGGAACCGATCCTATGGACATGTGCAACACATATAAGTTAGATAACATATATATGTGGGGGAACCGATCCTAGTACCTAGTCAACCGAACTTTTGGGAAGCTAGTGTGACTATGCACAATACTCACATGAAGGTAGAACCGAAACTTGTTTTGGTAGTACCGTAAACCCATGATTGTGATTGAATGTTGGTTTGATCAATCACATAGTTCTTGAAAGTCAGATGAACCAATTCTAAACTTGTTTGGAATTGTGGCAAATCGGTTTCAAGGTTGTAAGTGTGAAAGAGAACTTACAAAGTTAAGATGTCGACAAACTTTGAGCACGTGTTGTGAATGTTTATTTCCATAATTGTTCAAAAATATTCCTTAACGTCTAAGGTAAGATAATCCTTGGATCGAAACATAAGTAAGTTAAGAATCTTTTAATTAAGGTTATTAATTTCATTTTCTTAGTAATGTGCATTTACTAATTAGATTTTTCGAGAGATTTCGATCATTATTTTTGGACAGAGCATTTCCAGGAATTATGAAAACTGAAGTTGTGCTTCTATGAATATCTTGAGAATATTTTCGGTTTTGGAAATTCCTTGGTGTCCAAACTTCCTTGTCTATAAATACACGAAGTTTGTCTTTCTAGCAAACTAATCCTTCGTAACAACAGATTTACTTTTATGTTGTTGTTACTGGTGTAGCCGCCTATTCGGAGAGGAGGGTAACCTAATTAGGCGAAATCTCTTACGGCCGCACAATTTAAAGTCTTCTTTGGGATTGAGAAGCTCTAGCGCGACCTGTTGGTGGGAAACTAGATAATTGCGGTTTATCTTTGTTTTCGATTGATTTGATTGACTAACGGTTGTTGAATCTTTGATTGCACCTAGTTTGTTTATTCTTGAGAACCTTCTCTTCTGATATAAGGCTCACTCAAACTAGATCAAAGATCAACGTTTCTACGGATCTAAGTCTTTCTAGATCCGTAAGATAGATTCATTGATTTGCCATTGTTAACAGACTCCATTCTGTGCGACAAATCAATAAGGAATCAAGTTTTTTTTTTGCAGATTGTTACTTTGAAGATTAAATCGAAGATTGAAGAATTTGAAGAATTGAAGAAGAAGTTGTTATGAATCATTAAGAAGATATACTAGATCTACTCCTAAAGAGAACGTCGTTCTCGCTAGGATATTGGGTATCAAATATCTATTGAGAACTTCGGTTCTGCTAGATATTATCAAATCAAGAAAACTGCTGAAGCTGAGTAACTAGGATCTTAGTTTACTTAGTAGTGTCTACACGAAGTTGCAAGTTTACTTTTTGTAGCGTCTTAATTCATTGAGTATTCAAATATGGACTAGGCCCCGGGGTTTTTCTACAAGATTGTAATTTTCCTCGTTAACAAAATTCTGGTGTGTGCTTTACTTTATTTCCGCATTATAATATAATTATTTTTATACTATAATTAAAGTAATTACACTTGTACGTTAACTAGGCACTTGATATTTATCTTATAAGGTTTCGGTTATCAAGTGAACACTTTGTCGTAGTATTGTCTCGATTGATATCCATAGACGATCACACAAAGTGTATTGGATTTCTCCACTTGTCTGATATAATTATTCACGTGTTAGACCAGTTCGGAATAACCCTATTTCAAGTGGACACTGTGTTGAAATATTCCTTGAGTGATCGTTGCTCCAAGAGGTTTATACATGGTAGAGATTGAATAGGTTGTGATCAAATAAAAAGATTGTGGTGTATTTGGGTACCCTCGTCTTTTCAATTGGTATCATAGCAAGCAAACACGAAAAGATCTAACAATTTGTGTTTGGTGTGATCCAACCTATAAAGTTTTGAATCAAATGATAATTGATTCGGTTAACGTACCTCCAGGGTTTGATGGCTCAAACTATCTATGGTGGAAAATGGCTATGCAGTCTTTTCTTCAAGCTCATGAATTTAACACTTGGGTTTTAGTTATTGATGGGTATGTACACCCGAAAGTAATGGTCGACAACTCAACCACTGAGTTTAGAATAAAGGAATTGAAAGAATTCAGTAATGAAGAAAAATTGCTTTCGAAGCAAAATTCTTATGGATTAAACGCCATTATACATGTTGTAACTCGAGACCTTCATCATCATGTAACCAAGTGTAAAACATCAAAGGAGGCTTGGGATATTCTTAATATCGTATTTGAAGGGAATGCCTCTGAAAAAGAAGCTAGGCTTCTAACCCTATCTTCTAGATGGGAAAATCTTCGTATGGATGAAGACGATACCTTTGATGAGTTTGATGAAAAACTTTCTGAAATAGTGAATGCCTCTTATGCTTTAGGAAAAACTATTTCAGATAAAGATATTGTGTGTAAAATTCTAAGGTCTTTACCACCAAGATACGAATCTAAAAAGCATGTCGTCATGGAAGCTAATGATCTTTCCACACTATCTAGAAGTGCTCTAGTTGGTAAATTAAAGATCTTTGACCTTGAATATCAATTCAAGAATGAAGTGGGTATTACCCTCAAAACTGTAACCAAGACTTGTTATTCGGATACAAAAACTGAGAATTGCAGTGTTGATACGACTGCACGACAATTTAGAAATTTATTAAGACAAAAGAAAAGGAATTCTTCTCCTTCTCAAAAATCACAGAAGTGTGTAGAGAATAAAGAACAAAATAATTCTGATAGCTCCAATTGTTCCGAGGATCAAGAGAACAAAGCTTTCCATGCAACTGTTGAATGCACATCTGGAAAGGATATTGAAATGACTTTAGAATAAAAAACACTTGAATGTGATAAACTCTGCAAAGAGAATGAAAATCTTAAATGGGAACTTGATATTCTATATAAGGATATAGAACGTGTAAGCAATGGTGGGACTTATCTTGAAGTCTCGGAAAAATACAGAAAACAAAAAGGTGATGATCGAGAAGCCCCAGAGCCAAAGACACTCAATTGTGATCTTCGTGAAGAGAACGAAAGATTGAAAAAGGAACTTGATGATCTGTATAAACATATAGAGATTATTGGTGGTGGTCATTATCGTGAATGTGTTAAATGTTACAGAAAGCAAATCGAAGAAAGTCATGATCGAGAAGTGAAGCTATACACAGAGTTGGAAAACCTGAAGAATACTAAGGTAAGTAATTCTACCGAATCTAAAATAGATTATAAAGTTCAAATTAATAAATTTAAGGTTGATCTAGATAATGCTCTTTTAAAAATAAAAACATTGGAAAAAGAGAATATGAGTCTAAAAACGGACTTGAAAAAGTTCGATAGTAGCACAAAACAACTTGACTCAATGTTGAAGTCAACTAGAGTTCTGTATGACATGCGAGGATTGGGCTACAAAGGTAAACACACTTTGAATGCTAAACAGGAGACAAAGTTTGTAAAGCCTAAAGACTCTGCTGAAGAAATTGCTTCAAAAGTTGCCACAAAAGATTGCTCTTCCATAAAAGAAAAATCTGTAGCACCTTCATCCTCAGCAAAAGATGGAAAACGTAAATTCTGTCAAACTCCAATAAAAGAGAATCCACAACAAGGTAACACTAAGCCTCATGTTTCGTGTGTTACTAAGCATTGCTCTTATTGTGGAAATAAAGGACACTTGGAAAGGAGCTGAAGATTCCGTAAAAGGAATGAGAAAGCCATAGATGCACGCGTTACCGCAAAATTGGCTGAACTCAATAATGCTTCTCGTGCTAAATTAGGACATCATTGTCCTAAAAATGAACAAAAGAATTATTGTAATGATAGTTCAAAGTTTGCTTATCAGGCTTCTACAAAGTTTTCTCAAAACAACAAAAGGAGAGATAACTTTGTAAAGACCAGATCTGATGTTCCAAATTGGAGAAAGGCTAACTCTCAGAGTTTTCAACATTTCAATTACCCTAATGTTTCTTCAGGAGATTCATCTTGGATTTCAGGAAGAAATAATGGGAAGAACAAAGCTGCTTCAGCAAAACCCATTTCTAAATGGAGTCCAAAGTCTTCTCTAAAGACAACCAGGATGGTATCAAAAGATAGTCACAATGATGACACTCGAATGATAAGTTTCAATACTCATGACATTCAGATTGTGTTAAACGTTCTTGAACAAATGAATGTATCTCCATGTTGTCGTCGTTATATGAGATAGGTCTCATAATCGGTTACCTTTTTATGATTTTGTGACTTTTAATTTAGCGGATTTCATATCTAACTTATTGGGTTGCTTAATCAAATAATCATAAAAGGATGATGACAATTAATCCCATATGTGAGTCACGATTATACTATTATCAATTTATTTCTCATAAGTTGTGTATATAGTATACATATGAGTGTTTGGTATTAGCTTATTACTATTGGTACGTTATAGTTATAACCACTTCAACCTTTCTCCGGTAAGGGTTGCTTTTGCTGTTCTTATGTCTTTGCGAGAGGATGAGAAGAACAATGAGGAAAAGAAGTGGATGCAAAATTTGAGGTAACAGTCTTGTTGGTTAATTTTTTTCCTGTTTAAGAAAAGCCCGAGTTTATATTATATATATTTGTTACTTTTTCTTAACAAAATTTTGGTTCAATTGATATTTATTCCATGATGTGTGTGTGGAGGTGTGCTTCAATTGGTTCCGGTTAAGAAAAACTATTGTTATCTTCCTTTATTGTGTGGTATCGATTGTTTAGGCTTACAAAATTTCGGTACAATTGATGTGTTTGTGTGATTCAATTGGTTCCGGTTAAGAAAAACTATTGTTATCTTGCTTTTGCATGGTGTCAATCGTTTAGGCTTACAAAATTACGGTGCTATTGCGGTACTTATAATGTCCATGTTGTTTCAATTGCTTTCGGTTGAGGTGAATAATTATGCAAGTTGATTTATTTTAGTTTGTATGAATTATTTATGGCTTAATGAAATAATATGTGTACGGGATGAGTTGTTTAGTCCAATTCGATTCTGGATAAGAAACTAAGTTAATTCTGATCTTAGTTAGACTTATCGAAGTGAGGTTTCGGTTATTCAAGTCTAATCGAATGCCTAAACAAGAAATGCTAGTTAAATAACCTAGTACTTGTCTTGTTTAAAATTGAAAGGTCTAAGTTTATGGATAATTAGAACCTGATGAGAAAAATGGAGTTTATCTTTATTTTGGTCTCATCGAATTAAGCGGTTGTTTTTGAACAATCGGTTTAGCAAAGGGACTAATATGCTTAGTTGTTTTTGGTTTGCTAAACTAAATTAGAAAAATTGTTTCGGGAAATTGTTTCCTTGGTAACATATCAAAATAAATACTTGTAGTTTCGGTTTTGATATTGGTTATCAGAACATGATGTGTGGAACCCTCGTGCCTAACTCTACAGGTTTGCAAGTCTATTCTGAGATTTGTAAGATTCTTTTCGTGTTGTCCTTTATTTTTCGTTTCTTTGTCCTTTTGTGACAAAAAGGTGGAGAAATATATGGAGTAAACAAAGTGATCTTGGCATTGATATTTATATTGATTGGCATCGCTAGGGAAAAGAACATTGGTACTTGAATGTTTTTATCTAACGAAAGAGTGAAAGCACAGACTAAGGGGGAGTAACATGTCATATGTTTGGTATAACAAAGATGTGTGGATTGAATATCTACCTATATTCCTTAGGGGGAGTAATAGCTTTGTAATTATAGTGTCAACAACGACATTTTCAAGGATTGAATGTAAGCAGTTTCACTGTGCTGTTGAATCGGGAATCAAGCGGATTGTAATGAATTATTGTAATTTGTTTATCCATATGATGTAAGAGTTTTGTCACTAAAATTGACAAAGGGGAGATTATTAGAGCATGGCTCGGTTGAACCCACCAAGAGTTGGTATGTCAAGTTTGGTTGTCATATTTTAGTGAATCAAAACTCATGTTAAGAGTCGCTTGATTATGTACTAAGGTTAAACTTCGTAGGTTAGCTTGAAAGTATTAGGATATAAGACATTACAAGTTTTGCGAAGACTTGAAGATGTGAAGAAGCAAGGAGCTACAACGACAACAATCATCCTTCCACTTGAGGTTAGTGATATTTGACTTGAACTGTTTCATTCCCTAACGTATCTTTCAAGTCGTGCATATTGAAAACATAACTGCGAAGCATATTTGAACTCTAGATAGACATGGTATTAAGGAATACAATACGAGGTTTATTGCTTAACCATTAAACTTTATAGATAAGACATCGCCATAATCATTTAAATGCTATTGTGATTATGTATGGGTATGAGGTGAGGATTTCATCCTTGGGAACAATGTTTACATGTGTTCGAAGGAAGTAAGTTCATAAACTTGTTTGTTAACCGAAAAGGATTTTGCCAGGTGTTATTGGTTTTATTATTCATTGCATATCTTATGAACAACCAATATGTGTTATAGAGTATAACCACTCACAACTTGTTGTGTTCTTGGTAGAACTGTTCTCAAAGGCCTGACTTATGTATTGGTATAACTTTTATTAGTAAAACCGATCTTAAGTAATCACCTGTGGTATGATCGGATTTTGTATGTCTGACCTTGTAAGGGAAAGGGAACCGATCCTTGTAAGGGAAAGGGAACCGATCCTAGTAAGGGAAAGGGAACCGATCCTAGTAAGGGGTGCAGTACATCAAAGGGAACCGATCCTTGTATGGGGTGCAACAAGGTTTATAGCAGAAAGGGAAACAGATCCTATGGACATGTGCAACACATATAAGTTAGATACCATATATATGTGGGGAAACGATCCTAGTACCTAGTCAACCGAACTTTTGGGAAGCTAGTACTGTGACTATGCACAGTACTCACATGAAGGTAGAACCAAAACTTGTTTTGGTAGAACCGTAAACCCATGATTGTGATTGAATGTTGGTTTGATCAATCACATAGTTCTTGAAAGTCATATGAACCAATTCTAAACTTGTTTGGAAGTGTGGCAAATCGGTTTCAAGGTTGTAAGTGTGAAAGAGAACTTACAAAGTTAAGATGTCGACAAACTTTGAGCACGTGTTGTGAATGTTTATTTCTATAATTGTTAAAAGATATTCCTTAACGGCTAAGGGAAGAGAATCCCAGGATCGAAACATAAGTAAGTTAAGAATCTTTTAATTAAGGTTATTAATTTCATTTTGTAGGGAAATTACAGAATTAGTAATGTGCATTTACTAATTAGATTTTCCGAGAGATTTCGTTCGTTATTTTTGGACAGAGCTTTTCCAGGAATTATGAAAACCAAATCTGTGCTTTTATGAATATCTTGAGAATATTTTCGGTTTTGGAAATTCCTTGGTGTCCAAACTTCCTTGGCTATAAATACACGAAGTTTGCCTTTCTAGCAAACTAATCCTTCGTAACAACAGATTTACTTTTTTGTTGTTGTTACTGGTGTAGCCGCCTATTCGGAGAGGAGAGTAACCTAATTAGGCGAAATCTCTCACGGCCGCTCAATTTAAAGTCTTCTTTGGGATTGAGAAGCTCTAGCGCGACCCGTTGGTGGGAAACTAGATAATTGCGGTTTATCTTTGTTTTTGATTGATTTGATTGATTAACGGTTGTTGAATCTTTGATTGCAACTAGTTTGTTTATTCTTGAGAACCTTCTCTTCTGATATAAGGCTCACTCAAACTAGATCAAAGATCAGAGTTTCTATGGATCTAAGTCTTTCTAGATCCGTAAGACAGATTCATTGATTTCCCATTGTTAATGGCACTCGCCTGCATGCGACAAATCAATAAGGAATCAAGTTTGTTTTTGCAGATTGTTACTTTGAAGATTAAATCAAAGATTGAAGAATTTGAAGAATTGAAGAAGAAGTTGTTGTAAATCATTAAGAAGATATACTAGATCTACCCATAAAGAGAACGTTTGTTCTGCTAGGATATTGGGTATCAAATATCTATTGAGAACTTCGGTTCTGCTAGATATTATAAAATCAAGAATATTGTTGAAGCTGAGTAACTAGGATCTCAGTTTACTTAGTAGTGTCTACACGAAGTTGCATGTTTACTTTTTGTAGCGTCTTAATTCATTGAGTATTCAAATCTGGACTAGGTCCCGGGGTTTTTCTACAAGATTGTAGTTTTCCTCGTTAACAAAATTTTGGTGTGTGCTTTACTTTATTTCCGCATTATAATTATTTTTATACTATAATTAAAGTAATTACACTTGTACGTTAACTAGGCACTTGATATTTATCTTATAAGGTTTCGGTTGTCAAGTGAACACTTTGTCGTAGTATTGTCTCGATTCATATCCATAGACGATCACACAAAGTGTATTGGATTTCTCCACTTGTCTGATATAATTATTCACGTTCTAGACCAGTTCGGACTAACCCTATTTCAAGTGGACACTGTGTTAAAATATTCCTTGAGTGATCGTTGCTCCAAGAGGTTTATACACTGTAGAGATTGAATAGGTTGTGATCAAATAAAAAGATTGTGGTGTATTTGGGTACCCTCGTCTTTTCATGATCAATAAAAATTATAACCTTAGAACCTAATATGTAGGATCTAAACTTATCTAAGGCAAAAATGATGGCTAACAGTTCCTTTTCGGTAGTTGTATAGTTTAGTTGGGCCTCATTTAAAGTTTTGTTAGCATAGTAAATAACATGGAGTAATTTGTTTTCTCTATGACCTAACAACACCTATGGCATAATCTGAAGCATCACACATAATTTCAAAGGATAGGTTCCAGTTAGGTGCCTAGACTACGGGGGCGGTAGTGATAAAGTCATAAGCTTCTCAAAAGCCTCTAAATAAACATCATCAAAGACAAACTTAACATCTTTCGCAAGTAAATTTCAAAGAGGTTTAGAAATAAAGCTAAAGTCTTTAATGAATCGACGATAAAATCCTGCATGCCCTAAGAATGGCCTAATCCGTTTTATGGTTTTTGGGACCTGTAAAGTCTTAATGAGGTCAACTTTGGCTTTGTCTACCTTTGTACCCTCCGAAGATGCAATATTCCCTAACATAATCCATGATTTAACCATGAAATGAAAATTTTCCCAATTAAGCACTAATTTATTTTCCTTACACCTAGTTAACACTAATGTCAAATGATGCAAGCACTCATCAAAAGATGAACCAAACACTGAAAATTCATCCATAAAGATCTCTAAAAATCGTTCTACCATATCAGAAAAATATGCTCATCATACAGCTGAAAAGTCGCAGGGGCATTACATAACCCAAAAGACATGCGTCTATATGCAAAGGTTCCAAAGGGACAGATAAAAGTGGTTTTCTCTTGGTCCTCTAGGGCAATAACGATCTGATTATAGCCGGAGTAGCCATCTAAGAAGCAATAATGACTATGTCCAGCTAATCTCTCTAGCATTTTTTCGGTAAAAGGAAGGGGAAAGTGATCATTCCTTGTGACCTTGTTCAATTTCCTATAGTCAATACAGACACACCACTTGTGGTCACTTTGGGTTGGGATTAATTCATTGTTATCATTCTGGACTACAATGATACCTGATTTCTTGGTAACAACCTGAATGGTGCTGACCCAACTACTGTCTGAAATGGGGTAGATAATACTCGTATCTAACAACTTAAGCACTTCAATTCGAACTACTTCCTTCATATTAGGGTTTAGTTGACGTTGCATCTCCCTAGAGGGTTTAGTGTTATCTTCTAAATTGATCTGATGCATGAAGGACTTATACCCTTAATGTCCATTATGATCCACCCTAAAGCTTCCTTGTTGTCTTGAAATATAGTGACTATCCTACTTTCCTTATCACTATCCAAGTCGGAAGCAACAATCACAGGTAAAGTCTCAGATGGGACTAAAAACACATACTTCAGGGTATCTGGTAATGGTTTAAGGTCCAACATAGGGGCTCTTATAAAGATGGAATCAAGGTAGACTTAGAAACTGGTAGTGGTTAGAACTTAGGTATCCATCCATTACTAGTGTCTATGAAAGGGGCATAATCTAGCAAAGCATTCACCTCATTAATCACACTATCATCATCAAAATCAAATCCAAAGTGGGTTAGGCATTTCTCTGATAGATCTTCTAGCAAAGTGTTTGGTATGAAACCTGAACCAAGGTTCCTATCATGTTTACCTCCTCAAAAGATGAGTCATCTAACTCAGAAGGTTGCTTACAAATATTGAAGATATTAAGCCGGATACTCATATTACCAAAAGACAGGTTCATGATACCATTTCGACAATTAATGATTTCATTGGATGTAGCCTAGAATTGGCCACCTAAAATCATAGGTATCTGGTTTTCTAGGTCATGGACAGGTTGAGTATCTAGGATAACAAAATCCACTGGATATATAAACTTGTCGACCTCAATAAGAACATCCTTTATAACTCCACGAGGAATTTTTACAGACCTATCAGCTAACTGGAGTATTATCTTGGTAGGTTTCATTTCACCAAGCCCTAGCTCGAGGTACACATGGTACAGAAGTAAGTTAACACTAACTTCTAAGTCAAGTAAAGCTTTTTCTACCCGGTAGTTACCTATTATGCAAGAAATTGTAGGGGAACATGGGTCTTTGTATTTAAGAGTAGTAGTGTTCTGGATAATGGAACTTACATGAGTAGCTAAAATGGCTTTCTTATGGACATTTAGCTTTCTCTTTCTCGTACACATTGTTAGAACACTGCTCGGTCGAACTCGCAAGTGTTGTTATCTCAAGCTTGTTTGTCAAGTTTAGTTGATCAAAACTATATACTTGATTTCTAGTCTACTTATAGCTATGTCCCGGATTATGATAGAATATATGAGCTTTAGACTTCACAACGTTCACCAATTTAAGAAGAAGATCTACTGAGGAGCTTGGAGGAACTTCATCGACAAAAGGTATGTAGAGACTAAAAATAAAAATGCGGGGGTCTAACAGCCACACCCAACAATTCGTTTGGCAATCTGAGAGGACTTACTCCAATACACTTTCTAGAGAATCAACTAGACAGTCAGACTCAATCTAGATTAAAGTATATCAAAGAGTTTAATATCTCTAACTCTTAATTCAATCCGCAACCAGCAAATAGAAATCTGCGAGCCTGATTGAATATATATAGGAGTAACTTGAACGATACCAAAGACCAATGTTCAAGTGTCAATCAATGTAAATCAACAACCAAAGGTTGGATATTCTAATTGATTGATCTTAACGCACAACCTATGATATTTCAATTATATAACAAAATATAATACGGAAAAGAAATAACACAGACACCAGAAGTTTTGTTAACGAGGAAATCGCAAATGCAGAAAAACCCCGGGACCTAGTCCAGATTGAAAACCACATTGTATTAAGCCGCTACATACACTAGCTGACCGCTGTCGTAAGCGTCAAAAATAATTTACACTTTCTTACTACTCAAAATATAAATATAGCAAGGGCAAGAAAGGATCGATCCCACAGAGAGGTCTAGGTTGTCAAATCGTTTCGGTTCCCTATAAATAACACCGGGGTTTTGTGATTTTATAAACTAAAATAAAAGCAAATAAAGAAAATAAGCAAACAAATCAAATCAAGGATAAGAAATATTGGTTAAGGATTTCGTTTTCATTCACTAACATGCTTTTCACAATAACTAGAATTGATATTTAATCTCAACTTTTATCAAAGACCCTAGAATACCTTGATCGCAAGAATATCCCCGCAAAACCTCCTCATGTCATAGACAAACACATTAAAAGATGCGAATATGAATTCTACCTAAAGGAACAACCTAACGTGTAAAAGCACTAATCAAGTTTAATTCCCTAGATGCGTTAAGTTCTATGAAATCAGGCCAATCAAAGCAATTGAACGTGGAAAGCGCACTAATTCAATTTAACAAAGGTTACGATTCACATATGATCATAAGAATATATCACTACAAACTATAATCATATTATGCTACTTGTATCCAAGGAATATCACTTTTGCGTATAATAAACCCTAAACTAGCAATAGATGTGATTAGAAGTTCTACCAATTTGCAACTTGACAAAACAATCAATCAATCATAAAACAATATTTTCAGAGAATTGCAAACGATAAATATGAGACAAAACTAATATATTGAATCAAAGAATCATGCTTTGTGAAATCCAACTATTCCATAACCAATAATAAACTTAGGTACTCATATTCAAGGAGTTCATCACAAGAAGAAAGAGAAAAGACTTCATGGTTCTAAACCCTAGAACAAAGTAGAGATGAGATAATCCTCTAAAAGATAGAAGTCCTCTCTTTTATATATTCCTCAATTTCCATAAAGGATACTCCTTCCAAAATTAGGTTTTGTCTTCAAGTCCATTAGTTGGAAATTCACCCGGCCCACGAGAGAGAGAAACCCGTGTAGAAATTTTGTCCCAAAAATGCTCGCCGGAAAACTGGGATTATGGCCGGAAAAGTCGACTCAAACTTGAAAAAGAAGATGGAAGATGAGAAAAGCATCTCTTGGAAGATTTGGAGAATATTGAAGTGGCTTTGGTGCAAAGTCCACCTTGAAGTTCCACCGGTCAACGGGTCAAGATTCGGTCAACGGGTCATAAGTAGCAAACGAGTCAAGGATCACGAAAGTTGGAACGAGTCGGCTCTTGTGTTTAACCTCGAGGTGGTGAGTCGGGTAACCAAGTCGCCTTCTTAGTCAAGGTTTTGAGTGGTCCGAGTTGCCTTGGCCGTGGGAAGCTAGGCCATTGCCACAACGGGTCGGTCAACGGGCGAGTGTATCGGTCATGCACCATGATGGTGCTCCAAGCAATTCCTGATGGTGCCATTCATTCCGGCTATGCCATCTTCTATTCCACATCATTTCTGCATCTCACACAACCATTGCTTGTCATCTGGGTCTTGTTCTGCAACAGCATATCAGCACCATCCATGTACCTAGCATACATCTAAGTTTCCACCTCATTCATTCCACAACCACCAGCAGAACCCCCTCTAGCCATTTCACTTATCAACACCTGCAACTGAGAGTACCAACACACTCTCCCAGTCTCATATCTCCAATTCTTCCCTGAAATTCCATGTGAGCTGCAACCTCGATGTTGCAGAGGCTCGCCACTATCTCCACCAAACCGCTCCCTTGTAATCAGCCCTGTAATCCATTCCGCGTCGCCACCAGCTCATGTACCTGCAACTGCAAATTGAGCCATTGCTTCACTGGCTCGCGCCAACACCCTGCAACATCACACATCAACCATCATGGACTGACTGCAGCTACACAACTCCAGCTACTTAATCCTGCCATTTCCCAGGGATCAGCATCAAACTTCTCTTGCTCAACACAGTCCCATCAACACCAGCTTCAAACTACAATGACCAGCATCATTTCCCATTCGTACCAACCAGTCCACCTGCAACTTCTTGCATCACCTGAGCTGCAACTTCAGAGCAACACCATCCCTATCAACACAACTCAGCCAGGGAGCACTCCATTACCACCAATTACCCCCTGAGTTCAAGCTTTCACAACTTCACTCCATCTCAGTCGAACCAGTATGCACAATCCATTTCAGCATCAACTCTCAGCTCCATTTCCAATATTCATCTACACCCTTGGCCACCTGCAATTCCAGCTTAACTCAACATCTCAGGCCAACCTGTCTCAGTCCCCTGCAATATTGAATTCCAGTCACACCATCACAGCTGCTCCACTGTCTTTCCAAACTTGAGCATCAACTATTGCATTGCAGCCACCTTCACCGACTTGCACTGTTCGCCTTTTCCTTCAACTTGCTTAGCTCCACAATTCCATTGAGCTCCACAAGAGCAGACCATGGCAACCAACAAAGACTCGCTCCGCCCGTATCACCAACACAACAGTAACCCGCATCTTATTCAACTACATCATAATCACTGCACCCAATTTGCATTAGCTCAATCTCAAGCCATGTATAGCTACCAAAACCCCACCAGATTCATCTTCTCCTTCTAATTCCATCTTGACCAAAACCACCCATTCTGAATCAATCAACCTCCGGCTAAAATTAACATCACCATCAGCACAAGCAGCTCCATCTTCTCCTGTGTTCCTTCCTTAAACACAGCTTCCATTAATCATCGTTAGACTCAATTCAGAGAACAACCCATGCTATCAATTCTTCCCGGCTTCAACGTATCTTCACTCTCCATTCACCTGAGCCCATTAAACCAATATCTCCTCAATTCTCGATTCAAAACCCTTCTGTAATCTTGTCTTCACCATCTCCATGAATTTCTCTCTTCATTTTACCATCAACAGATCCATTTCTTCTGCTTGCCGCCAGCCATCAAAAAACCTTCTTCATGTATTTCAACCTTCTCCGTCTTTATCAGTTGTAGCAGCGACAGCAGATTACCCTTAATTTCTTCACCTCTGAATCGCGCCATCAACAATGAATCAAGCAACAGCCGCTGCTACTTTTCTCCTCTTTCTCATTTCAGAGAAAACGATGAGAGTGAAGTTTTCTCTCAATTTAGGGTAGTGTTGGGTGCTAACAGCACAACCGTCTCCTGGATAAGGGCTACCCAGATGGTGTCCCTTTAACCATGGCTGGCCTGTCTTTAGTAATCCTCCCTAAAGTTGCCCCTTAACCTTGGGTCGGCTCCATGTATCACTTGCCTGTAAGATGACAATTTCGCCCTTTTGCTCAAATTGGGTAATTTCTCCTTCTTTTCCCCCATGCGACTCCAGCGTACCTGATAACTCAAAAGCAACCATAAAATACATAATTCACACGAAAAATAGCAAAGAAAGCATAAACTCTATATAGTAAATACGGTGTATTCTACACCTATCACTAGCCTACTCCCAGTGAACTTCGGACTGGACTATAATTGAACCCTAATTAATCTCACACTGATTCATGGTACAGTTGCGTTCCTTACGTCTCTGATCCCAGCAAGATACTACGCACTTGATTCCCTTAGCTGATCTCACCCACAACCAAGAGTTGCTACGACCCAAAGCCGAAGACTTGATAAAAAAATCTGTCTCACACAGAAAAGTCTATAGATTGAATGTATCTGTCTCCCACAGAAATACCCAAGAGTTTTTGTTTCGTCTTTTGATAAACCAAGGTAAACAAGAACCAATTGATAAACCGGACTTATATTCCCGAAAAACAACCTAGTATTATCAATCACCTCACAATAATCTTAGACGACTAGCGAAACAAGATATTGTGGAATCACAAACGATGAGACGAAGATGTTGGTGATTACTTTTATCTTGCCTATCGGATAAATTAATCTTGAGTCAATTATTTCAATTGTACTAAATACGATAGAATCGGGCAAGATCAGAATAGGCAACTACAAAGAGAATAGTTGGGTCTGGCTTCATAATCCCAATGAAGTCGTTAACCTACATGGTCTCGAAGAAACCTAAGGTTAAAGGAGAATTGACTCTAGTTATGCAACTAGTAACACACAGGAGGTGTGGGGATTAGATTTCCCAGTTTCTACAGTTCTCCTTTATATAGTTTTCAAATCAGGGTTTGCAATCCAAGTTACCTTGGTAATAAAGCATTCAATATTCACCGCTAGATGAAAAACCTTATTCAACCAAGCTAATATCTTTCAACTGTTAGATCGAACTTATCTTGTTACACACAAATAAAATGTACTCTCATTTAGGTTTATGCAACCTTACCTAAACGTGTACACCATGTTGGTTCACAAATAGTTAACCGGGGTTAGCCATATGATTACTCTCATATCAACCTTATTCATCTTAACCATAACTAATTCAAATGACTCAAATGAAACTAGTTAAAGAGTTGTTCATTTGCTATATTCTCATAGATTTATACAAGAATACAATTGAAGCAAAATCGGTTTGATTCATTCGAATCAATCATGAAAATTATAGCCACGGTTTGCAAAGACTGCATTCCTTATTATATAAATGTTTATGTTCATGTTTAAAACCGATTTTAGAACTTTAACTTCCAAGTATGCAAACGGGTACGCATACTTGAAATACCCGGACCAAGATTGAGTTACGCCAGTACGCAAACGGGTACGCGAACTTCAAATCCCAACAGAAATTCTCGGACATGAACCTGTATGCGAGTACGCAAACGGGTACGCATACTTAGGTTCCTGGATTTCTCAAACCAACAGGTACGCAAACGGGTGCGCATACTATGGTTCCCGGACATGGATTACATATGTGCAAGAGTGCACAACATGACATATCCAATAATGACTAAGTGTTTTAAACTCTTATTTCAATCATTGAAACTTTCTTAAAGGATGACAATAGCCGTTTTCACACACTATTAGCATCAAAGCAATTTTCAAGTTATTGAAATAACCATTACGAAACATTCCAAGATTAAACCAAATGATTGTATCACACAAACCATGTAAGATGTTACTCGGCAATTTTCACATGATATAAGATGAACTTGGTCGAAGCAAAATCTTGATAACACATATTTCGAGAAATATGTAAGCGAGATAAACTCAGCTCGAAATCTCAAATGTGTATATAAAAACTATATTGTAATACAATTTATGTCTCAATATAGGAGATAAAGTAGAAATAGACTTTCCAAGTGATAGATGAGTTTTAGTCTCCACATACCTTTTGTCGATGAAGTTCCACAAGCTCCCCTTAGTAGTTTTCCGTCTTCAAATGATGAACGCCGTGAAAACTAAGCTCAACTACACAATCTATGTCTTAGTCCAAGACATTTATAAATAGGCTAGAAATCAAGACTTATAGTTTTGATCACTAACATTGACAAACACGCTTGAGATGGCAACGCATGCGAGTTCGACCGAGCAGTGCTTTAACAAAAACTTATCTATCACTCATAAATATATTCTATTATATCTTCTAATGAGACTAGGTCGTATATCTATATAGACTTTTGCTTACACACATTTGATATTTCGAGCCGAGTTTATCTCGCTTATCTATTTCTCGAAATATGTGTTGGAAGCTTTTAGCTTTAGCTATGTTCATCGTATTCTTGACGAGTTTAGTTTGAAACAATCTATTTGTTGGAAACTAAATATTAAGTCAAAATATGATCATGTGAAAATTACCTTGAACATCTTACATGATTTGTGTGAGACAGTCATTTGATGTTAGCTAGGGAAGTTTCGTATTGATCATTTGATCACTTGAAAATTACTTGAAGCTAATGGTATATGTAAGATTACCATTGTCATCTTCTAAGGATGTTTCAATGATTGAAATAAGAGTTTAAAACAATTACCCATGTCTGGATACAACACGGTATGCATATCCAGTATACGAACTGTATTGTGATGATTTTAGGTCAAGAACTCTTGTTTGCATACCTAGTATGCGAACGGATTTACCTGAGAAGGTCCGGAACTCTTGTTTGCGTACCTAGTATGCGAACGGGTTTACCTGAGTTGGGTCCGGAACGGTTGTTCACGAACCGGGTTTGAGAATGGCTTGACTAGGCCAAGTTCCGAAGCTCGTGTACCCAGTTTGCGAACACGGTGGTTATGTTCTAAAATCGGTAATTTATGATTCTCATACTCATGAACTAAAACATTTATGATTTAAGTAATGCAAATTAACTTTGCAAACCGTGGCTTAATGTTCATGAATTGATTCTTGTATAAGTACTTTGTACAGTCACGAATCAAACCAATTTCGTATCAATTTGTTCATAAATATTTTTATGAGATATTGAAAAATAAAACAACTCTATTGAAGCACAATTTGGGTTTATTTGATTATTTATCATGATTGATTGATCATCATATTTGATCTAGAAGTGTTAGAATATGGCTAAGTCAAAAGTGTTCATATGGCTTACTTCGGTTAACGTTTATTGAGCCAACCCAATATACACGTTTAGGTACGGTTACCCATATCTAAATATAAGTATATTTCATTTGTGTGTAACAAGCTAAGACCATCTAACAGTGGAGATTAATTTCTTAATTTCTAAGCAAACTTAGCTTGAATATTAAATCAGGAGTTCATCTAACGGTGAATATCAATTGCTTTGTTACTGAGTTATCTTAGCCTTGATTGTAAGCAACCCTGATTTGAAAAACTATATAAGGGAGACCTCTAGCATATGGGAAACCTAATCCATATACTTCTATGTGTCCTAGTTGCAAACTAGAGTCGATTCTCCTTTAACCTAGATTTTCGAAAACAATTATTAGGTTAACGACTTAAAGACTTCATTCGGGATTCTTGAAGCCAGATCAAACTATTTTCTATGTAGTTGTGTATCCTTATCTTACTTGTTTTATCGTATTGAGTTTTATCTACTCGAAGATTTACTCGAGATTTATCTCCGATAGGTAAGATATAAAAAATAATCACAACAATTCTTCGTCTCAGACTCTTGTGATTCCGCAATAACTTTTCCTGCTAATCAGTTAGGTTATGGTGATGTGACTAATATTTATAGGCTGCTATATTTATAGGCTGCTCTTCGGGAGTATAAGATCGGATTATTAGTTGGTTCCTGTTCACCTTGATCTTTGTACAAAAATACGAAACAAAAAGAATAAAGGATATACATATCTGTGGGAGACATATTTGTTTATAAGTCTTCGAATTTGGGTCGTAATAACTCTTAGTTGTGACTGAGATCAGCTAAGGGAATCAAGTGTGCATAATCTGGCGTGGTTCTTGAGGTGTAAGGAACACGATTGTACCTTAATCAGTGTGAGACATGGTTAGGGCTCAACTACATTCCAGTCTGAAGTTAACTTGTAGTAGGCTAGAGTCTGTAGCGGCTTAATATAGTGTGGTGTCAATCTGGACTAGGTCCCGAGGTTTTTCTGCATCCGCGGTTTCCTCGTTAACAAAAATTTAGTGTTTGTGTTATTTATTTTCCACATTATATTTGTTTATATAATTGAAATATCACAGGTTGTGCGTAGTTTAATCATTTGATAAATCCGACCTTGATTGTTGGATATAACTTAATTAACACTTGGGCATTGGTCTTTAGTACCGTCCAAATTATTCTCATATCAATCAGTCTCACTGATTTATATCATGTGGATTTACTAATTGTATTAAGAAAGAGATAAAAGCTCTTTGACATATTTCTTGATTGAGTCTCATTTTTAAGCTGGTGCTTTCGGAATTATATTGGAGTTTAGTCCATACAAATTACCAAACAAAATATTAGGTGTGGTTGTTATACCCCCGCGTTTTCACACATATCCTTAAGGAACTTAGTGTAAGCAGGAAGTTTCCCGATTGCATCTAATAAAGGAAGATTTATGGTGACTTGCTTAAAAACCTCAAATATGTCATTAAAGTTCGATTCCTTCTTTGTTGGTACTAATAGTTGGGGAAATGGGTCTCTAGGCACAGAATCAGACCTTTCAGGAACCGAATTGGCGTCATCATAAACTTTATCAGTCTCCTCATCTACTGGTGGTCCTGAGGGGTGAACTACAATATGTTTACTATCGGGCATGGTTACCTAATTGTCTACTACTCTACCACTCCTAAGGCTTCTAATTGCATTCATTCCTTTGAGATTTGGATTGGGATTACTAGGGAACCTTCCATTCTCTCTTTCACTTAGAGTCTTATCTATTTTACCTACTTGATGTTCTAACTTAGCAAAAGTTTGGGTATTATTTTGTAAACTCTGCATGGTTTCTTGTTGAAAGCTAAGTTGTTGGTTTGATAACATTTCATGGTTCTTTGCTAGCATAGTAAGAGTTTCATTTAAGCTAGACATTCTAATCTCAGAAGGGTTTTAGATTGGGATTAACCCGAAAGTTTCTTAGTATAACAAAACCTGCGGAAGCCTGAGAATTACTAATCTGACCTTGATTCCGACCCTTAGACCATGGAAAATTAGGATGCTTTTTCCAACCGGGGTTATAGGTCTCTGAATATGGGTAAAACTTTTGATGGTTTTCAAATGTAGAGTTGTTATAAAGAGCATGGGTGTGATGGCCCAGAAAAATTTTCACTTCCAGTCGGCCGCGGAGTTCGGTCAACTGACAAGTTCCAAATTCTCCGAGCTGCCATTTGAGATGCACGGATTGAAAACAAATTTGTAAACAAGAGTAAAAGTCATGTTATTATCTATAATACAAAACATCATAGGTTTTTGAGCTTTGGACGGACGAATAACATTTTGAGAGACAAACAAGTGATCCGACCATCCCAGTCTCATCCCAGCCAAAGACATCTAGCGGTTGTGGTGTTTGTAACCTTCTTCCATTATGGAGATATTAATAGCCCTCTTAATAAACTGAAAAAATAAATGCGTCATTAAGAAAATAAACCGAAAAAATAAATGTTATAACCATGTTTCAACCATTGAAATTTAAAAAAAAAAAACTTTGCAACATATCATGAAAAAAACAAATTAGCCATCTTTTAACAACCTGCAAAATTAACAAGCAATTATTATTTGTGGGAATGTTATTTATGCCCCTACTATCCATGGGTCTATCACAAATACCCTTATGAGTCTTTACAAATACCCCTAATGGCATAATTGAAATTATCAATAGATAAATAATTCACATAATCCCATTTTTAACCTTTACTTCTTATACTTCATCTTCTTCTTTATTCTCACTCGAGAAAAACCGATGAAACTCTCTCCATCTCCATCTCCGTCGCCACTACTGCCACCACCACCATCTTCATCGTCGCCGTCGTCGCAACACCACCTCCACTACATCACCATCTCTGCAATCAAATCTCGAATCTTGACCGCAATATTGCAATTTCGGTTCGAAGTGAAGAGATGAACAAATTCAAATCTCGAAATCACTGGCCTGGAATCGATGAACAAATGGAGTAGATGAAGACATGTGATATCAAATTAGGGTTTGTAGTGAATCTGAGACTTACAGAAATTCAGAGACCAAGAGAAATCAGATTTGAAATGGAAGAATCGAAGATGGGTTGAATTTGAGTTATCAATAGTGAAGATTATCCAGCAGATTCGAAGATACAATTTCTGTGTGATGATGTTGAGATAGGGTTTGTCTTGAATTTGCGGTTGATTACAGAGAATGGAGAGTGATGGGTTTGGCTCAGATCGAGAAGAAGAAAGGGGATCTGGTGGTTATTGATGTCGAGAAGAGAAGATAGTTGCTGCAGTAATGGGTTTGATTTATGAGTCTCAGGCAAGAACTTAACTGAAGAAATCAGTGAAGGAAGAAGAACGTCGATGAATTCAATTTTGGGTGATTCAGTGAATGTTGGTACTGTTGGGGGTTGTTGATTTATTATCAAATTGGGTTTAATTCGAAGGTTATGTTAATGGCAGAGATGGTTAATTGTAAAATGGTTTTTTGAGAATTGCAGTTCAAGTTGAAGTTGATTGTGTTATTTAATGAATTTGCTGAGAGATTGATGAAATGGGGATTGCAGGTGTCATTGGCCTGAGATGGAGCAGCTAAATACTTGGTGATACTGCATATTACAGAGAAGTTGTGGACTGTTGGAGGCAGTGCAGAGCTAAGAATGAATGAGATTGAGTATGAGATACATGTGCAAGACAAGATGGAGTCAGTGATGCTGCTGAATACTTGGTGATACTGCATATTACAGGGAAGTTGTGGACATTTGAGGCAAAGTCAGAGAGCTGGGAATGAATGAGATTGAGTATGAGATACAAGTGCAAGACAAGATGGAGTCAGTGATGCTGTTGGAAGCAGATGAGATGAACTGAAAAATAACAAGAAGATGTAGGTACAGGCAATGGAAGGTTGTTATGATAATATACATGAACTGGGATAGCAGATGGAGTCTTGGGTGTGGTGGTCTTGAACTGCAAGCAGAGTGACATGAAGCTGCATAGTGTTTGTGGTACTGGAAATGATGGAACTGAAATTGCAATATTCCAGGGTCAGTGTTTGAATGAAGTAGAGGTGGTTTGTTGGAGTGGAGGTGGTTTTGTTGTGTTAGATGTAATGGTTTGTTGCAGTGGACTTGTGTTGGATGCGTCAAACTATTGGAGACAACTTGACCAAGTTGCTTCCATTATTGGAGACAACTTGAGCTAGTTGCTTCCGTTTTTTGGAGACAACTTGAGAAAGTTGCTTTCACTTTTGAAGGCAACTTGAGCTAGTTGATTCCAGGTTGGAGGCAACTTGAGCTAGTTGATTCCAGTTTGGGGGCAACTTGGTTATGTTTTTGGGTCCATTCATTCATCTGAAGTTATCTTATACATATATCTTAGAGTAGATGTTGTGTTGAGTTGCTGATGATGGTTGTGCTGTTAATGCTCGTGCTTTAAAGTCAAGAGGGTAGATGAATGCTTAGGAAGTTGAGAAGGAACTCAATATGTATCCAGGCATTGAAAGTAGAACAAGAAGTTGTTGCTGCTTGTGTGTTGCTGATGGTGTTTGAGTAGGGGCATGGAAGTGACTGCAGCTATCGGCTCATGTTGCAAGTGTGCATAGACGGTTGTGGTCATGAAGCTGTTGCAGGTAGAGTTGCAAGAGCGAGAGATGGGGGATGTGGTGTTGTATGGTGGTGGTTTAAATTGTTGGTTGAACACTAATGGTGTGGCGAACCTGTGGTGCAATGGTAGCACAACTGACTATATGTCAGAAGATGTGTGTTCGACTCACACTAGGTTCACTTATTTGTGTATAATTTTTTTTTTTTTTGGAGACAACTTGTGCTAGTTGCTTCCATATGTGGAGACAACTTGAGATAGTTGCCTCCATTATTGAAGACAACTTCAGCAAGTTGCCTCCAGATTTGGAGACAACTTTCAGCAAGTTGCCTCTAGATGATGGTGGTGGAATCGGTGGTTGCTAGTGGTGATTGGTGGCGGTGGATGAAAGTGGTGGTGGTTGGTGGCAGTGGTGGGTAGTGGTGGTGGTTGTCGGTGGTGTACAGTGGTGCTGGTTGTCGGTGGTGGTAGTTGGCGGTGGTGGTTGGCGGCGGTGGTGGAGGAAAATGGCGGTGTTGGTTGGCGGCGGTGCTGGTTGGTGGTGGCGGTGGTTGGTGGTGGTGGTTGGCGGCGGTGGTGGTGGTCGTTGGCGGTGGTGGGCGGCGGAGGTGTTGGACAGTGGTGGTGGTTGGCGGTGGTTGGTGGTGGTGGTTGTGGTGGTTGGTGGTGGTGGTTGTTGGCGGTGGACGGTGGTGGTGGTTCTTATTTTGTTGTTTTTTTGTTTTTTTTTTTTTTGTTGAATAGTTGTTAGTGGTAATGGTTTTGTATATACATTACACAAAAGAGGGTATTTTAGTAATGTATTATGCTTAGGGGTATTTGTAAAGTTCAAAAGGGTATATTTGCAATGGGTCTCATAGTAGGGGTATATAGATAATGTTCCCTTATTATTTTTAAAAATAATAAAAATAATCTTCATTGTATACTCATTGTGTAAAGGGAAGAATCAAAAAATAAAACTAATGATTTTCATCATACTCATTGTACAAATGGAACAATGAGTAAGGCATATATATATATATATCAAAAAAATGACTCACAAAAGATTTAACCATACACCGTGGGCCTAATTTTAATTCCAGCAATCAAATAAGCTTATATTTCATCATCATGCAAAAAAAAAAAAAAAAAAGATTTACGCTGTAAAACCTAAAGCACAAAGAACTGTAGAATTATTTTCTAGCATCCGTAGTAAATTTACTTTCGAATGAAACATTTAACCAATAGACAGATGAACCATGTATTCTTGATCATGATCACGGCTATCTTTGCATCAAATTTTAATGCCATGAATAATTTGATCAAAATCTGCAGCACAGATAAAAAGAAGCTAAACTCAAAAAAGAAAAAGAAAAAGGAAAAAAAAAAAAAGGAAAAAATCTTGGTCAAGCAATTGCAAAATAGAACAGCACAAACAAAAAGAAGCCAAACAAAAAAAACAAAACAAAAAAAACAAAATCAATTAATCATGATTAGCCTCTTCCAAGCAATTGAAAAATAGAGATAACACTATAGAAACTAAATGGTGAAATGAATTGTCACCATATCAATTGATTCCAAGAAAAAGAAAAATGAAACTTATGAGCTTCCATGCCATTTACATACTTACTAGAGTAAAACTTACAGATTAATGAATCTCCAAACTCATGAATGTGAATTTTGATGGCGCATGCGTTTTTCTGGAATCAATTTTTTTTTTTAAAACGTTTAATGTCTTATGATGGAATCAATATGTTTTTTCTTTTTTGGTGATCCACAACACAAACAAAGATGAAAGAATCTCAAAAGTGAAACGTTTTTTTATTAGACCAAAAGCAAATCTCCTCCTCTTTTAATTCCAATTTTTTCAATTGCTTTGGATCCTCGATTTACTCCCCCATTATCCTCCTACGATTAAGAGAGTTGCTTACCCATAAATAAGTTAAAACCTTCCATGCTCTAAGGTCTGCATGCAACGAAACATCTGCTCCTTTATGACTAGCACGTAATAACCCAATTTCAAAAGAAAAAACGTCCAAAAAATTGAATGTGTCCCTAATTACAATTATCAATAAGCAGTGTATAAATAAAGGAGTGTATTTTTTCAACCACACATTCACTCATTTCTAACTCATTCACTTATTCCAACTTATTTTTTTGGTGAAAATTTTAGCTTAAGAATATCAACATGTCAAACATGATTAGTCGCAGACCCACAAAAACCGTTGCTCAAAACGTGTTTTCTTTATTTTCGAGAATGCATGATTGTGAAGAAAACAAACCTGCAGTGCTCAGGTTTCGTGTCGCAAGAAAATGGGAAGAGATCGATTTCATGGCGACCAACGAAGTCACTACTAATGATCGATGAAAACTTGAGTATATTGTTATTTCGATCCGAATTTAACTATTTTTTTAAAAGAATGAAATATTAGTGACGCCTTATAATCATTTTTTACATAATTGCGATGAAATAAACCTGCAGTACTCAAGTTTCGTGTTGCCAGAAAATGGGAAGATGTCGACTTCATGGCGACCAACTAAGTCATTGCTTTGGATTTACTAATGATCGATCAAAACGTGAGTATATTTTTATTTCGGTCCAATTTTTTTTTTTTTTTAATAAAAATATTAGTCATGCATTCTAATCAATCTTGACGTCCATGCATGCCGTCGTCCCTAAGAATTTGATATTGGAAGTTCGGAACATTGCTCCATTAGGGAGGCTCTATTCACTCTCTAAGTTCAATACCAGGACGGAGAAATCCAGATTTCGTCCTTCAAAGAATGATCAACGAGGAATTTTTATCAAAACCTATTATTTGAAGTGTAAAGAATATCGTGAGGAATTATTAAACTATTATTTGAGTGTAACCGAAATTATAATTATTTGGATTAAGATTTATTGTTTACAAGTTCTCATGGGTCGAATTAAGCCTCATAGTGTGTGGTAATTATTAAAATCATTCTAACCAAAATTTATCATGTCTCATGCCATGCCGTTACGACATGGGTTATTTCTAGTTAAACATAACAAAAGAAGTTTCATTTACATAAACCAGTTAACCAAAAAGTGTGGAATACAAGATATGAGACATGAAACCATCTAAACATGACCCACATTTACTGATTATAATACTCTTTTTACAAACAACAACTTCAATAAGAAACAATAGTATCAGTGTTCACAAACTAAAGCAATAGGAAATACAATATCCTTTTTCATAAGCCAACCCAGATATTCATGAATATACATGAACACAAAGTGATGTACTCACTTTGACCCCCAAAGCTCAATGCAATAATCTTAAGCAAGCTTACTACCTTAAGCCACCCTCAAAATCTGTGGAAAAAAAAAAACAAAAGGGTGAGCCACAGCCTAGTAGAGAGATAAGGAAACAATAACACGAGTATAACGAATGCCCAAATACGATAACGATAAGAATTCAAATTGAATAAAGCATAAGCAATGCATTAAGTTGTTGAGCACATCCAAATCGAAGTATCAAAGGCCTTACAAATCCAATACATAAACGAAATCATCAAACCCAGTGAGTTCGCAATAATTTACTGTGAGAGTCCGAATAACCAATTGTCGTAGATTATCAGAAAACTAACCTAACGTCCCGGACGATCTTCCGCAGGTCACCATTAATATGGATTGCCCCTTGTGGGCCCGACAAACTCATCAGTAGGGTTCGTAACCAAAAGGATGCTCAACGCAATTCACAAATAGTTCGCAAACATCGTTAAATACGAGTATCGGACAACCATCAACAAAATATTGATTCACAAACCTTGAAAGAAACTTACCTTAGCTTTTCTCGCATAAACAAGATCAGAAATACAGGTAAGTATCAAATCATAGAGCTGGGAAAACCTCAAAGTCAATAAATGCATCAAATCAATGAATTTGTGCAACATAATCAGTTCTAAACCAAATCTCTTTTAAACCATTTAAACTCATAAATTTCCATGGATTGATATAAGTTAAAAATTCAACAATGGTTATTACTTTAGAAACCATAGAAAGCCATTATTCATATAAAAACTACCAACAAAAAGAATACATTCAATAGCTCAAAGAACTAAATACATATGAATAAAACAACAATATAATTTTTCAGAAATTGCAGCTCGCATAGCCTGTTTTCAAAGAACTGTGCAGACTTCGTTACTCAATGAAAATGAGTATTTCTTGGCTCATTTTAAAGGGTAAAAGATAAGCTTTCTGATAAAAGTAACAAGAAAATTCAATAGGTTCGGTAGGCTTTCCAAAGTACTTCAACAAAACAGGACATAATTCAAGTTCTCCAGAAATTTCAGTTTCAACAATCTATATTAGAAAATTCGTACAAAATTCATTAAGAAATGAAATTAAAGGAATTTGAAACCGTTAGAAAGCCAAGAAACTTCACTTTAACATAAAAATCATAACCAAAGGTAATGATGCACATATCTATGTTTAAACATCTCAATAAAACATGACCGATATGTAGTTTTTCGGAACTTCAGTTTTGATAATCTGCAATCAAAAATTCGTGTAAAATTCATTATACCACGGAATTTAGCAAACTTGGTCTCGTTTGAAAGATAAGAAACCATTATTTATGGTAAGAATATAATGAGGAATTATGAAGGAACCTATCTATGTGGAAAAATCTCGACAAAACAGAACAGAAACACGGTTTCAGAATTTTTGGTTTATAAACAAGATCATAAGATTGTTTCAAAGAAAAATTGATAATTCAAGGGAACAAGATGAATTGCAAATACCCAATTTAATAAATTCAAGGAATAAGAACTTCATGTAAAGTTTAAATTAATCATAGAATTGGATTAAAATTAGGGAGAGTTACTTTGAATCATAAAATCAAAGAATTATAAGAATTAAAGCCCAATCCAAGCAAACCCAATCAAATTCAAAGAAAACCCATGGATACATTTATGGAAGTAAAATATTTCAAAATCAAATTAGATGAAATCTCTAACTTTTCATAAACCCTAGGTTTCTAATCAGTAAGCATGAATTCGTTTATAAACATTTACAGATTCACCAAATAAAGTATCATAAAAGTATGAAGAAGCTTCAACTCCATTAAATAGAAAGTAAGAGAATCATAACCATTAAAATCAATTCAAAACAGATTCAAAGAGAAGTTTTTCCCATACCTTTTCAGCAGCAAACGAATCCAAGGAAATTAAACCAAATCAAATGGTTAAACGATGCAATTCCACCTTCAAATGTCAAGTTTTTGTGATAAAATTATTCTTTTCTTTGCTGTAAAAAGAATGAGAAATCAAGAGTGAAGAATAGATGGTTTTGTAATGAAATTCTGGGAAAAATGTTTATAAAAGAAAGTAAAAAGTCTAAGATACCCCTATTTTGATATTAATTTGATACATACACAAGGCAGGTGTCGATTTGCCACAGTTTCGAGTATAAAAACTATATTGACGTTCGTGCACGCTACGGGCAGGCTCACACAAAGAGAAATATAGTTTCTCAGATAAAATCCAAGTGTTTCTTAACCGAAAAACACAACGATAATTATATTTCACGCACCACATTGTGCGCTTTCTAGTCTTCCAATCCAAATGGATTGAGCTCGCACCCTAATATTTTATGAAAAAAAAAACGCGGGTATTACATCATTACCCACTTAAAAAGAATTTGGTCCCGAAATTCAAAACAAAGAAAGAGAATTACGAACATTACCTCCTAGTAACTCCAAACAATTCTCGCGGATCTCGGATTCTAGCTCCCAAATTATCTCTTATAAGTTGTGACGTTGCCAAATCACTTCCACAAATCTGTTAGTCTTTTCCAGTTCCCCTTCTTCTTCTAAGCTGAAGTAGAAAGCGCTGAACTTGTACTAATCAGAATCAACAAAACAAACTTTAAAAATGCTAATCTTTATAGTAACTACTCATTACTAACAACCCAATCATATACATATCATGGTATCTGGTTGTTTTTTTCTAAAATTTCAGAAAATAAAGAGATCCTTTAAACTTTTTCAAAAGCCTGTAATGAAATCAAATGTTTCAATACCAAAATTTCAAAACAAAACATAGTAAAACTGCGGAAAACACTTATGAAACAAATAAAAACCCAAAGAAAATCGAAACGTATGCTCAGAAACCAACAGTGACGGCTCGGAAAATTTTTCGCTTCCAGCCGGCCGTGGTGTTCGGTCAACTGACAAGTTCCAAATTTTCCGATATATCATTTGAGATGCACTGATTGAAAACCAATTTGTAAACAAGAGTAAAAGTCATTTTATTATTAAACATAACAAAAGAAGTTTCATTTACATAAACCAGTTAACCAAAAAGTGTGGAATACAAGATATGAGACATGAAACCATTTAAACATGACCCGCACTTACTGACTATAATACTCTTTTTACAAACAACAACTTCAATAAGAAACAATAATATCAGTTTTCACAAACTAAAACAATAGGTAATACAATATCCTTTTTCATAAGCCAACCCAGAAACACATGAATATACATGAACACAAAGTGATGTACTCACTTTGACCCCCAAAGCTCAATGCACTAAGCTTAAGCAAGCTTACTACCTTAAGCCACCCTCAAAATCTGTCGAAAACAAAACAAAACAAAACAAAAGGGTGAGCCACAACCCAGTAGAGAGATAACGAAACGATAACACGAGTATAAAGAATGCCCAAATACGATAACGATAAGAATTCAAATTGAATAAAGCATAAACAATGCGTTAAGTTGTTGAGCACATCCAAATCGAAGTATCAAAGGCCTTACAAAGCCAATACACAATTGAAATCATTTAAACCCAGTGAGTGCGCAATAATCTATTGTGAGGGTCCGAATAACCAATTGTCGTAGTTTATCAGAAAACTAACCTATCATCCCGAATGATCTTCCGCAGGTCACCATTAATATGGATTGCCCCTTGTGGGCCCTACAAACTCATTAGTAGGGTTCGTAACCAAAAGCATGCTCAACGTAATTCATAAATAGTTCGCAAACATCGTTAAATACGAGTATCGAACAACCATCAACAAAATATAGATTCACAAACCTTGAAAGAAACTTACCTTAGCTTTTCTCGCACAAAACAAGATCATAAATACATGTAAGTATCAAATCATAGAGCTGGGATACCTCAAAATCGATAAATGCATCAAATCAATGAATTTGTGCAACATAATCAGTTCTAAACCAAATCTCTTTTAAACCATTTAAACTCATAAATTTCCATGGGATTGATATAAGTTAAAAATTCAACAATGGTTATTACTTTAGAAACCATAGAAAGCCAGTATTCATATAAAAACTACCAACAAAAAGAATACATTCTGTTAGAGCATTGCTCGGTCGAACTCGCATGCGTTATCTCAAGCATGTTTGTCAATGTTAGTGATCAAAACTATAAGTCTTGATTTCTAGCCTATTTATAGATGTCTCGGACTAGGACATAGATTGTGTAGTTGATCTTAGACTTCACGGCGTTCATCATTTGAAGACGAAGAACTACTAAGGGGAGCTTGTGGAACTTCATCGACAAAAGGTATGTGGAGACTGAAACTCATCTATCACTTGGAAAGTCTATTTCTACTCTATCTCCTATATTAAGACATAAGTCGTATTACGATATAGTTTTCTATTATACACATTTGAGATTTCGAGCTGAGTTTATCTCACTTGCATATTGCTCGAAATATGTGTTGGCAAGCTTTCGCCTCGACCAAGTTCATCTTATATCATGTGAAAATTACCGAGTAACATCTTACATGGTTTGTGCGATACAATCATTTGGTGTAGTCTTGGAATGTTTCATTATGATTATTTCAATATCTTAAAAATCGCTTTGATGCTAATAGTGTGTGAAAACGGCTATTGTCATCCTCTAAGAAAGTTTCAATGATTGAAATAAAGAGTTTAGAATCATGTAACCATGTTTGGATATAAACATAGTGTGTTATCACATTTGTGTATAAGTCCAAAACCGGGAACCTGAAGTATGCGTACGCGTATTGGCGGTTGTTGGATGTCTGGGCAGGTATGCGTACCCGTACGCGTACTGGCGGAAGTCTCAGGTCCGTGAATTTCTGTTGGAGTTTGGAATGTAAATTGGTATGCGCACCCGTACGCGTACTAGCGTAACCAAACTCGGTCCGGCTACTTAAGTATGGGTACCCGTTTGCATACTTGAGTTGGTTACTTTATAAAATCGGTTGTACATGAACTTAAAAATTTATAAAATAAGGAATGCAATCTTTTCAAACCGTGGCTATAATGTTCATGAACTGATTCAAGTGAATCAAACCGATTTTGCTTCAATTGTGTTATTGTATACTTCTATTAGAATATAAAAATCGAACGACTCCTTAACTAGTTTCATTTGAGTCATTTGGACTAGTTATGGTTAAGATGAATAAGGTTGATATAAGGGTAATCATATGGCTAACATCGGTTAACTTTTGTCGAGCCAACATGGTGTACATGTTTGGGTACGGTTACATAAACCTAAATGAGGGTACATTTCATTTGTGTGTAACAAGCTAAGTTCGATCTAACGGTTGAAAGATATTAGCTTGGTTGAATAAGGTTTTTCATCTAACAGTGAATATTGAATGCTTTGTTACCAAGGTAACTTGGATTGCAAACCCTGATTCGAAAACTATAATAAAGGAGAACTCTAGCAACTGGGAAACCTAATCCCCACACCTTCTGTGTGTTACTAGTTGCATCAACTAGAGTTGATTCTCCTTTAACCTTAGGTTTCTTTGAGACCCTGTAGGTTAACGACTTCAAAGACTTCATTGGGATTGTGAAGCCATACCCAACTATTTTCTTTGTAGTTGCGTGTTCTGATCTTGCCCAATTTTATCGTTTGAGTACTATCTTCTCTAAGATTTGCTTGAGATTTAATCTCCGATCGGCAAGATAAAAAGTAATCACAAACACCTTCGTCTCATCGTTCGTGATTCCACAATATCTAGTTTCTCCATCATACGATTTAGATTATTGTAAGTTGATTGATAATACTAGGTTGTCCTCCGGGAATACAAGTCCGGGTTATCAATTGGTTCTTGTTCACCTTGGTTTATCAAAAGACGAAACAAAAACTCTTGGGTATTTCTGTGGGAGACAGATTTATTCAATCTATAGACGTTTCTGTGTGAGATAGATTTGTTTATCAAGTCTTCGACTTTGGGTCGTAGCAACTCTTGGTTGTGGGTGACATCAGCTAAGGGAATCAAGTGCGTAGTATCTTGCTGAGATCAGAGACGTAAGGAACGCAATTGTACCACGAATCAGTGTGAGATTGATTAGGGTTCAATTACAGTCCAGTCCGAAGTTCATTGGGAATAGGCTAGTGTCTGTAGCGGCTTAATACAGTGTGGTTTTCAAACTGGACTAGGTCCCAGGGTTTTTCTGTATTTGCGGTTTTCCTCTTTAACAAAATTCTGGTGTCTGTGTTATTTCTTTTCCGCATTATATTTTGTTATATAATTGAAATAGCACAGGTTGTGCATTAAGATCAATCAATTATATAATCCAACCTTTGGTTGTTGATTTAAATTGATTGACACTTGAACATTGGTCTTTGGTACCGATGAAGTTACTCCTCTTATATTCAATCGGGCTCGCAGATTTCTATTTGCTAATTGCAGATTGAATTAAGAGTTAGAGATATAAACTGTTTGATATACTTTTCTCTAGATTGAGTCTGATTGTCTAGTTGATTCTCTAGAAAGTATATTGGAGTAAGTCCTCTCAGATTGCCAAACGAATTTTTGGGTGTGGTTGTTAGACCCCCGCATTTTCAATTGGCATCAGAGCAGGCAAACACATTAAAGACCTTATAAGTCTGTGTTTGTAGCGATATGAGGATGGACGATATTGTCTCTGATAAACGCATCGCCAGAAATAAAAGCTCTTTTTCTATACAACCTATTAAAGAGAAAGATTTGTCAATCTCAAATATAGATGAACACAGTGTTCCAATGAAACAGACGTACATTGACAAGTGTTACCCTAACAACCTTACTGACGAGTCTGACTCTGAAGTTGAAAGGAATGCAGCCATAGAGAGTGCAGTGATTCTAAAACTCGTTAGAATCCAGGCTGATGATGTCAACCAATTGAAACACAAAGTCAATATCCTTGTTGGTATGGTAAATGAGAGTGACTCTCGTCTAAAGGTTATTCAAGAGTAAAATTTCTCAGTTTGTTCTTCACGAACTCTACTTGAGGAAAAACTCAAAAAGGATGCTTTGGAAATTGAACATCTTGTAAGTAAACTCTCCCTTCAAAAGTGTTCCAAAGAGTCCACCATACCAATTGCTTCTGATTCAACTGTAAAAGAATCAGTTCCAGAAGTAAAACCAAAATCCCTTCGTGTGAAAAAGGATGTGCCCGTGTCTTCCTTTGATCAAGGAATATCCACATCACATGGAAGGAAGAAATCTCCCAACAATAGTGTTGAGTTTGTTCCTTCTAATCACTCATGAAAAGACGGGGGTACTCAAATATACCTCAATCTAAAACTTTTCCACATATAAGTTCTTTCTCCGAAAATGATTGTCTATGGATTGAGTCGAGGCAATACAACTAATCGGTTCAAACTTCGTGTGATCGTCTATGGATACGAGATCGAGACAATACAACAACGAAGTATGTTTACTTGATAAGAGTTTCGGACTTAACCAAAGACAATAGGATTACTATCAAGTAAATAGGAATTAACATTTGTGTATTTTGCTTCTAATTATAATAAAAACAATTATAATTGCGGAAATAGAAAAGTAAAAGACACAACAAGATTTTGTTAATGAGGAAACCGCAAATGCAGAAAAACCTCGGGACCTTGTCAAGAATTGAATACTCTCAGGATTAAGCCGCTATACAAAATCAAACCAACTTCGTATAGTTGAGACCAAGCAACTAAACCTATAGTTCACCTAGTTCCGTCTCAGATCCCCACGCCTCCAACTTATGAATAAGTCACGTACTTGGAACAATTACTTTGGTTTGTATTCCAAACAGTAAAGGAACAACAAATCTGTTGGGTATCAACTCTTTTCAACCAAGTGATGTGAGTTCGACAAAAGGCTCTTCCGTTTATCTCAATAAACTCCTTTGTCGGGTCCTTAGATCTATCTACTAACAACTACCAAAGTAATCGTCTAGATTTTTCAATCAATACCTTGAATCACAAAGAATCATATTGATGCCGATCTACTCAACTAATCAAATCCAATCTACCACAAGGATAAACTGATTATATTTGGATCCTCTTTAACCAAAACAAGTATTGTGCACACCAAAGATTATGAACCCAAATCACAAATCAGAAATCTTCAAAGTCTTATTTGTCTTCAAATCTTCTTAGATCTTCAATAAACACCTGCACACAATCAACTTGAATCTCTTATGATCAATCACGCACAGAACGGAGTCTGTTAACAATGGATTATCACAAGACGTCTTTAGAACTACAAACAGTCTAAAGATCCCCGTCGAAAATTCGATCTAGTTTGAGTGAATCTTATATCAGAAGAGAAGATTCTCAAGCATAAACAAACTAGGTGCAATCAAAGTTCAACAACCGTTAGTCAATCATATCCATCAAAATTTAATAATAAACCGTAATTATCTAGTTTCTCCTAATTAGGTTACTTTCCTCTCTGAATAGGCGGTTCCACCAGTAGCAACACAACTAGGTAGTTTTGTGTAAGGGCACTCAAGCTCGTAAACGGTATTAGACCAGTCAATAGATGAATTAGCCGACAATGACTCGATTAGTTAATATAGATTTTAATTAATAAAAATTAATCTAACAACGATCTAGATACGAAATTAATACCATAGCATAGAACTCGAAAATTTAGGCGAAATGGACTACTCGAGCGTGTCAACCGGGTAATGGACGAAGAAGATATCATTGGATTAGCATGAAGGGTAAAATCATCATTTTGACGTTAACTGCATGGCTGCCCTTATCCATTATGTGGGCGCGTTGGTAATTCTTTGGTCTTATCATCAAAACCCATCGAGATAAACTCGATTTGAGCTTATTCTTATTCATTCTTTCTTCTTTTTCATTCTTATTCCTTTCTCTTCTTCTCTTTTCTTTTCTCCGGTGATTCTTAGGGCTGCACATACTCCGGTACGGCCCGGTTCTCTTATGGAACCGGTCCCTGTACTTGGTGTTGGCCGGTACCTCCTTTTGAGGACCGGTACCTGTACTTGTACCTGTACCTCCGGTACCGGTCCGGTACAAGTCCGTTACCGGGTTTTTTTTCCTGATTCAACAATATTCATCTAACAAGTAAATACACACACAACCAACAAAAGTTTAAGGGCAATTCAGGCCATATTCCGGCCTATTTTTCTTCATTTTTTCATTACATTTCACACATTTAGATCCTAACATACATCTAAGCAATTTCAAGCATTCAACAACATTATCTCATACTTGCAATCACAAAAACTTAGCCTTCCAATCACCTGATTCACCCCAGATCTCCTTTTTCCACTCAAACCCATGAACATTAGGACCATTCTTCTCTGGTTCTTTCATTCTTTATTGCAGCAACATCACCACCACAATCCAACTTTATCTCATCTGAATCTTCTATACCAAATTGACCCATGTAATTCTCAATCTAACTCAATCCCAATCTAAATTGCATCTCAGAGACCCCAATTTTTCATCAATCAACTTAAATCTCAATAGCAGCAACTTCGTATTCTCTATGCAAATTTAAACCCTAATTCCTTTTGTTGTTCATTTTGGGATCGAGATGTTCACAGCAAATAGATGATATTAGCAGAGGAAGAATCGAATAGACAAAACAGGGGAAAAGAGATAAATCAAGATTTACCAGAGCGTCGTTGGGTTCCATGGTTATAAGCTCTTTTTTGCTAGCATGAGCTTGATCTCTCCGTCCGTTTCTATCTCCTTCATGGTTCCAGACTCCAGAGTGGTTGTGTAAGATTGAATCTCCGTGGAATTGAATAGAGGGTTTATAGCATAATTCCATCTATCTACTATCACTAGATATGTTTTTTGATTTTCATTCAAAATCTCAAACTACAACTACAAATTCATCTTCTTCTTAATCAAACATATTTGAAGTTACCCAAAAATTGATGTTAGTAATTGATGGTACTGGTGGTGGTGGCGGAGAAGAAGGTGGTGGTGGTGGTGAATCTGATAAAGACTGACTATCAGGGATGGTGAAGAAGAAGAAGAAGAAGAAGAAGTGAGCCATGGTATTCAGTTCTAAGAAAACAAGAAGAAGACTAGCTGTTTACTCGATAGATAAGAATAAGTTGAGTATATACCTAGGATCTATGGCCACGATTACTTCTAACTAAAATATCTAACATCTATTATTCACCGGGAATTTCAAGCCGGTACATACCGGTACTTCCCCCAGAACCGGTCCCTGTACCTGGTGTTAACCGGGACTGAAAGTTGAGAACCGGTCCCTGTACCGGCTACACCGGTTCCGGTGCGGTTCTGGTCCGGTATTTCCGGTTCCAGTCCGGTCCAGGTCATCTCAACCGGTTCTTGTACAGCCCTAGTGATTCTGCAAGTTTTGAGAGATGAAATTAAGTTATAAGATCGTGACGGTTAGGTAGAGATCAAGGATTGATCGAGAGTGATGGTGTTGATTCGATTCTCGAATTCAGAGTTCTCAGAAAAAGGTAAATCGGTGTTTGAATTCAGAGTTTCTGTTTTGATTGATTTTTATTATGAAATCGTTATGATTTGTTAGATTGTAGATGGGTTTGTGTTTAATTGGAGTTTAGATGGTTCTATAGAGTTTAATTTTTAGCTTTAAGAAATTAGGGTTCATAATAAGTTAAGGCTGATGTTGTTGGAAGAATTTGTGTTAATTCGATGGGGTTTGAGTTGATTAAGGCGCTGATGACCTCGAGTGTAATTGAATTGCTGGAGTTACAGAAGTTTAATCAAATTGAAAGCTAAGAATTAGGATTTAGCTCTGTTTCGATTTTTTAAAAAGAGAGGAATGAAAAGGGAAATGATTTGAAGAGAGTCTATTGATGATTTAATGGCAGATGGATTTTGAGTGGTGTACCTGAAGTGCAGTTGTTGTTTCAAAAATGTTTTGGTGTTTAATTGAAGGCCTGAGATGGTAAAGAACAGGGTTGCTGCGCTGATTTATGGTGATGGTGGAAATGATAATGTGGAATGGACAGGGAAACTGGTGTTGTGTTTGTTAGAGCATAGCTCAGTTGAACCCACCAAGCGTTGGTATGTCAAGTTTGGTTGTCATATTTTAGTGAATCAAAACTCATGTTAAGGGTCGCTTGATTATGTACTAGAGTCAACTTCGTATAGGTTAGCTTGAAAGTATTAGGATAATGAGACTTTACAAGTATTGCGAAGACTTGAAGATGTGAAGAAGCAAGGAGCTACAACGACAACAATCATCCTTCCACTTGAGGTTAGTGATATTTGACTTGAATTGTTTCATTCCCTAATGTATCTTTCAAGTCGTGTATATTGAAAACAAAACTGCGAAACATATTTGAACTCTAGATAGACATAGTATTAAGGAATACAATACGAGGTTTATTGCTTAACCATTAAACTTTGTAGATAAGACATCGCCATAATCATTTGAATGCTATTGTGATTATGTATCGGTATGAGGTGAGGATTTCATCCTAGGGAACAATGTTTTACATGTGTTCTAAGGAAGTAAGTTCATAAATTGTTTGTGAATCGAAAAGGAAATCGCCAGGCGTTATTGGGATTGTTATTCATTGCATATCTTGTGAACATCCAATATGTGAAATTTAGTATAACAGTTCATGACTTGTTGTGTTCTTGGTAAAACTATTCACAAAGGCCTGACTTATGTATTGGTATAACATTTATTAGTAACCGATCTTAAGTAATCACCTGAGATGGTATGATAGGGTTTTTGATTTTATGTCCGACCAATTATGGGAAAGGGGAACCGATCCTTGTATGAGGTGCATCAAGGTTTATAGCAGAAAGGGGAACCGATTCTATGGACATGTGCAACACGTTTTTAGGCAAGAGGGAACCGATTCTATGGACATGTGCAACACATATAAGTTAGATACCATATATATGTGGGGAACCGATTCTAGTACCTAGTCAACCAAATTTTGGAAAGCTAGTGTGATGGTCGGTTGTCAATCCGTCAAATATAATTTCACTTTCTCAATCAACTAGATATAAATATAGTATGTGATAAGAAAGAGTTCGTATCCACAGAGAGGCTTTCGTTGTTATAAAATTTTAGTTTCTAAGTAACCACGGGGAATGTTTGTTGTATTTAAGCAAATAAAAATAATTGAAAGCAAAGTAAGTAATTTGAGTTATCAATAAGGAGAAGATATTGGTCACGGGATAGTATCATTCACAAACATGTATTTTCATCAATGATTAGAATTGGTATTTTAATCTCGTATTTATTAAAAGTCCTAGGATACCTTGATCGCAAGTATAACCCGTTAATTCCCTCGTTTTCATCACAACCACATTAAAAGATGCATATGTGAATTCTTCGTAGAAAGAAACCTAAAGTGTAAAAGCACAATTAAGTTTAACTCCCTAAAAGCATTACGTTTCGTGGAATAAGACTCATCAATGCAAACGAATGTGTAAAAGCACTAAACGTTTTAACAAAAGTTATGATTCACTTGTGACTAGTAGGATATATCACTACAAGCACTACCCACAATTATGCTACTTAGAATCAGGGATAAACAACTTTTTCGTATTGAAAACCCTAATATAGCTCTAGAGATGAACACAAATCGGATTGATTCCGGACTCAACCTAACAAGTTTTCAAATCTTATAACACTATTAATTGTGAATCACAAACAATAGATTACTGAGACAAAACTAATTCATTGAATCAAAAGCATGTTGAGAAATCAACTTTTATCCCATAACCAATAAGATGTTTAGCTACTCATAGCTATGGAGTTCATCATAATCAATATTCAATAATAAAATAATGAAGAAGAAGAACAAAAGCAAACCCTAGAAGCGTAAACAAAAAGTGGCTCTCCCAAAATTCCAAGAAAAAGATATCTTATAAGTTGTAGAAGACCTTCCCTTTATAGCTTTTCCCCAACTTCTAAAATTAGGTCTAGTCTTCAAAGTCCATTAGATGAAAATCCACCAAGCCCATAAGAGGGAGAAACCCATGTAGAAAATATGACCCAAAAGTTGTCGCCGGAAAACTGGTATTGTGGCCGGAAATCGGCTGGAAGAGTCACCGGAAATCGGTTCAGGTGACCGGCAAAGTCCGCCCGGTCACCGGTCAACCGGGTCAAAACGGTCGGGTCAACGGGTTAGCTCGGGTCAACTCGGTCAGACCGAGTCAAACCGAGTCAAGACAAAGATCACCGAGTCTAGTCGATTTGAATCGCCTAACTACTTGGTGAATAAGTCGGGTGGCATTGACAGGCCATAGTTGCACATGCCGAATCATGATGCACTAAGATGGTTCTTCATCAATTCATGTTCACCAAGATGGTCGTTTCATATCATTCTCATTAAATTCTCAGACTCAATCAATTCCAAGCATTCACAAGTCCATCCTTGCCTTGCATTCCAACCCAGTCGCTCTATAAGCCACTACACTACCGCATTTCCACCAAAGATCACACAACCAACATCTCAAAGCCAGCCAACAAAGACTTATCCTTCCCTCGCACTATGACGGCGCTCGGTCAGAGCCGCACTGTAATTCTTGCAATCTCCATCTCGCCACACACAATTCCGTAATGACTCCATTCTTCTCCTAATCCTTCTCATTGCACAACTGCACCATCTATGTAGCTTTATCAACCAACACAACCCATATATATTCAACTCTTGTGCACCTTCATCACACATTCTTCCATCTGAGGCCAGCCAACAGCAAGTCTGGTACCAGCATCATCTCAGCTTCCAGATCATAGCATTCAGTTCAACCGCCACTGCACAACAGCACCTCTTGCAGCTTCCTTGGCAAACAAACCCATGAACCTTGGTTGGCTGACTGCAGCAACATCAACTTACCTTCCCTGCAAACTGAGACAACTCCAAGCCATTCAATCCCTAACTTCACCATTCTTTAAATCTGAACCAAACCCTAATCTCAGAGCCCTCAAATTTTCATTCGATTCACAAGCTCAGGCCTCAAGAAAACCCATTCCTTCTTGCCAAATCCACTAACTACATAGTCAATCTCTTCAGTTTATGCCTCAACAACACCACCAGATACATTCCAGCTTCCCTGTAATCTCGCACCTATTCCACCCGAACCGTGGCTTCATCTCTCGCTTCATGATGATACTCAAACACCAAAGACAAAGTGCCATAGCTAGCTAGCCATTTCTTCCACTTCCTTGACTGCAACAGACTCAACCAAGATTACTTCCACCAAGCCAAACCCTATCACCCGCTTAAGTCATTGCAATCGCATCACCACTTGATCGAATCAACAGAACCAAATCGATTCCATTGCAACATCAGAGAGTTAGCCAACTCCATTTCTTGCTTCTTTTTCTTAGCTCTTACACAACCACAATCAAATTCATTACTCCAGCAGACTCTTGTACAACCATAGCAAATTACCATCTCAGCTCAGGCCATTAACATCACCTGATACCCATCTGTTAATCACCTTTGGAATCTTAATCAAAACCTTGGATCTGTACTCTAATGAAACCCTAATTCATCTCAGATGCACATCAATAAACTCAAAACTCCACCATATTCGAGTTCAAAGCCAACCCATCTGCTGATTCAATCTTCTTTGTCTGTTCTTCGATTTAAATCATCTTCTCCTTCATTTGAAACACTAACAACTCAAACTCAATCTAAACAAGCAACAGTCCTCTTTCACCGAGTTGGATCATGCAAATTCTTCAAACCCCGGTAATCAAATCGATCTCAAGCATCAACGAAACAATTAATCGTTCCTACTCAAATTGATTCAAACTCTCACTTCTTTCCTTCTCGTCTCTCTACGTGACCATCTTTTCTCAATTTCGGGTGAATGAGTAATGATTGAGAGAAAACATCTCTCGATTTAGGTTTTAGTGTAGGAAAATGATGGTGGATATAACCACCAGTGTCCAGCGGATAAGGGGTTATGGGAGTAAGGTTATATCCGGTGTCCAAGTCACCTTGATAAGGGCTACCCGAAATTGGCGGCCCCTTAACATTTCTGGTTGTCATTTAATATTTCTCCAAGAGGGTTGCCCCTTAAGCTTGACTAGGCTCCAGATAGCACATGCCTGTGAAATGACACTCTTGCCCTTCTTGCTCAAATAAAGTGATTTCTTCTTCTTTTCCTCCGTGTGGCTCCAGAGTACCCAATAACTCAAAAACACTCATAAGACACATAATTTACAAGAAAAGTAGCAAAGAAAGCGTAACTACTAAATAGTAAATTAGGTGTTTTAGACTCTTGATGATAACTCTCGAACTTCGTAGAATCTCGACAATATGATTCTTTCCTCTAATTCCTTGTCGCTTGAAACTTCATTATAGATATTCCTTCTTTCCATAGGCTTTATTGAAAGAATACAAAAATAAAAACAAACTATACAAACCCAAAATTTAAATTTTTTTTTATTCTTTTTTTTTTTTTTTTTTTTTGGTTTTTTTTTTTTTTTAAATTTTTTTTTTTTTTTTTGAGACAAGAGAAAACAAAATACAAAATAAAATAAAATACAAAGGCCATGGTGTAAGTACTTTACCACTTGAATCTTCACAACTTATATGTCTTGATATCTTAGACTTCTCGAATTCTCATCCTTAATAATTTCCACTCTTATATAATAGTCTTCAACTTATAAAAATTCTGCTCCCTGTTTTGTTGCTTTACTCAAATCTGAAATCTGCCCATTACTGTACCGTTGCTTGTAAACCTCGAACGTGTTCAACTTTCCTTCAAATTTGTGATGCTCCTCTTGTTGATGATGATGGTGTTTCTATGGACCTGTTGGTGTAGAGAGACATAAGGTGGATGGTGCTAACTGCGAACAAGATCACAAGTGGTATGTAAGTTAGCAATTCGATGTCACCAACATGGTTGATAAAAATAGCACTTAAGAGATCAAAATAGTGCTTCTATGGTGGGAAATTGGACAGCTCACCATTCTGCCCGGAATTTACGTACGGTGACACACACTCTAAAAGCACAAATTTAGACAGGTACAAAGAATTGAAGGTTGGTGCCTCACATTATGTAACATGGGTAGTCTCCACTATAGGGGGTCACTTTGTTCTAATACCGAATTGATCTGCACCTTATTTGCCACCGGCATGGTTAAATCCAACTTTAACTCTCATACAATTAAGAAACCCGATCATGTTCTCTCGTCATCTCTAAGTTCAGTCACTATTGTGAGATTCTCGATGTAATCTTAGCGACATGTATACTATGTGACTCTAAACTAACTACAAGTTGGAGTTTTCTTATTCACTAGTTTGAAAAATTGCAAAATTTACAACGCAAAACCACTCCCCCACACTTAAACTTTACATTGTCCTCAATGTAAATTGAATCGTCCAAAGTAAGTCAAGGTGGGAAATCCTAACAAGAAATCAGAAAAAATAAAGAAAACAAAACAAGAAAAACTAAAAACAAGAAAAGAAATAAATACAAGACAAGAAATACTCATCCTTTGGGTTGCCTCCCAATTAGCGCTTGGTTTAAAGTCGTCAGCCCGACTATCTCCTTGCTTTCTATGACTCCTCCAGAGGGAGCACATCCACAAAGTTAACTCCTTCCACCACTTCGGAAGTGAAATTCTCATAATATGGTTTCAACGGTGCCCATTAACTTTAAGTTCTTTCCCTGTAGCTATACTACTAATTTCCACTGCACCATGAGAAAACACATTAGTAACAATAAAAGGTCCGATCCATCGTGACCTTAATTTACCCGAAAATAATTGCAAGCGAGAATTAAACAAAAGCACTTTCTGCCCAATGCAAAATTGTTTTCTAGAAATCATGTTATCATGGAATGCTTTCGTCTTTTCTTTATAAATCCGTGAGCTTTCAAATGCATCATTGCGAAGCTCCTCTAGCTCTTGGAGTTGTAACTTCCTTTGCTTTCCAGCCCCATCCATCTCCATGTTGCATTGCTTAATAGCCCAAAACGCCTTATGCTCAATTTCCACGGGTAAGTGATAAGGTTTACCATACACAAGCCTAAAAGGAGACATTCCAATAGGTGTTTTATATGTGGTTCTATACGCCCACAAAGCATCATTAAGTCGCATGCTCCAATCCTTCCTTGTTGGGTTCACCGTCTTTTCTAGAATGGATTTCACCTCCCGATTAGACACCTCGGCTTGTCCATTGGTTTGGGGATGATAAGGTGTTGCAATATTATGCGACACATTGTACTTCGTCAACAAGCTTTGTAGAATCCTGTTTTTGAAGTGAGAACCCCCATCGCTAATTATGGCTCTTGGAATTCCAAACCTTGCAAAAATATTAGCTTGCACAAAATCTGAAACCACTTTAGAATCATTAGTAGGGGTGGCTTTAGCTTCCACCCATTTCGAAACATAATCAACCGCAAGTAAGATATAAAAATTCCCATTGGAGTTGACAAAAGGCCCCATAAAATCAATACCCCATACATCAAAAACTTCAATAAATTGAATATAAGTTTGTGGCATTTGATTTCGGGCACCTAGATTGCCGGTTCTTTGACACCTATCACAAGTTGTACAAAATATATGTGCATCCTTAAACAAAGTTGGCCAATAAAAACCACTTTCAAGTACCTTGTGCGCGGTTCTCTTACTCCCAAAATGTCCTCCGCAAGCATAAGAGTGACAAAAAGACAAGATAGAATTAAATTCAGATTCGGGAACGCACCTTCGTATTATTTGGTCACTACCATGTTTCCATAAGTATGGATCATCCCATATGTATTGGTTCCCTAACCTCTTAAGTTTGTCCCTCTCAAAGACGAGACAAGTTCTTTGGGATTTGTTTAGAAACTAAGTAATTGACAATATCGGCATACCATGGTTCTCCAAAGGCAATTGAGAAAAGTTGCTCATCCGGAAACTTTCACGCAACGGGATAGTCTCCTTGTCCTGAGCAAGTCGGCTCAAGTGATCCGCAACGGTGTTCTCAATTCCTTTCTTGTCTTTGATTTCAATATCAAACTCTTGCAAGAGTAAAATACATCGTATGAGCCTCGGTTTCGCCTCTTTCTTTGTAAGCAAGTATCTAAGTGCTGCATGATCAGAAAAGACAACAACTTTTGTACCAATTAGATAAGAGCGAAACTTTTCTAAAGCAAAAATAATGGCTAATAACTCCTTTTCAGTGGTTGTGTAGTTTTGTTGAGCCTCATTTAACGTTCTAGAAGCATAATAGATAGCATGAGGAAGCTTCCCCACACTTTGCCCAAGTACCGCACCAACCGCATAATCACTAGCATCACACATGAGTTCAAACGGCTTAATCCAATCCGGTGGTTTAATGATAAGGGCTGAAATCAAAAGTTCTTTCAAACGATTGAATGCCGCCATACATTTCTCATCAAAGTTAAAAACCACATCTTTTTGCAATAAGTTACAACGTGGTGATGCTATCTTGGAAAAGTCCTTGATGAACCTACGATAAAAACCTGCATGACCAAGAAAAGAACGTATCTCCCTCACCGTAGTGGGAGGGGTTAGAGCACGAATAAGGTCTATCTTAGATTTATCGACTTCCAAGCCTTTAGAAGATATTATATGGCCTAAAACTATGCCATGAGTTACCATGAAATGGCACTTCTCCCAATTTATCACAAGATTTGTTTCAACACATCGTTCAAGGATTAGAGACAAATTGTTCAAGCAAAGGTCAAAAGAATCACCAAAGACACTAAAGTCATCCATGAACACTTCGATTATGTTTTCAACATATTCCGAAAAGATACTTACCATACACCTTTGAAAGGTAGCTGGAGCATTGCACAAGCCAAAAGGCATCCTTCTATAAGCAAAAGTACCGAAAGGACAAGTGAAAGTGGTTTTCTCTTGGTCCTCCTAGGCGCTATCACAATCTGATTATAACCTTGAATAGCCATCAAGAAAGCAATAGTAAGAGTGTCCAGCTAAACGTTCAAGCATTTTATCAATAAAAGGTAAAGGAAAGTGATATTTTCTAGTGGTGGCATTCAATTTTCTGTAATCAATACAAACCCTCCAACCGGTTTGCACACGAGTTGGGACAAGTTCATTCTTATCATTCTCCACCACCGTCACACCCGATTTCTTTGGTACTACTTGTACCGGGCTTACCCACTTGCTATCGGATATGGGGTATATAACACCCACTTCCAAAAGCTTGAGTATCTCCTTTTCACAACTTCCATCATGGGAGGATTCAAACGACGTTGCGCGTCCCTTTTAGGCTTTGCATCATCCTCCAAACGAAATTTGTGCATACAAACGGCAGGGCTAATACCCTTGATATCGGCAATTGTCCATCCTATGGCCGTCTTGTACTTCCTTAGCACCCTTAGAAGTTTTGTTGTAAATCACTAAGCTTGTTAGAAACAATCACCGGTAACTCTTCATTATCACCCAAGTACAAGTACTTAAGGTGGTCGGGAAGAGGTTTCAATTCTAAAATCAGAGATTTAACTATTGAAGGTACAAGCTTTTCATCACTGCATGGTAAAGAAATAAAAGAGATATTATGAGTTTTCGGGCATCCTTGTAGTGAATTAAGATCACCAAGAGCTTCCTTGACTTCATTACCACACTCTACACCATTATCCATGGATGTAGTTAACACGGTTTCCAAAGCATCATCACCGTTTAATTCAAACATTTGTTGTGCCAATGTATCCATGACATCAATGGAGAAACAAGAGTGGACATCGCTAGGATATCTCATCGTCTCGAAAATGTTGAAACGTATTATTTCTCCATCAAACTCCATAGTTAGCGTTCCCTTGTCCACATCAATTATAGTTTTCGCCGTTTTCATGAATGGACGCCCAAGAAGCAATGGAAGAGACGAGTCCGGTGAACCTTCATCCATCTCTAACACACAAAAGTCCGCTGGAAATACAAGTTGATTAACCTGAACAAGAACATCCTCAACAATACCCATTGGGTAGACATTAGAGCGATCGGCTAATTGCAATAAAATTTCAGCCTTTTTGAGAGGACCAAGATCAAGTGAATTATACATTGACGCAGACATAACATTAACGGATGCGCCTAAATCCAACATAGCTTTGTTAAATGTTGTGTTACCAATTGTGACGGGAATGTCAAAACTACCCGGATCCTTGCACTTAAGTGGGAGTTTGTGTTGTAAGATTGCCGAAGCATTCTCCCCCACACTAAGCACTTCATTACCTTTGAGCCTTTGTTTGTTGGTACACAAGTCCTTCAACACCTTTGCATACTTTGGAACTTGCTTGATAGCATCAATGAGTGGTATGTTCACATGGATCTTTTAAGAACGTCTAAAATCTCCTTTTCTAGTTCCGCCTTCTTAGAACTTGCAAATCTGCGAGGAAAAGGTAGAGGAGGAACATAAGTAGAAACCGGAGTTTTAGAGTTAGGAATAGGTACTCTCAAGTTTGGGGAGAATCCTCATTATTCTCCTCCAAAACAGGTTCCTTGGGTGTCTCCACCTTGCCCGAATCAAGTAACCGGGTTGCACAAGTTGTGTACCGCTTCTCAACGTAATAGCATTGACACCCTCTTTTGGGTTAATAGGTTGAGAAGGGAGTTTCCCACTATTTTGCGCCTTCAATTGGTTCAACTCAATAGCCATGGAGCCCATTTGTGTTTGCAACTCCTTAATAGCACTTTTAGTCTCTTGTTGACTTTCTTTGAACATGGTGGAAATGCCTTGCATCATTGTTTGAAGCTTTGAATCAATATCCGAACCTTGACTTTGCATTGATTGTTGTGCTTGCGGTTGCTGAAATTGTTGTTGTTGTGGTTGAAATCCACTCGGGCGGTTGAAAGTAGGTTGTTGAATTGCACCTTGCTTGTTAGCATAGCTAAAATTGGGGTGATCTCTCCATCCCGGATTGTAAGTGTTGGAGTAAGGATCATACCGTCTTGGTTGATTTGGAAAGATCGCATTAGCTTGCTCGTCTTCATAAGATTGAGGAGAACTTGGTATAACCGCGGATGCAACTTGTTGCAACATTGCTGTCATGTTACCCATTTGTTGACGAAGTTCCTCCACCTCGCTCACTTCACTCACCCTTCTTAGAATCACATCCGAACCACGACTTAAGAATTGTTGTGAGTTCGCTGCCATGTTTTCAATCAACTCTCTAGCTTGTGCCACCGTCTTGTTCACTAGTGCACCACCACCCAGGACATCAATAAGATTCCTATCACTTGATTGGAGTCCTTCATAGAAGTATTGGATAATCATCGCGTCACTGAATTGGTGGTGAGGACAGCTTCCAACCAATCTCTTGTATCGTTCCCAACATTCATATAAGGATTCTCCCACGTTTTGCTTCATTCCACAAATCTCCTTGCGAATTTGAGTAGCCTTGGATGCAGGAAAATATCTCTCCAAAAAGAGTTTCTTCAGCCCATTCCATGTTGTGACACTTCCGGAAGGTAAATAATATAACCAATCCTTAGCACTATCCATCAAAGAGAAACGGAAAACTTTCAACATTGCACCATCCGCCTCTACATTCGCTGGAAGCATGGCCATGACAGTGGTGTGGAAGTCCAAAAGATGTTTGTTTGGGTCTTCATTCACCATGCCATGGAACTTTGGTAATTCTCTAAGCAACCCCGGCTTAATCTCAAAAGTAGAGTCCGTTTGAATACATCCCTGTTGTGTATCAAGCTTGTGAGAAGCCAAGTCCTTGAGTGTACGATTTGCATCACCCATTGTTAATTCTACTTGTGGTACGTCTACGATTGGAACCTCTTGTTCTCCTAGTATGTGTAGCTCTTCGTCCACTTCTAACTCGTGCTCGTCCGTTGCGCCTTGACTTGGTTGGAGTATTGTGCCTCTTCGAGTAGCTATCCCGTACCTTGGATAATTCCAATCTTTAGTAGCCAGTGATTGATACCTGAAAACAATTCTAGCAAACAAGTGAGAAACAAGACGACAAACAAAAAGCAAAGATAAAAGCAAAAATTGTAAAAAGAAACTAAAAACTCAATAACAAGCCGTATGCCTCCCCGGCAACGGCGCCAAAATTTGGTCGGTTGTCAATCCGTCAAATATAATTTCACTTTCTCAATCAACTAGATATAAATATAGTATGCGATAAGAAAGAGTTCGTATCCACAGAGAGGCTTTCGTTGTTATAAAATTTTAGTTTCTAAGTAACCACGGGGAATGTTTGTTGTATTTAAGCAAATAAAAATAATTGAAAGCAAAGTAAGTAATTTGAGTTATCAATAAGGAGAAGATATTGGTCACGGGATAGTATCATTCACAAACATGTATTTTCATCAATGATTAGAATTGGTATTTTAATCTCGTATTTATTAAAAGTCCTAGGATACCTTGATCGCAAGTATAACCCGTTAATTCCCTGTTTTCATCACAACCACATTAAAAGATGCATATGTGAATTCTTCGTAGAAAGCAACCGAAAGTGTAAAAGCACAATTAAGTTTAACTCCCTAAAAGCATTAAGTTTCGTGGAATAAGACTCATCAATGCAATTGAATGTGTAAAAGCACTAAACGTTTTAACAAAAGTTATGATTCACTTGTGACTAGTAGGATATATCACTACAAGCACTACCCACAATTATGCTACTTAGAATCAGGGATAAACAACTTTTTCGTATTGAAAACCCTAATATAGCTCTAGAGATGAACACAAATCGGATTGATTAGGACTCAACCTAACAAGTTTTCAAATCTTATAACACTATTGATTGTGAATCACAAACAATAAATTACTGAGACAAAACTAATTCATTGAATCAAAAGCATGTTGAGAAATCAACTTTTATCCCATAACCAATAAGATGTTTAGCTACTCATAGCTATGGAGTTCATCATAATCAATATTCAATAATAAAATAATGAAGAAGAAGAACAAAAGCAAACCCTAGAAGCGTAAACAAAAAGTGGCTCTCCCAAAATTCCAAGAAAAAGATATCTTATAAGTTGTAGAAGACCTTCCCTTTATAGCTTTTCTCCAACTTCTAAAATTAGGTCTAGTCTTCAAAGTCCATTAGATGAAAATCCACCAAGCCCATAAGAGGGAGAAACCCATGTAGAAAATATGACCCAAAAGTTGTCGTAGGAAAACCGGTATTGTGGCCGGAAATCGTCTGGAAGAGTCACCGAAATCGGTTCGGTGTGACCGGCAAAGTCCGCCTGGTCACCGGTCAACCGGTCAAAACGTATGGTCAACGGGTTAGCTCGGGTCAACTCGGTCAGACCGAGTCAAACCGAGTCAGCACAGCATCAGCTGAGTCTAGTCAGATTTGAATCAGCTAACTACTTGGCTGAATAAGCTGGGTGGCATTGAAAGGCCATAGTTGCACAGGCCAGAATCATGATGCACTAAGATGGTGCTTCATCAATTCATGTTCACCAAGATGGTACATTCATATCATTCTCATTAAATTCTGTGACTCAATCAATTCCAAGCATTCACAAAGTCCATCCTTGCCTTGCATTCCAACCAGAGCTGCTCTATAAGCCACTCCACTACTGCATTTCCACCAGCATCACACAACCCACATCTCAAGCCAGCCAACAAAGACTTCTATCCTTCCCGCACTATGACAAAGACTCAAGAGCGCACTGAGAATTCTTGCAATCTCCATCTCAGTCACACACAATTCCAGAACAGCTCCATTCTTCTCCTAATCCTTCTCATTGCACAATCGCACCATCCGTGTAGCTTTATCAACCAACACAACCCATATATATTCAACTCTTGTGCACCTTCATCACACATTCTTCCATACGAGGCCAGCCAGCGGCCAAGTGCGGTACCAAGATCATCTCGGCTTCCGACTCATAACATTCTGGTTCAACCCGACACGCACAACAACACCTCCTGCAGCTTCCTTGGCAAACAGACCCATGAACCTTGGTTGGCTGACTGCAGCAACATCAACTTACCTTCCCTGCAAACTGAGACAACTCCAAGCCATTCAATCCCTAACTTCACCATTCATTAAATCTGAACCAAACCCTAATCTCAGAGCCCTCAAATTTTCATTCGATTCACAAGCTCAGGCCTCAAGCAAACCCATTCCTTCTTTCCAAATCCACTAACTACAGAGTCAATCTCTTCAGTTTATGCCTCAACAACACCACCAGATACATTCCAGCTTCCCTGTAATCTCAGTACCTATTCCACTCCGAGGCGTGGCTTCATCTCCGCTTCATGACAGCTCAAACACAAAGACACAGTGCCATAGCTAGCTAGCCATATCTTCCACTTACTTGACTGCAACACAGACTCAACCAGTACTTCCACCAAGCCAAACCCTATCACCCGCTTAAGTTATTGCAACTGCATCACCACTTCAGTCGAATCAACAGAACCAAATCGATTCCATTGCAACATCAGAGAGTTAGCCAACTCCATTTCTTGCTTCATTTTCTTAGCTCTTACACAACCATAATCAAATTCATTACTCCAGCAGACTCTTGTACAACCATAGAAAATTACCATCTCAGCTCAGGCCATTAACATCACCTGATACCCATCTGTTAATCACCTTTGGAATCTTAATCAAAACCTTGGATCTATACTCTAATGAAACCCTAATTCATCTCAGATGCACATCAATAAACTCAAAACTCCACCATATTTGAGTTCAAAGCCAACCTATCTGCTGATTCAATCTTCTTTGTTTGTTCTTCGATTTAAATCATCTTCTCCTTCATTTGAAACACTAACAACTCAAACTCAATCTAAACAGCAACAGGTCCTCTTTCACTGAGTTGGATCATGCAAATTCTTCAAACCCTGGTAATCAAATCGATCTCAAGCATCAATGTGAAACAATTAATCGTTCCTACTCAAATTGATTCAAACTCTCACTTCTTTCCTTCTCGTCTCTCTGTGACCATCTTTTCTCAATTTCGGGTGAATGAGTAATGATTGAGAGAAAACATCTCTCGATTTAGGTTTTAGTGTAGGAAAATGATGGTGGATATAACCACCCAGTGTCCGCGAGATAATGGGTTATGGGAGTAAGGTTATATCCGGTGTCCGATCACCTTGATAAGGGCTACCCATTTGGCAGCCCCTTAACATTTGCTGGCTGTCATTTAATATTTCTCCAAGAGGGTTGCCCCTTAAGCTTGACTAGGCCCCAGATAGCACATGCCTGTGAAATGACACTCTTGCCCTTCTTGCTCAAATAAAGTGATTTCTTCTTCTTTTCCTCCGTGTGGCTCCAGAGTACCCAATAACTCAAAAACACTCATAAGACACATAATTTACAAGAAAAGTAGCAAAGAAAGCGTAACTACTAAATAGTAAATTAGGTGTTTTAGACACCTATCATGTGACTATGCACAATACTCACATGGAAGGTAGAACCGAAACTTGTTTTGGTAAAACCGTTAAACCCATGATTTGTGATTGAATGTTATTTGATCAATCGCATAGTTCTTGAAAGTCAGATGAACCAATTCTAAACTTGTTTGGAAGTGTGGCAAATCGGTTTCAAGGTTGTAAGTGTGAAAGAGAACTTACAAAGTTAAGATGTCGACGTACTTTGAACACGTGCTATGAATGTTTATTATTTAATTGTTCAAAGTTATTCCTTAATAGCTAAGGGAAAAGAATCCCAGGATCGAAACATAAATAAGTTAAGAATCTTTTAATTAAGGTTATTTTTAGGAAAATAAGAATTAGTAATGTGCATTTACTAATTAGAGATTTTCTGAGCGATTTCGATCATTATTTTTGGACAGAGCATTTCCAGGAATTAGGGAAACCGAATTTGTGCTTTAATGAATATCTTTAGAATATTTTCGGTTTTGGAAATTCCTTGGTTTCCAAACTTCCTTGTCTATAAATACTTGAAGTTTGCCTTTCTAGCAAACTAATCCTTCGTAATAAACAAACTACCTCTTGTTGTCTTTGCTCTTGGTAAAGCCGCCTATTCGGAGAGGACAGTAACCTAATTAGGAAAAATCTCTTACGGCCGCTCAGTTTAAATTCTTCTTTGGGATTGAGAAGCTCTATTAGTACCGTTGGTGGGAAACTAGATAATTGCGGTTTATCTTTTGTTTTCATTGATTTGATTGACTAACGGTGGTTGAACTTTTATTGCACCTAGTTTGTTTATGCTTGGGAATCTTCTCTTTTGATATAAGATTCACTCAAACTAGTTCAGAGTTTCGACAGGGATCTTTAAACTGTTGTTAGTTCTAAAGATGATCTTGTGATAATCCATTGTTAACAGACTCCGTTCTGTGCGAGATTGATGATCACAAGAGATTCAAGTGATTGTGTGCATGTGTTTATTGAAGATCTAGGAAGATTTGAAGACGAAGAAGATATTGAAGATTTCTGATTTGTGGGTTCATGATCTTTGGTGTGCACAATACTTGTTTCGGTAAAAGAGGATCCAATTAATAATCGGTGTATCCTTGTGTTGATGGTGGTTTTTAGATTAGGGTTAAAATCGTAAAACCTTGCATCTGATGTGACGTCACTCTGCAAGGAAACAGAGCCACGTGTGCTAAGCTCTCCACTGGCATACTTATTGAGCCGCTCAATACACTTACATGAAATTTATCAGATCGGCGAATGTAGCAACCATCCTGGATGTTTTGTGAATTTGGCGCCTCGCGTATATTCACTTAATATAAGTTCCTCTGAATGCCTTCTATGCTATGTTCTCTAGCTGAACCCCTAATGTTGATATGGCATGACAATTTGTTCACTCGCAGCAGAGTAGCACGAATTTCCAAGTATCAAGGATAAGGTCTTTGCATAAGGTATTCGAATCAGAAAAACATGCTGCTCTCTGGAAATGAACTTAAAAGAACTCTGTGTCAACACATAAAACTCAATCAATCGTCCTGACTAACTTACAGAAGTTAGGGTTTCGTGCCTCGTGCAATGTACCCGACCTTTCTTGTCAAAATTAAGCCTAAGTAATTAATCTGCCATGGATTAGCAGTTGCAGAAACTCGCCCAGAATAAGAAAACAGGGAGCCGCAGCAGTAAAGAGAGGCGTGGATATTCCTTAGGACAGCTAGTGCCATTATCCACGCCCCGACCCTATTTCTCTCGACCAATCAGGTCGCTTTAAACTCGCCACACGCACACAAGTTGTGGCTGGGCCCATGCTTGTCGGCCCTACTTCTAATCGACCAATCAGAACGCGCCAAAGCCGCAACACTCTCACCAGAAGTGTGGTCGCGCCTTGTGTTTGGACGGCCCCCTTTTGTGGCCAATCAAGTTGCTCTAACCACCATACGTTAAAGGCCAGACACACCCTGCCGCGCCACCTTGCTAAACTGATAAGACAAACGCACCCTAACCACAACAACATATTGGTCGGCATGCCAACATGCCAATCTACCGCGGTAGCATGCCAACACGCCACGGCGCCAAAACCAAGCCTTGGCCACTACAAGCCCTAATTCTTCCACGACGAATTCTTCCACGGTACCTTGGCCACGCCAAGCCCTAAATCTTCCACGGCTAATTCTTCCACGACGAATTCTTCAACGGCGCCAAACCCTAAATTTGGCCACAGAGCCAATTTTTAGCTTTGGCCATACCGCTATGCCACGGCTACGCCATTGGCATGCCATTAGCATGTGGATGACGCCACTTTGCTATACAATAAGATGTGGCCATAATCAATGGCCATCCTTCTTCATAAGATGCAATCTCAGCCATCCAAGTTTGCTACCGAACTGATGGACTTGTGGCAACTCTTAGGTGACCAACCGCCTAAACCCAACGACCATGGCTACGCCAGGCGCCACTTGCACCATCGTGACACTGGCATGCACAAGTCATGCCGCAATGCCGCTGCGCCATTGTTAGGCGCCAACACAAGGTAGCCACAATCAACGGCTACCCTTATTCATAAGATGCGATTTCGACTATCGAAGTTCGCCACCAAATCGGTAAGCTCGCGACAAGTTTTAGCGACTAGCCAAAACGAGCCTAGCATCACATGCTATTTACATGCTGCAAGCCTCTCGATTTTAACTTGCCACACGTAGCAAGGTGCTACATTTTTTTCACGAAAACAGTCGAGACATCAAAATATGTCATAAACTGGGGGGTGCTCATCAGGGTATTGGTCTGGCGGTTTACAGCGTGTGGCATGCAATGCGCCGGTTACAAGAAAGTATCATGAAGTGGGATAATTAGTGGTGGTGAAAAGTAACGGTGTAAATAATTCATTTCCTTCATCATGGAAGCGTAATGACTGGCGGTTACACGAATTCACTTCCCTCATCATGGAAGCATAATGTCTAATAGTTACACGTTACTCTTTTCTTCCACCACTCAATCGTTTCCACTTCCTACGGGACCAGGGTACGTTTCACTATGACTTGTATAAATAGGTCTCACCTATTTCCACCAAACAACAAGTTTTGGTCAGGAGAACAATACAACATCCAGAAATCATCTGATAGCTTTTTCATCCATCTAGCCAGTTCAACTTTCTGATACAAGTCACAAAACCCCACACTTCCAGAATCAACCATTCTGGTCTCAACACTTTCTTCGCTTCCCTCCCTAAAACCAACCCTTCTCCTTCACTTTGTGACCGAAGAAAGCCTGGAACGGCCATTTCTTAGTTTAGGACAGGATTGTACATATTGATCTCTCGAATCAAAAGTACTCCCGTGCAGTACATTGTTTACGGTTTAGATTCGTTTCTCACCTACACGCACCCAAAATTACCAAAATCAGCAAAAATGGTTTTCACCCTCAAACACCTTGTGATAGATTGGATTGATGAATTGAGTAGATCGACATCAACACAATTATTTGGATTAAGAGTGTTGTTGGCTAAATCTTAAACGATTACTTCAGTAATTGAACATAAGATAGATCTAAGGAGCGACGAAGGAGTTTATGTTAAGATAAACAGAAGAGCCTTTGTCCGACTCATATCACTTGGTTGAAGAGAGTTGATACCAAACAGATTTGTTGTTCCTTTACTATTTGTAATACGAACCAAAGGAATTGTTCCAAGTACGTGACTTATTCATAGGTCGGAGGCGTGGGAATACAGACGGAACTAGGTGAACTATAGGTTTAGTTGCTTGGTCTCAACTATACGAAGTTAGGTGTAATTTTTTGTAGCGGCTTAATCCTGAGAGTATTCAATTCTGGACAAGGTCCCAGGATTTTTCTGCATTTGCGGTTTCCTCGTTAACAAAATCTTGTTGTGTCATTTACTTTATATTTCCGCATTATAATTATTTTATTATAATTAAAGTAAATCACACAAATGTTAATTCCTATTTACTTGATAAGTGAATCCTATTGTGTTTGGTTAAGTCCGAACCTTTTTATCAAGTAACATACTTCGTTGTTGTATTTTCTCGATCTCGTATCCATTGACGATCACACGAAGTGTGAACCGATTAGTTGTATTGTATCGACTCAGTCCATAGACAATCACTTTCGGAGAAAGGACTTATAGGTAGGAAAAGTTTTAGCTTGAGGTATATTTGGGTACCCTCGCCTTTTCGGTGTTGTTTATAGCTAGGAAAGGAAGTAATATGATTGGTAGTGAAGACACTGAGGATGAAGATTGAGAATACTTTGATGGGGTTGGTGACAATTGCATGGGGAGAGACTTGAGATGAATATGGACTAGTCGAAGTGGGATGAACAATTGAAAAACACTTATGTTTGAATGCTAATAAAGGTTGAAGTTGAGCTGGAATGAGAACCAGAATGGAGATGGAGTGCATAATTGGTGTTGTTTAGTTTGAGTTGGTTGTGAATGGTTGTACTAATGAAACTGCAGGGATTGAGTTTTAAGAATTGGAAGTAGTAATGAAGCTGTGATTAAACTGTTGAGGAGTTAGATGAAGGTATGCGCAGGTTGAGCTGAATTGTAGATGTAGCAAATTGAACTGAAAGAGACTTTGATCTGTATGTGCAGCATTGTTAGAATTGAAGTTAGATAATTGAGGAGAGATGAGGTGGTAATGAGAATTGCAGAAGCGATGGCTCAATGAATAGAGATATGAGAATAATTGGTGTCGCTAGACTATAGTGATAGTTGTGTATAGTTTAGGTTAATTCTCAGTGTAGTTGCATTTCAGTTCTGGTTTGTGCACCTTGTTTTTGTATTGCTTCATGAATATGAACCTGTTAGTCATCCCAGTCAGATTATCTGACTGATTCTATTTTTAGCTGACTTTGTCCATCTGACTGAGTTGAATCGTTTTGACTCACCAAGTTCCCTATCTTGACCTGGGTTGACTTAGTTGACCTATTTGAACTTGACCAATTGACTTTGACCACTTGACCTGACTGGATGTTGACTATTAGTTCACCCTTCGACTGTTAGTGACCGTTAGTTGACCCGAATGGAGTGGGCCTTAGATTAACGAGCCTGTTTAGTGGACTTGGGCTTAGAGCTAGTGTTCCTATTTAATGAATTGGACCACTTAGGGTCCGAATTAGCCTTTGGTTCATTCTACAAAGTTGTGGATATCTATAAAACTTACCTAATGGACTATAGAACCACCCTAGTTGAATTTAGTAAACTCTTAGATATGTTTAAAAGTAGATAATGAAAGGTGTAGAACTATAAATGGGTTTAGAACCATTAGATAGACTTGTTATGAACCTTGTATGAGCCTTTTGGCTAATTTCTTAGAATGCTTGTGTGATTAATAATTAGTCTATATTAACAACAAACGATACAAAGAATGAACTAGTGGATTGAGGATCTCAAGGTAGGCGAGGCTTGTCATCAAATCAGGTGGGAACTCTTATAACCTTCTCGTAATCATTAAGTTTATCTTTAGTTGCGAGCATGATGTGATTTTATTATTCTATGAGCATGATTACTATGAATTTGAATGACCATGTGGTGTGATAAGCATTTTCTAATTCCCCCGCAAGGAGTGTTTGTGTATCCCCACAGCTCCTTTCTAAGTTAAGTAGCACGAGATGTGCGATATTACCTAGTAGCACGAGATGTGAGGTATTATTACTTTTTATTTTAAACTCTATTTTATGTCTTCAGTAGCACGAGATGTGCAGTATTATACACAATATATCTGGGGAAATTATGCAAGTGCATGTTGTACTCTATTATTATAATTATATGAGTTCTATGATTAGTGTGAAAGGTGTTGATTGTTTTCCTATATTGTTGTACTTAAATTGTTTATCTTTTAGTAGTTTGTTAGTGATTATTTGAGAGTTATGTATTTCCATTGGGCACCCCTTTGAGATGATGTGCTCACTCTTTTCCACTTCAGTGTCAGTAATCAGAAGAAATGGTGCAAGCGAAGATATCCGCTTTCGTAGCTTAAAGTCAAAAGAACTAAAGATGATGTATTATATTTTTATATGTACTATTTCTCTGCGAACACCACGTTATTATATACATATCACTCGATGGACCTTCATTTATATAATATCAGAGAGTTGGGTTTTGTTATTATCAATTTGTGTACTTATGATTTTTAGAATTCGATGACCTAGTTTTGATGCTTCAATTAGGTTGTAATCCTGTTAGCTAAGTAGGTGATTAGGTTGGGGTGTCAAATTTTGATGGCTAATACAAAAGTCAGGCCTTGTGAATAGTTTTACCAAGAACATAAACAAGTCATGAGAGGTTTTACTAATCAAACATATTGGTAGTTCAAAAGATATGCAATGAATAACAATACCAATAAGCCTAGCGATTTCCCTTTCGATTCACGGAACAAGTTCATGAATTTACTTCCTTTAAACGAATGTTTTTTTTTTTTTTGATAAAGAGAAAAGATTTTATAAATATTAGCCAGGATTGTGATCTTTTTCCAGAAGCTCACAAAATCCTGGGTTCAACATATAAGATTGGCATTGATGACTGCCTAACATGTTTGGCTACAACATCTGCCACTTGATTATCGTTTATGCTTACATGGATAAACTCACAAATGTAAAACATTGTTTCCTAGGATGAAATCTTCACCTCATACCCATACATAATCACAATATCATTCAAACGATTATGTCGATGTCTTATATACAAAGTCTAACGGTTAACCAATAAACCTCGTATTGTATTCCTTAATATTATGTCTAACTAGAGTGTAATCATTCATGCTTCGTAGTTATGTTTTCAATATGCACAACTTGAAAGATACGTTAGGGAATGAAACAGTTCAAGTCAAATATCACTAACCTCAAGTGGAAGGATGATGTTGTCGTTGTAGCTCCTTACTTCTTCACTTCTTTAAGTCTTCGCAATACTTGTAATGTCTCATATCCTAATACTTTCAAGCTAACCTATACGAAGTTGACTCTAGTACATAATCAAGCGACTCTTTAAATGAGTTTTGTTTCACTAAAATATGACAACCAAACTTGACATACCAACGCTTGGTGGGTTCAACCGAGCTATGCTCTAACAACTCAGGTGATCAGAAAGTATGTCTCTTTTGTAATTCAAAATGTCATGTTGAGCAAAAAAGAGAAATCTAGGTTGAATGACAATTCTATCATTCGTCTTCAGCACACCTTAGATTTAATTCTCAAAGGTGTAACTGACATTCGTATGTTTAAACCAATTGGTTTTAGTACTCACCCTGTATTCTACTAGGAAAGTCAGTTCGAGGTGTTATTCAAATGTTCAAGAACTTAACAGACTCCCCAACGTTTTTTGGTCAAGAAGAACTCATAGTTTTTCTTCTTTCAAAAAGGGAGATAATATTGTACATGATGTGAAAAAGGTACCAAAAGAAGGAAGCAAAAATGGAGATATGAAAGACAACCTAAAAAGAATAATTGAAGGATATAAAGATATTATTGACAGGCTGTCAATTCCCTCTGGGAAAAATTCTTCATGTAAGAATAAAAACTTTGCATCGTATTTTGATGATTACAAATTTTATGATAATGTTTCGCATCATAATGGTTTTCCTTCAGAGATCAGGAAAAAGAGGTTTAACCGAAAACAACGTTCATTTAATGAGCTCAAGGCTCATACTTGTGCTAATTAATCACAAGGATGAATTCTTTTTCACAAAAAAAATCCTGGTTGAGTGAGATAAATTTCAGGTATACTTATGGCAAAATGTTTTCTGATTCTCTATGTTATTTTCTTATCGTTCTTAGCTGGATTATCATTCGCAAACAGTCATGCATAAGTATTTGTTTATTCTAATAGGTGTCGGGTTCTACTAATTTATTCTTGAGATTTTTGTTGTGTCAAAGATTGCTACCCTTATATGCTCTGAGTTTTTCTCTTGTGAGAATATAAGATTTATTGAGCTTATTCCTGTGAATTTATTCACGTAGCAAACACTTTGGTGAATAAATGACATTCTTGTTTGTTTGTTACCTTCTTGGGCATTTTACGATTGTGATGGTCAAGGTTGCGTTCGTACGAGTACCCATTTTATTTGTCACGGACCAACTTAGGAAACCCTAAATTCCGTTTCCGGTGAAACCTTCTAAATTCCAAAAATCTATATGAGAGTACGCATACTCTCTCTTTCTGGTAGTAAGAATGGGGTCACCTTCAAACCCTTGGAAGTTACCAGCTGATTCAATTGGTGACTCGGTTTACTTGGAATTTGTTTTAAAGAAGAAAAGAACCCCGGTTAAAGCTGACGAACTCGAATCCTATGCCTCATGCTATTATGTGTTTTCTCATCAAGATCGAGAAAATGCTGAGATGGTCTGTGCTGAAGTGGTTCATGGTTTTCTCACCGATCTTGGAAAGACTCAGCTGAAGCTTGAGAACTCGGTAAAGGATCTTAACATGCTACGAACTGAGTTGAAAAAGGTTTTCTCTGACCTTGTTCTCATGAAGTCACATGTTAAGGATCTTCTCAATAAGGATATGATCTCCGAAGATGCAGTTGATACAGTCTGTCACAAGCTTGAAGATTTTGGAACCAGTGAAGCTTCCGTACCAGAACTCTGATTATCGCTTGAGATTGCTATTTTTTTTAGAGTTGTTTTTGATTTATTATGTCTAGGAAACTTCTTATGAGAATTTATTTCTTGTGTTTTAGAAGGATTACTAGGGTTTGGAATAGCCATTATTGTGAGTACACATAGCTATTTCCAATGTTTTCATCTTCAATGTTTTTAGATTTATTTATTTAAATTCTAAGTTTTTTGGAAGATGATTTTTGCAATTTTAATCTTTATGATTTTATATATTGCAAATTGTTATGGGATATGTTGTTTACGTCCGTGAACCTGTGACTGTCCCATACTTGTTAAAAAGTTATCTATATTATGTTGGTATGAAAGTATTGATAAAAGATAGAACGAACTTTTGACAAACAAAAGTTAAAGTCTTTTATGTCATTATGCAAATTTCGATGGAAGAAAGGATGCACTTTTGTTTACAAGGATTAAGTCTATTACTAGATTTGTGCCCGTGCTATGCACCGGGCATTCTTTTTTCTTTTAATTTGGTGTGCACGGAGCTTCGCTCCGCCCCGTGGCGATGCAATTTTGGCTTGTGTGCGCCCGCCCCGTGGCGAAGCATTTTTGATTTGATATAGTGGGGCGAATACATTAAATAGATGGAGAAAAGATAGGAAAAATATTTCTCGCAGAAAATATGAGTGAAATATGTGTTTGAACTTGATTTCCAAATTGAATTTGGACTTCTATAAAATTCCAATTACGGTAAGTTAAGTTTTTCTTTTGAGTTTGTAATTTTTAATCATGTGTTGCCAAATGTCCTCACCAAAATTCTCGTTTCATAAAAGCCACAAAAGGCGTATTTCTGCCAACAGGAAGCAAGAGTTTCTTCGCCTAAAAAATTTGATCGATGGACAACATCATTGTGGTAAAGAACGTAATGCCAGAGGCATCATTACCGCAAAGCATAGAGGGGGAGGTCATAAGCGTCTATACCGTAAAATATATTTTCGACGAATAAAAACGATATATCTGGAAAGTTTCATTGATAAATGCAGCTTTAAGAGAACATTAAAAACTTAATGTATGACTTTCTCATCGTACTTTTCAATCTCAATTGGTTATCCCTTTTGAATGTCTCAATCCTTGAAAAGCTGGCGTCTTTGTATACGCCAATTTTGAAGCAAACAGAGATTTTCAAATTTCCATGAACCACAAAACATTAATCAAAAAGGTTACTCGAAGAAGCGTTATATGAAAATCTCTTGCCAACCAAGTCAAAGGAAGGACTATGAAATAAGTCTGGTTTGTTTTACCTATATAGGTTGGGGTTATGAACAAAATGAACTTCTGAATTTGAGCTCCTTCATGAACTTCTGAATTTGGGCTCCACTTTTCGAAGAACAACAAAGAGGCTTTGACGATCACAACCTAAAATCAGCTCATAATACAAATATTACTCTTATTCCAGACAAAAAAAAATCAAAAAAACTTCCCACGCACACACATGAAACCAAATCAAAGGAAAAACCAAGAAAAAAAAAAGTGATTTTCATTACCATATCTACTGCAACATCATCTGTACCTGGAAGAAAATAACTTGTGAGAGAAAGAGAGATTCACATCAGAAGAATATATTTGTGGTGTTATCGAATCCAATTTAATAACAGATGCCAATAACTCAGGTATTTTGGTTTTTATTGTATCGTTTTTTTAATTGAATTTTGTAGTATATGTGCTCTCTTTCTATATATATCTATTTCCGAACTATAAACTATATGGTTTAAGAATTCTTATTAAACTGAGTTTAGGAATTTCACGTAACATCTTTAGGTTTCCTTTTCTTAGTCTAGTGCGGATTTTTTCTCATTTTTAAATTTTTAGAAAACATGTATACACCAATAAAGCGTTGCCAAGTGTCCTCATCAGAATGCTCGTTTCACAAAATTCAAAAAAGGCTTATTTCAGCCAATATGAAGCGAGGGTTTCCTCACCGTTCAACATAAGAGCTTTATTTATCTAGGCCTTTAAGTCTTAGATATGTCATTGTGCAAATAGTGATGAAAATAGAATGAATCCTTGTGTATTCCGCAGTATTGGTCGATCTCCGATCCACATTTTTTGTGCATATACTGTGTTGCTCCGTAAGTTCACTTATGTCGAGCATGACCAATTGAATTGATTATTTTTGTGGTTGATTCAATTGAGATTTTTGGATTCAAATCCATGTTTTCATGTGATTTGGTTATGTCCAAAGAAATCATTCTTTTCTTGTAAAAGCAAGGTCGCCTTTGTTGTTCTTTCGGGAATGAGTTTTTATAGGGGAGAGTTCTTTTTGAACTTGTGCTTTATTGCCAAATCTTTGTGGGGAGTGCGGCTGATGAATATTATAGGGGTTATCTTGTATCTTTATAAACTCCTTGATGAATGCATTTAGCTTCGGCTTTATGATTGCATCTAAATAAGTTGGTATGTTATTCTCTTTTGGTCATGAAGTATCTCTATGAAAATTCCATGAGTATCTCACTAGTTTTCGTACATTTGCCAATTTATATTGACAAAAAGGGAGAGAATTAATGTGTAGTTTCATACTACAAATATATATGGTTTATGGATCATTATGTAAGGGGGAGTGGTTTTCATGTCGAGATGAAGTATTGACTAAGGGGGAGTGATATATATCACCATAGTATTGTTGTCAAAGTTGTGATACAATTGAACTTTGATGCTATGTGATAATACTATGACACTGTATAACAATGATCGAGAGTATTGTTTTCTCTAGGGGTGCACATATCCTACCCTTACTCGCCACCCTATCCTACCCGCCAGAATATTTACCCGTATCCTATCCTACCCGCCATTGATGGGTAGGGTGATGTGTAAAAATTATTTTATCCGCCATCAAATGGGTAGGGTGACGGATAAAACCCGAAATTATCCTACCCTACCCGCTTACCCGCTTCATATATGTAAAAGACCAAATAATCCATGTCCTTTCTTTTGTCTAGTGCCCAGTGATCCGTTATTTCAAAACAAACAAGGGGTAAAATGTTAACCCCTCATTCTCTTTTGTCAAATCGATCTAAGATAAATCCTCATTCTCGTTTTCTTCCGCATTGTTTTCTATTTCAACCATTTCTTCAATAGAATCTCAGATTCTCAGATAAATCTTTGAAGTACCCGAAATCAGCCATGGCTTTGAGATTAATAGCTAGGGTTTTAAGATGATTCTTGTGAAGCCATAATGCGAAGCATAAAACCCTTCTTTATCGATTTACCGATTACCTCTCACACCTCTCAAGTTACATATCAAATTCAAAGTTGTTAACAGATCTCGTTTAGAACCCTTTAATCGGTTGATTCAAGGTAAGATCTAACTTCAAAGTTGATTTTGTTTTTTTTTTTTTGTGTGTGTTAAATTGATTGAAAAAATCATAGGGTTTTACGATTTCATGCATGTTGCAGGATACAATATTAGGTAATCTTAATTGATTAGGACAGTTCCAATATATGACTGATTAGACATAGTTCCAATCATAGCTAATCTTAATTGAGATTATTGATGTACATTGTTTGATATTAATTTGTTGCAGAATACGAGGAATCTGAGTGTGCAAAGCTAATGAAGGGTTTAATAAGTGGTTCATCCTCCTCCTCAATTAATTCCTGATTTGAAATCCAAACTAATTTTCAGGTGAAAATTCACTAAACCCAGATTGCCTTTTCCATATTTTTACCCAAGGAGGGTTTTGTGTAGTTGAAGTAATTTTTATGTGGGGTTGCTCATTTTGTTGTTAGGAAGTTAAGCTACTTAGATTGAACGAAAATTTACATATTTGTAGTTGGAATCAGTCAGTGTGTTTGTAGGCATCCTAACAAGTACATGTATTTGCTTGGATTGTTTCTTGAGTCAATGCCAATTGTGTGGATAATTAGCTTATGACTTAGTTTTGCTTCATCATACAGCCAAAAATCTTCATTTTATCACCTGAATGTTGTTTATATCTGTTCATACAACCAAAACTCTTCATTGTTTGATATGAATTTATGCCCCTTTGAAGTGAGTTCCCATTATACAGGCTACGAGCCTAGCAAATATAGATGCCAACCCATTTTTTATTGCATGAAAACAATATATGGCTTTATTCATGAGGGGGTCTTTAGATTTACTAGGCACTTCATCTGCTGTTCCTGTTGTTTTTATTGGTGGTAAACTTATTGGTGCTATGGATAGAGTTATGGCTTCTCATATTAATGGCATCTCAAATATCGTATCTAGCTTGCCACCGCCACCGCAACATATCTTCATCATTTCAATACTATGGATAGATGCAGCCGCCCATTGTATGGATATATGTTTTTATCTTTTGATATTTGCAACATGGGATCTTTGATATTACTCAAAAGTTTTTTCAGTTTTACGTATGTCATATGTTTTTGATGTTTGGGTACCTCTTAGATATGCAAAATAGTTAGAGTTCAATCAAGTTCTTATTATTTGAATTATATGATTTCATGTAATGGTATTTCGTTTACTGGCCTATATGTACGGACTTAATTATGTATCTTAGAGACTTAATTAGAATTAACTCTATAAACGTAATTTGTAGTACGCCGGGTGTTGTTTATGCTCATATAAAGTATGTCCAAATCGGTTGAGTAACGAGTGAGATATAGATGCCGTAAAATTAGTCGACATAACAAATACCATGTGTTAGCAGTCACGAGTAAGCATAAGTTTGGGTTTTTCTTGATAGGTTATAATTAGATTTGGAAAATATTCACTAGTATAAAGCTGTAGAGGATGATCCCGTGATTCTTGTTGGTTATGGTTTCGTCTAGTTATCTTGTCATAAACGTATTTCTTCACATCAGGAAAAGTCATTAAACATGGTTTAGTTTGTGCAGGCTTAGTGTGAGGAAACATGGTTGAGATTACAGAAGTGATGTCAACGAGACCTCCTATTCCCTCTCAAGCTACATCTCAATCTGTGCAACAAAGGGCCAGTGCTGTTGTATCTCCGCCACCTCCACCTCCACTATCTTCTCAAACTGGGGTCAGAGAAAGTATGAAGCGGAAGAGAACATCTTGGGTATGGGATCATTTCGAAAGGAGTGTTGATGAGGCTGGTATTATATGGGTGTTTATGGGTGAAAACTATTTCTGCCGGTTTTGGTAATTTGGGGTGTGTGGATGAGAAATGAGTCTAAACCTTAAACAAATGCACTGCACGGGAGTGCTTGTAGATTCGAGAAATCAATCCGGAATAAACCAAGAAATGGGCGTTCCAGACTTGTTTCGGTCACAAAGTGAAGGAGATGGGGTTGATCTTAGGGAGGGAAGCGAAGAAGGTGTTGATATTGTGAAGGTGTTGGCTATGTATGACTTGTATCAGAAAGCTGAACTGGCTTGCAGGATGTAACTATCAGTTCCGGTGTTTGAATACGATTGTATCAACACTTGCCTCTGTTGTTTGACTTGCCTTTGTTGTTGTGTTTTGGAAATAGGGAGGAGAACCTATTTATACAAGTCATTTGAGCCTTATTCACGTCTCTCGTGGGAAGTGGAGAGGAAGTGGAGTGATGGAGTAGTGGAGTTGTGTGTTAGTGTTACACGACCAGTCTTGCCCACTTCTCCTGTCATCTCTAACCGTCCATGACTTCCTGGCACGTTCTTGTGATGATGCGTTATAATATTAGGGTTTCCTCAGCATATATGCATGTGTAGAGATTTTGAACCACTTTTACGATTTTACAATATGGCTTTCTCGCAAAAATTCTGTTTCCTCATCATGTCGAACAACAGTGGATCGTCTTCTTCATACCATCCAGGATCTTCCGTTAAACGTGCATGACCTGCGTCTGAGCTTCATGATGAATCCCCTGCTCGTGTTCTCCGAGTCAAGAAGATCATACCGGTCCGTCTCCTTTTTCTTTTCTGAACAATTGCTTATTCTTCATAATGATCAGGTGAATAATCCTCTCCTTCTTGCAGAGATACCCCACCGGAACATGTGTGACAGTTATCGATGATGACGACTTAACCAGTCATCTTCCTTCAAACTCAAACACGCCTACCCCTGTGGACCTCGAATATCTTGATCTGGGTATCTCATCTTATGAATACCCCAATGCGGTATTTCATTCGATGTTCGCATGAAATGTTTATCTGACTACCGAGATGTCGGTGGATTCTTAGTGCGGAAGGAGTTTGTGCCTTTGTACACAAAGTTATGGAGAAACTACGGCCATATCGCAACCAGGAATGTGGTCTGGCGTTCATCTGCTTTGGTCACCACGGTAAACTGCCTTCTTCCCATGATTCTTTGAGATGGAGAATATTTCTATCCCCAACGTTGCCGAATCAAGCCTCGAAAAGTGGGAGAATATGGTATCTACCGCGAATCCATGGAGTTCAACGTGGGCTGGTTTGGCAAGATCTTGATATCATCAAGATTGATCGAAATTTAGTACCCCTCGTAAATGTTGTTCCTACTGCGAAAGCTATCTTGGAAGAGGAGAAGGCTCTGGCTGCGGAATCAAAGAAGGTAGAGCAGGCAATACATGACTTGAAGAAAAGGACAGAGATATATCAAGCTAGACTGGAGATGATGCTCTCAAGGAACTATAATCTACTAGATGGCCTCCTCTAAGTCGCATTCAGCTGTATTCCCTCATTGTTAATGACGTTTATGCCAAATTTTCTTTTGAACATCTTTGCGGAATAAATTGCATTGGTTTTTTGATTGGTGAAACGGGTTTTTTTCATTGATGCATCTCTGAATATAATTGATGATTCAAACATGTAATGAAAATAAATGCCTGCATTGTAGCGTCATAAGACAGAGCAGATAATGGTCAAGCATGATATGCCTTGAGCCACTTTTCATTGATGATCGCTTCTAGCCTGCCTCCGTCCACCTTAATGATCTTGTAGTAGCCAGTGTTGTAAGCCTTGGTGACTGTGTAAGGACCTTCCCATTTCGGTGAGAATTTTGGTGCAGACATGTCTTGTTGGATGGCCGTTTTCAAGACCAAATCTCCCACTTTGAAAAACACGTGATTTCACAGTTTTGTTGTATGCCCTGGAAATACTATTCATGTACACCTGAGTGCGTTCTTCTGCTTTGTTTCTCCTGAAATCCAGAGTGTCTAACTCCGTTACTCTAGAGTTAGAGGCTTCAGCTTCGTTCCAGTGGATCCCGGTTTGGGCCGCAATCTCGGGTGATGGGATTTTGATCTCTCTTTTGGAAGAATTGCGTCCGCTTCGTAAGCAAGTGAGTATGGGGAAACTCCAATGGAGCTTCTGGGTGATGTCCGGTATGCCTATAGTGCCATTGGTAACTGGTCGTGCCATTCCCTAGGATTGTCATGTACTGTTCGACTGATGATCCAGATCAATGTATTGTTGGTACTTTCAGCTTGTCTGTTCCCTTGATTATAGTAGATGGTGGAGAAGACCTGTTTAATGCCATACTCTTCAAGTAACTCTCGTACCTGTTTATTGGCGAAGGGAGTGCCATTATCAGTGATGATATGCTTAGGCACACCAAAACGACAAATGATATGTTCTTTAATGAAAGCCGCAATTGTTGCTCCTGTAGTTCCTCGCAGGGGAATAGCTTCTACCCATTTGGTGAAGTATTCTGTCGCAGTTATGACGTACTCGTGCTGCTTCGATGATGGGGGATTGCTTTTTCCGATAATGCCCAGTCCCCGGCTGTAAAATGGCCATGGATTGCTTATCGAGTGCAAAGGGGTGGAAGGCGCATGAACAAGGTTCCCATGAATTTGGCATTTGTGACAGCTTTGAACAAAAGCGGCTGCATCATCCTCCATGGTCGGCCAATAGTTTTTCTCGTGTATCTGGAGAAATAGTTTCCTCTTCCATTGATGTTCCCCTTCATGTGTTTCCTTCAGCATGACTGGGATTTCTACCCAGCTAGGCATCGTAATAGATCACCTCCGAAGCTCTTGCGATACAGGATCCCTCCGTGGAATACGAACCGCTTGGCCTTTTGCTTTATCTTGATAGAATCCTTTTGATTGGCAGGAGTTGGTCCGTCACGGAGATAGCTAATGTATGGCTCTCTCCAGTCCCCCGTGTGGTTCACATTAAAAACTTCCAATTGATGTGGCGGTGCTTGGCAATTCGAGCAGGACTTCTGAAGTAGTCTGGATTGAGTCTCCATCTATGGCCAGTAATAGCCCAGGCGTTGAAGTCGTCGGTAAAGCGTTACCACCAGTGATTGTCCACAAATTTCATTATGAACACGATTTAGCTGTAGTTGTGCTTCGTTATCCCCAAGACATCTTGACAGGGAACCATCCGGGTTTCGATAATACAGCATACCATGAAGCATGAAGAAATTCTGCGGGGTTTGAGACCGACCTTTCCTTGGGAGAGTGAGTGTTGAGCTCTTGAATGATCGGAGTCCAATCGTCGTCGTCTTGGTGTCTTTGTATTGTGATAGCCATGTCGATTCTATGGTTCTCCTCTTTACTGTCAGGGTTTCTTCCAAACCTTCGAACTTCAATTTGGAAGCCAGTGTCGCTAGACAATCGGCGTGTTTGTTGTTGCTGCGACCAACATGGGTTATGGTTGCATCGGCAAAATAGTTTAGTAATCTTTGTGCTTCTGATCGGTATGGAGCTAGCGTTACTTACTTTAGTGCGTATACTCCATTCATCTGGTTCACCAGTAACTTGGAGTCACCCCTTATCTCCAGATGCGTGACTCCTGCTTGCTTAGCTATTGACAGCCCTATGAGGAAGGCTTCATACTCTGCTGAGTTGTTGGTGCATTCGAAGTCCAGCTTGAAGGAGTGTGAGAATACTTCCCAGTTGGAGATACTAATACCACGCCCGCTCCTCCAAGATATGCTAGGGGTAGCAGAGCCATCAAAATACAAGAGCCACACTTCTTATTCCAAAACAGAGATGTCTGGAAATTCTCCAGGAAGATCCTCATGTAGCCCTGTAGTGCCTTCTCCAGGGAATGCTGCTAGTAAGTCTGCGACTGCTTGACCCTTGATAGCTCTAGGTGACGTACATGTTATGTCCACCTCTGACATTTGGAGAAGCCACTTGCCTGTCCTTCCCGTCAAGACCGGCTTTGAAAGTAAAAACTTTGCAGTATCAGATTTAGACACGAGTATCACCTTGTTGATAGCAGGTAATGCCTAAACTTCTGAATGGAATTGATCAAAGCTAAACATGCTTTCTCCGCTTTGGGATATCTGAGTTCAGCGTCTCTTAATATTCAGCTAAAATAGTATATGGGACGTTCGATTCCCTCGTCGTCTTCCTGAGCGAGTAGAGCCCCTACGGCGGTGTCACTGAAGGCAGTGTAGAGACACAACGGCTTCCCTTGTACAGGAGACTTCATGATGGCTGGAGATGACAATATTTGTTGAATCTTTCGAAAAGCTTTCTGCTGGGTTGCGGTCCAAACGAAATTGGCTCCTTTCTTCAGCAAGGGGGTGAATGAGGCGGTAAGTTGGGCTAGACCAGGTATAAAACGTCGAATGTAGTTCACCTTGCCCATGAAACTCTGGAGCTCCTTCACAGTTCGTGGAGGCGGCATTATGAGGATAACCTGAGTCTTGGACGGGTCTACCTTGATTCCTTCTGCAGTCACTTGGAATCCCAGAAATTTGCCTAAAGAGACACCGAAAGCGCATTTCAAAGGATTCATCTTCAACTTGTATTCTCGACACCTCTCAAATACTTGCCGTAAGACGTTGGTGTGATCCGCTCGAGCCTTTGACTTGACCACGATATCATCTACATAGTCTTCTACTTGTTTATGCATCATGTCGTGGAAGATTGTCGTCATAGCACGTTGATACGTTGCAGGTGTTCTTTAAACCGAATGGCATAACGGTATAGTAAAAATTGCCAAGAGGGGTTAGGAAGGTTTGTCTTACTTGCATCGTGCTCATACATCCTTATCTCGATTATAGCCGCTGTAACCATCCATGAAGGAGAACATGCCGTGTCCGCTGGTGGCGTTTACTAACATGTTAATATTAGGCAGAGGAAAGTTGTCATTGGGGCAGCACTTGTTCAAGTCTCTGAAATCCACACATCACCGAATCTGTCCGTTTTTTCTTCTTTACTAGGACCACATTAGCTAACCAGGTCGGATGATGAATAGGTCTGATGAAGCTAGCATCTAGCAACTTTTGAATTTCGTTCTTGATTTGTTCTTCCACTTCGTGTCTGAATTGCCTCGGAGATTTCTTGATTGGCTTGGATCCAGGTATGACATGTAGGTGATGAGTGACCAATTTTTCGTCTAGACTAGGCATTTCCTCGTATGTCCAGGCAAACACATCTTGGTACTCCTTGAGTAATTGGACAAGATCCGCACGTTCATCTACAGACACAGTCGAACTGATAGAGACAGGACTGGGAGATTCTTCATTCCCGATGTTAACAGTCTCGAGATCGTCAGTTGTGGAATTGGTGCCATCTTGTAGCTGTCGCGGAGCGTCCAATACCTCCTCTTGTGTTTCGTCGTTCTTGCAAAGCATTCAATTGGGGCGGAGGCGAGTGGCGGTCTCTCCCGCTAATTGCTAACTGTGGCCTTGATATATTGTCTTCCCCTTCTGATCACGATTTGCCTCGAAAGTGCGTTCCCTTTTGGTGTGAGCATGGGTTAAAGCTTCACCGGATAAAGATGGACGCCTCGTTGGAAAAGGTGTGTCGTGGTGCTTAGCCCCCAGTGATGCAAGTCGGTCTTCTTCCTGGATTGAAGCCCACGTGGGTAGCGGGGTGCACAGGACTTTGTCTGACCTTCCCTACGGAGTTTCTTTTGGCTCGAACAGTTCCACTCCGCATATTAGTGCGTACGGAGACAATGATGCAGGAATACGGATGACTTCCTCATTTAGCATGGTCTTCAGGCACTGGTGATACGTTGAAGGGATGACCTTATTGTCATGAAGCCATGGTATCCCTAGTATCATATGGTAGTCCGGCTCATTTTCTATGATTTCAAATTTCACTTTTGACTGAACGGGTCTTACAGATAAATTCAGATTGACATACCCGTATGTGCTGGTCTGGTTTTCCTTCGAAGTTCGTCATTGTGGTGGGCTGTCGTACAATCTTGCATGGGCTAACCTTGGCTGTCCTGAGAGTCTTGAGAGTAATCACATTCGAAGATGCTCCTGTGTCGATGACGGCCCTCCTGAACTCTAAACCCTTGATGCATGCGGTGACATGTAGGGCCCGGTTGTGACCTTCCTCTGCCATCATGTCGTCTTCTGTAAATGTAACATTATTTATAGATGTTTCTGATGCAGTTAGGACTTCTGGACGTGAAGGAGTCAGGTGTACGTCCAGAGCTATTTTATTAATTGCAGCAAACGTCTCTGCCCGTTGACTCTTCGAGAGATGCAAGAGTTCACACAATCTTTCCACTAGAGATGCCGCTTCCTGATCCACTAGTCTCTGGTTCGTAGTAAAGCTGTTGATCTGAGGGGAACTAGTCCCCAGTGTAGAGGTCTCTGGAATGCTCATCTCTGATGTCATCTTGATGAGGAGATCAAGTATGCCGTTTACCGCTTCTTTGATTAGCTCCATGTTCTTCGTGTGAATCTCCTGTACCCGTGCTAGTTCGCTTAATGTTGGAAATCTCCTGATCATGTCGTCAGATACGCCGTTAGGAGGAGGGGTATCTCCGTTGGAGGAACCATCAGGAGGATTTGAGACCGTCGAGGCAGTCCTAAGACCAACCATCTCGAAACTGATTGAATGGTATTGAAAACATTGACTTTACAACCGAGAGATTAACCTCCCACTATGGTCGCCAATTATTTATGGGTGAAAACTATTCCTGCCGGTTTTGGTAATTTAGGATGTGTGGATGAGAAATGAGTATAAATCTTAAACAAATGCACTGCATGGGAGTGCTTGTAGATTCAGTTTTACGTATGTCATATGTTTTTGATGTTTGGGTACCTCTTAGATATGCAAAATAGTTAGAGTTCAATCAAGTTCTTATTATTTGAATTATATGATTTCATGTAATGGTATTTCGTTTACTGGCCTATATGTACGGACTTAATTATGTATCTTAGAGACTTAATTAGAATTAACTCTATAAACGTAATTTGTAGTACGCCGGGTGTTGTTTATGCTCATATAAAGTAAGTCCAAATCGGTTGAGTAACGAGTGAGATATAGATGCCGTAAAATTAGTCGACATAACAAATACCATGTGTTAGCAGTCACGAGTAAGCATAAGTTTGGGTTGTTCTTGATAGGTTATAATTAGATTTGGAAAATATTCACTAGGATAAAGCTGTAGAGGATGATCCCGTGATTCTTGTTGGTTATGGTTTCGTCTAGTTATCTTGTCATAAACGTATTTCTTCACATCAGGAAAAGTCACTAAACATGGTTTAGTTTGTGCAGGCTTAGTGTGAGGAAACATGGTTGAGATTACAGAAGTGATGTCAACGAGACCTCCTATTCCCTCTCAAGCCACATCTCAATCTGTGCAACAAAGGGCCAGTGCTGTTGCATCTCCGCCACCTCCACCTCCACTATCTTCTCAAACTGGGGTCAGAGAAAGTATGAAGCGGAAGAGAACATCTTGGGTATGGGATCATTTCGAAAGGAGTGTTGATGAAGCTGGTATTATATGGGTGTTTATGGGTGAAAACTATTTCTGCCGGTTTTGGTAATTTGGGGTGTGTGGATGAGAAATGAGTTTAAACCTTAAACAAATGCATTGCACGGGAGTGCTTGTAGATTCGAGAAATCAATCCGGACTAAACCAAGAAATGGTCGTTCCAGACTTGTTTCGGTCACAAAGTGAAGGAGATGGGGTTGATCTTAGGGAGGGAAGCGAAGAAGGTGTTGAGATTGTGAAGGTGTTGGCTATGTATGACTTGTATCGAATGCTTGGCGGCTTGCAGGATGTAAGCTATCGATTCCGTAGATTTTGCATACGATTGTATCAACACTTGCCTCTGTTGTCTTGACTTGCCTTTGTTGTTGTGTTTTGGAAATAGGGAGGAGAACCTATTTGTACAAGTCATTTGAGCCTTATTCACGTCTCTCGTGGGAAGTGGAGGAAGTGGAGTGATGGAGTAGTGGAGTTGTGTGTTAGTGTTACACGACCAGTCTTGCCCACTTCTCCCGTCATCTGTAACCGTCCATGACTTCCTGGCACGTTCTTGTGATGGCGCATTGCACGCTGTAAACCACCAGACCAACACCCCAGTATGTATCCCCCAGTTTGTGACATGATTGATGTCTCGAGTGTGTGGATTGTGGGACCCACAGAATGTAGCATGTAATGTTAGACTAAATAACTAAGTTATTTAGGAAGTCGATACTTGTGAAGTATCGTGTGTATTATATGCAGGTACTGCATCGAGTATATTCAGCATGTATGAAGCATCGCTGTTTTAAGGATTAACGGAGTAAGTCACAAATTTAAGCGTCTTAAAATAGCATCATGTCCACCATCTTCGAGTGATCGTTTGGAGGCTATACAGCAAGCCTCCGATTTGGCCGATCACCTCATGTGGAAGAGTGGTGGACGGTGATCGTGGTGATGCCTTGCTGGTCTCTTAACTCCTAACCGGGGGCTACTTGACCAAGTTTGGTAGAGTTGGACGGACGAGATGATCTGTGACGCTCATCTGCGACCGCTGATGAAGTTTTAGGGTTTTGAAGAGGTGCGCAAGCATCACTCTTCAGCTTGGTCGAAACCAAGCATGGGAGGTGTATTAGGCAGGACCGACCGGGCATGCGTATAAACAACTTGCAGGTGTATACGTCCATACCTCATTACCCCATGAAGATATAATCTAGGCCACTCAATTTATCTAGCAAAGTTGAGTGGTTGAGATCGATTTGCGGCAGAAATTCGTTGTTGCAAAGGAATCGGGACCGCGCGACCATGCCTAGTTTGGGCACACGAATCGAGGCGTCTAGACATGGTCGGTCTTGGCCGATTGGTCAGGCGTGTAGACGGGCCCACTGTGGTCGTGTTGACATGTTCATGACCCTTTGAATCTACATCTACACCCTCCATCTATGCCTGCGAAGATTGATGGTCGTGATTGATTTGCGACACATGTGATATGCCGCAAACCCTAATTAGGGTTTCATGTCCACGCTACTTTGGATGGACGAATTGGCAAGCTAAGCTCCTCTTTTGGGGAGGCCGACCATGTGGGACCCACATTGGGCCGGTGGTGATCACGCCAATACCTGTCTGATGGCTAGGGGTCTAATCTAAGCCATCCAATCATGCCGGTGAAGTTGGATGGTCGAGATCGATTTAAGACCCTTAGTGGAATTTCCTGCGACCCTTAAAGCATCACGCCGACCGAAATTTAGGTAAGCGTTTGCTCCTTCCTGGCTAGGTGATAGGTGTTGTAAAACACCTAATTCACTATCTAGTAGTTACGCTTTCTTTGCTATTTTTCTGGTGAATTATGTACTTTACGCGTGTTTTTGAGTTATTAGGTACTCTGGAGTCGCACGGAGGAAAAGAAGAAGAAATCACCCAATTTGAGTAAAAGGGCAAAATGGTCATTGCACAGGCAAACATTATCTGGAGCCCGGTAATGGTTAAGGGGCAACTCTTCTTGGAGGAGTACTAAATACAGATCAGCCAAGGTTAAGGGGTTACCATCAGGGTGCATCTTGTCTAAGTGCCGGGGTGTCTGAATCCAGGCCAAATCACTACGTAAACCTGAATTCGAGAGAATCCGTCTCTCATTCATTTCATTCTTTCTTTCTCCCGAAACTGAAACAATAAAGAACAGCAGCCGCACTTCCAAGGGATCGAGAAGATTTCAGGGGATTAATGGAGTATTTCCCTAATTGATGTTGTTGAGAGATGGGTTCGCTGATGAGTTCGAGATCGAGAAAAGAAGAAGCCAACACAGGGTTGATTCGTCACTATTATGGGTTAGAGTTTCGTTGTGAAGATTTAGATCGAGAATCGATGTTGCTGAGTGAAATAGAGTTGGGTTTTGACATTGAGTGATTAAGACACTGCTTCTGTGGACTGTGATGTTTTGATTGAGAATTGTTAGGGTTTGTGGTGGTACTGAGCTGGAGGTGATTAAGATGGTACTTGAGAAGTTGATGGAGTTGATGGGTCTTGAATCTGTGAAATTGAGGCTGGGATTTTGTCAATCAGAAATAGAAGATGGGAATGAATGAAATGTGTGGTGAATCAAGAACATGAACCAGCAGCTTCTGGTTGTGATTGAATGGGCTTGTTGGTGGAGAGACTGGTGTAGGTGGTTCTGTTGGTGCTGTGTATGTGAAGTTGCAGGTGCTGGCGCCATAGAGAACAACTCAGGAAGCAGATTGCAGCTGCATTTGCAAGTAAGAGGACGAGGATATTGATTCATGGGTTTTAGATGAATGCTTAGGTGCTGGGGAAGAGGCAGCTGTTTTGAGTCCCAAGTGCAGCTGCAGTTGGAGATTGGAGGTACAATGTTGGAATTGAGTTGTAGTTGTTGCAGGGTCAATTGAAATGAAGAACGCAGTCGAAGTGAAGCTGGTGTTGCTGTTGAAGTGACAAGGAGTTATAGGCCGGCGCAGATCCAGTTAAGGACAGTGCTCGTAGAGAATGACTAATGGTGCTAATGAGCTGGGCCATATGGAAGAATGTGCAAGAGTGAGTGCTGCTCTAGTGGTCTGAAATGGTTGCAGGCTGGTTGATGAGTTACAAGATGCAGCTGGAACTGATGTTGCGACCAAAGGATTGAATGAATGGTCTGAGCTCGGCATTACAGGTGGAGTTGTGAATTGTGTGCAAAATGGATGAATGCTAGGACAACAAATGGGTCTGTTTGGAGGAAATGGAGTCGCAAGATGCTGTTGTTGGGCAGATTCAGTGAGAATGAGATGCAGCTGGTTACAATGATTGAATTTAGTCATATGGAATTGAAGTGATGCTGGTTGTGGCCGAAGCTGGAGTGAGCTGTTGGCTGAGGAACTAGAAGATGCTGGTGGTGGGTGTAGCTCAAATTGCAGATGTTTGCTGCTTCAAGGAGCTGAAATGGATGTGTAATGTGGTTGTTGCTGTTAACAATGACTTGTGGCAATGTTGGTGTTGGAGGCACTGCTGCAGTTTGTTGAGGTTCAGGTGGAGTGAGAGCGCAACTGTTGCAGTTGTTGGAAAGAGAAAGGAATGAGAGATGGCTTGAACTGATGCTGTTGAACTGATCATGGCAGAGAATGGGAACTTCTAATGAGTTGATGGTGATATAATGAATGCAGGGAGGAAATGGTGAAATGCAGTCTGTAAGTTGAAGTGTTGCAGGTGCTGAGAATATTGCTGAGAAGAGGATAATGGAGCATCAGTTGTGGTTGAGCAAGGAGTAGTGCAACTGAAAGAGGGGTTAATGGGCAAGGCACTGCGAAGGCTAGAGACAGAGTTAAGAAGCTACAAGAATTTTGCAGGTGGAGTTTGAATTGGATCTGAAATTGAGCTTGGGAGGAATGAAGGGCCAACATGGCTGTATTGTACTGGTGAGGCACAATGATGGTGCAACAGTAAGATGGCCTGGCAAGATGGCCTGGCAAGATAGCAATGGCCTTGGCCACTCAGCCTACTCAGCTGAGTAAGAGACTGACTCACACTCTGACTCGGTTTGAATCAGTTTGACCGAGTTGACCCGATGTGACTCGTTGACCCAACCGATTTGACGCGTTGACCGGTGACCGGGCGGACTTTGCCGGTCACCTGAGCTACTTTCCGGTGCCGGATTCCGGTCAATTTCCGTCCATAATCCCAGTTTTCCGGCGACGGTTTTTGGACATAATTTTCTACATGGGTTTTCTCACACATGGGCTTGGAGGACTTCTATCTAGTGGACTTTTGAAGATTAGACCTAGTTTTGGAAGGGAGGAAAAGCTATAAAAAGAGGAATTCTATATCTTTTATCATATCTTTTATCTTATTCTTTTTGGCCTCTACTTTGTTTTCTAGGGTTTAGAAACATGAAGTCTTTTCTCTTTCTTATTGTTATGAACTCCATGAATATGAGCTAGAGTTTTATTATTGGTTATGGAATAAGTTGGATTTCCAAATATGGGTTTTAATTCAATAAATTAGTTTTCTCTCATATTATCGTTTATGATTCACCATGAATATTGTTACATGATTTGAATGCTTGTTTAGTCGAGTCGCGAATCGATTGAGTTTGTTTTCATCTCTATTGCTAGATTAGGATTTATTATACGTAAAAGTGATAGATTCCTGATTACAAGTAGCATAATTGTGATTATTACTTGTAGTGATACATCCTAGTAGTCACATGTGAGTCATAACCTTTGTTAAATCGGATTAGTGCGCTTTACACGTTCGATTGCTTTGATTGGCCTGATTTCATAGAACTTAATGCATCTAGGGAATTAAACTTGATTAGTGCTTTTACACGTTAGGTTGTTCCTTTAGGTAGAATTCATATTCGCATCTTTTAATGTGTTTGTTGATGACAAGAGGAGATTAGCGGGATATTCTTGCGATCAAGGTATTCTAGGGTCTTTGATAAAAGTTGAGATTAAAATATCAATTCTAGTTATTTTGTTGATACATGTTTGTGATTGAAAACGAAATCCATGACCAATATCTTCTTATCCTTGATTTGATTTGTTTGCTTATTTCTTTATTTATTTTATTTAATTTATTATATAAAAATCACAAAACCCCGGTGTTATTTATAGGGAACCGAAACAATTTGACAACCTAGACCTCACTGTGGGATCGATCCTTTCTTGCCCTTGCTTCATTATATATTTTGAGTCGTAAGAAAGTGTAATTGATATTTGTTTCGGCTGACGACCGGTCACTAGGTCGTGAGATGGTCGGCTATGCAGGTAGAAAGGGGGCCCGCCGGTGTTCATAACGGTGCTTGTCCGACCGGGAATAGGGCGATCTGCGCCGTCAAATCGCGCCGGCGAAGATGAACGGACGTGATGGATTTGAGACTGTCGTAGGCATCCTTTGTTCGTACGAGCTCCTCCAAGCCTCTCCATACCAGCTTGGACATCCAACTTCAGGCTGGTGTTTGGTGGTTGTTTGGAGGGCGTGACTTGTACTTGACTGGCCATGGCACTAAGGGGACCGGCCGGTGGTCATTCTTTGTGGTTGCACTCGCTCCCGCTAGGGTTCGTCTAGGTCTGGTTAAATCGTGCGGCCAACTTGTGTGGTCATGATTGTTTCTGAGACTGATATGGACAGTCCAGATTCAAAATATGCTCAATCGGGCTAGTATAACACACCGAGAGATGTATGCTCAATCGGGCTAGTATAACACACCGAGAGTTGTATCCTGTACGGGTATTTCGTGCATGCCTCATTAGTGACACTTGGAGATTCGTGTTACTCTGCTGAGAGCAACACTCAGTCGTCATGCCGCACAATTAATGAGAGTTCAGCGGGAATAACACAGGAAATACAAGGCTGGTCATGCATTAATTAATAATGCTATAAATTCACAAGGTATATGGGATTCTTGCTACATGCTCCAACCCGGATGAATTTCGTGTATTTAATTCACAGAATGCTGGGATTGTTGCCACATGCTCTATTATAGGTGAATTAGTAAAGTGAATAAGTATTCATCACTTATTAATGGCTTTATCTTTTGCAAGATGTTAGCGCATAATTTTGGCCTTTACAAATTTAGTCTTAAATGAAAATCCACCATCAACAATGGGGGAAGTGTAACTACTGTGGAGGTAGTAAATATAAGGCTGGTGGTAAGGAGTATGGAACATCTAATTTGAACTGGCATTTGACTAAGTGTCAAAAGTATTTGGATACACTAGAATCTGCGCAGTTGGGACAACACTCTCTCGGTCAGCCTAGCACTCTGGGAGATCAGCAACGTATGGATGGGGCTACGTTTTGTCAAGAAGCATGTAGGAGAGCCTTGATAAATTTCATTATCACATATGAACAATCTTTCTGAATGGTTGAAGGTGAAGGGTTCATAGCATTTTGTAGGTATCTTGAGCCGAGGTTCAAACTTCCATCTCGGATGACCGTCTATCGTGATATCTGCAGGCTGTTTGTGACTGAAAAGGCCAAGTTGGTGAACTATTTCAAGGTGAACAAGGTTAGAGTTTGTCTCACAACAGATACTTGGACGTCCATTCAGAACTACAACTACATGGTAGTTACTGCCCACTTTATCGATGACCACTGGAAGCTACACAAGAGAATCATATGTTTTTGTTTAATCACTAGTCATGGAGGTGAACATATTGGAAGAACATTGGAGAAGTGTTTGATCGAGTGGGTGCTTGAGAGAGTGTTCACCATCACTCTCGATAATGCATCTGCAAATAAAAAAGCAATAGAGTATGTCAAGGAGAGAGTTGTAAGTTGGGGATCATCAATTGTTGGAGGTAAGCATTTGCATGTCAGATGTGTTGCCCGCGTATTAGCTTTAGTTGTTAAGGATGGGTTGAAGAAGTATAATACTTCAGTGGCCAGAATCAGGACAGTGGTTAAATACATCACAGCCTCTCCTGCTAGGATGAAGAGGTTCTTAGAAGCTGTATTTAACGAAAGAATTGAGTATAAAAAGGGATTAATGTTAGATTTGAAGACAAGATGGAACTCCATTTATTTGATGTTGGATGCAACGGAAAATATGAAAAGGCCTTCATAAGGCTAGCACGGTCAGATAAAGCATTTCGTGAGAGGTTTATCTTTGATATTCCCGATGAACCAGAAATGGGTGTTAATATTGATGATATTGACAGTACAGATACCTGATGAATTAGAATCTAGTTCATCTGTTCTGATGCTCCTGAAGAACCCGTAGCTGGTCGGAGAAAAGCCAAGAAGAAAAAAGCGTCGCGTGCATGCTCATGAAAAGTATGATTGGGCTAATGCTCGAGTCCTAGTTCAGTTTTTACAGGTATTTTATCTTTCTTTATCAACCATTTTAGAACTGATTGCATGAAACAGAATAAGGTCTGAAATCAGTAGAATCTTATTTTTACATACAACTGAACTGGGTCATAATGCAAATTGTATATCATTTTTAGCTTCTTGTCGCACGTGTATGTATATGAGTTGGTAACATAAGCTTCATGTAAATCTTGCATCTGGTAATTTTGCGTTTCTTGTCCATGTAGCATTGTATATGGTGTCACCATCATTTGTTTGTGTTTCTTTGTTGATCCACAGTACACTGGCTTAAGTAAGAATATCACAAAACTGGGTACCCAGCTTCTTAGACCAGTAAACTTGGTACCTGTTATTGAATTCAGTAAACTTTTGACGCTTACTTAGATAATAATTAGTACTGTTTCTACAGGTGTTTTATGAAGCCACTGTTGAGTTCTCAGGTTCTACCTATGTCACTTCGCATACATTTTTGGAGGAAATTAGTGATGTCCGTGGAGATTTAAATGATTGGAAAAAAGCTTATGATCCTTACTTAAGCCATATGGGTGAGAAGATGTTACTAAAGTACAACAAGTATTGGGGTGAGTATGAAAACATGAATCCTTTATTGTTTATTGATGTGCTTCTTGATCCAAGAGAAAAAGAACGTGGATTGCAAGTAATATTAGAAGACTTGATTGTTCATGATGTTCCTTGGATGAAACAAAGATTGGTAAAACAATGTTTAGATAAAGTGAAAGAGGATTTCAATGAATTATATACTGCCTTTCTAGATGGAATATCTGGTTGTTGGAAGTGTGTTAGCCTCGTTTAATCTCAAGTGAAACCGGTGGTAGTCCTAGTCAAGAGAGTTCTAGTTCTACGATACATAGAAAGAAAAACATAAGGCACATAGATAAGAACGTAAAACCCAATTGTCTATAATGGAGGATTTTGACAAATCAGAGGTGGAAAGATATTTATCTGAGAAGATTTACTCACCAACAAAAGACAAGAAACAAGGTTCAAAATTTGATATATTGACTTGGTGGAAAATCAATGCTGCAAGGTTTGATATTCTGTCACTCATAGCAAGAGACATACTTGCGATTCCCGTCTCTTCAGTTGCAAGGAGTCCACTTTCAGTACTGGAAAGCGAATTCTTGGTCACTTCCGGAGTTCTTTAAGGCCCCGAACTGTGGAAGCACTGATTTTACTGCAAAACTGGTTGCGGACACCAATTGACATGGACCCCTCTACATTTGGAGCTGAGGTGAAAGAGGATGACGTCTTAGAGTCAGGTATATAACTTTCCCCTGCTCATTAATTGTATGTAAATACACTATACTTCTGCTACCTAACTCACTTTACTTCGTGATAAGCATATGAGTTAGTTAACTTGTCAGATGAAGTAGTCGGTTGGTTAAAATCTGATTGAAGTATGAATTGTAAAGTGATTTAGGATCTAGACTCATAAGATAGCCTTGTTTGGGAGATTCTGTAAGACGCAAGAAATGACACGGAACTAGGATTTAAAATCTGCTTAGAGTCAGTTTCATTTGCACTCTTGCCACACTTCCATTAGGCGATAAGTAACTCACCTAGACTTGTTGTGTACTGCTCTTGCAACAGGGAAATGCATTAGCCATTAGTATATGCTAGATTAAAAGGTTTATTCTGCCCTGTATTTGACACCTTATTGTCAACCTAAAGTGTGGATATCCATATTGGTTATGCAACTGGGAGTTTTTTTGTTGAGAAATGAAATAACAAGAAGGAAGAGTATTCTTGTAATGGTGAACTGCTTTTTCATCTAAGCATGTATGTTTGTTTTATCCAACTTGCTCATTTACCTCCTCTGCATCTGATCAGAATATTCATATAATACGAATCGTATTGGTGTGGCGGCCAGGCATCTCTCATTGGCTGGTCTTTTGTAATAGTACTACTTATATGCTTGCTCTCTCCCTTGTATCAGTAAGAGAATCTAACAAGAGATAACTTGTATGCAGATTTATTTGGTGATCTTAGTACTTATTCCATCATCGTAGATGATGATTGAAGAAGAAGGTCAATATGAAGAGCTTTTGGTGATGATACTGTTATATGAAGAACATGGAATTATGCTGGGATTCATCGTCGATTTTGAAAAAAATAGAACTCTTGTTTCTTGAGACTACAAATGGCTTTGTGCCTAGCATGATGTTTTTGTTTGTTCATTTTTCCCTAGTTAGATTGGCAGTACCATTGGGTACATACTTAGATAGGCTGGCTCTTATTTGTTGTGTTGTTGCAAGATATATTTTTTTTTGTTTTTTGGGGATCAGTTTTTGTATATACAGAAGGTAGTAACTAGTAACCAGTCCTGAACATAGAAAGAAGAAAGAAAAAAAGAAAGAAAAAAACGGTTATACTCGCCACCCTATCTTACCCGACCCGCCAATTGATGGGTCGGGTAGGATCTTACCCGTTTACTGGCGGGTAGGGTGGCGGGTAAAACATTTCTTACCCGCCATTCAGCGGGTAGGGTGGCGAAATAGGCCATATCCTACCCATTGTGCAGTCCTAGTTTTCTCATTGTTATCGTTACGGATCTTCAACAACTATGATGATGAGTTAAACATGTTTAGAATCAGGGAGTACTTGGAAGTGACGAAAATTTCGAGTCGTGTTGAAAATGCCAAAGGAATATTGTAGACAACCTTACAAATATATCGGCTTTAGTTGAGCTTTTCGTGTAGCCCTCGTGAAACCCCGATGGTATATTTAAGAAAAACGATGTAATGTGGAGCCAGCGTCGGCCTGAGACACGTGGAACCAAGAGGGCATCATTAACGATGCGAACGATGCAGTCCAGCAATTTTGATGGGCTATATGTATGCAGTACACACGCCTTCGAAGTCAGGCTGTTTGTTTTTAGTTCTTTAGTAATATTTCTAGAATGTGTCAAACCTCGTAACCTCAGGGATCAAATGTCTTTATTCTGTAACTACACGAAGAAAATTAAATCTATAAGCATATATAAAAATGAAAATAACGGCTCCAATTAAAGTAATGGTGACGATTAGACTATAACTTGATTAAAATGGATGAGGGAGAACAGATAATTGCGCTTTACCGGAAGCAACACAACCAACCCAACTGCATGGCTTAATCTTTATGGTGGAATAGTCATCAACTGAAGTAACCACACAAAACCTGCAAATCTCACACACTGATTTTCCAAGAGCAAAGAAATATGACTCTGCTTAAGTTTATCATCCCAACACGGCCCTATAAAATAAACTGGGTAGGGAATTAGATGGTTGTATAAAAAAAGTTGGGTTTTCTGGTCCGTGGTTGTAAAAATTAAAATGGGTAAGTGAGTAGACGGTCATATATATTAAAACGGGTACCTAGTCCGGTATTGGATCTAATCGGTCTGAATTTCATTTACAACATACACCTAACTTCGGAATCTAAATTGCTTAATCTAGATTACCATTCACATTTAAAGTAATATCTATTCACAATCACATGGAGCACCACTTCCATCATTCTACCAAAACCATTCATGCGTTTCAGAAATATAAAGCAACAGAACCATTCATCCATTTCACATATAAAGCAACAATATTATTCAAGGCCAACGACAGGGATAAATATAATTGATGAAATTTATGAGTCATAATTCCCACAAAATCCAAGAAAATCCCAGATATGTACTCACTAAATACTAGACACCACATAAATGCATTCATACACGCACAAAAATATGCAAAAGATATCAAAATGAGATTCGACTCTCATGAACCCTCGGCCCATATGGATAAGATACTTTAGCACCGTACTGGTAATTTTATAAGAACACCATATATGAAAACAATCTTAATACACTGTCAGCACAAAATTATGCATTTTCCATGCATACAACAGTATAATACATGTGTAACATTTGGTTAGCCCGAGTTTGGAAGAAGGGCATGACTTGGTATAACAGAAACATCAATCCAAAAGATGGTACTGCACTTAGGCACACAACACATTCAAACCATCAAATTGCCATTTATTCCACTTTCCTAACACTTTAAAACTTATCTAATTTACTCGTAAGCCATCTTCTTGTAGTACTAAATCCATTCATTATTCAATGGAGTAAAGGTTTCGACCCAAAAGCCATGATAAGAGAATATACCATTACCATTTGTATCTTTTTCCTTTCTACTAAACAGTATATAAGAAAATTGTGAAATTTAAATTGAATAAGGTTATGACTAAGCAAACAATTTTCGTGAGCCACTATGTTCATTTCTCAATTGGACTGTCCTTTATTCTAAGTATCAAACTTGAATTTCGCATACTTATATAGAAGAATTTTAGTAAAAGTGATTCTTTGTGTTAACGAGATAACGAGCAAGGGCGTCACATTAGTTACACAAGTTCAAGTGGTGGAATTATACAATTTCTTCCCAACGTCTGAACTTACTTCTAATGTCGGTTCCATGACCTCTCATAGAGTCTCATATAATAAAACTAGTCCACTAACTACGTTACCATATAAATCCTTTCTCTGAAATCCATTTTTGAGGCACATCTATGAGTTATTTTTCCCTCGGTTGCTCCTATAATCCATTAAAATCACCATTTCAAAGGGTAGGCGTACACATGTTAACAAAGAAACATACTTGCAATAAGCAAGTATGTGACAAATAACTCTAACATAATATTTCGTTGGGGTGTTTTAATGATCAAAGTAAGTCCATTAGGAGCACCCACAAACTAACTATAGGACTCTTTCCTAAACCAGTCGGTTAGCATTGCGAGATGCAACTATTATCACTTGACAGAAACATTATCCCATTTGGTTAAGTTAATGACCTTAGGGTTGCACGAAAAAAAGATCTCCGATCTCTAGAGGCTGCAGGAAGAGAAAATCCATTTGTTCTTTGTTGTTATGAGGATATTATCAAGGTGTAAGTCTAAATTTGGCGGACTTGCCGATCCAAACCCTAATAAATCTTACGAGGTAAAACTCTATTCGTTATTTTTTCTCCCAAAGATACACTAATGGGTTGGGAAATTGGGAGTTTTTGCTCATACTGTGTGTTTTATTTTTGTAGGTTGTTCCACCACCTACTGATTACATATCTAGTCTTTGTTTTAGTCCTAAAGCCAATTATCTTATTGCCACTTCTTGGGATAATCAGGTTCGTTTTGATTCCGATTACCAGTCTACATTGTTTGTATCTGTGGTATCATACTCAAATTTGAATTGTGTGTCCATCAAAATTATACAGGTCAGATGCTGGGAAATACAAAAATCAGGAGCTAGTACAGAAAGTGTGGCGATGGCAGCAATAAATCATGACCAACCGGTAACAACATACGAACTTTTTTTTTATATAGATTTTTAAAATGCCGTGAGCTTGTTTCTAGGTTAAAATGTTGTTTTAAATTCGTCGAATTTTGACATGTCTGTTTCGCTTAGGTTCTGTGTTCGGCTTGGAAAGACGATGGAAAGGCTGTTTTCTCTGGAGGGTGTGATAAAGAAGTGAAGATGTGGTCATTGATGTCTGGTGGTGAACCTGTGACTGTTGGTAAGCACGATGGACCTGTTAAAGAAATTGCTTGGATACCAGATATGAATCTTTTGGCTACAGGAAGCTGGGATAAGACTCTCAGGCAAGGATTAAACTCACTAATCCATTAAAATTTCAGCATATTATCAGACTAAAGGCATATTATCAGACTAAAGGCTTAGTTAATGTTGTTTATCAGACTGTTTGTGTACTGCCCAACTGCAATTAAATAAATACAGTAATTCATCAATGAAAGCTGAATAAGTAGGATGACCCGACATGTGTAATCAATTAGATTGTGCATTCTGATTTACTTGAATAATGCGTGTCTTGAGTTTTTTTTTGCTTAATTGATTTAGGTACTGGGATCTTAGGCAGCAGACTCCGGTCCATACACAACAGCTCCCAGAACGTTGTTACTCCCTATCCGTAATATATCCTTTGATGGTCGTTGGAACAGCAGATCGAAATTTGATAGTTTTTAACCTGAATAAACATCAGGTAAACTTACCTACTAATTGAATAGATATTTTTAGTGCAAAATTAATGCTTTTTGATTTAGTTGTTTAGATGCTCAAATCCTCTAGTGTAATAGTAGTTTTGGATATTAACAGGAGGAGTTTAAGAGAATTCAGTCGCCCTTGAAGTATCAAACTAGATGTGTTGCCGCATTCCCAGATCAGCAAGGTTTCCTGGTGAGTATTGGACTTTTATTTTTGTTAGTTTTCTTCACTGTCACTGGGTCTTGTATCAAATATAACTTTCAGTTTCATATTTTAACTTCGTATGTTTTTTGTTGGGGTTCCAATTATCTGTTGCATGAGTTCTACCTTCAATATCTGCAGCTTATTACATATGTTATCTTCTTTCCACATTCCTTAATTTCTGAACTTGGCGAAGTCATTTTTGATGAAGTTTATCTATATTTCCTGACTAATCAAAGAATTTTTTCTGTAAATAGGTTGGCTCAATTGAGGGAAGAGTTGGTGTCCATCATTTGGATGATGCTCAGCAATCGAAAAACTTCACCTTCAAATGCCACCGAGAGGGGCAGGAGATATACTCAGTCAATTCATTAAATTTTCATCCTGTAAGATTCTTAGGTGCCATCTGTCACTAGTTATGTTATGTATTGTTTCTTTGAGTTTCCTTGTTTATTGGTCCGTGAGATAAAGTTATGTGGTTATTGCAGGTTCATCACACTTTTGCAACAGCTGGATCAGATGGCGCCTTCAATTTTTGGGACAAGGATAGCAAACGCAGGCTCAAGGTGTGTCTAACTGTCTTTGTGCAAACTCTGATCTGATGTTATCGACCTCAACTGCTTATTGGCAGAGACTCATTTATAATGTGTGTGATCAACTTAGGTGAATACAGCAAACTGAACAATATCATGTTAAAATCTGTAGATATGGATAAATCATTGTTTTCTTATGGCATGAGTTAGTAAAACAGCTACCTCCTAAAAAAGTCGACAGCCGTTTGATTATCACTATCTGCTCTGAAATTGTAGCTACATCCATTAAGAGGTGTGCCCAAATTCGACTGGTACTCTTATCTACAATATTGACGTGTTGATGTTTCTGATTCATCCTAATCTATCATATCGGAAGTTTGTGCACGTAACATATAATATTGTTATAGGCGAGAGACTTTTAAGAAAAACTGTTTTATAAAAGGAAGGTGTCTTCTTATTGGTGGATTCTTTTAAAATGGGTATAAAAGGAAGGTGTCTTCTTATTGGTGGATTCTTTTAAAATGGGTGTTATCAAACCTAGGTGTATGAAAACTGAACAATGGCATGTTAAAAAATGTAGATATGGATAAATCCGTGTTTTCTCATGGCATGAGTTAGTTAGACAGCTATCTCCTAAAAAGGGTTTGATCATCACTATCTGCTTTGAAATAGCTACTTCCATTAAGAGGTGCAATTAAGTAGTTCCCAGAGTCCCATCAATCCTCTTGTTTACAATATTTGACGCGTTAATGTTCAGCCGGATCACTACCAGATTCATCCTATCCTGGGAATTTTTTATCTGAATTATTTGTACCAGTGAGCTAGTGAAGGCGATTAGGAATTTTTTATCTGAATTACTTTCTTCTCCAGGCCATGGCTAGGTGCAAGAATCCTATTCCTTGCAGCGCATTCAACAGTGATGGTTCAATATTTGCATATGCGGTAAGCGACTTTAAAGTATTACTTCATGAAGTTTCTTTGGAGTAATTATCTTTTACTCATCGTATTGTTGCTATGGTAGAAGTGCTAGATTATGGGGTCATAGCGAATTTTCCGAAGTAGCTAAAAACTAAGTTTTGCTTTATGTGGATAATATAGGTGTGCTACGACTGGAGCAAGGATGCAGAAAAACGTAATTCATCTACTTCAAAGCCAAGCATTTTCCTCCACCTACCACAGGTCTTCTTCTAAGTTGTTATCAAAAGGTTTATCACGTAGATCTCTCGCTACTTTTCTTGTTGATGCTAATTAGCAAAGTATCTATGATGGTCAGGAATCTGAGGTGAAAGGGAAACCACCACGTGCTGGGAAAGGTAGAAAGTGAAGAGTGAAGCTACTGCTTGCTTAGTGCATGTGGTTGGTAGTGGTCATGAATCTCAACTGCGGGGAAGTAAAACGGAAAGTCTGTCCCTTGGTTACCTTGAGAAGAATCATTGTAATATTACCACTAGGTTACTTAAACTTTTTTTTATGCTCTACAAAGTCAATTTTTTATGGTATAAAACTTGTAAGGTTGCAAACAGAAAAGTAGTCGCTAGTAAAACGGAAAGTCTGTCCCTTTGTTACCTTGAGCAGAATCATTGTAATATTACCACTAGGTTACTTAAACTTTTTTTTTATGCTCTACAAAGTCAATTTTTATGGTATAACTTGTAAGGTTGCAAACAGAAAAGTATCGAAGTCGCTCCTTCCAAAACCCGTATCGAAGTCGCTCCTTTCAAAACCCTTTCTGGCAGTTTGCTCAGTAGTAAACTTAAGAGAATTATGCTAATGGTGGAGCGTAATAAGACTTTTATTTACATTAAGATTGGGAAATGGTCAAGAGTTGGGTCCTTGTACACTTCGATGATGTTGCAAAATTTTATATTATCACTCATACAGAAATCTAATAAAATTTTAAGCAAGTTCATTTAGATATGCACAATAGCTCAGTGCATGAGATCTCTTAGCAAAATGAAATACTATAATTAGCTAGTCTTCCTAAACAAGATATAACATGGAGCAAATATATTTTTATAAGATTAAGATGGTCCGAAGAAGGTAAGGTAAGTGGGAGTTTTATCTCCATGTAGATCTTTTGAGCAACGCCAGATCCATTCATCCATTGACCCTTGTGTCTTAGGCTTTGGTTGGTATTTCTTCATACTCTCCTTTCTCACATGTATTTCTAGCATCTCTTCTTCCTTTGAAATCACCAGCATTGGATGTTTCTCGAATTCCATCTGTTCCTCTTTATCACACTGTAGAATCATATATCAAACTCTGGATACGCATTAAAAATTCTGAAGAAAAAAAATAATTAAGGGAAGGGACTTGTTCTTAATTCTTACATGATACAACTCAAATTTCTTAGAATTAGTTCGGTCTTGAAAGCAAGGCTCTCCCTCAACAAAGGCCACCATACGTCGTCCAATGGTCGACTTCTGATAATTTTCATGTTTGAATAACACTGCTTTTGGGAATTCCTCGGCCTTTCGTTACGTTGTGTAGAATAAACATAGCATTAACCAACACAGACGAAAGTCAGATACTGAAGAATGGAATTTTGTAAGCCATAAAATTAAATCATCTCATAATTAAATTTAGGCACTAACCCCGTCTGATAAACCAGGCATACGTACAACTGGGTTGAAGAAACGAGGAACCTCAACTTCTTTCCACACACGCAAGAAAATGGTATCCCTCATGCAAATTCTGCCCTTAAACGAGCACTTAGCAATCCCTTCTCTAAGTAGCCCCTCCTTCCTTCTCGATCTCCCCACAAACACTTTTTCTGCAGCCTACAAAACAAGAAGCCACGGGAATGCTAGTTCTCAAGATACAATAAAAGAGCGTATAGAGTAAAAGATTTAACAGTTATAATGCTAACCTTTTCAACCTTTCCCTGAATTCCGCTCTCAGTCCAAAGTTTTGCACCTTTAAACTTATCAATTTCATGATCTGATCCAAAAAGATCCTTAATAAGAGCAGTCTTCCCAGAGACCTTCCAAGGAGTTCCAGACCGCTTGCATTTCTTTAATATCTTGGCAGCATCGTTAAATTCAACTACAACGGCAGTTGCTAAAATACGAAAAGATGCCTGATGATCCATACGTCAGCCATTCAGAATACACACTAATCACATGAACCAATTATTTATTCATTTGCTTTGAAGATGACTAAAGTAAAACGTTAACTCTCTTATTCATCGGGTAAAAGATTATTTGATGTAGGATTTCCGCTACATCACTATTACATGTCCCTAAATCAAAAGGCCATATCCCCCATGTTTCCCAAATTTAATGGCCTAGGGAAGATATCAAATTCTTGTTTTTCCTGATTTCCAACTAGATGCTTTTAGGAAAACATGGACACCCAAATAAATGCCCTTACACACGTGTTTTTTTTAGTTTATAACAGAAAACATCAAACCTTATCATCAGGTAGATACTGCAAAGCAACAACTCCAGTATTGGGGGATGCCAGAGGGCCCCAAAACATTGCAAGACACTGCGTGTCTACGGGGGTGTAATTGAGCATGCGAAGCCGCTCACTGCGATCCTCCATGGCATATATAGGGGTCGTCTGGTACCGCCTCCAACCAATTGAAACCATGATACGGTCTCTAGTCTTCAACAATTTCCTGTGCCAAGTATGTCGCTTAAGTGTCGCCTGGAAGAACAGAAAATTTAATAGCAAACACTCATGAGATATCGTCTTACTATATTAAGTCATACTTGCATTCAAGTGGCACAATAAATTGTACAGCGTACTTTACGTCAGTAGAATGAAAAGGCATATTAACCTGCATATATCCAACATTTTCTTCTCCAGGACTGATACCTCCAACAAGAATCGGATGACAAGGATCAATATTTCCAACCATCTCGAAAGGAACATCTCGGACCTCCAACCTTAGATAAGTCCCTGGTCTGAAACCCGAGTTCTCATCCTGCTCTTTTCCTGATATATGCAAGATTAAGGATTTTCAAAATTTCAAATAATGATTAAAAAAATAATTGTAATAATAGTGAAGATGTTACAAAATATATAGAAATATGTGTTCGCAAGGAAGTGATGTTTCTTCTCTCAGATAGTCGATCAATATTGTGTGAAAATGAAACACAGCCTGTTATGATCAAGAAAAACTGAGCCAATATATCACCTTTCTGAGATCTCTTCCTTTTATGAGCATCCAGTAAAGGGCAAGGATCGTCTAAGTTTGCTACACGAAATAAAGGGAAATCACCAACACCAGCAATGTGCACCTGACATAATAAACCTCAAGTCAGTTTGCATATTGGTGGAACTATATTATTAGCATCGCTGTAAGAAGTGAAAACAACAGGTACTGGTCTACACAGAAGAATATGGACAAGCCTGTATAGAACAAACAGAACTAATTGTGGTGACAACATAAAATAAAATGCGTCCATCTTTAGTTTCAAAAAGTGGCAGAATAAATCCAAGTTTGATGTCAATTAGCATCGCTGAAAGAAGTACCTTAGTTCGTTTCTTGATATCACAACCTCGAACATAACCATACAAAGCAATGTCCCTGTTGCATCCATTACCCATCAGCACACTTTCTGGCAGAGTAACGTCTTCAAAACGGTCTACCAACACATAAGGTTGTGCAGCTCGCCAAGACAAAGGATGGAATTCCATAACCGAGATGAAGCTTGCCAGATCAAGAATTTCATGCTTTGGGTACCTGTTAGAATAGACAAGAAACCTTGATGGAATATTCTTAAATCTATTTTACTTTTAGTAAGTCCCTTGATTTTACAAAATGGTATATAAGTGTTGATTTTAAAGATATTTGATGATCATGGAGATATATGAGCATAGGTTTAGTGTTGCTCATATAGAGCTCCCGTATATGGAGCAAGATTATTCTTTGAAACTCTTTTTAATTAGATGATTTTGCTCAGGTTTTACAATGATACAACAACAAGTGCCTATTTATAGGCAGTACAAACCGCCATTACACACTCTAGGTTTGTCCGGAGAATTCTTATCTTTATCTCTAACTCTAACTATCCGGAGAATTCAGTTTCTCTAGATTTTTCTTTGACCGACCTTCACCTGTTCACATTACAGACATTTCTAGAATAGACATACTCTGGCTAACTCTAGATAATACCATCAACTGCATTCACATCTAACAAGTTTTCTAGTTACAACTCTAGACTCAATTAGACATTACAAATTAGGATATTCCAACAATAAGATACTAGCATGAAATATATGAAGCTAATTTGCAGTATTATTAAATCATATGAAACTTACATCCCATGTTCAAGTCAAGATAAACAGAATAGTCTTGCTCATTCATATATTTCAGTACAGAAATGATTCATGAGATATTCTTTGGTTCTTGATAGTTTTTCTACATTTTTGCACAAATCAAGAGATGTCAGCACCCCCATGACGTTCGGCATGCCATGAACTCGTAAAATGTTAACAAACTCGTATGTTTCCTGAAATCAGCAAAAACATCATACAATTAAAAAACCATATTAACTTGCCGTGACCTAGCTCTAACTGTTGTCAATTATGAACAAAGAGAAAATGGCAGCAACGATAACTCGAAATTATTGTTAACGGGAAGGCTACTAAAAAATATTCTGAGCTTTCAAATGTTACATACCATTTCAAATCCAATATATGTATTTATGAGCAATATGACAGCATCAGCATATTTTGCAGCATCAAGCATACCATTAACATTATTCGGACACTCCACAAACTGTATTCGTCTGAGCTCGCCTGACAAAAAAACAAAAGAAATAGTGAAATTATGAAACCAAAACCAATCCGTCTAAATAATCATACCTGATATGATGGTAAAGGGCCCTCGCATGCATGCTAAATCAAGATTTTCCTTGGTGTAATGCTCTACCAGTGACCTAATCAACAGGGACTTCCCAACCTAGTTAAACAGAACACAATAAATTAGAAGCACTAAACAGGGAAAATTAATGTCTGTGATATACTTTAATAAGTAAAATTACCTTGCGAGGTCCTTGGACAACAATAACATAAGGAGGTGGTTCCTCTTGTTCCACTTCATCAGTAAGTTCAATAGAAGCAGCTGTATCTTTCTGCTCATTTGTAGCAGTAGCTGCTGCTTGAGATTGTAATCCAGCAGCAGATACCTCTGGACTGGTTTTAAATACTTTAAGATAACTTACGCCACATAACACATGATTACCAGAAGAAGAAGAAGCAATTGCCATTTTCACTTTGAAACCCTAGAAATACACCAGAATTTCTGATTATCTTTTTAAGTTATGGTTTATAATTTGAACTTTTGTGTCGCTCTGAGTAGATGTGCGGTGGGTGGTACATACCTTAAGGTTTTTCTTTCGAATTCCGATTTGGGAGGTCTCTATATGAAAGAGATGAAACCGACTGAGAGAACACTTGAAGGAATCTTTTTCGATTTGGGGAGTTTTTTATATCAGACATTCTCGGATTTTGAACTAATACAGTAAAGAATGACCTAGGAGGGTTTGAACTTTCCACCAAAATAAGGAATTGCGAAAATACTTTATACCCCCAGCCTTTCTCCCCCATAATGTGTCACACCTTTACTGGCTGTTAACTCTGCGGGTCCCATAGCGCGTTCGGATACAATTCTGCTTCTGAAGTAGATGTAGAAGCAGAAGTCAGAAGCCAGGATATTTTACTTCACAAAAAGTTAACTTTTCTGCTTCTTGGTTGTTTGCATTCAGCCAGGGACACTCTGCGGGTCCCCAAGGGTTCATGACTTCCGGATATGGAGTTTAGCTGCAAGACGCGTTACGGGGAACAAAATGGGCATAAATGGTGGGGTATGTAACATGGTCGTTTAGAAATTGAGACGGCTGATAATTTTCTTTCCGGAAGATTCTCGGTGAAATCTCATTAACAGAGTCTTCTTTTTCAAACTTTACACCAGTAATTTGTGTTCCTCACATTTTATATACGTTAAGCTAGTATAGAATTAAAGAAATAATAATTTTTTTCTAAAAAGTAATTCTAATGTTGGATTTGATATAATTTAGTAGTATATTTTCATATGTTCAGCTTGTCTCGATAGGATTTCGGTCGTACCGGCAAGTTTTTTTGGTCAAATCTCGTCTCACCGAGATTAAATAACTCGTCTCGGACCAAGACCAAAAATCAATTATGATATATAAAGGTAAAAATAAGTGGGAGTTTCTCCGTAATGATCCATTGCGCAAGTCAAGACCCGTCTACAGGAAACCATGGCCAGGGACGGTATTAGGGGGTGGCTTACCCAGGCTGAAGCCCACCCCAAAATTTCTAAAAAGATGTTTTGTTAGTGTAATTTTTAACATTTGTAAAATTTAACCCAGGTGTAAATTTTAATTAGCCCATTAATTGTTAAGATATGATTCTACGTGGAAGAAATCAGAAGATTTTGGAACCCGGTCCCGCATGGATTAATTTTTGAATAGCATCTCAACAGTTCAAAGGCTATAGGGAAAAACAAGTATTCATGATGTTTCTTAAAATCTGGTATTAAATGGGCTCACCTGTTACGTGTCAGTTTGATAAAATAAAACTATGTGTCAAATGGGGGCACTAGTGGAAATGGGAGTTAAAATGACCCATAGCCTCGACCCTCATTGACGGTCAACGGACCGCAGACCGGTCAAGACGGTTGAGAAATTCTTTAGCAGCTAAACACGGTCGTTGAATAACAAATTTTTATTATTATATTAACCCTCTTCAACTACCGATGCCGCGACCGCTGAGCCTAGATGATTTCGTGGTTCGATTTTCTCGAGATTGAGTCCACTCACTGACCTACGGCTGTGATTTAAGTATCTTCTCTCCACATTAAAAATTAAAGAAACTTATCTCTTTATTTATTTTTCTTCTCTCTCACCTCTTTTGCAGGGGAGTTCCTCATCTCTATCCTTTCATTATATCAATATCTATCGTCTTGGTTTTTTCTCTGTAAGTTTAATGGAGATTGAGTCTGTTTATTGGCTTACTCTCTCACCTCTTTTATTATATCGACCTCCATCGTCTTCTTCAACAATATCTCCAGATCCGAAAGGAAGAGTAAAAGTCAACACCCTCAAACAAATAATCGATTTCAATGGTAGTATGTTCTTTCCATAAAATCCTTTTCGCGATTAATTGGGTAATTATCTACGAATCATTCTTTCTCATCATCTTCAATAGATCTTTCATTGTAATATCTTTATTTTTTGATAGATCTCTGTTTTTCAATATGATTTTCTACTGTTTTTTCTTGTAATTGATCGTTATTTTTTAATGAGGGTTTTATACTTTAATGGAAGAACTGATATATTATTGTAATTGGGTTTTGGTTATTTTGTTGATTTAAGGGATTCACCAAAAGAAGAAGAAGTATCAACTGATTTACCAGCAAAAGGTAATTTAATGGTTTTTCTATGATTACTTCAATTCCTACTTTTGATTTCGATGTAAATCATTCGATTTTGTTTTCATTTTTGGTTTTTTTTATGAAACATGAAACCTAGGATTTTAATTTGGGTTTTTTTAATTTGATTTTGTCTATGTTTCACAAACAACAGCTAGTTTAGGCTGATCTGTTTTGGGTTTGTTTTGATTTTTTTGGCTGAGATTTAGGGATTTATTTGATGATATTTGTTGGTGATGATTTGGGTATTGTAGGGTTGGAATGCAAAGACATTTGTAGTTCAAGATGGAAAAGATTCAGGTGTTGTTCTTGCTGCTACTAAGACTAACTAACAGAAGAACCCTCCAAGAATGGTGCACAGAACTGTCATGAAGAAGGAATTCAGTAGAATGGCCAAGGATGTTGCCAACTAGGTAATTTAACAAACCCTTCTCTTATTTATCGATTTTCTAATAGATTTTTGTGATGCATACATGGATAACTTGACTTTATAGCCACTTTGGCAAAAGCCTTTGGTTGTGTGTTCCGCAAGTGCAATCACGAAGTTGGGGCACACCCTTCTCTTATGATATATCTTTTTTCTTTCATTCTTATTATGTTTCTCTTATTTGGGATTTGCATGTATGTAGAAGTAACTTGTAAGTTAGAACATAAATTTGATTCTAATTGCGTCTAAAAAACATTAGATTTAGGGAACGCCAATCTCATTCTGACAAAGATCATGTTTTTACAATGTATTTGTTATGTTGAAGTGGAACTGTCAATAGTGAAGTCTAATTGTGATACCCTATATCTTCATTTACAAAAATATTTTTCATGTGTTCAGTTGACATATATGCTTAGGGTTAGAGTATGAGTTCATATTTTGATGACTAAGCTTGAATTTGAAAAATTAAGTAGTGGGTTGTAACATTCTACTTGTCTTGTTGGTAGCAATAGGTGAGGATAAAGAAGAAGTTGAACCAGTTGCAGGAGTTATGAAGATGTCAAAGTCTCAACGATCAAGAAACCAACGCGCTTTGCAGATTAGGTGTGCGATGTTTTAGACTTCATAATGTGTTACCTGGGCTGCAGATTATTTGGTGTTTTATTTTATATTATAGGCATATCATGTTTATGTTTTAACTTTCAACGTAGCTCGTTTAAAAGACTTAAACTATTAGTAAGTTAAGACTTAAACTATTAGTTTCCTAACTATGAAGTTAAATCAATCTATTGATTGTGAAACATCATTAACATTAAATTTCACAATAATGTGTATCCCTCTCTCTCTATATATATTTATTTATTTAGTTGGTTCTTTAACTAGTCTTTCCTTTTAAAATGTAGAGGATAAAAGAAACGGGAATTTGAATGGTCAATCAAATGGTTCAAATCTAGTTATTGTTTTCTAGCAATACTCATATTTGTACTTACCATTTAATTCAACTGCAGGTGTTTCTCGAGCTCAAAGTGCGTGCAATCTTTGTATAATTGATGCATTATCAAGGCGTATACCGCTTGTCAGTGACCTGCCCACCATTATTTTTGGTGCTGATGTTACCCATCTCACCAAGGATAGGATTCAAGCCCCTCCATCACCGTTGTAAGATTTTATTTTTTGATCCACTCTAGTTCAACTTGGTGATTTATAATTTATCCCAATTGTTTAATTTTTTTTATGTTGTACCAATTATCAAGGATGTGGCATCACAAGATTGGCCTGAGGCGATGAAGTGTGCTGGTTTCGTGTGTGCTCAAGCTCATTGCCAAGAGTTGATTCAAATATGTTTAAAGTATTGCAAGTATCCAGTTCGAGAACTGTGACGGGAGGCATGGTTAAGTATTTTTCTTGCCTGCTGCGTTTCTGCATCTTTGTCATCTCAATATAATTGGATATTAATTATCAAAAATGTTCTCTTACATCTTTCATTGCCATCACACTGAGCAGCCACTTCCAAGACTCACAACACAAGACCCATTTCATCTCCACAAATAGGTAACTTCTCAAACCACATTTTGCTTATGTTATATTATTTGTAACTTCTAAAGGTAATGATGAATGAATGATTGGAATGCAGCTGTAGAGTCTTCCACATTGTCAAAGAATAAGGCTGAGGTTAAGGAAGCTTTTCAAATCCCAACATGAGGTGACTATCAAGAATTCCTTGTAACTGCTCGGACCAAGCTTTGTTTATTCCTTCCATGCTTTGTTAGCTTTGCAGGTGTTCGATGTAGTCTAATTCATTTTATACAAGCATGTCGTTAATTAGTTCTCTTGTTAAAGGTTTAGATTATTGATGGTTTAAATGCTCATGACATATTCACTAATGATGTGGTTGTGTATATATACATACCGCTTTACATCTTCAACACATGATCCGATAGACCACTTTGAATCCTAAATGGTATGTCCTGTAGTACCATCATCGTAGTGGCCACATATGATTGGCAGTAACAAATATCATATGTTGTATGCTTGCACGTTCTATCAAAATTCTAGTTATTGCATTTTTCACTGCAACTGAATATCAGATAGTTTTTCCATAAGAATGCAAAGCTCTAGAACTGTATCTCTTGAATACTTTCTTTTCAGATCATTTATAGCATAGCATACAAATAAATTCACAACTATGAATAACAAGGAACTGAAAATTTTTCTCTTAAATACAGGTTTTCAGAAAGTTGTTGCTGCCTATGAATGCAAAATTGTTCAAGGTGTGCTCAGCCATCAGCTCAAGCAGTTTGGAAACAAGGTTGTACTCAGTGTCCCTGAAACCAGAGTTGATGATGCAGAATTCCAGGAGAATGATGTTTATGTAATTGCTATGGAGTAAATCATTTTGTTGGTTAACTGCACTTGTCTTCCAACTTTATTGTCATTAGGACTTAAACTTATATTGGTATGAACTCAGAATTTAAACCTTTTTTTGTGTAATTTGAACCTAATGAATCAATGAATGCTAAATGGAAAAATTATTTGAGTTTACTAGTGCAAGTTTGATTTGATTCTCATTTGATTTGGTAATTGTTTTGAGTTTGAATGATTCTCATTTGAATTCTAATTTGTATTTCATTTGATTCTCATTTGAGTTTTATTTGTGTTTGATTTCAGATTTAGTCAGATTCAGTCAGACCAGACAAACAATCTGAATCTTTTTTTTTATATTCAGATTTATATCTATGACTGATTGAAGTCGGTCACAAAGTACTGACAGTTGACACCGGTCGTTGATATAAGATTTTCAACGACCCCCAGAGACACGTCATAGTTGAAAAAGACGCTCAAACAACGACCCTTTCTTCGACCGACAAAGCAAGTCATAGATACGAGTTAAATAACTTGCTTTGTCGGTCGCGAAACTGCTGATTTCCACTAGTGGGATGTCTTGTCCTTAACTAAGCAAGCGTTTGTCCACCTTTAAAAAAGAAAAAAGCAAGTGTTTGTCCAAAAATTCATTTTTCTTCTATGAAGTGACTACAATTTTATGTATATCTATGTATAATCTAAAAATACAGTGCATTCATGAAACAAAAATACAATATGTCATGATCTATTATGCGTATATGTACAAACTCCAAATATTTTTGCATCCCTATAATAACCTTTAAAACTAGAAAAAAATTGGGCGGCCTTCGGCCGCTAAATAAATCAGGATTATTATTTTCGATACGCAAATTATTCCTCCCTAATATTTACAAGGTGAAAAAAATTGATTCAAAACTTTATGCTCCAAGGAAAAGAGATCGTGTGGCATACCCATACTCAGCTTTAAGTATATTACCGCAGTTGTCATTCTTGCAGTTGAGATAAATTACGTTGAGAGTTCGAGAGAAAAAAATAGCCCACCTAAACATAAATTCCTGGTTCCGTCGCTGACCATGACATCATAGGCTTTGGTTGGTATTTCTTCATAATCTCCTTTCTTTCGTGTATTTCTAACATCTTTTCTTCCATTGAAATCACTAGCGTTGGATGTTTCTCGAATACAACTCTATGTTCTTAGCACAAGCTAGGTCTTGGAACCTATGCTCTCCCTCAACAAAGGCCACCATACGTCGTCCTTCCGACTATTTCCGCCTCCGCACAGAATAATCCTCGATATTCTTATCTTTGGTTTCCGATTTTTACAAATCTCTTTACAGGAGTTCCTCCAACTTCATTTTGTTATGTGGAATAAACATAATATTAAGCAACACTCAAGCAAGTCAGATACGAAAGAGTAAGTTTCCATAAGCCATGAGCTTAAATCATCATAAAATTAAATATTAGGGACCAATCCCATCTAATAAACCAGGCATAGGCACCAATGGCTATGAAAAACGCTCCGGTGTTCAGATCATGGGGCACTATCTTCAAGCAACGTTCTAGAGGGAGATATGAAACCTCCATCTTCAAAGCATCAGTGGGACTCACTGGATCTCGGACTGCTCGGTAACATGATCAGATTCATCTACATTTGGTCACATTCACCATCTCATTATCATTGCCAGGAGGAACCAGTTTTCATCTAAACCTGAAGGAAGCACTGTTTCGACATCAAAGCTTTGACCAGAAGGAAACATGCTTATCACCATACAAATGTCAATAAGATGATATAGTAGTATCAGTTATTTAGCACTACATCAATTATCCTGGAATGTATATCTAGACAAGTACATGAATAACAATCATAGATATCAGAAATCAACCTTCCAGCTCTTAATTCCCAGGAAGCAATTGAGGGAGCTCGGGAAAAACATCAAGAAGTTCAACAGATCCCCCACATCTCTTCGGAATCTGAAGAAAAATAAATGGAGATTAGGATGCGTGCGGAGAATAATGAGTTATGCAAATATAACTGGGTAGCAAAAAAAAAAAACGCCTCTAGCATCTGCAATATATAACAAAATATACCAAAGGTTGGATTCTCAATTGATAGAACTTACGCACAATCTGTGATATTTCCATTATATAACAAAATATAGTGCGAAAAAGAAATAACACAAACACCAGAAATTTTGTTAACGAGGAAGCTGCAAATGCAAATGCAAAAAAAAAAAAAAAAAAAAACGGGACCTTGTCCAAATTTGAATATCACACTGTATTAAGCCGCTACAGACACTAGCCTACTCCTAGTTAACTTCAGACTGGAATGTAGTTGAGCCCTAACCAATCTCACACTGATCAAGGTATAGTTGCGCTCCTTACGTCTCTGGATCCCTGCAGGACTCTACGCACTTGATTCCCTTAGCTGATCTCACCCACAACTAAGAGTTGCTACGACCCAAAGTCGAAGTCTTGATAAACTGTCTCACACAGAAAAGTCTATTTTATTGATAAATCTGTCTCCCACTGATAAACTTATGAGTTTTCTTATGTATTTTGATAAATCAAGGTGAACAAGAACCAATTGATATACTGGACTTATATTCCCGAAGAAAATCCTAGAAATATCAATCACCTCACAATAATCTTAATCGTATGGTAGCAAAACAAGATATTGTGGAATCACAAACGATGAGACAAAGATGTTTGTGACTACTTTTTATCTTGCATATTGGAGAATAAATCTCGAGCCAATCTTAGATAAGATAGTACTCAATACGATAAAAATGCAACATCAGATCACGCAACTAAAAATAAAATGGTTGGGTCTGGTTTCACAATCCCAATGAAGTCTTTAAGTCGTTAACCTACAGGGTTTCGTGAAAAACCTAAGGTTAAAGGAGAATCGACTCTAGTCGCAACTAGTATCACACAGGAGGTGTGGGGATTAGGTTTCCCAGTTGCTAGAGTTCTCCTTTATTTAGATATGAGTAACCGTATCTAAACGTGTACACATTGTTGACTCAACAATAGTTAACCGAAGTTATCCATATGAACATTTTCATATCAACCTCATTCATCTTAACCATAACCAGTTCAAATGACTCAAATGAAACTAGTTCTAAAGTTGTTTAATTGTTTATATTCTCATAGAAGTATACAAGACACAATTGAAGCAAAATAGATTTTGATTCACTAGAATCAAGTCATGAACATTATAGCCACGGTTTGCAAAAGATTGCATTCCTTATTATATAAATATATATTAGTTCATGAACAAACCGATTTTAGAACATCATCCACTTAGGTATGCATATGGGTACGCGTTTCTAAGTAGCGGACTAAGTTTGGGTTTCGCCAGTACGCGAACATGTACGCATACCATCCAAACTCAGCAGAAAAACCCGGACCTGAACCTTACACCGGTACGCGTACCGGTACGCATACCAGGTTCCCGGACTTCACAAACCAACTTGTACGCATACGGGTATGCATACCATGGTTCCCGGACATGGATTACATATATGCAAGTACGCATAATATGCTTAAATCCAATTGTTCTAAACTCTCATTTCAACCATTGAAACATTCTTGGAAGACGGGAATAGCTGTCTCAAATAAACTTTTAGCTTCAAAGCAATTTTCAAGTGATTGAATGATCAATACGAAACATTCCGAGTCTACATCAAATGACTGTCTCACACAAATCATGTAAGATGTTACCAAGCGATTTTCACATGATCATCTTTTGACTTTCATCAAGAATAAAAGATGAACTTGGTTAAAGCGAAAGCTTACCAACACATATTTTGAGAAATATGTAAGCGAGTTAAAATCATCTCAAAATATGAAATGTGTATACTGTAAAGTCTATATAGATATACGACTTTTATCTCAAATAGGAGATAGAGTAGATAGAATTTTGAGTGATAGATGAGTTCAAGTCTCCACATACCTTTTGTTGATGAAGTTCCACAAGCTCCCCTTAGTAGTTCTTCGTCTTCAATCGATGAACGTCGTGAAGTCCAATGCTCAACTAAACTTTCTATCCTAATCTGAGACTTAGCTATAAGTAGACTAGAAATCAAGACTTATAATTTTGGCAACTAAACTTGACAACAAGCTTGAGATAGTAACGCTTCCGAGTTTGGTCGAGCAATGCTCTAACAATCACCCCCTTGTCAATTATGGTGACAAAACTATCAATACATATGAAATACAGAATAGATAGACTTTGTAGCTCTCAATCCAAATGCTTGATTTCCTTGGTTCTTCAACATTACTCGAAATCTTCGTCACTTCCAATTACTCCAATGATTCTGAACATGTTCAACTCATCATCATAGTTGTTGAAGATCCGTATCTCTAACAATGAGAAAACAGTTGCTCTTAATCATTGTTATACAGTGTCATATTATTATTACACAGCATCAAAGTTCAATTTTATCACAACTTTGACAACAATACTATGGTGATATGTATCACTCCCCTTTAGTCAATACTTCATCTCACATGAAAACCACTCCCCCTTACATAATAATCTGTAAACCATGTGTATTTTTAGTGTGAACTACATATTAATTCTCCCCTTTTTGTCAATAAAAATTGGCAAAGGTACGAAAACTAGTAGGATCCTAATAAAATTTTCATAGAGACACTTCATGACCAAAAGAGAACAACATATCAACTTATTTAAATGCAATCATATAGCCGAAACTAAATGCATTCATCAAGGAGTTCACAAATCAGTCTCAATAAGCAGTCTTGTGATAAAAGGGTTTTTCAGAGAAGGAAAAAGGAATGTAGGGTTACACAACCTTTATACACTAAATAAAGGATTCACGTACACACAACTCACAACTCTAAAGAAGGCAGAATTGTCGATATTAACCCTCTTTTATTATTCAAACTGAGTAAACCCTTTTCAAAATCAATTAGATATGAAAAGATGGAAGAATTCCTAAGAAAATGAAGACAAGACTAAAGGGAAGAACCAAACATAAAGAAAATCTTTTTATCTTTTCCTAAAGTCTGAAGTGTGTAAACCCTTGTCTCTTTTGAATCAGGCACATAAACAAGATACACATCCAGCACATTATGCTGGGGTGAACAATAATCTGCCCATCATAACCTTCTTGAATGGAATTCTTAGAACCCTATTTCACAAATTGTTTAGACCGTATTCTTTTCTCTAGTGGTCTAGACTTATCTTTGGAAATTAACTTCCTTGGAGAGGAGATAAGAGTACCTCAGTCGACTTCTAACAAATTTGAGCTTGTTTGCTAATCGATTTGCTCTCCATTGTCGTTTATTGACATATCTTATCTTATGTTTGCACTTGAAGCAGTTGAAGAGTTCATGACCCTTGAGAGTACAATAAGAACATGTCAATAGAGATGATGATACAGACGCCATGGCTATGCAAGCTGCTAGACACATGTTAGAATCATTAGAAGAAGAATTTCCAGTAGATAAAGAGAAATCTATTTTATCCTCCAAAGTGGTTGAAGTCTCTCCTGGAAGAATATCGAGGTTGATGTATGTATTGCTACAATTATCAAAATCAATATTTTCACAGAGGAGTGCAACACTTGATTTTTCTTCTTCATTAAAATCATAGTGATCATACATTTCATCAGGAGTTGCAGCAAGACACAATTGAAGCAATTAGATTGATTCAAAGAATCAGTTCATGAGCATTTTAGCCACGGTTTGCAAAGATTGCATTCTTTAATTTATAAATGTATTTGTTCATGAGTATGAAATCATATTTAACCGATTTTAGAACTTAAACCAACTCAGTTTGCAAACGGGTACGCAAACTTAAGTTCTGGACTTTGACCTTTTCTGACAGTTCGCAAACGCCTACTGTAGATGGGAAAAAACGATTTGCTGGTTTTTTAGGAAAGTGAAGAGACGACAGTTCAGGCGAGACTCCTCAACCGAGCAAACTTCTTAACCTCACACATATGCACTGCACTGGAGTGTTTTGAGTTCGAGAAATCAATCTGTAGGACTCCGGCCTAAACCAAGTCAATGGTCGTTGATCTAAAGTCAATTCGGTCACAAAGATGGAGATTGATTGATCTGTAGGAGGGAAGCTGATAATTGTGGGATCAATAATGATCAAGGATTGTGGATGTGTTGAAGGTTTCAACAAGTACGTGAACTGTGTAAATAAGTTTCGATCGAAAGAATCGTGTGTTCTCCAGTCATCGATTTTGGACTTATTTATGTTGTCAGAATAGTTAACACATTGATCCCAGTAAGTGTGACGGTTTCTTGAGTGAAAGAGTGGGAAAGTGGGAGATCGTGGTAAAATCAGTTCCATGTCGTGTGGAGACTTGGTTGATCGTCCACCCACTACTTTGCTAACTCCCTCAACCGCTTGCACGAATTACTCACATTTCTCATCGTGGATGAACACACGTGATGTAGGTCGCCAGACCAAAACCCTAATTGACACTACACAATTTTAAGGGATTCGTAACCAAGTTTTGCAACGGCACTAGGTCGGTTGCGAAATTTCCGTTGCGAATCCCAGTTGCTAATTTTTCGCAACCGAGGAATGCCATTGCGAATTTTGCAACATCACAGGCAAGGTTGTGAATTGCAACTTTGCTAGATTCAAGTGTGCGAACCACTTGCGTGGTCGGGAACACTAGAGCTGATAAACATGCCCTAGTCAAACTTCGGTCAAGCTTTCTTTAATTTGTTTCCACCCTTTAGCCCAACCTAACCTATATCGATCCTTCCTTGAGAATTTTCATCTCATTTTCTCCGCCACAACAGACTCGTTTCTCTCCTCTCCTCTCCATCTTCATCTCTAAACTTCATCTCTTATCAATCTGAACTCTTTCAAATCGTGAAGAACTTCGTATCTTTCAGCTCTAAAACCAACAACCAGGTATAATATTTGACGTAATCCTTTCGTTTCAGTAGTGATTTTTAAGGTTTAGAGATTTTGATTTCTAGGGTTTCAGCTGGTTCTATTTTTCCAGTTTATCGGTTTAAGTTTAAGTTTATCGAATCCTAGGGTTTCATTTAAGTTTATCGATTATAGGGTTTAATCTTTAATTTCAGTTTACGGTTTAATCTTTGATTTCGATTTTAGGGATTAATCTTTGATTTCAGTTTTCCAATTTCTTCTTTTTCTTTCGGTTTCAGGGTTTCTAATTTTCTGTAATTCCGATCTTTTTGAAATGAATTTTGAACCCACAGATATGAGGATGAACCGACTGTGGATGTTATGGTAAGTGAATCGATCAGTTTTCGTTTGCTGGGATTTTTTTGGTATAATTTTTTGTTTTTATTGATTTGATTTCTTAGTAATCAAATTAACTCATTTTGTTTTAGGTTTTGATGGAGAGCTACGAAATGAAATAACCCATTTCTGCTTAGAATTCAGATAAGTATATTGATGCTTCATTAAATGATTATTTGTAGGTGTGAATGCACATCTAACTCTGTTATGTTCAAGGGAATTTGTTAGGTAAATAACTCAACTGAACCAATATTGGCTTTAGTTAGTCCATGTTGTATGATTTGGCTAACCAATGCCGGGATGCTGAATGATTTGGTCTACGAATCGATTCTAATGGTAGGTTGGGTTTATAGTTATACCCTCTTTGGTGGAGGCTGTACACAAGGTCATCTTTTTATTTTCTCTTTTTACTGGTTTGTTGTTTTCATTGGAAGTTGTTTGTGATAGTTAATCTATTTTAACCTTACCTTTATTTTTGTTGCATGAAGATTATTGCCTACTGTTACATAGTTGTTTCTTGAAATTACGGTAAAATCCTGGCTTATGTAAATTTGAATTACGTACACCTATTTCACTTTTCTTTATTTTATATAGTTTATACCGCGTGGTCACCTCACCTAACCTTTGTGGAAAACATACTTGATGTGCTAGTTATTAAAGTATACGTTATTTTCTTATCAGTGGTCAGCCAGTTGCAACTTCATATCTCAACTATAATGAGATTTTTGTGTGACCCTAAAAATATTTGTTGTGTCATCCAAGAATGAGCAAGATCTTGGGGACGAGTACGATAAATTGCAATGGAGTTGTGCCAAGAGAAGTAGATGATGGAGCTTGTGGAAGTCTAAACAGATCCAACTCATCGAGTATATGCAGATTCTTATGTCTCAACTTCCTTTGATTGTCTTTTCTTTAATCCACATTGAAGTATGTTGAGTGGCGAATTCCTACTGTATGCCTTCAGTTGCAGCATCAAATGGTGAGCCTTGATGAAAAATAGAAGGAAACAGTTGTACAACAAAAAGGTCGTTTCAAAGTGACATCCGAGAATCTCAATTCCGAAAAGGTATCTGGTTTAACACACTTGATCCTTATTTTCATTGTCATTTACTGATTTAGGCATAATTTCTTTCCTTGTAGGCTGCATCTCCCATGATGCATAAAAGTCAAAGCATGCAGGTTGGTATTCTTGTTCTCTTCTTGCTCACTTTGGGAGTTCGATTACTAAGACTAATTTTTTTTTTTTTGAGTTTCTTTTCTTTTCCCTTCTCTTTTTTTTTTTTGCTTTTTCATTTATCGTAAACTTTGGTGAATCCTGGCCGTATGTTGATCATTTGTTGCTTCTATATAATTAGTTACTGATTCTGCAGGTAATAAGCCAGCATCCTGCATTTGGCCACAGCAAACAACGATGCTACACCAAATTTACCATTGAACCTTGGCCCCGACCTATTCTCGATTGTATAGCATGTTACAAGCAAATATTTCACAACAGGTACTAGATTGCCCTTATGATAATGGTTCATTCATTTTCCAGTGTACTTCTCTTAGGTTCCTTCTTTTTGGTTCATGTTTAACAGGAATCAATACTAAGTTTGATGAAGCAACTTACCAAAGGTGATCCAAAAGGTGCTTGTTGTTGTTATCTCTTATGTACTTTACATCTGAATTTTATCTTTTGCACTTTCCAATCTGATTAACTATTCTCCAGCTAACCTCTCAATATATGGAGGCATGGCACTACCTACTGCAGCATCAACAAACAAGTCTTTGGTACATTCCATGACTTGCTTAACCAACTTTAACTTGCTTAACCAACTTTAACTTGCTTAACCAACTTGCTGCTCCTCTTTCCATAAGTTATTCCTTTAACTTGCTACTAAAAAGAAAAGAATATACAAATGAAATGATTGAATTTTTGTGACTATGTAACCTTCTACTTATTCGAGTAAATTTTTCCATAATGCAAGTCCCCTATCTTAGTCTAGTTTTGTTATTGAACAACAGTGTTTACATAGGTAAGATCTATACAGTACTCTTTCTAGCCCAAGGGCGATTTGACTCTAGGCATCAACGTGTTTATGTTGAACAATATAACTGTGAAAACCAATTGTAAGAGATAGTTGTTAGACATAAATATGTCAGACGTTCAGACATCAGACTTATTTTCTTTCACGCAGATCTTATTGCATAGTCCTCAAATATGTATACCTGCTATGATGTCATAATCTTCACTTTTAATTAAGACCATAATAATCTTGAACCCTTACCTAGGAGGGATAGTAGGCATCCTCAGTGACCAGAACATCATTGCACTTAAGTCCAGCTACCACTTAGATAATCAGTAATAGCTTAAAAAAGAAACCACTTCGAGTGCATCAGTGGAGAATTTGATCTTTCCACATTTGTTTCTTGTCATTTAACCTTGGAAGATTAGTTTGTGGTTCTTTAATGCGTTTAACTTGTATGCGTTTTTAATTCCCTGATATAGAAGGATGCTTCACACTCTATATCGCATTATCCTACTCTATGTTCCTTCCCCAGTGGCTTTGATGAGGATTTTGAGGCGGAGTTGGCTGAAAGTCGTGATGTTAAAATAAAAGTTTTGCTTCTGATTAAAAGCCCAGATCCGGAACTGACTGAAGTAAGCCAAGTGTCTTATATTTATCATAATTATTTGGAATTGTATGCTAGAATGAAAATCTTGCTGAAAATCAGCTTTGTCCATCTCATAACGCATGTTCATCTGTCTCCACTTGAACCACTTACCCCCAAAGTTCACCAGTTATTAGTTTCATTTTTAGTATAGTCAAGACTCAAGATTTTGGTGAATGTTTTGTTTTGTACTAAATAAAACAAGAACAGTTTTAGGGGATAGTTTTGTGCATTATGCTAACAAGATGCTAGTGCAGACCTAAGAAGATATCACAGAATCCAGCATAATTTAGGATTTGGCTGACTTCTGTTGGATTACAAGATGATCCCAAAATTCTGGTGCAGATTCAATGTTTTTACAGAACACCAATTATATGTGCAAGCTTTTGATCTATCATTGTTTTAACTTAGGTCATTGGAAGGAGGATTAGAGACAATGGAAACTTATACAGTTCCCCATATTCATCATTTCCACAAATTTTGCCTGTTGTACTTATACAACATATTATTTCTTTATTAGTTTTTGACTCAATCTTTATAAGCATACTGGTTATCTGATTGGAAGAATTTGTGATACTTTATTCGTAGGTTGATTGAATGATGCTGTGTTATGAGATCATACATTAAGGTTGGAGAACAAAGCAGCAGCCATTAGGTCCCTTAGCAGATGCAAGATTTGTAAGTTTATGTAGTATCTCCTTATAGTGATTTAAGTTAGAAGAACTTAGGAATTTCGTAACTTTCCATGAACTGAACTTAGGAACCAAGTATGTTTCTAATGTGTACACTAGTTTATTGTGATACTTAGAACACATTTGTATCAAATACTACTTTTTGTTAAAATCAATTGAAGAATCCATTTTTATAATTTGATACAATTTTGTATGTTGAATGAATGAATGAATGTATGTTGAATGAATGAATTTATATCTGTGGAAATGATGAATGCGGGGAACTGGGTAACTGCAGGGGGGAATGTGGGGGGAAATGGATTTTGACCAGGTCAATAAATACTTGAATTTTTTTTTATGTTGCAAAATATTAACAACGTCTTCAATCTGTTGCTAAGTTAGAACCAGAACCAGTAAATTAGAACCAATAACATTTTAGTTCCGGGTAAGGGTATTTCTGTAATTAGAAATAGCTTAACAACGGAAGACCTTGGTTGCGAATAAACAGGGTCGCAACGGCACAGTACGTTGCGAATCTTCGTTGCTGACCAAGAGTCGCAACGGAGCTTATGCCGTTGCGAAAAAATGCAACACCGTGTTTTGAAACGTCAACCTGCCGTTGCGACCCCGGTCAGCAATGTCCAGGCTCCGTTACTAATCCCTAAAAATGGTGTAGTGTGATATCCCTCATGTGACGTGATTGATGTCTCACGAACGTGGAGTCTGCAAAACAGACGTGTATTTGATTGTTCAGTCGTTGGCTTGATTAGACAGTGAGTCTAAGTTTTGTTGAATTGAGCATGATTGATGAATGCTCAGTGATTCATGGATTGAACATGTCTGTTGAGACGTATAATTCTTGAATCAACATGATGATAGTTTGAGAAAACATTGCTCGTATGAGAAAATATTGCTCGTATGATAAGTCGTTGAATCAATATTACCACTCTGAGCAACGTTGCTCGCGTCTGAGTAAAATTATTGAATATTGATGGTTAAATCAATATTGCTCGTCTAAGCGAATATTGCTCATTTGATTAATTATTGGTAGCATGACCAAATAAAATATTAATTAAAATATTTGTAGCTGGACCGAATATTATATAATTAATTAAGACGTTGATTGCTGGATCAATCATAAAATATTAGTGTTTAAATTTGCTCAAAATTATGATTTGCTTGAGCGATTCGAAACCCTAATTTTGATCGATTCTTCGATCAGTTGGTGATTTATTGAAGATTAATCACTGAGTTAAGGAGGGATAGGCTACATGGGATGATGGACGACCATGTAGTTCCCAAGTGGTCGTGTGAGTATGCACCAAAGTCCTTTGTTGACCAGTTGGTGAAAGGATGATTAAATGCTGGTTTAATCATTTATTAAAATAGTGCTCGTCTGAGCATTAGGTGATAAAAACTAATTATGGAGAAGTGAGGGACCAAACAAGAGGGCATGATACCGGCCCTTGGTGGTCGTGGAACCAGCTGATGGTCGTTTGGGCAAATCCCAAGTTGGTTGGAAAGAGTTTGGACCCAATATGAGCAATTGAGCAAATTAGGTCAAAATTATAAAGATGTGTGTGGGACCGGGTCCTTGCAAGCCTTAGGGCCGGCCTTAGTCGGTCAAGGAATCATGCCCTTGTCACCATGATGTCCGTGTCTCAGTCCTGAGAGTTTTTGTATTTTCTGGTGTGCGTTTGAGCAATATTTTGGATTTTTAGAAGAGTTTGATCTTGACTGAAATTTTTGATTTTGCTCGACTAAGCAAGTAGAACTTTGCTCATTTGATCAATTTTTTGAGAATATTAAAATAATAATATTTTAATATTTTTCATGAGTAGCCTAGTCGGTCATGTGACCATTTGACTTTTTGGCTTTTTCACCGTTTGAGCAATATTTGAGAAAATATGGAAAAACCAGGATTTTTGCTCAAACGGAGGAGTTTCATGAGATGAGGGAAATAATAATTATGAACAACAAGGGATTGCAAGATGTGGGACCGGCCATGGCTAGGGCATGGCCGGCCGGCTAGGTAGCCCGGTCCCTTGACACTTTCCCCTATTTTTATTATTTTTCATCTTTATAGGAAAATATGGAGAAACCGTGAGTTTTGCTCAAACAAGGAAGGTTGCTCGAATGAAGGAGTCTTCATGAGATTATGAAAATCATAAAATAAGAAAAAATAAAGGAAGAGGCGTGGGGGACCGGCCACGACAGCATGACCGTCCGTCCGATGAGCCCGGTCCGGGCCCTAGGCGCCTCTTTTTATTTTTTATTATGATTTTCTCTCTCCTATTTTGCGTAGATTTCCTCGTTTATCCATATTTTTGAATGCTCGTTCGTGCATTTAGGTGCTCGTTCGTGTATCATCGTTGAGTACACTTGCACCATTTTCTTGGGGCTTACTCGGTGATAATCCAGACGCCCGATTGTTGGATATTTATTACTAATTCATGAAATTCAACTGAGAATAAATTATGAAACGGAGTAATAAAATGAATTGAGTATCTATTACTAACCCATGGAATTCATCAAGGTAATTCAAGGAACTGATGGTGCGCTCTGGCTGCAGGAAGGGATGGTGGTGTCTAGGGTTTACGCAAACAGGAAGAAAGAGAAGGGAGAAGAGAAATGAGGAGAGATTATCCGTGGGGGGGTATAGGGTATGAGAAGAAGTCGATGGGGCTTCCACGAGCTAGGATGAATCGATGGAGATCCGCCGTGGCGCAGTGTGCAAAAGAACGGACTGGGAATGATGGATGAGGGAGAAAGAAATCAATCAGAAGAGAGATTATGCTTAGCCCAAGATAGATGCGACTCCATTCTTTGCTCTTTGCTCCTCGATTCTCCGAGCTTTATTTATTACCTAAAACACAAAATTAATTAATACAAATATTTATTCTTGAAAACAAAGAAAATATGCATTATGGGATAATATCTCGATTTATGAGTAAATCAAGAAATCCTAACTATACCCCCGCCGCAGGCAATGAGGTGGAGGTAAAAGAGTCTCAAGCCTCCAAGAAGCTATGAGGACATAGAGTTGAAGTCAACTATTGATGACGAACTAACTTCATAAAAACTTAATTTTTTTTTTTTTTTTTTTTTTTTTTTTTTTTTTTTTTAACTTTGTGGTAACTACACAAAAATAAAATACAATATTTTTTTTTTTTTTTTTTTTTTTTTTTTTTTTTTTTTTTTTGGTTACAATAAAATCATAGCACTCAAGAGATCCGCTAAGTTGGGTAGCTCACCATTCCTACTCCTAATTGACGCACGGTGACACACTCTAAAAGCTTTTCTAGAAAGTCACAAAGAGTGAAGGTCACTTTCGCTTGATTCGTTATCTATTAATCTCTATGTAAACATAGCTAAAAGCATGCTAGTGAAAGTTGGAGGTTTTTACAAAAAGAGTTATGATTTTTTTTTTTTTTTTTTTTTTTTTTTTTTTGAAAATAAAAAGGTAAAATAAAAGACTAAAAACTCTAAATGCAACCCCCAAACCTAAATCAAACATTGTCCTCAAATAGGAAAATTTAAACAAACACGCTCACGAGAACTACGATAAGATACAAAAGGAAGAGATTACTCTGTGATGTCGCGGAGCAGCTTCATCAAGGCAAAATCCAACATTCTCGGTGATTATATCGGATTAGCATAATATATGTGCAAGAAGACTCAACCGAATCAAGAAAAGAAAAATTTAACAAGATTATATACAAAATTCACCATAAACTAACAATCTAAAGAGTTGAGGATCAACCCAATAGACGATATGTACACACATTAACAGTTTTACACAAATATAATATGAGAGTGCAGAGTAAATGGGGGAATGAGTTTCCAAACCTAAACTTGTGAACGGGGTGTGTTTGTGAGAACAAAATCTTGCAATTTTAAAGGTACATCATGCAAAAGGTCTAACTCAAACGAAGTTTTGCATAATTACAAAGTGCATACACATTCCAACTGTGGCTCTTTTAAGAGTGTTATACTTTGATGCAAAATAGTCCTCTAAGTTCTAAAAGTTGGTTTTGTAAATTTTGTGACAAACTACACCTAGGTGAAGGAGTTTCAAGTGACTCAGAGAGGCTAGGTACATCTAAGTTATTTTCACAAAGACAAATGTTCCACATCAATATCACATGCATGAATATCAAGAAGCATCATTCATGGGTTCAGAGAGACACTTAATGTCGCCGAACCTAAAAATTCTATTAATCAGTGGGTATGCATTCCTCATATGGATATTCATTGTATGGTTGTGCATGAGGTTCACTAGAGAAGTATGGATGGTCATGCATCGCATTCATTTCAAGCCAGCATTTAGCCCATGAGTGTATCCATTGTTGATTGCAAACTAGGAGTGTTTAGATAAAGTCTTTAGAGTCACCACATATAATGCAACAACAAGGCACCATGACGTTTGGTAGTCAAAGACAAGTCGCTTGATGTCGTGTGGCTTGCTGACGCCCCAAAGCAAGGAGTCAACACAAGTCTTGTCAATGCCAAGGATTTTCTGAAGCTACGATCACCATAACCTAACATGGTCACAAATTAACTACTAAGGAGCCATCCGATTTGAGCTTTTCAAACCTTTGGTCGGCTCGAGTTACCACTTGCAATCTATTCACGTATGAGGCTCAAAGGATGCTAAGGGATTGATCTCGTTCTAATCACATGTATGCTCACAATATGGTTAACATACAAATGATGCTCACACATTTAGACGTACTTTTCAAGAATTACAAATTGAAGCGAAAGATAAAGCACAATGGCTTTTAGGCACAAGGTTAACAAGCAAGCCTATAACATTCATTCATTCAAAGTCTAGCAAGTTTATCAACAAAGTTAACATTCTGTGTGGTTAATGAAGAGAAGGATATGCTAACTGTTTGGGCTGCCCTGCATAACAATTGTACAAAGAAAGACAATGAGTATCACATGCACCTTAAGCTCTTCCTTGGTTCATCATAGCTTTTAGAAGATATGAGTAATACCCATGGGGGTGTGAGCTATAAACGGCTGAGTTTGAAGTGATGAACCTAAACTAAGGAATCAGAGACCACTAGGTCTTTAAATCCACCACTAACCTATATCATAACTATCTTAGATAGTTGTCAAGTCTACCATTTCCTAATCAGTTAATCACAACTAAAGAATTTTGAGTACTAAGGGCTAGTCAAGGGATTAAAGTCGAGTTGTAGCACTACAACGAACTACAATGATGCTTGCGTGACGTCCTAGAAAGTATTCAAGCATTCAAGAGCGTTCAACTTTCAAATTTAATTAAAATCAAAACAATTTTATCTAGAGCTAATCCGCCCAATCATCAAGATTCTATACTTGTGGTGATGTATGGAAACGATCTCTCTAGCATAGTCGGGGAACAACGTGCGGCGTGACGTCTGGCCGTGGGGGAAGGCGTTCAACTCTCTAACAAACAATTATGTCTCTGAAGAGACTAAGCCTGATCCGGAACTCGCCCATGTCTTCTCATTCCAATCATGAAGATTCTATGTCCGAGCTTTATTTATTACCTAAAAACACAAAATTAATTAATACAAATATTTAGAGGTGGGTCTCTCTATTTGTAAAGTCGAAGGAACAACGAACGATCTCTCTACATAGCGTGACGTCGTGAAAGCGTTAAGCTCTCTAACAAACAATTATGTTTAGAGAACCGCCTAATCATTAAGATTCTACGTAGAGATGATGATGAAATGTGTGAAGCATCGAACGCTCAGCCGGGGAGGCATTTCGAGAAACATATTCATCATAGCTCTGAGAGGAAACTCAATCAGAGATCGTGAAAATGGTTCACGGATCGTAAAATATGAATCATCATCTGTGTTCCTGAAGCCGGGTTAGAAACATGCAGTATCATGATTTTACGATTTTGACCTTTGTCGAAAATCCACCATCAACAGGTACGTATACTATCGTTACAGATCTAACTTAAGTGAAACAGTTTGCAAATGGGTACGCAAACTTGGTTCCTAGACTTTAACAGTTAAAACCGTTCGCATACGGGTATGCATACTTGGTTCCCGGACCTGAATCATTCTTACAACAGTTTGCATACGAGTATGCATACTGTGCTATATCCAGACAATGGTTAATTGTTCTTGTGAATACCAATATTCTGTGGAGCACGTGTCGCGGTTTATCTTGTGTTTTCGATTGATTTGATTGATTAACGGTGGTTGAACTTTGATTGCACCTAGTTTGTTTATGCTTTAGAATCTTCTCTTCTGATATAAGATTCACTCAAACTAGATCGAAGTTTCGACAGGGATATTTAGACTGTTTGTAGATCTAAAGACGTCTTATGATAATCCATTGTTAACAGACTCCATTCTGTGCGTGATTGATCACAAGAGAGTCAAGTTGTTGTGTGCAGGCTTTTATTGAAGATCTAAGAAGATTTGAAGACAAAGAAGATAGTGGTATTGAAGATTTCTGATTTTGGGTTCATAATCTTTGGTGTGCACAATACTTGTTTCGGTATAGAGGATCCAACTATAATCGGTTTATCCTTGTGGTAGATTAGATTGATTAATCGTGTAGATCGACATCAATACGATTCTTGGTGATTAAAAGTATTGATTGCAAAATATTAACAATTACCTTTGGTAGTTGATCATAAGATATATCTAAGAACCTGACGAAGGAGTTTATTGAGATAAACAGAAGAGCCTTTGTCGAACTCACATCACTTGGTTGAAAAGAGTTGCTACCAAACAGATTTGTTGTTCCTTAACTGTTTGGAATACGAACCAAAGGAATTGTTCCAAGTACGTGACTTATTCATAATTTGGAGGTGTGTGAATACAGACGGAACTAGGTGAATTATAGGTTTAGTTGCTTGGTCTCAACTATCCGAAGTTGGTTTGATTTTGTATAGCGGCTTAATCCTGAGAGTATTCAATTCTGGACAAGGTTCCGGGTTTTTCGCATTTGCGGTTTCCTCGTTAACAAAATCTTCTTTGTGTCATTTACTTTTATTTTCCGCATTATAATTGTTTTATTATAATTAAAGTAAATCACACAAACGTTAATTCCTATTTACTTGATAAGTAATCATATTGTGTTTGGTTAAGTCCGAACCTTTTTATCAAGTAAACATACTTCGCTGTTTTATTGTCTCGATCTCGTATCCATAGACGATCACACGAAGTGTGAACCGATTAGTTGTATTGTCTCGACTCAGTCCATAGACAATCACTTTCGGAGAAAGAACTTATATGTAGGAAAAGTTTTAGCTTGAGGTATATTTGGGTACCCTCGCCTTTTCACCACGACATACAAATGGTGAAATCGTGAAATGGAGAGTAACCCATACTTTCAAATTACATAAGGAAGCATAAAAGAAGCAGAAATCGATACATGCAGAGACAAGAGCAACATCAACAGCCAAAACAGAAAACATGGAGAATACAAAAAACAACAGTAAAGTTGGGGAAATAAATGATTATTTACTTGAATATGATGATCGAGTGGTGAAGGACATGAGCTTTAGAAAATCGATGGAAGATCAACATTTGAAAGCAGAAGAAAATCTCCGATAAAGGGATGGAGAGCGACAGTTCGGGGAGAAAGAAAGGAGTTAATGAAAATTCCTTCTCTTTAAACTCTTCTTATAGGCGTCTGGAGAATCCAAAAATTTGGGTGTCCCGAAATTCAAGGGGAAGTTATTGCATGAAGAGACATGTGGGACCACCCAACCGGTACGTGCAAAAATGGCGGCATTATGGGAGTTTTTTCTTCCAATCCTACCAAACGGTAGAATATGAAAGAAAAGGGGAAAACTGTGAATTCCAATATTATGTGGAGCACGTGTCATGGTTGAAGTGATCGCACACAAGATAACTGAATAGCCCTCGCTGTACATAGAAACCTGAGTAGCAGAGGATACCTTCGCAAATCTACTTTATCTTATCCCAAGAAGGGATACCTCGACGGTCAAGATGGGAAAAGTAAAGCCTAGTCTAGAGAGAAGCAGCCGGCGAAGGGACATAGGTAGATGACATATCTAATCAGCATTAAATGCACAAATCTCTTATCTACATGCATAACCAAAGAACTTGGAGAGATATGATGTTGCAAAACCCGAATGGCAAAGGATAGCGGTGAACGAAGGTACAATCTATTGTAACACCCCGCTTACTTATATGTTAGTGACTAGGCTGCCCTTAGAAGAAACTTGGGTTTGGATAACACATATAACTTAGGTTAGTATAATATATATATATATATATATATATATATATATATAAAAGATAAATTCTCTTAGTTGAATGAAAATAAGAAACCTAGTGTTTATTCGGCCGGAGAGAAGGAGAAAATGGAAACAAAAAGGAAGAAGGGAAATAAGTGTTACTGAAACCGGAGGAGACTCTAGATTTTGATCTCAAGTCTAAGGAAAGTTTATTCTTGCTTTATCATTTATTATTGATAGTAGTAAGTTTCAATTGTTAATCATCTTGAAAACCTAGGTTAAAAGTTGAATTTCTAAGGTAAATTTTTGTCACCTAAAAGAATGAGTACTGTTTATACCGTAAAACAACATCCAACTATTAGATCGTTATGAAATTTGGATATTTTATACCGGTTACTATCATATAGTGGCTGTAAAAATTTAGAACGATCGGACTTGGATTCATCATAGAAATACTTGTAGTTCAGAGAACCTTTCTGCAGAATTTATGAATTCGGACAGATGTGAAAACCTAAGTTTACATAGTTCTACTAATTATAATTATATGAAATTTTAATATGGGTAACCCTTTTGGGTCTTGAGTTTTCTGTAAAAATTTCAAGTAAAACCGAGTTCTACAGGTATACCAACCAACAAACGTTTTGTAGTTATGCCTATAAAATTCAGATAGGTTGAGCGAATAGAACACATCATAATTCGATATTCAACTGTTAATTTTCTTTAAAATTCATATAAAATTTCCTTGATATTTTTATGATTGCGTGGTTAAAATTTCGTTATGATCAGATCAGTATACATGGTGTATTTGATAGGTACAACAGAGTTATACATATGCGCTTGCAGGGTAAATTATCGATTTGACCTAGTATGTGGTTGGAGTTTGAATTGGGTTGTGTGTATGAGTTTGAAGATTACTATGTGCTGAATTTCAAGATGATTTAAATGGTCTTGTATGTGTTAGAATATTTTTAAGGAATAAATCTTTATATGGCGATTCGTTATACTTGGATACTAATTCTTTTTATCTACTTGCTAAGAGGTCAGGTCCGCAAAGCTATCAGGCTTGTGAGAACTAGGTGAGCGAGAGACGTGTATGTTGATATGTGTGTTTTGAAATTTATATGTTGATATCGTGTATCATAATAGCTATCACGCTTATGAGTACCGGTGTGGCCACAATAGCTATCATGCTTGTGAGCGTACACCAGATATGGGGTTGTCGTTGAGTTTGCCGAGTTCAGGGACATAACTGTTCAAATAATGTGTCGCGGTGGGAAGTATATGCAATTGTTTAATTTGTGGTGTGTGTGTGTGTGTATGTGTTTAATGGATGGTGAAAGTCTTAAAGTGAGCGTTATGTTATTTGATTGTAAAACTTAGTCTCCTGATCTTGTTACTGCCATAGTTTAAATGTTTATTATTAGTTGATACTTTTGTTACTTATATGCTTATCGGTGTATATGATGGATTAAGAGTGAACTTGCGATTCAAGGCTCTGACCTTGTGTTGATTTTTCCTTTTCAGGTAGCAGAATAAGTAAGTGGCTTAGTCGTGGGGTTTTCTTGAGTTTCCGCCGCAGTATTTGAGAAGAAGTGAAATATCTTCCTTGATTAGTTTTATGTTGAATTTGTTTTCTCTTAATCAAAACAAGGTTATCACATTGTTATTTACTTCCACAGTTTGATTATTTTAATTTTGGATTATAACCATTAAGTCTTTTGAATACTATTTATACTATTTAGTAATGTTTATTGGATTTTCTTTCGTAGTTCTTATTTTAAAAAGAAAAATCTGGACCTACGATAGTGGCACCGCGGGATTCCAGACTCATTTTTAGCGCTAGAATTCTCGGGTTGTTACATCTGTACTGAGGCTGGGAAGTTCCCGAAGGAACGTGGGTCAAATGAGGTGGCAGAGTCCGACTGGAGAAAGTACATGGTGAACTAAGGTACCATCTGTACGGAAGGTATATCAGAGAACGATGGGTCCAAAGACAGCAAAGATATACCCGGAGCATATGGGGTTATATATACCAAGCTTCACCAACAAACCAAGGGAATTCAATATCTAGGAGAGAAGATATAGTCTTAAGCTTATACCTCTTTCATGTTTAGAACTTAAGTATTTACTTCAACTTGAGTTATCTCTATTACTTTGGGAAGAATTTAAGATCTTTGTAACTACCACAACTTAATACAAACAAGCACTCATTACCCCGTGGATGTAGAGGAAAGTCGAACCACGTAATCTTGTGTTTCATGATAACTTAGTACCATTTACGTTATATGTGTGTTCTTCGTTATTATTGTGATCTTGAATATCTTTTATTACTTAGCATTATCAGTTCAACAGAGGCATCAATACTACATAGTATACGATTCTTTGAGCTGTATACATTACATAGACTATGGCAAAATTAGTAGTCACAGATTGGCGCTAGAAAGTTTTGCTCACCAGCTTGAGTTTTTATATTCCTTTATTTTTAACTTGCGCATCTTCTGTAACGAAGAGATCTGTGCTCTATAACGATGAATCTCACTTTCTAGTGATTTGTTCATCCGTTATTTACGTATGTTATTTGAGTTCATAGCCTCTAAAGACTTACAACATCAAAAATCTACATAGTTTTTCGTAAAAACCCACTCAGAAAACGTTAAAACTTTTGTTTTATACTAAAACAGCCTTTTCCGACAAGGCATCCTTTAAATCTGAGTACCTCTGACTACAGAGGAATCTCAGTGAGAATTTAAGGAAAAAAGATCTTCCAAAGCATTTAATAACCTCTTTTCTTGGGAGATCTGACACCCTTTTTAATTGGTTTTCAACATTTAAGGTTGTTCTTTCCAAGGGTGTCATAAGAAATTTAATACCTGTCTTTCAAGGCGTCATTTCAATCCTTTTTTATGAAAAAGCTGCTTAGCCGTCTTCTGTGTCAAAGCATTAATTGTTGTTTTTAACGAAGGCATCCAAGTAGCAGATTTTCCCATTTTTTTCTGTGTCAACAAGACAGTCAAATACCTAAACCATGCAGAAACCAAGTGACGTACCAACAAGCTCACGACCAGCAGTTATGAGAGGAAGATCTCAAAAGCCATCTCAAGCGAATCAAAGAACAGAAGCATAGGACGGGAAAAGTGAAATAACAAGAAGAACAGTTGCTAACAAGCCACCTATTCCCGCTGAAGGGATGGGGAAAACATCGGGAGCACAACCACTTTACGGCATGTCGTTACCGGAGCATCACAATGTCACGCAGCTACCTGCGGCCAACGCAGAGTTACCCATAACCTTAGTTCCTACGGGACGAGGGTTGGGAAACCTAACCCCGATCCAGATACATCCCGACGCTCCGTCATAGAAGAAGGAGTGGATGACTCCGAGGATCCGGATGACAACACTCCTCAGGGTGGTGGAATCCACAATGAAGATCAAATGGAAGCACAAGTAGCAGCTTTGCTACTCCGTAATAAGGAGCCTGAGGACGCAATGCACGTGATGGCTCAGGAGAACCATAACCTAAAAGATATGCTGGATGTACAGATCGAAGGTTCCAAAACTCACCCTCCGTTTAAGAGGCATGAGAACTGAGCTATCTCAGAAAGACGAAGGGTGGATCTTAACCCACCAGGGGGAGCCATAAAGACACGCCACGATCCAGATGAAACATATCCAACATACAAGCCCTCTCAGTCCTACTATGATGAGTCATTCTCCAGAGATTCTCACAATGTGAACATGGTTATGGAGCAAATGGAAAAGATGGAAAAGAAATACAAAGACTAAAAACCGGCCACACAGGCGCAAGGCTGGAAGAAGTACTCCAAGAAGCGACAACATCTCCTAAGTCTTTTCACATTTTGAGAGAACCCATCCCTGCGAAATTCCCAGTACATACATTTCAGACATACAACGGTACCTCTGATCCCGCAGCCCACCTACGGTACTACACTCGTGTCCTTGCCCATTGGGAAAGAGATGAGGTAGTACTTTGTAAGTACTTTTCTGCAACCTTGACAGGATCAACATTGGCATGGTATGACAATTTACCAACAAACTCAATTGACTCTTTTGAGCAATTATCTACGGTGTTCTTGGAGGCATACATGTATAACAAGTCAACAAAGGTAGGGTTAGATACACTATTTGCTTTAGCTATCGGACCCCGGGAAATATTGATGCAATACACAACAGGTGGCAGAAGACATGCCAAGCAATCGGGAAAGTCAATCCAGAAATTAGCATTAATTGCTATAAGTACGGACTTGATAGAACCTTAGCTATCTTCGTGTGGAGCTTAGCAACCGAGCCCTTGATTCCGAAAGAGAGCTTAGGGTTGTCCAAGATCGCTACATCAGACTTGAAGAAATCCAAAAGGATAACCCCAGGGCGCAAGCAAAGACAACAACAGCTCCGCAACGAACCAACTCTCTGGATCCAATTCCGGAGATACCTAAGAGGCAAAATGAAGCCGCAGGCAGAACCAGCTCTCGAGACAAAAGATCAAAATACGGAGATGGCAAAGGCACATGAAAAGGAAGAGAAGAATTTGTAGATAAAATCTACACAAAGCTGAACACAACGTTCTCTCACATTCTGAGCAAGGAAGGAGCAAAGCCGGGCTTTCCTTACCCTAATACTATAGGAAAGCAACCGGATAAAACAAAGGAGGCAAAGTAGTACTGTGAGTACCACCAAACTACAGGCATACAACTGATACATGCTATCACCTACGGAACACGATTCAGAGATTCATATACGAAGGAAAGTTCATGGAGTATGTGCAAATCTAATCGGCTGACCCCCAAGAAAAGGGCAGAACTACCTCAGGACATCAAATACATCAACATGATCACCTTCTCCAGCGGAGGCCAAGAGGAGTTACTCGAAGACATCCTCGAGTTAGCTCGAAACAGAAGAAAGTTAGAAGCATACGAGGTCTTCAAGCTAAGTGAACCACCCACTAGCACTTTGGAAAAATGGATGGCCACGCCATTAACATTCTCAACAAGAGACGTTAACCAAGAAGTTGAGATGCACAACTATCCACTTGTGATCACTCTACCAATATATGGGTGGAATGTTACGAAGGTTCTCATTGACGGGGGCGGCTCGTTAAATGTATTGTTTTACGTACCCTACCTACGTATGGATCTGACAGCTAAGCAAATGGATTCGTCCACTTGCACAATATACGATTTCAACGGAGCAGTCTTTAGACCAAAAGGAGAAATAGTTTTGCAGGCATGCGCAGGACCCTTAGTAACCCATACAACGTCATCATGGGACGACTATGGGTCCAACGGTTGAGAGGAAAAATCTCGACCTATCACCAATACCTTCGATTCCCTACACCCATGGGTGAAATGGGAATCAAAGGTAATCAACAAGATGCAAGGTTATGCAATCTAGCGGAGGTCAGACTCAACGAAGAAAGAGTTGCCGCACAAAAACACGAAATAAAAAGATGAAAGACAAATGCCAGCGAAGTAAAAAATACAGGCTTCAAAGTACCCGAAGCCCCCCTCAGTTCAAGAAGCAAGCACAACCGCAACACCAGCAGCGGATGTCTCCACCAAATGATAATTACATAAAAGCACTCCTCAACGACCTCAGAAACAAACCTTCTCACCGGTGGAACAAACAAAGAAAATCAACATCGGAACGGAGGAGGAACCAAAGATGATCAACATCGGAACTTACTAGAAGAGGACGAGGAGATGCAACTACAAAGGCTACTACGGGATCACGCAAATATCTTTGCATGGTCAATGAAAGACATGCCAGGAATTGACCCGAATTTGGTCTCCCACTACCTTCGGCTCAAACCAGAAATGCCACCATTCAAATAACGTATCCGCAAGGTGGCAGATATCTACCAAGAGGCAGTAGAAAAGGATTTTCAAAATCTCCTAGCAGCAGGATTCATACGAGAAGTCAAGTATCCCACGTGGATATCCAACATGGTCATCATACCTAAGAAGAACGGAGGCGTACGCATTTGCATCGACTTTAGCAATCTCAACAAGGCGTGCCCCAAGGATAGATACCCGTTGCCAAATATTGACCAGTTGGTCAATGCAACCGAAGGTCGCCAGAGATTATCCTTCATGGATGGCTACTCTGATTACAACCAAATCGCCCTTGCAGAAGAAGACTAGGAGCATACTGCGTTCTTTACCCCACAAGGATTGTATTGTTATACAAGGATGCCTTTTAGACTAAAGAACGCGGGGGGAAACATACCAGTGATTGGTAGAAAAAATCTTTAAGCCATGGATAGGCAAGATACTAGAGGTCTACGTGGACGACATGTTAGTCAAGAGCAAAGAGGCGAAAAATCATCTGTCAGACCTAAGGGAGATATTTGAAGCCATGAGAAACTTTCACATGAAAGTAAACCCGGAGAAATGCACTTTTGGAGTAACCTCAGAAAAATTGCTAGGGTACTTGGTAACTAAGCGAGGAATAAAAGTGGACCCCGAAAGGGTCAGAGCAATAATGGAGATGCCATCTCCAAAAATACTAAAGGAAGTACAAAATCTGAATGGAATCTTAGCCTCCATGGGAAGATTCATAGCAAGGTCATCGGACAAGTGCAAGGCATTCTTCGACACACTAAGGAAAGGAAGCAGGTTCGTGTGGACCACGGAATGTGAACAAGCTTTCCAAAAACTCAAGGAGTATTTGACATCAGTACCCATCTTACAGAAGTCGGAGCCAGGTGAGATACTCACTTTATACTTAGCGGCAACAAGCTACCTTGTAAGCGCAGTATTGGTACGAGACCAAGGACAAGGAGAAACACCAGTCAACTACATCGGCAAAACACTCAGTCCAGCGGAGCGTAACTACACCAAAGTGGAGCAACTTATATATGCCTTAGTAGTGGCAACACAAAAACTAAGGATATATTTTGACGCACATACCATCCGAGTCTTCACGAAGGCTCAGATAGGTCAAACCTCGATATCACGAAGAAAATTGGAAGGGTGGCAAAATGGAGTGCCATGATCAAATACTTTCACATAATCTTCGAAACTAGAAAGGCTGAGAAATCACAAATCTTTGCAGACTTTCTGGCAGATCTACCTCTCAGCAACGAAGCGGAGATAGACGACATCCCAAGAATAAAGGAAGATAAGCAAGAACCAGAAAATCTGCTGGAACCTCAGAATTCACGAAAATGGGAGATATTCGTAGATGGCTCGTCCAACGGAGAGGGAGCGAGCATAGGGATTGTAATAACAACCCCCACCGGAGATCGACTCATCTACGCATTCAGTGATTCATAGCTGGTCATTAGACAAATCGAACTCAAATACCAAACTTTGGATCCAGTGCTATCTTCGTACTTAAAGGTAGCTTAGGAGCATGCCTGCAATATCAACAACGTAACATTCAGGTAAGTATGTCGAAAGGACAACAAACACGCAGATGCCTTGGCATTTATATCCTCTATGCTAAAAGATAGAAACACCACCGCCGTGCAAATTAGAAGGATCTACGAACCTTCAATAGAAGGACCCATCTCAGACGCTGAAGAGACCTTTGTTTTCCAAACTCGGTCCATGAGAGAAGCTGATAAAGAAGCGAATGAAGAAATGAAAGAATCAGATGACGAATCTGAGGAGTATGACAAGGACCAATCCATGTCAGATGAAGACAATGGAAACGAAGCAGAAGATGATTGGAGGATTCCAATCCACCAGTATCTGGACAAAGGTACCTTACCAGCTGATGTTAAGGAGGCTCGGAAGATCGAATCAAAAGCAACGATGTACAACCTTCGTGATGGAATACTGTAGACGAACATCTTTCGTTAAGGAAGCATTGTCCCATTCCTCACTCATTGGTACATTTTTGCAAACCCATGACCTGAAGTGTGTTGTATCTCATTTGTAGAGGTGATGAGAACATCTTGTAGAAGACTTTGAATTATGTCCCCCAATTCGTGCCAGCTTTGGGAAGAATTTCATGTGAGCATGTTACAGGTCTACACATCTTGATATGAATCATTGGTTCTTAGAGAAATCCGCTTCATGTGTAACACTTCAGAGAATGATTAGTTTATGAAGCCACGAGGATGTTGCTCCACGAGACCGTCGTTGGTCTTGAGATTATGAATGATCACGCTCCAGAGATCATTGTCGATGCTGAGATCAAGGATGGTGTTCCCCTAGAGATTATTGTTGATGCTGATACCACTGTTGAAGTTGCTCCAAAGACCGAAAAGGATAGAACCATGATTATAGATGTAATCTTTGCTCCTTCTTCCAATGAGCCTTTCACATTCACAAACTAGTTGATGAGTTGAGCGTCCGTAAGATGAAGGTGTACTGAGAGTTCAACCTAAATGCTTTTGAAAGCATAACTTTACCACGAACTGGCTTTGTCAGTGAGTCATCATTGTTGCAGTAGATAGCATCAGCAATTTTCGTACTGGATGTGATTGGTGAAGAAAGAAAGTTCATGAATCATGCAGAGGCTTGTGATAGAGAAATCCCATTGATGAAGTTTCACGGAATCGCCTTAGGTTGCCCAGTGTACATTGAAGGAGTTAGTGTCATCCATGTATGAATGATGTTGCATCTGCTTGAGATGTCTTATCATGGGATCTTCGAAGACTTATCGATTGTAGTTTAGTAACACTTTGATCGTCTTTGGTGTTGAATCAATGTGTCATCGTATAGATATTTGTCTTTGAAAATTTGTACTCTTTGATTGGGAGTATAATTTGATGGCTTCTCAGATGCTTGAGCGTTGAAGCGTATACTCCTTAAGCATTAAATGCCTTAGGGGTTTGATTATCTCGGCCCTGGATTTTCTTATGTTGATTGACATCCCCTTCGTTGTGGTATTGGGATTCGACACTTGTGCAGACATCAGAGACTTCTGATTTTGTGGAACACATGGACTCGCAGGAGAAATTCCTAAAGTATTTTTCGCCATGTTTGGACATCATCTCAGTAATAAATGTTTCAATGCTTGATTCGGAGAAACGTCAGATTCAACCACTTGGTAAAATACTAATGCGGTGAAGCTACCATTCATAACATCTTGTAGAGTTGCTAGCATAATTAAGTCCCCATGCTAGGATAGCATGTGAAGAAATAAATGACATAGATATGGAATGAGAATTTCCTGAATGAGGAACCTCTTGATGAATGTCTATGCATCTTTTTGAAGGTTCTTACTTCAACCTTATCAAAGTTTGAAATTCCTCAAAGTACTCTGATGATGGAATGTCCGTCAAACCTTCTGGATCAGAACTTTCTTCGTTGTAGAGATGTGTAACCAAAGGAGCTTTGTAAGTATCCATCTTTTCATCGTGGATCCACGCTCGTCTGAAGGACATGTCATATCCTGGATCTTCCTGATTATACGAAACTTGGTTTCTGTCCAGGTTGGACTTATGTTCACTTTGAGAGTGATGTAGCCATGAGTATTTCCGAGCGCTCCTTGATAGGTGTAGAATACACCGTAATTACTATCTAGTAGTTACGTTTTCTTTGCTATTTTTCTTGTGAATTATGTACTTTACGTGTTTTTTTGAGTTATTAGGTACTCTGGAGTCGCACGGAGGAAAAGAAGTGGAAATCATCCTAATGGAGCCAAAGGGCAAAATTGTCATTTCAAAGCAATAGCGGATACTATCTGGAGCTGAGCTATGGTTAAGGGGTGCAAATCAAGATGGCCCTTATCTGATGAGTGGTGCCTAAAATCACTGTGGTTACCCCTTATCTGTCTTACCCGAGTGGCTATATCCATTTTCATTCTCTTACACCAGCCTTAGATTCAGTGAGAAATAATTTCTCATTATTATCATTTTCAATCTGAAAATCGAGCGAGAGGAAATGAGGCGACCATGAGTTCGATGTGTTGAGAGAAATTCAGGGAGAGATTCAGTGAGAAAGAGAAACTGTTGCTGCTACAGAATGAGGATTTCGGATTCGAGAAGATGGGTTCGATCTGTTGTCGAGGAATCCATGATTGAGGGTTCAGAGAAGTATCTATTGAGAATCAAGAAGAATAGAAGGCTTAGTTGGAGATTGGGTAATGTTAATTGAAGATGAGAAGAGATGAGAAGAAGACTGAATTGAATCTGGAAATAGAAACTAGGGTTTTGAGTTGATGTTCATGGGTTCTTATGGATCTCAGAGATGGAGCTGGAGAGATTAATGTCGAGCTCGAGTGGTAATGTGTTGGTTGTTACTGGTGGCTGGAAGTGAAGATGGTTGTCGATTTGAGGGTTTCACAGAAACAAGGGTTAATGGTGAAATTGATATGTTTCAGCTGGTATCAAATCAAGTTATGAAGAATAGAAGATTCAGGGATTTGCGGTTGTTAAATGGTTGAGTTCTTGTGGTTGAGTTGGGATTTGGGTTTAATGAGTTCCAAGGCAGACTGGGACGATTTCACTGGATTTGATTTGTGAATGGGTTGAATTTGAGCTGCTGAGACTCATGGGGTTTGAAGTTTGATTGGACTCTGATGATTGAATTGGTTGTTGTTGGTGGTGAAGTGCAATTATATGCAGGCTTGCCAATGAATCACAGGGAAAGATTGCAAGGTGTGCTGGCACTAGAAGGGAATGTTCTCCCTTGAGCTGGTGTACAATGGCTGGAGCTGGAAATCGCAGACTGGTTGGAGTTGTAGCTTTCAATTGAAGCAACAGAGAAAATGGGTCTGGTGTTGGCTGTGTGAAGGTTGCACTATGAATGACAAGTTTTGTGGAATTGCAGGTCTGAAATGAGAAGTGGCAGAGGCTCATGGTACTGTGGTACTAGTCCTGAGATGAAGATGGTGCTGGTGCTTAAAAGCTTGAGCTCTGTCGATGGTGTTGGTGGTAACTGAGATGGAGCAGCAGGTACAAGGTGATGGAATATGGTTGAGCAAGGAAGGAGCTGGTGCTGGTGAAGAGATAGGAGCAGCGGCTGAGGCTGAAGAGGGTTGAATCCAGATTTGAGTTGCAATGTGCAGGGAAGAAAATTGGCATGAACTACAATGGGTGTTGTTACTGAAATGAGCATCCGGAGATGGTGGTGAACTGGTGAGGTTCATGGCTCAGATTTGAGATGCAGTCAGCTAGCCCTTGTTGGAGGTACAGAGATAGGTGGATGTGTGTGCTCTTGAGCTTGTGATGTTTGCATAGAAGGTGACAGGCATGAGCTGGGTTCCTGGGATTTGTTGTTGTTGTATGAGCCGATCGAGATGTTTAGCAAACTAAAGGGTGAAGGGTGCAACTGTGACGGGAGTGATAGGGATGGAAGAGTGTTGGTGCGAGAATGAAGGTTGTGATGATTTGGTCTCATTATGAGAAGTGTTGGAAGTTCGAGGCAAGAGCCGCAGACTAACTATGCTCTCAAGGAATGTGATCTAGTGTGCATTACGGGGGAAGATTGAAATGAGTTGTACACAGGGCCATCATGGCTGAAGCACAATCATTGTGCATCACAGCATCTGGCCTGTGCAATGGTTCATGCTAAGCCCAGTCAGGCTAGTTAGCCATGATTCAGATGAGTTAGCCCTAAGCCAGATCTGACTGGTTCTGACTGGCACACCCTGACTCGGTTTGACTCGGCCCGACCGAGCTGACCCGTTGAACCCGACCGAGTTGACTCACTGAACCGGTGGCCGAGGCGGACTTTGCGGTCACCGAGAGGCGTTTTCCGGCGACTTTTCCGGCCGATTAAGCCACAATACCAGATTTCCGGCGACCACTTTTGGGTCATATTTTCTACATGGGTTTCTCCTTCTTATGGGCTTGGTGGATTTTCATCTATTGGACTTTGAAGACTAGACCTAATTTTAGAAGTTGGAGAAAAGCTATAAAGGGAAGGTCTTCTACAACTTATGATACATCTTATTCTTGGGAACTTTGGAGAGCCGTTTTTGTTTACGCTTCTAGGGTTTGCTTTTGTTCATCTTCTTCTTTATTCAACTCATATTTTTGTGATGAACTCCATAGCTATGAGTAGCTAAATTCTCTATTATTGGTTAAGGATGTAGTCCGATTTCTAAAACTTGTGTTTGCTTTATGTATTAGTTTTCTCTCTTGATTATCGTTCAATTCTCTACTGTTTTTATGATCACATGATTGAAGTATTGTGAAAGGATTATGATGTTTGATTAGTTAAGTGGCCAATTAATTGAACTTGCATCTTAGTTCATAGCTATTTTAGGGTTTTTCATCAAGCGATAACCTTGAATACAAGTAGCATGATATGTTTACGGTTTGTAGTGATACACTCTCGTAATCATATGTAGAGTTTGACCATTGTCCGAATTGTTATGTGCAACGCATGACAATTGCATTGATTAGCCTATTTCTGAAACTTAATGCTCCTAGGAATTGAACTTGATTAGCGCAAGGCGTTAGGTTATTCTTTAGGTAGAATTCACATACGCAGCCCTAATGTGTGTGTTGAAGAACTTAGGAAATTAATAGATTATCTTGCTCTCTTGATTCTCTAGGATTTTGATAACACAAGAGATTATCAAAATCGTAATTCTAATCGTATATGCAATCACATGTCTAAGATTGAAGATGAATTCCTTGACCAATATCTCTCTCTATTGATTACTTTCTACAATTTACTTTGCTTTTTATTTACTTTTATTGCTTACATAAAATTCAGAAATCCCCCCAATTGGTTACTTTAAGAAATTGATTACGAAATAACTATAATCGCCTCTCTGTGGATACGAACTCTTTCTTATCATATACTTTAGGAAAGTGAAATTATTTTTGACGCATACGACAGCGATCACTCCTTCAAGGTCTCTGATTGAGATAGGAGCATGAGTATCTTCTTGTCGAGTGATGCCTGCGGCTCTGAGGGTTTTCAGTGGAATGATGTTGATGGCGGTGCCAGCATCGATCAACGTTCTTCCAAATTCGTTTCTTATGAGATTGACTGTGGTAGGCAGTCCCCAGTTGTACATATCTTGGTTTGTGGCTGGAGGCTCAAGAAGTATTCCCGGAATGGATTTCTTGACACGATGTGGTTCAGTGCTGTGAACATGTCTCTCCTTTGTGCCTTCGGTAGATAGAGCAATTCTACAGATTTTCTCGAGCAACGATTGAACTGTTTCTTTGAATTCAGATAGCGCAAGGTTTTGACTGGAGAGGATTCTTGTGTACTCCTGGGATTCTCCATTTCTTCTTATGTTGGCTCTCTCTTGATGAACGACAATTTGATCGCACTATCTTAAACCCAAACTTCCAGTAACTCGATCACTCCTTCATGAGACGAGACAAGTTTAAGTCTGTCCGATCATTTCCCGTTCGATGCCGGGTCGAGGTTTGTGCAAGATTAGTTATCCTTCCGTGATGCTTTTGTAGGATGAAATGTTGGATGTCGCATGTTTGAGCATAAGCTTTCCTTTTTCCTCCTTGAGCAACAACGTTCATGGAAGGTTGGACATTGTACTGTTTGTTGATCAGGCGTCGGCTTCTCCGAGGTTCCTCGACCTTGTAGAATTTGCTCAGTAAAGCAGGTGTAGTAGTCGCTGATCGTTTGGCTGCTTCATGAAGTTCTGAGAAAGTGTGGAACCGGAGGTTTTCCAGCGAGGCTCTGTAGACCGGGATCATTATGTTGATGCACAAGTCTACAAGTTGCTGCTATGTGACGTTTGGGTCGTGGCAGTCCAAGGATTGAACTGTGAACCATTTCAAATAATCATCAGGATGTTCGCTTCTCCTTTGAAACATCCTTCCTAAATCAGAGAGAGTGATTTGCTCTTACACGAAGAAGTATTTTTTGTAGAAAGCAATAATAATTTCTCTCCAATCAGTGATACTTCCCGGTGCGATGTTGTTGTACCAGGTGTATGCTCTGCCTGTCAGAGACTTTGAAAATTCCTTTAGACAGACGACATGTTGTACTCGTGTTCGCCCAATAATTCCAGAAACCGAGAAATATGTTTTTGAGTATTGCATGTTCCATCATAAAGAATGAATGTTGGAACGGTATAACCTTTGGAAGAGGAATCCTATGTATGGAAGCAGGATATGAAGGTTGGTGAAGATGGACAGATGATGCCTTGTCTTTTCCTCGATCCTCAAAAAGTGCTCCAGGTCTTCACGAGTGATGAAACTTTGCGGGTTCCATTCTTTGGAGAGTCATCCGCAGCTTTATGAATTCTTCATGCCAGTTGAAGATGTTTCTTTAGATTTTCCTTTCTCGCGTTGAGGCTGAGTTCGTTAGACGCGAGATTATCTGTGAGAGTTTTGAGATAAGCACACAACTCTTTCTGTGTTGCAGCTACGTCAGTATGAACCTTCATGAGATCAACTATGGTAGGATGATTTCCTCTGGTTTCTTCAGGAGATCAACCGAAGAGTGGATTGTTGATGGCGCCAGTGCCGTCACTTGCAGGGGTGATCACTGGAGCATCAGTGCTTGGAGGAGTGGCATTAGCAGTACTACTAGAGCTTGCGATGTTAGGATCGGGTTTTGAACCCGGATTGGCAGACCTAAGACCGACCATCTTTGTGAGAATTGAGATTGTAACCGAGTGAATGATCTCCCACTGTGGTCGCCAATCTGTAGATGGGGAAAAACTATTTGATGGTTTTTAAGGAATTGAGGAGACGACCGTACGGAGGGGACTCCCTGAACCGAGCGAAATGTTCAACCTCACACAGATGCACCGCTGCAAAGGGGGTGCTTTGAATTCGAGAGATCAATCTGTAGTACTCCGGCCTAAACCAAGACAATGGCCGTTCCAGAGTAAATTCGGTCACAAGAGAGGATGGGATGATCTGTAGGAGGGAAGCTAAGAAATGTGTGGAATCAACGGTAATCAAAGATTGTAGGTGCGTTGTGAATTCTGAATAAGATAAGTTTTGAATGATTGAAATTGATCCATTTAGAGTAATTGCTCAATTGATGAGTTGTTGATCTTGTATTGTCAGTGAGACGTGAGATTCTTGTTGTTTCAATCATGATTCAGAGATTTATTTATATTGCTGGAATTGTAGACACCATGATCCCATGAAGTGTGACAGTTGATAGAATCAAGAAGTGGGGAAATGGAAATCGTGTTTGAAACCAGTTGATCATCATGCGGAGACTTGGTCGATTTTCCATCCACTACTTGCTCACATTCCATCGTGTGTTTGAACACACGTGCTGTAAACCGCCAAACCAAAACCTTAGTTGATATCCCCCATGTGACACGATTGATGTCTCATGTGATTGTGGAGTCTGCAAGGCAGACGTGTATTTAGTTAGTCAATTGCTGACTTCATGACTTCATGGGACGATGAGTCCTTGTATTGTTGAGTCGAACGTGATTTGAAAATGTTCGAGACTCATGAATTGAACATGTCTCCATTGAGACGAGAGGTATAATTCTGACGTTGAGGTGAGAAAGTGTTGCTCATTATTGAATATTGATAGTTGAACCAATATTCCATGGTTTGAGCAAATATTGCTCGTCTGAGCAAGTGTTGCTCGTCTGATGAATTATTGGTAACGTGACCAAAATAAGACATTAATTAAAATACTGGTAGTTGAACCGAGCATAATTAATACGAATAATGATCATGAGATCGTCATAAAATTATTAGTGTTTGAATCTGGAATTATGATCCTTGGACCCAGAAACCCTAATTTGATCAATTGATGACCAGTTGATGGTTTATTTGAAAATTAACCATGGAATGAAGGAGAACCGGCTTCATGGGACCATGGGTCGACCATGTAGCTCCCATATGTTCGTGTGAGCAAATACCAAGGCCTCTTGAAGAGTTGGTGATTTGTTAATGAAAGAATGATCAAATCTTTGGTTTAATCATTTATTCGGAAAAATGCTCGTCCGAGCCTTAGGTGATAAAACCTAATTAATTATGAAAAGATGAAGGACCGACCAAGGGGGTTATGAAATCGGCCCTAGGTGGTCCGGGATCAGGACCGACGATCATTCCATGAAAATCCGAGAATTATTTGGAAGAGTTTTGGACCTAATACGTGCAATTGCGCAAATTAGGTCAAATTGTGTAAATACGCGGACCGGCTCTTGCGAGCCAAAGAGCCAACCTTGGTCGGTCAAGGTAACATGCTCATGTCACCAAAGTGTTCGTATCTCAGTTCTGAGAATTTTGATATTTTCAGATGTGCATTTGAGCAATCATTTGAGAAAATATGAAGAAATCAGGGGTTTTTGATGAAACCGTCAAAACTTCATGAGATGAAGGAAAAATAATAAAAAAGTGAAGGAATCACGAAGTATGGGACCGGACGTGTCCAAGGCATGGCCGGCCGGCCGGCCAAAGGGCGTAATCCCACACGTTTTTCCCAATTTTTATAATATTTTCATGATTTTAGGGAAATATGATAAAACCAAGGAATTTGTTAAAACCGAGTTTTGTTGAAATCAAAGAGTTTTGTCGAAATCAAGGAGTTTCCATGAGATGAGGAAAACATGAAAAAATAATAATAATAAAATAAAGGACGTGTGGGACCGGCTTGAGCATGGTTGGCCATTAGGGCCCGGTCCGTGAGTTTTTCCCTAATTTTATGTATTATTTCATGATTTAAAGGAATTTTCATAATTTGAAGGAAATATCATGAAATCAAGGAATTTCATGGGATTAAGGAAACATAAAATATAATAATAATAAAATAGGGTATGTGGGGCCATCTTGGGCGTGACCGGCCGGCTGGGACCGGTCCCACGGGTTTCCCTAATTATTATTTTCATGGGATTAAAGAAATATCATGAGATTAAGGAGTTTTTCATGAAATTAGGGAAATAATGAGGAACCATGAGGTGTGGGGCCGGCCAGGATCAAGGCATGACTGGTTGGCCAATAATCACGACCCCATAATATTTTCCCTAATTTTATATTATTTCCTTGGTGTGAGGGAAACACCATGAAACTAAGGAGTTTCCTCAAAATGAAAGATATTTGTTCAAGTGAAAGGATTTTCATGAACTCAAGGAAAATAACAAAAAATATGATAAGAATATGAAACTGGCGAGGGATTGACCAAGGCACATCTGGCCGGTCAGTGGGCCCATGCTCCCAGCGCCTTGGTCAATTTTTAATTATTTATTATTTTCCTTCATATTTTGCATAGGTTCATCCTCTCGTCGTATTTTAAAATACTTGTTCGTACGGTGATTGTTAGTGCATCATCGTCGAGTACACTTGCACCATTTGGATCGGGGCTTACTCGGAGGTAGCTCAGATGCCCGTAATGTTGAATATTTATTACTAACCCATGGAATTCTGCTGGGAAGAACCATGGATTGAAGTAACGAAATATTACAAAAGTATTTGAATAATTTCAGAAAATATTTGAATATTTTGTAAATTTGATGGATGAATCCAAGAATTTAAGAATAATTAATTGATGGCTCTATACTATGAGCAAAGTTGTCTAGGAGCATTAATTATTCTGATATGAGATTGATGGAGCTTCATATCCTTTATATAGTCAGGGAAAACTGTTGTTTGTATCTTGAAGTTATCGCTCTATACTAGCAGAGCAAGCTGTCTAGGAGCCGTCAATCTCGTGATTCTATATAGAAATAATTACTGAAGTGTTCAGTATTCATGAGATATGTTGTTGTCCATCCGAGAGACTACATATATGTATATACTCTGAGAGACAGTATTATCAGTCAGAGGTTCGATGAGAGACCTGTGTCTCAATACTCACGTTTGATTGCTGGATCAGAAGTTCGTATAATTACGGGTTTACGATTTTAGCCTCTGTCGAAAATCCATCATCTACAGATAGATAAGAATAAGTATTGTGCTCATCATCAAGATCATGTAAACAACACGGACTCTTGTCGTACGCTTGCGGCTGAAGTCTAAAGAATGGTTGAAGACGGGATGCTGCAGAAATACGTGAAGAAGGATCTAGCACGGGTCAACATGTTAGATCTATGAGAGATCAGAGTAAGCCATGCAAGAGTCAATTCAAGATCATATCTGGAAATGGAGAGGATTCCCGAAGGAGTCAAGGAAGAGAAAAGGTAAAGTTTCCCGGTTTAAACATCGGACTCGGAGAACTTTTCAAGAAGATTAAATACTTGCTTCCAGTTATGAAGCCATTGCCGGTAGAAACAAAATATAAGAGAGGTATGAATAAGTATTGTGCTCATCATGAAGATCATGGAAACAACACGGACTCTTGTCGTACGCTTGCGGCTGAAGTCTAAAATATGGTTGAAGACGGGAAGCTGCAGAAATACGTGAAGAAGGATCTAGCACGGGTCAACATGTTAGATCAATGAGAGATCAGAGTAAGCCATGCAAGAGTCACTTCATCTTCAAGAAAGGCACATGAAAATGCGACCCGACTGAAGTTGCGTCACATCCATGAATGGCGAATATCGAACAAGGTTGATTACGCCAATATAATTGGTACTGAAACTCTAGAAGAATGGAAAAATGAGATATTTTTTTTGTACGCAGATCTTGATGGAGTTTATCAGCCACATAACAATGTAATTTTTATCTTAGCTCTCATTGGAATGTACAAGGAACGTCGAGTTCGAGTCGATACTAGAAGTTCAATTAGTGTCATATTCTCCGGAGCGTACTTTTCAATGAATTTGAATGAGGGTCAAGTTGAAGCTGACGATAATCCGATCATCGGATTCAGTAGTGAGACGATGACAGCAATTGGAAGAGTAAGTTTACCCACGATTGTGGGAGTAAGAACAGTTATGCAGTACTTCTCATTGCTAGATTCTCGCTTACCTTATAATGTCATTTTAGGACGTGATTGGATTCTTGCAATGGGAGCGGTGACTTCCACTATTCACCAATGCTTGAAATTCATTACTCCGACAGGGGTGATGAAGGTTAGAAGCGATCAGGTGGCATCTCATAAATATCATGAAAGCGCAATGGATGAGTATTGAAAGTCTGAACTTAAGGGTTCAGATATACTCCAACTCGAAAAGAAAGCATAGCAATCACAGTGCTTCCCAACCTATTATCAAGGAAGATTAAATGAAGGTCCTCCAACTATTGAGGAGTTGGTAGAAGTGCAAATTGGGAATCAAAAGGAGCATACAACGTTTATCGGAGCAGAACTACCGTTAGGCAAAAGTGAGAGCTTGATTACCCTGTTGAAGAATAATATAGATGTGTTCGCTTGGAGCCTCGGAGACATGCCAGGTATTGATCCTCCCATCGCGTGTCATCGGTTGAATATCAGTGAAGGATATAAGACAGTAGGACAAAAGCCACGAAAGATGGCTCCTGAATGGAAAGCAAAAGTAGAGATTGAAAGACTGCTAGAGACCAAGATCATCAAACCTGTTAAATATCCAAAGTGGTTAGAAAACATTGTAGCAGTTCCGAAGAAAAACGGGAAAATAAGGGTATGTATCGATTTTACAAACTTGAACAAGGCATGCCCAAGTGATCCTTATACAATGCCTAGGATTGTCGATTTGGTGGATACCACCCAGGGTTACGGTATATTGTCATTCATGGACGGTTTCTCTGGTTACAATCAAATACCATTATACAAGGAGGATCAGGAACATATAGCTTTCATAATAGACAAAGGGATATATTGTTACCTCGTCATGCCTTTCGGATTAAAAAAAGAAAGAGCAACATCTCAATATCTTGTAGATGAAATGTTCAAAGATATGATTGGAAAAACAGTCGAAGTTTACATCGACGACATGGTGTTCAAATCCAAGTAGAAGGAATCTCATCTTTAGGACCTGAAAAGAACCTTGTAACGATTGCGACAATATGGAATGCAGCTGAATCCCTCTAAATGTTCTTTCAGACTCATGTCTAGGAAGTTTCTCGGGTACATGATGACACAAAGAGAAATTGAAGCCAATCTAGAAAAAATTAGAGAAATATTAAAGATGTCATCACCGAAAAATGTAAAAGAAATGCAAAGACTTACTGGAAGATTGGCCGCTTTGAACAGGTTTATTTCGCCAGCATCTGATAAGTGTAGATCCTTTTTCCAAATTCTAAAGAAGGCAAAAAATTCACTTGGAATGAGGATTGCGAGCATGCTTTCAACGAAATAAAAAGGTATTTAACTTCTCCTCATGTGCTCACAAGCCCGAAGACGGGATAAACCATTTATATATATCTGGCTGCAAGTGAATATGTTGTGAGTGCCGTCTTATTCGTCTGAGATCCTGATGAAAAACCAATCTACTTTGTTAGCAAATAATTAACAGACGCAGAGACGAGGTACTCAAAAAAAAAAAAAAAAAATGACACTAGCTCTTATGCATGCATCAAGGCGCCTAAAGCCATATTTTGAAGGAAGACGACTAGTGGTATACACCGAATATCCACTTAAGAAAGTATTGGGAAGAACGGATGATTCAAGCAGGCTAGCCACATGGGCTACTTACCTTGGCACATACATCATCGATTATGAACCAAGGACAGAATAAAAAGGGCATGCTATAGCATCGTTGATGGAGGACTTCCAAGTGGATGATATTGAGATTTCTGAGTCCATTATCGACGAGGAGATCCTACATGAAGCAGAAAGTGTGTTACCAATCCCATTGCCAAGGGAACATGTGAAAGTGAGTAAGAAAGCTTCGAAAGAAATAGATGTGCAAACGAGTATCAAAGACTCAATGTTGATATCTGAGAAGGACAGTGGGATATGGAAGATCTACACTGATGGATCGGCAAGCACCGACGGAGCAGGCGTTGGTTGCGTACTAGTTTCCCCAAAAGGATTACGAATAGAAAAAGCTAGCCGACTAGGGTTTACAGCTTCAAACAATCAGGCTGAGTACGAGGCTACAATCTCGGGACTGAAAACCGCACTTCACTTGGGGGCGCGGAAAGTCATACTTACAACCGACTCAAGGTTAGTTGCCAATCGGTTTACCGGTGCATACAAAGCCAGGAATGAGAAGTTAGGTTCTTATTTAGAATATATAAGTGAATTGGAAAAAGAGTTTGAAAATTTCAGTATCGAACAAAAGCCAAGACTTGGGAACAGGCATGCAGATGCCCTTACTAACCTGTCAACAACAGTAGAGTCAGATACAACTCGGTTAGTCGTAGTTGATTTCCAAGAATTTCCTAGCATTCACAATATTGTTGTCGCTGCACATAGAATTTGTGCAAAGGAAAATGAGAGTGGCTCGTCCGAACCGCAACACGATCCTATGGATACTGATGAAACCCACAATGATCAATTCGAAGACTGGAGACAGCCGTACATTCGTTACCTACAAACACATGAGCTTCAGATGATAAATACAAAGCCGGAAAATAACAAAAACTGCTTGGAGATACACTATGATAGAAGGTGAACTCTATAAGAAACCTATCGCAATGGAACCATACCTGCAATGTGTAACTCGAGATACTGGGAAGCAGTTGTTAGCAGAGGCACATGAATGATTCTTTAGAAATCATTCTGGAGGCAGAAGCCTGGCACACATATTGCTGTCTCAAGGGTATTTTCGGCCATATATGCAAAATGACGCGAAGGAGTACACGAAAAAATGTGTGGCATGTCAGCTACATGGCCCTCTAATAAAGAGACCGGCAAATGAGATACATCCAGTTATGAGCCCATGGCCATTCAGCAAATGGGGTTTAGATATTGTAGGTCCATTCCCCATGGCACCTGGGGGCGTCTAGTATTTGTTAGTGGCAACTGACTATTTCACTAAATGGGTGGAAGTAGTAGCAGTGGTAAGAACGGATGCAGTGCACGTCCGCAAATTCATCTGGGAAAACATTGTCTGTCGGTTCGGCGTACCAACAATGATCGTTTCTGACAACGGAAAGCAGTTCGACTATGAAACAATCAAGTCGTTGTGTGAAGGATTGTACATTAAACACGACTTTTTTACTGCGTATTACGCGCAAAGTAACGGATAAGCAGAAGCGACAAATAAGGTTATCTTGGATAATTAGAAGAAGACCCTAGATAAAGCCAAAGGAAGGAGGACAAAAATTTTACCTGGAGTTCTATGGGCGTACAGAACAACACCAAGGCGATCAATAGGATTCTCACCCTTTACGCTAGCATATGGAACAGAAGTCGTACTTCCTATAGAGCTACTGGTCCCAACTACAAAACTCTAGCGGTGCGTTCAGGCCAGAACTCCGAAATTCTTTCCAAGGATAGGGAATTCATGGATGAAGTCACGGATGAAGCTTCAAGAAGACTAGCAATTTACCAACAGTCCATGAAGCAGCAATATAATAAAAAAGAGAAACCTATTATAGGGGCTCCAAGAAAAGAGTTTTGAGGGCTCATAAGGATTCAAATATCCTACAATGAAGATAAGGGACCTAATTCATAAGAAAAATACTAAAATACCCTTAACATATTAAATATTGAAAACCTAAAACTAATTTGTTTTCATTCCTCTCCTTTAATTCTTCCATTTTCTTCTTCCCCATCACCTCCATCGCTTATTTAATCGAAGAATCTCAATAATTCATTATCGATTAACACCATTTAATCCACCCGCAATGACTTCAATAAGGTAAAAATCAAAAACCCATCTTATTTAATTGGTTTCAATGCATGGATAAACGGAATCGATCGAATTGGGTTTTGAAAAAAGCATTTGAAAGCGGTCTACGGTGGGAAATATGAATTTTCCCAATCAGAGACTGAAGCTATCTGGTTGGGAAGTATGAATTTTCCCAACCGTAGATCATCTCTGATTGGGAAATATGAATTTTCCCAACCGTAGGAAAAGATCAAAACATTTTTGCAAAAATAAGTGATGGGTTTTCTTACTTTTTTCTGTTTATGATCGTCATCTTCCTCACGACGGAGAAGAAGAAGAGATAAAGAAAAATAATAGGTTTTTTTTTTATGATCACCATCTTCATCATGATTTATGAATGAGAAGACAATAGATTTAGTTTTTTTTCATCATTTTCATCATGATTTATGAATGAAAAGAGAAAGAAAAGATAATAAATTTAATTTTATAATTCATGGAGGGTATTTTAGCCATTACAAAAAATAGTTAGATATGGGATTTTGTTGATTACTATTTCATAACCCGATTTTATCATCTTATGAGCCCTCAAAACCAAATATTTGGAGCCCCTATTATAGGTTTCTAAAAAAGTTTGTGAAAGATCATTCTTGCGAGGAGAACAAGTTTCGAGGAAAACTAGGCCAAAAGCGTTAGATCCAAACAGTGGGAAGCTGAGAGAAAATTGGGAGGGACCTTACTTAGTCGAAAGACCCGCTAGCGGTGGTGCTTACTGGTTAAGAAACATTAATGGAAAGATGGAGCCCAAGCCGTGGAATTCCTAACCTGAAAAAGTATTTCCATTAATGTAATTTTACATTCAAATTAATAAAGATCGCATTTCTTCAACAAGTTGTGTCTACAATAAGAAGTGTACTTACCAAAGTGATGGAGTGAAAGGCAACGAAAGTGCCTAAGCGAAATCGGAGTAACTGGGCAATTAAAGTGCCTAGTTAGATACAGAGATACCTGCATTCAAATAAGGTAAGTCTCTGAAGTCGCTGTTAAATTCTTTGAGCCAAACAACACATTGTCGCACACACATTTGCAGAAGGATATACTTCAAAAAAAAAAAAAAAAATCTAGTAAGAAGAAAAATAAGAAGTTACCAAAAGAAATTTCTATTTAAGAGAAATAATAGTAATAATAAAAGAAAAATACTGGGGTAGTCCTTATTTCCTACGATAATAAATAAATCAAATTGCTAGAAATGGGAAAAACAAGTATAAAGAGCAGCCTAAGCGTCTTTGGGACTGGGCTTCTCAGGTTCATCTTCATCGTCAGCGTCTTCTGCATCACTTTCTTCCCCATAATTAAAGGTGTCCAGGAAGACATTGTCAAAAGCAATATTGAGTTTTTCACGAAGATCGGTTATTTCTTCCTGAAGGGAATCCGCATCTCTTTCTCTTGTCTCCAAGTCGCCAATCCTCTCATAGAGTCTTGAAGTCTCCATCTGTTCCTTCACCAATTCAGCTTCAAGAGAAAAAATTCTTCCGCGAAGCCTTACAATCTCACTTTGATAATTGTCCGAGGTGAGACTTATGACCATGTCCCTGTTAATTGCAAAAAAAGGTCGTCTGCAGTTCCCCAGCATGTCGACATAGTAGTAATCCCTAAAACATAAGTGGGGTTAGCTGACTTTAATAATGATATTAAATCGGAATGGTATTATGTTCACAAACATACCTCGACTAGGCTTTGCATAGTACTGTCAATTGCATAGGAAAAGTCGTCGACGGAGTTGACAGCCCTTTGATCAAATGGCAGCATGTAACATTTTGCAATCGCTCGGGCGATGGACTTTCATTATAAGTTAAAGGTTCCCCATTTGGTTTTGGTGTAAATACATCATCGCCTTTGGATGGAGGAGGAGGCGTTGATGTATTTACACCAACTATCTTGAAACCAAATGGGGAACCCGTAACTTATAATGACTCGGCCCTGAAGGACAAGTCCATCGCCCGAGCGATTGCAAACTGCTGCATGCTGCCATTTGATCAAATGGTTGTCAACTCCGTCGACGACTTTTCCTATGCAATTGACAGGACTATGCAATGCCTAGTCGAGGTATGTATGTGAACGTAATACCATTGCGATTTAATATCATTATTAAAGTCACGTAACCCCACTTATGATTTAGGGATTACTGCTATGTCGACGTGCTGGGGAACTGCAGACCTCTTTTGCAATTAACAGGGACATGGTCATACGTCTCATGGTGCCGACTAAGGGGAAGGTGGCCTACGCTTTCCCGATGGTATTCTTCCCCCAACAGAAATCCTTACGGTGAGTCTTTTGTGTTCGTATTTCTTGGCTTGGTTGTTGCTTGAAGTGTTCAGGATATTGGAGGAAGACATTCTGCATGTGTATATATGAACAACCATATATCAGAGACGGAAAAGCATGCAGTCATTTTTATTAAGGACGTAATCTAGTTACGTAGTTGCAAAAGAAGCCGTAGGAATTAAAGGATCCAGAGAGTCAGTATTTTTTAATCAAATAAAGGGCGACAAAACGACTGCATCTTACAAACATCATATCAAGTATATTAAAAAGATAGTACCAAAGAAGTTTTGGAAATCAACACAGTGAGTCATTATGTTTAATCAGAAAGAAGGGACATAGATGGGGCAAGTCAACAGAGGCCTTGCAAACATCATGGATTACGATCGGACATAAATAAAAGAAAAGAAAATGCGTAAGTTAGTGCATTTCGTTACGACAAAGCTAACTGGAAAGAGAAGCTGCATGTATGTTACGAGGATTAATGATCACCTTGCTAAAGTTTAACGAGCAGAGAAAGGCTAAACAAGCTGCAAATTAAAACAAAGAGCTAAAGTTGAAGGCAGACAAATGTAAGCTATTGCTGTTGGAACAAAGGAAATAAAGATCAAATAATTGTAATCAGGTGAAAAGTTGAGGAACTTACTTGAAGAGACGGGAGGCGCAGAACTTTAATTGTGAGAAGAAAGAAACTATACTTGAGTATTTATACGCCAAAATTAGGGTTGTGTATAAGATATATATATCTGGGATTTCAAAAGATCTGGATATCATCAAATGTTTCATGGTGAAGAGTACGTGTATTTGTTGAATACTATATTCCGGATGAAACTCATCAGACGTGGATAAATTTTCACACCACAGAGAACGTCAGGAGGTGGTACGTGGGCTAAGAAGTTATTCACGCTGGCGGAAAAATATGCCCGACTGGATCCTCTCATAGGAAAGTGCACGCGCTTACGGCTTACTTAATGTTTACCACGGACATTTCTGGACCTATTATGTCAAGCATATGATGCCATGTGTGAAAGGGTGAGAGGGTCCCTCCATTCGACAGTAAAACTTCGATAAATTAATAGCGACGAGACGAAAGAAATTATTATTTTAACGAAGTTATTAATTTATCGGGTTCAAATTTAACTTATCCAAGCCTAATTGGGATCAGAAAAATTTATTATTTTAACGAAGTAATTAATTTATCGAGGATTAATTTATCGAAGTTCTACTGTATTAGCATTTCACTTCCCAACTGAGTTGGTTTATTGAACCTGTACCGACACGTGTTCAAATAGGGATGATTCCCTCCTATACGCTAGATTTGAATCGAATCATTAGAATTCAGTTTCACGAACAGATACCGAGTGACACGGAAGTTCCTAGAATGATTTAAGTAGCGTTCTCGCCACAACAATCAGCCCAGCCGCTGTTTTTCTTAATCCTTCAACCAGTTAGTTGAGGATTAAGAGGGGCGATGTTTGTACCGTACTGAAACGGTATACGGATAGTGGCTTATTATTGAAACCCATTTCTTCGTTTATTATAAAAACACAACTGATTTATTTGGGAAGCTCCGATGGCTTATTATTGAAGCTCATTTCGTTTATTATAGAAATATAACTTGTTTATTTGGGAAGCCCAGTTAGCTTATTATTGAAGCCCATTTCGTTTATTATAGAAACACAACTGGCTTGTTTGGGAAGTCCAGATGGCTTATTATTAAAGCCCATTTCGTTTATTATAGAAACACAACTGGCTTATTTGGGAAGCCCAGTTGGCTTATTTTTGAAGCCCATTTGGTTTATTATGGAAACCATTTTTGCTTAGAACCGTATTTCGAGGACTACTCAAAAATGGTGGGGGACTACTCTCCATTTTTTGGGGTGGATATTAGAAGTAATAATGAGTTACCCCTTATCTAAGTTTTTTTTAATACCAAACTTGCCTTGGTAATTAAATTAGTGTAATAATTAGTGAGTTAATTAATGATTAGTGGGATTAAATTGGCTTATTGAGGGATTAGTGAGAGGGAGTAGATGGCGGTGGTGGTGATTTGAGGTGGCCGGTGGTGGTGGTGGTGATTTTGTTTAACCGCCACCTCTATATATAACTCCCTCTCATCTACTCCCATCACCACCGACCACCTCATAGAACAATTATTGAGAGGGAGTAGATGAAGATGAAGGTGATAATGAGAATGAGGGTTTTGGAAGAAAAAAATTTAAGATCTTTTTCTTTAAGAGCCACAACAAGAGTATGATGTTTTGGGTACTCATGGAAATTTCAAATTTAGTTAACGGTGCTTGAATTGGCCAAAACATTCCTATAAATGAACAATTTACAAATTAATTTTGGTTTGGTTAAAAAAGTTCGGCTACAAAATATGAAGAATAGGTAGTCGAACTCATCTGCAAGTGTAGTTCGGCTAATATTTCTGAAAACACAGGTAGCCGAACTCAACTTTAATGGAGTTTTCAGAGAAAAGTTCGGTTAGGAGATGAAAACTGCGACGTAACCGCACTAGGAGTTCGTCTAGGAAAAAAAATTGCGACGTAACCAAACTCAATATGCAGGTTTTTCAGAGAAAAGTTCGGTTAGGAGTAAAAAATTGCAATGTAACCGAACTTTGTTCGATGTAACCGAATTTTTTGCGACGTAACCGAACTATGAGTTCGTCTTGGACCTTTTTTTTTCGACGTAACCGAATTTTTCTCTGAAAACAAAAACCTCCATTAAAGTTGAGTTCGGCTAGTTCGACAAAAATTTTCACATAATTCCTAGCCGAACTTCTCTCTCTAACTTCCATTTTCAACTCATTTTGATGATTACTTCTCATTTTTTCAACGGAAAACGAATGAAAAGTAATGGGTTTGTTATAATTTTGATTCTGATTTTGTTTTGTTAATGATTTAAATTAAGCTATATATAGAGGTGGCGGTGGTGGTGATTTGAGGTGGTCGGTGGTGGTGAGCGGTGGTGGTGATGGGAGGAGGTATATATATATATAGGTGGTGGTGATGGGAGGAGGTGATTATATATATAGGTGAAGGGTAGGTTAGTCATTTCCACACTTTAGGACACCCCTTATAAGTATAGGGTAGATATTTCTATCACAAAGTAGTCCCCCACCATTTTTGAGTAGTCCCCAAAAAACGGTTCCTTGTCTTGTAATATAGAGAAAGAGGAGAAGAAGACACAAAGTAAAAGGGGAAAAGAGATAGAGAAATTCTATTAATGTGTGTGTAGAATACAATGTTTAAGCCTCTATTTATAAAGATATAAGACTTGGTGTCTAAGATATGTAAACCCTAAACTTAGACACGAAGGGAATCTTAGTAAATAAACAATGGTTTATAACACTCCCCCTGATGACCACTGTGGCTAAGTCATTACAAGCATACCAGGAAAAACTCAAAAGAGAAAAACCTGAAATTGCATAAGCATGTAAAGACTCAGACAGTGTTGGACACGCATATGTTGCCTCGTTAAAACCTTGACAAGGAAAACTCAGTGGGACAAAACCTTGACGAAGGAAAAAGAGTACAACGTGATAAAGTCCCGCAAAATACCTTTTACTATGAGGCTCCCCCAGATAAGTACTTCATTTGAATCTTGGCTTGCAAATCTTCGAGTCGACACTTCCCAATTTCGATAAAGGAAATTCTTGAATGCTTGAGATATCAATGCTTTTGTGAGAAATCTGCCAGTCGATAAAGTCTTCTTTTGTGTTAGTCTTTTAATAGTGGTGTTCTCGAGTCTTCATGTTTCTTTCAATACATTAAGTACTTGAGTCTTGGATTGCTAATTTCTTGGAGAGGATTTGCAGAAATAGTTGATGTAGTTTCTTCAACAAAGTGCCAAGATATGAATACGTTATCATACGTGAACAAAAATCGTATTTGTGAAAAGGAAATCCAAATTCTTAGGAGATGATTAAGTTGATTTGGTTTAATCAAATGTGGGCATCCAATAAACAACCAAATTGATATAACTCCCCCTTGGATGACCATCATGTTGAATTAAATTGCCTCACTAAAACCTTGCCAACAAACCCGATGGGAAAAAATTTGGACGAAGGAAAAAGAGCACAAATATCAATATTTTAAATAAAATAATTAAATGTCAACAAGATGTTGCCTCATTAAAACCTTGTCAGGAAAACCTCATGGGACAAAACCTAAAACGAAGGAAAAGGAGTACAACTTTTGACGATTTATGGATGCTAACTCAACTATATGAGTATTACAGAAAATGAGCATCAAAATTATAACTTTAGTCTATCTCAAAGACGAGTTTAAGCTAGCATAATTCTAACTGCAGATTTAATAAAGAAAGAAAGAAAATAGAATATACGCTGCTAAAGCGTGGATTTTGGTGTTTTTAAAGGACTCCTCAAGAGACCTATGAAGTTGATATGATCAACTCGTTAATCCGGATTTTTGGTTTTGTACCAAATTTCTAAAAACACAAAGGATTGTTAAATCTAACGTAAGCGAGTCAGTTGGCTGCCTGAATATAATTTTAATCCACCAAGGATTACAAATTCGATAATTTTCTCCAACCACATCTTGTGTGAATGCAATACGAGTCCTTCAAGACTACCACGCAAATGCATCATATAAGAAGAACAAAGTGTTGATGAACCAATCCTAGGGTTTGAGTAAAAATAAATAAATAATAAAACCCTTGAATCGTTGTAGAACGATAATATTTCTCATAGAACGCATCATGACAACACCATCTTATAAATAATCGGCTAGGCAATTTTAAGGTGTTAAGTCTTGGATCCAAAAATTGCGTCAATCGAGAAATTAATCCAAATTAATTTGGATTGTATGCCAACCAATCACATATGTCGATATTTCTCCGCAGAGGGGTTAACAACCACCATTTTTTATTATTTTAGTAGCTACTGTGAATAATCGACAATCATATTAGCTTTTTATGATCCCACATAATTATCAAATGTATGCATACACTGAAAAATTCAATCAATATTGGTACCAGCGCCCGTGGGCATTATAATCTCCTCATATTCAAGTGAGAAGATATTATAATTGAGAATGTGAATTCGGTACACTCAATTGGAGCATTACTTGTAGCCTCTTATAGAACACTACATATATGCTAGATGTGACTGTATTTCCTCTTAAGAGGCAAAAGCTTATATAAAAGCAAAATGAGAAATTTCACGCCAATCAAATAATGACAGCCTAAATCAAATTGATTGTGATGGGAGAGATATTTATATAACTTTTAAGTTAATGAAAACCAACGTCCTGTAGTGCATAATCTCTCCATAATTATGGCGTAAATATTTTCATTCATATATAAGTTTTATAAAGTATTATCCTATTAATTCGAGACATATACTTATGATGATTTCTGGATTTTAAGAAAACCACGTTGGACAAGATATATTGACTTCAAAAGCCATAAAAAAAATGTCCAAAAAATTGTAGTTCATACAAATTAAAAATCAACCATGGATTTTATTGGTTACAAGCAAAATATGGAAATAAAATATCCAATTTCGTGACCTCGAGGGCCAACGAGATAATGGTTTAGATTGAAGTTATTGGACACTCTATTTATCAAAAAAAAAAAAAAAAATCAATCAAGATCGATATATATAGTCACTACAAGGACTAATGATATTGGCTAACAAGCCGGGTGCGCACCCATTGATCTTGAATGTCCAATTATATTCTAATTCCAATTGGAACAATCCCAAAATTTGGAGATAATTACCACGAAGAAAATTAAAATTGCAAAAAAATCCAACAAGAATGCAACAATTCCTCGTTTTATTGGTATTTGGTTGATGAAGATTTCTTTGGTGGAATAGAAATCAAAAACCAAAAGTGGCTAAAAGTTCTTGGAATGCCAATTTTTACATCCCTTATAGAGGAAAAAAATGGGGAAAAACCAATACCAATTGGTTTGTACAATTTACCAAAATTCAATTGACAAAATATAAAAAATATTGTCGTTTGATCCATCACATTGGAAAAATCCACTTTGTGGTTAACGGATGGTTTCTTGTAAAAAGAAAAATAGAAACCATATGGATAAATCACATGATCATTGTCTAGTGGACAAAAATACCAATAATAATTAGACGAAGGTTTTTCAACCATGCATGTAATCTGATCCACAATAACACCAATTTTTGTCAATTACAGTTTCATTAAAGGAGTACAGAAACTGTAAACCATCTTTCGATGGATTTTATTTTCTTTCTCTATAGAAAAAAATATTAGAGAAGAAAGGATATTAAAAATATCCCGTGAATATATAACAATGAAAAAAACAACGGCAAATATATAACAAAAATAAATATCAAAAAGCGTAATATAAGTTTGGCGCAGTCCAACTAATATATGACTATTGCATAGCCAGTTAGTGCTTGGAGGGAGCGTTCACGGATCACGAAAAGAACCAACCGAGATGGGGTTTTTATACAGCCGTAAAGTGATGGTTATCATCATCACTTCTTTGAGATTGTACTGTACCTTGCAACAAATCCAATGGAAACGTAATCAGAATCCCATTAATAAATTATTGAAAAAAAAATCAATTTAAAAGAATTAGATAGGGATGGTAATTAATCTTCTTTGCTCGTATTGGTGGAGCAACGTGCATGATAACGTCTTGTAATATAGAGAAAGAGGAGAAGAAGACACAAAGTAAAATGGGAAAAGAGAGAGAGAGAAATTCTATTAATGTGTGTGTAGAATACAATGTTTAAGCCTCTATTTATAAAGATATAAGACTTGGTGTCTAAGATATGTAAACCCTAAACTTAGACACGAAGGGCATCTTAGTAAATAAATAATGGTTTATAATACTTTACTTATTATGGAAGCCAAAGACCCATGGATCGGTCCACCAACCCAAATTATCCTCTCTCCGGGAAAGGGGTCATAATTTGGATAAGGGTCATGAGACTAGGATATTTAAAGTTGAATATTGGCTTTGGAATTATCTAAGATAATTATGGTTATATTAAATCCTACACAAACAGAGGATAATATTACCATGGGATAATTATGAACGCGCAATTGGGGGATTGATATGGTTGAGATAGTGGTAAATAAAGTGATTCGATTCTCGAACTTATGAAGGATTTTTTAGACTTAAATTCAAAACAAAAATAGAAAACTCACTAAAAATTATAGCAAACTCAGACAAAGATGTTATCAATATTAAAAGACACTGAGGCTAAGATTCCACTATTTTCCAAGTTCAAAGTGATTTAATCCAATATTTATATTCATGCAATTTTCTTGTTCAATTTGATTCTAAACTATTGCAACAAGTAGATTCTCAAAAAAACAAGTGTAAATCCGAAGCATAGAACATCAAAAACCTAGGTCCAAGTATGCTCTATCAAAAGAAATAACAATTGCTTAACAAAAATCATTCAAACAAATTTCGATCAAGGCAAATAATCATATAATAATTGCAAATAAATAGATAAAATAGAATATACCACTTCTTGTTGGAAAAATAGCTTCCTTCGTCGCCTCAGCAAAGGGGTTTAGCTCCTCATATTAATCATGACCTCCTAATATTGGTTTATGGTTCAAAAGTTGATTAAAAGAGTGAAAAGTAATAACGCAGACTGTTTGCAACAGTGTATCGGCGTTACAAAACAGCTGTTACAATAGAACTGTTACAGAAACTTTTGTAAACACTGTTGATTTGTCGCTGATTTTAAGACCCCAAAAACGATTGTCTTCAATGGCTTTTTGTTCTTCGTGTTCTTCAGCAGCAGCATCAAAACCCGGTTTCCTGCAACTTTGATTTCTCGGCTCTGTGGTGTTCTAAACTTCCCCTAACTTTTTCTAAACTTCAATACCCCTCTATGGAACTCGACAAAGCCTTTTATACACTTCAGAAACCTCAAAATCCCGATTAAATTTCTTCTTTTCTTTTCGTGGAAGTTACGGCAATAATTTCTTCCCTTACTTGTTTCACGCGTTTCTGATCTTTCCAACTCCTCCCTAAATTTTCCTTAGAAACTCATCTTAGGAAATAATATCTCTCCTTTAGTCTCCCTGTAATACCAAAAACTAATTCATACAGGGTTCGTGTATAACTCCCCCTCTGTTTCTATCCAACTCGAGTTCTAGCCAAATCCATCCCAACTAAACATCCATACCAGCGTTGTATTGCCAAAACAGGCCTAGCTCATGAAAATCAGCAATTGAATCTCGTTAAAACTGGTCCAAATCATCAACCCTAATTCTGCCATTAAAACACCAATTTTCCCGCCAAAACGTTCTTTTGAAATGAAAGAGATGGAGTCCCCCTAGTAATTCCGGTGCGAGATAGTAATGAGGTGTAAATAGCAAGTAGGGTACCCCTTATCAGTGGCGTACCCCTTAGTAATTGATATGCCCCTTATCCAAACTGAGACTCCGAATAGTGAGTATCCTTCAGGTGCCTTTATCAACTTTTCGAGCCGATTTCTCCACACATGTTTATTTCTCCAAAAACACCTACAAAGACACAAAAAGCCATAGTAAATACAAAATCTAGCACTAACAATATATAAAATTGAGATTATATCAGACACAAAAATGTGTCTATCAGGGATATCAAAACTAATATAGGTACATGACATCCAAATAGCAAATCTGGGTCACCCCTTATGTAATTATTTTTTAAATTCCTAATATAGCCCTCACTAATCATGTTTAGTGGTTAAGAATAATTAGTAAAAATCTTAAGAATTTGGGGGATAGGTTAGTGTGTGTTTTTATTTTAATTTGTGTGAGTGAGGAGTAGAAGGAGAGAGAGAAAAATTTGAGTGGAAATTTTTTTTTGAAAATGGAAGATGATTGTGATGAGAGAATTGCAGCAGCTGAACCTTTAACTCAACTACAACAACAATCATATCTTCAATCTTCGGTGTATGATAACAACTCACAATTGGAGTTATATGATGAACCAACCCCCTTGGATCATGATTTTCGTGACCATGAAGTGTTTTATGAAGAACCAACCCAAGAAAGTAAACATGTTCAACATACAAGCAACCCCAACACACAGGTAATGCTTCAGAGAGGTCGAAAATTTGATTTTCCTTTTTGAAACCGCCATTTTTTTGTCTGAAACAACTTAGTACCGGCATGCTCGTTGTATGAATACGACGCCGGAACTAATGCCACCGGCGTGGTATTCATACTTCTTGCCATGCCGGTATAAGATATCCCCCATTTTAAAAACTTTGTCGGCATGGTATTCAAACCAACTATGCATGCCGGTATGCAGTTATGCTTTTTACCTACCACCGAATATTCCATGGAATATTCAAACCGACATGGTTCACTCCTAACTGACCATGCCGGTACTACCAGAAAAGCATCCAGGAATTTAAGATTTTTGAACTCTAATATCGGCGTGGTGTATAAAATATCGGGCATGCCGGTAGTTAATCCCGGCATGCTTTTAAATTTACCGCCAAGCAGGGAATTGGTTCCGGCTGGAAAAATCACATATCGAGAATGCCAGTATTGTCTCTTCCGGCAATTGTGTTCAAGAACATCCAATGCCGGTACTGTGTATAATTGTTTCCTCCTTTCAAGTGTATTTCTAAAATGCCGGAACATTATTATTCAATGCCGGAACTGTGGTCGAGCACGCCGGAAATGGGACCCGGCATGGTTTTTTTTTTTTTTTTTTTGAACTAATTCAATTTTCTTTTCATTTATTCCTTAGTTTGTGACATACATTGATCCAACAAATTCCAAACCGCTTGGTCCGGATACGTCCGAATACTATAAGATGCCTATGGTATGTTACCAAACAATACTTTTCACCTAGTTTTTAGAACGTTATGTGGTGATTGCTTGTAATGAACCTTATAATATTCCATTGTTGTCCTAATGTAGGGAATTAAATCTCCAGCGGAAGCAATTGCTTGGGCAAAAGAGACAGCTCTTAAGAACAAGTTTGTGTTGGTGAGGAATACCCAAGGTTCAAATAGGCGTTTTGAGATGGTTTGCGAGAGATGTGGTGAATACAAGGCGAAGAATAGCCATAAGAGAAAGGGTTATGTATATGAAAAGAAGACTAATAGGGTATACAAGACTCATACGAGGAAGGATAATTTCCCCTTTAAGCTTGTATTCTATTTAAGAGACAAAGAAAATGAATGGGATTGTACGGTGTGGTTTGGCCAACATAACCACCCGGATCCGAAAGATTTTAATGGTCACTCCATAGTTGCGAAGCTAAAACCTCGTGAATTCGAGGATGTAAAGATAATGACCAAAGCATGTATCAAACCAAGAGTGATTCTCAGAACCTTCAAGGAAAAGGATGATCAGAACGTTTCTTCTCTAAGTACAATTTATAGCGCCCAAGCAACCATTAGAAGGGTGGAATGGGAAGGGAGGAGCGTTATGCAAGAATTTGAGAAGATAGTTTGGGATCACAACTACACGCGTATCATTAAAATAGGACCGGACGAAAATCCCCTTCAAATATTCATTGCGCATCCTTTGCTTTCACAACTGGCTCATACATGTTGTGGTGTTCTTATGATGGATTGCACCTACAAGACAAACAAATACAACATGTCGTTGTTCAACATCGGACAAGGTAACATTCACATTGGCTTGGTGTTTAATGGAAAACGAGAGGGATTACAATTATCATTGGGCATTACGACAATGAAATTATTTTTCCCGGAAAATCAATTTCCGAGGATCATCGTAACCGATCAAGATGATGCACTAATGGGTGCTATATCTGATGTATTTCCGGATGCACAAAATTTCCTATGTACGTATCATATAGGTCAAAATGTGACAAAACATTGTCATCCTTTGTTTGAACCCTCTAAGGTGGATATTAAGAAGAGAATGATTGCTCAACTAGAGGAAGATGTTCGCAAGAAGAAACTATCACCCGAAAAAGAAGAAGATGAAAGAGCGAGTGGACAAAGAACACGATAAAAATCATAAAAAGTGGTTGGAATTTCTAAAGGATTGGGATAAAGTTTATTGGTCTCTTACCGAGGATATATATGAAAAGAGATTGAATATGTTTAGTGCTAAATATAACGAAGTGTATCCAAGCGCCGTCTCATATTGTCGGGGTAAATTGTTGGATAAGTACAAGGAAAAATTTGTGCGTGCATGGACAAACCAGTATAGGCACTTCAAAACTGAAGCAATTAGTGCAGCGGAATCCGCTCATGGTAGATTTAAATATCTCATCCAGTCCGGGCAAGGAAACATGGTTACGGTCACCGAGGCAATGGAGCAATACTTTAAGGCTGATATCGATAGGATCAAGAAGGCTTTTGAGAAAAGCTCAATGGAAAGGATGACTCAATTTCTTCAATATACTAAGTTGCTCCAAGGAATAGAGTTCAACGCTCTCATTGGGCAATAAAACATATGATGAGAGAAATGGCATATGAGAAAAATTATGGAAAACCAGGTGATATGTGTATTTGTCCGGACATGTCTTTATTGGGGCTTCTGTGTCGTCATATGCTTGTGAAGTAAAATAAAGTTATACCTATTGAGGTTATTGATTCGTTTTGGAGGCAACTATATTTTGACCCTCCCCCTACGAAAGCTCCCGGACAATCACCATGGGATACAAATGAAGCAAAGGAATTCTACGAAGCTTACTCACGTGGCAACTCGGCTAGCCGACAAGTATTGTTGAGCCAACTAAGGCTAATTACTCGCCCATGGATCAAACCAAGTGAAGAGCCAGGAAAGGGAGATCCGATAGGTAGACCACAAACTAAAGTTTCAAGGAGAAAACAAAGGAAAGAATTCAAAGAAATGACTCGACGTGAAGAAGAACTCGCGGCAATGCTCTTTACTGGTCTATGGTTTAAAAAAATAGCCCTTAGGCATTGAATGTAATTTTCCGGCATTGAATGTAGGAAGTACGACCATGCCGGGATATTTCGCCGACACACTAAAGTTTATCTATGCAACGCCGGAACATGGGTTATTGTAGACAGTATTGTAACACTTGGTTCCGGCATGCATAGATATACAATATCTATGTCGGGATTCTGATGGTATTGTATTATGTTAAAAAAATAAAATAAGCCGTAACTATAATTTATTTCAAATGTAATCCTTGTTGCAGGAAGCACGAATGCACTTAGCACGTGCATCAAGCCTTTAAACCACTTGGTGACCCAAGTGGACGAGTTATAGTCTCGTGAGGGTTTACATAGAGATGTACCCACAAAACCTTACGAAATACCAAACCGAATACCCTAAAAATCTAACCAAATACCCGAAAAACCTAAGCAAATATCACTAAATTATCAATCTTCTTAAGAAGAATCCGTCTCTGATCCACCCAGCTGGTGGTACTCCGTGACTTTGGTTACAATATGGTTCACGTTGGCTTCAAACATGAATGCTTCTCCCTTTTCTTGCAAGTAACGCGTTTTCATGGCTTCATGCTACAAAAACAACACACAAACTTTGTTTGTTACAAAAAAATAGCAAAAGAATAGATTGTGTCGAATTAATCATAAGGATACTTACGAGTTGTTTAGGGGCCAATCTATTGTGGGTAGAGTGGTCGATCCGGTGTTTTATTTTTAGATACTCAACCACCGCATTTAAGATGATGTCGTGTCGTTGCTCGATTTGTTGAGCAGTTCTTCCTTTCGGGTTACCGTAATCGTGAATAAACTTGTTAAAAATCTTCAACCACATGGAATCCCGCGTGCTGTTATCTATAGTTGAAGGACGAGTTTCGGCGTACCATGCTTGGGTGATTTCTAAATCTTCCTCGGAGTCAAACGATGCCATTTCTTGTATGTGGCATTAGGTACTATACTAAGCTATTTATAAATGATTTCTCTTGGGTTTAGGGTTTTCCTAAGTTAAGAGTCTCAAGGATATATATAAAAACACACGAGTTTTGGGCTTTTGGGTCCAAGTATTGGCTCTCTTTATATAGAGAAAAACCTCAACGACTAGTATTTTTGAAATCACCCATACTACCGGCATTGAAATAATTGTAAAATAGAATGCCGGTATCAAGTAATTTCTTTACAGAGATTGGGCCAAATATGCAACCAAATCCGACATGGTTTTGAAAAAACTTTTAAATGTCGGTACTCTGATCCGTCACTCAATCTATAATAGCGACTATGCCGGCATTTGTTAAATTAAAAAAAAAAACGGCTAGTTTTTTGAAAAATAAGACCGTTGGGGATTAATTTCTATATAATACCCCCCATTCCTTTGGAAAAATCTACACAAACCACGCACCAAATAACAAAAATCATTCTCTCAAGATACCAAGCACGGTTAAAGCGTCAGAAGGGATGGGGGATTCATCATCTACCTCTATTTGCAAAGTAAGTAGATTTACTAACAATATAATGTTCAATACTATTACGCATAACTAATATAATTTTCTCTTACAGAGTCATCATTGCAAGTCACCTTCTCATCTAGCCATGGATTGTCCTTTTATTTATTCAAAGTGTAGAAGCAGTGATGGCACACGCCGGTTTTGGATTGCAAAAACTGATGACGCTGAAAATGGAAGAATGTTTCTAAGGTGTTTGAATCACCCAAAGTGGGATGAGTTTCAATGGTTTGACAAAGCTGTTGAACTAGTAGATTCAAGACAAAACCACAATGGCCAATGCAAGCCTATTGATGGGTGTGATGGGTGTTATATGAAGGGAAAGGAATATGTTAAAAGAGAAGATGAACCAATTAAGATAGTCCTCGACACCGAGATTCCAGACGATGTCTTCGAAGATATACGCGAAAGATTCAAAGGCTCCGCAATTGTTGAAAAGGGATGGAAATAGATTATGAGATCCTCTATAACCAAATTGAATCCATTCCATGTCGTTTAGTATGTTTTAATTTAATTTTCTAATCCAATGTAATATATTACTTAGGAATGAATTAAGAAAGCGTTCGTGAAGAACTATCACGGCAGAGTTCCGCATTGAATCAACCAAGATTAAAGTGCCGGTTTTGTAACCAAAATGAAATTTTTAAAAAAATACAATTCCGGCATGGATTTAGATAACGCATCCACGCCGGTACCTTCGTATATCTATTCAGGAACATGGAATTTTTAATCTTCATATACCGGTATGGTTATATAGAAAAATTTCTTTTCCGGTACTTGTAATCGGCATGGATTTAGATAATGCTTTCATGCAGGTACCTACCTATGTCTATACAGGAACATGGAATTTTTTATCTTCTTATTCTGGTACGGTTTTGTAGAACAATCGTTATAATGTTTCATGCCGGAACCTGTACCGGCGTCCTAGTTACCTTTTCCATGCCGGCAAGTTTTGTAAATAAAACTTGCAAATATAACAATTCACTACAAATTTAAATTTAAACATGTTCAACTTAACAAAAACAAACTCGATCGTGCTTAAATGTTCTTAACCCACGAATCATAAACCAAAAGTGAACCAAACTACTAAAGAGTAAACCATGAGTTACAAACGAAAACAAGTTAGAAATTGCTCAAGACGTAACTGATAGACACATTTTTGTGTCTGAATTGTCCTCATTGTCTCTATTGTTAGTCTCAATTTTTTGTACTAATTTTGGTGTTTTTATGTGTGTAAGTGTTTTTGGAGAAATACACTTGTGTGGAAAAAAATTGTTCAAAAAGTGTTATTTGGACCCCCGGGAGAAAAGTGATAAAGGCACCCTCATTTTGGATAAGGGCACCCCCAGGGAGCCAGCTGCTATTCGCACCCCCGGGTTGGTTAGGGGGACACCACCTTCTTCATTCAAATATCAAAAATTGGCGGGAAAACTATGTTCATCAATGGCAGACTCTGGGTTGGATTTTTTTGACGTGTTAGAAGGAGATTCAATGGCTGATATTGATTGGGATGACTTGTTAGAGCCTAACAGGGCTGTTATAGGCCTTTTGTTCGATTAGTTTTGGCTGGATAATCCTAGAGAAGAAATCAGGGCACACATACGACGGAAGGGATATTCACGGGATTACACGATTGCTGCTCGTGTTTGGATAGAGCCTGGTCACTGAAGGAGCGTGAAATAGTTGAATAAGGAAGGTTATATTGATACAGACGCGTGCTGCTACAAAAAGAGAAAGAATATATCCCGAGAATAATTTTATTTACTGCCAAGCTTTGGAAAGATTTTCCGGAGTTATGAGGAGATATCTTTGCCTTGTCGAGTATATATATATAAGTTGCTGAGGTCGAGTAGAAGGTTTATGGAGAGTTTGGGGCGATTTTGGAACATCACAGAGAAGAGAAAATCAAGTTACAGAGAGAAGTTTCTCTTTGCGCAGAATCGAAGAACACGAAGAACAGACGGCCAAAGACCGTCGTTCTTCAATAGTGTCAACGACAGAGAACTGTGGGTCGTAGTTTAGGAGACAGACTTATATGCTACAAATGACTACAACAGCTTTTTATTTCTATCACTCAGAATGATCCGGTTTGTAACAAATAAAACTGTTACAAACCCGGTTTTATAATTTCTTCTCCCTTTTCATCTTTGTAAACACCCTTGAGCAATAATAATGATTTTTGAGCGTGTTTCCAACATGATGAGCTAAACCCCATTTATGGGATAACAGAGGAAGACGAATTTCATACATGGGTAAAATTATTTAATTCTTTTTTTAAGACTTTTGCATTAATTTTAATTGAAATATGATTTGAATTAATTGGTTGTCATTTAATTTGATGAGGTATGCTTAGCTTAAATGTTTTGATACATCATGCTTAGGATTTACAACCAATCTTTTGAGAATCTATCTTGGCAAAAATAAGAGTCCATGTTTTTATTTGTTGAGCGATAATTGTTAAAAGAATTAATATTTGAATCTTTTTGTTATGAGTTTGGCCGAATCCAGAGTCCCAGCATATCTCTTCATCCTGTGACAATATTTGTATATATATTTTTTTTATTCTCTTTTATTAATTCTAAAAATCAATCTCATCAAGTCCGAGTGAACGACAACCCTTTTTCTTACTACAACATCATTGAAAATAAGCATCAATTTTTGGCGCCGTTGCCGGGGACTTGTGTATAGATTTGTTTTTAGGTTTTATTATTAATTTTTTTTTTTATTATTTTTGTTCTTTTTTACGCGTTTTGGTATTTTGTTTGCTTTCAGATTTGGAGTGGAGCGAAAGAAAAAGAGAAAGTGCTGAAAAGAAAAGCAAAGCCAAAATAGGAAAGAAAAGAGAGATCCGAACGGAGTGAAGAAGAAAATTTTGTATATAATGTAATTATTTTTTTATTTATTTTTAGAAATTGTAATTAGGTAATTATTTTTGTAATTTTTATTTTTATTTTTGGACTTTTGGACATTTTTTTTAAACCCTAAAGAAGGGTTATTTAAATATAAACTGCACAGGGAAGGACGACAGTTACGATACTATCTCGGCCCCTCGGGTTCGTACACGACATAGGAGTCGTGGCCCGAGTCGACTTCAACGGTTCATCCCCCGTCTGGAACGGGAGGTAAGAATTCTAAACACCCGCGAATCCCCTGTCAGCGGGTTTACTGGATGGTTTTGTATGCATATATGTTGAGGTCTTGAATACGGCTGTTTTAATTTCCTAGTAAAGGGAAAGGACTGGCTATAAAAGATAAGGGTTCGGATTTCATCACCGTTCTCTTCTTGCCCGCCTTAGGAAAACGAAACCAAACACGAACCTAAGCCTAAAATTTTGACTAGAACGAGACCGATAGGGTAACGAGCTTAATAGGAAAGTCATTCGAAAAATATTGGTTACTCTTTAAGCATACTTCGAAGTTCATGATGGTTTCTGTAAGTTGAATGCGTGATTGCGCCGCCTTGTAATGCGGTGAGGCCTTGAGTATCAAAGCTCCACGCAGCTTCCCTCGCCTCTATTCAACTTACTTAAACTCGGATTGATTCCAGAGGGGTTGCTTTGATTGTAACGAATTCCCTTTCGAAGGATTAGAAGTGGTCTAGAAAATAATCTAAGTGGAGCCATCATGCTTTTTGTTTGCTAAAAATCGTAGGTTTGTTGTGGTCGAGTCAGCCTTGTTTGTGTTTGTGTAGAATTCCCTTGCAGTTAGGATGTCAAACTGGTATTATAATAGCCATCACAATGAATATGAATATCCAACTGAATAATATGGACATCACTCTTTTTATGACCAGAATGTGAATAGTGGTTGGGAACGCCAACCTTTTGAAGATCGTGGCTCATACCACGGTGAGCCCAATTACTATTCACATGAATACCGGTCATACGAGCAAAATTCCTATAATTCCTCTTCTCTAGATGAAGCACGTAGGATACTTGAGTCAACGTGTAAGTTAACTGAGTCAACACGTGAGTTTGCTGAGACAACACGTAGGTTAGAGTTAGAGACGGAAGAAAGAATTGCTCGAATTACTCTTGATTGCCAATACATTTTTTCCAATATCACCCGTGAAAATGAGAACAATTTTTATAATCAGGATGACGAGGTTAGAATTGGTAACACTACTTGTGTAGATGAGGTTCAACCATTTTCATGTTGTTATAATGATGATTATGATAGTGTTGATGAAGAATTTGAAATAAATAGGTGATGAGTGCCAAATAGTGCATATTTATACACCTTTTTATTGGCATTTTACTCATCTTTTGCGCTTATAAATCATATATTATCCCAGATTCTGTGTTTTCCTTGTTTTCAAGAATAAATATTTGTATTAATTAATTTTGTGTTTTTAGGTAATAAATAAAGCTCGGAGAAATCAAGGAGCCAAAAGAGCGAAGAAGTGGAGTCGAGCATCTATGGAGCAGATAGCCAAAGCCGCGCGCAAATCGGTTGCAACCCAACAAGGAAGACATGGGCTAAAGCTACCCACGACCCGGATCCGAGTCCGTCTCATTCAGCCGTTAGATTCGATCTATCCTAGATCCGACGCTCGCTCCAACCGCGTGCATCGAAGATAGCTGTTCCCGCTCAACACTAGATCAAGCCAAAACCGCTTACCTTCCTGAGCCGTTGAGATTTCTTCCCCACGATCCAACGCTCGCTGCGTCCTTCCCATCGTTCCTTGCTGTGCCCGCCTCACACCCTAGTTGCCTATACCTACACCATCGACAAAACCCATCAACCTAACCCTATTTTCATCTTCTTCTTCTCTTTCTTCTCCCCCTACCTCTGCAACTCCCTCTCCCCGACCGTCTCCTGCCACAGCCACTCCACCACCACCTCTCCTGTCACCATCATCCCAACAACTATCATCAGTACCACCTTCGCCACCCTTGTTTCACACTTCTCCATCTATAGATTCTAGATTATGGTAGAAGCTAGGATCGAGACGAGTGAAGCTAGGGTTTTCACCAACCCCAAAGACATAGAGTTCGCAGAGCCCAGATTGACAAAGGAGGAGAGGCGATTCGGAGAGTAGAGGGTATGGGTTTATTTTAATATTTAATTTTGATTTTGAGAATTAGGGTTTGAGAGTTTTGGGAATTTATTGGCATGTATAAATAGAAGAAGAAACTGAGTGTTAGGGTTACGCCTGGATTAGCCAGAGCAGTCATTAGGTTTTAATTTTTGTTTCATTTATTTTTAATGTGTTAATTTACATTTCCAGGGTGTGATGAAACCCCTGTTCTTCATGATAAAGCATGTCTAGTTAGGTTTGATTCCTCTATGTTATAATTTGAATGATTAGTAGTTGATTGATGATACTAACAAGACTGTGATGAGTCAGATGTAAGAAGACACTCATACTAGGGATTGTTAGCCAAAATCATTCAATAAACATCTCATTTTGAGCCTTCAAGGAAAGCTCAAGAATTAGGCTTACGATAGATTGCTTCACATGAGTTTAAGGGTGGATTGAGCACCCTGGTGCTTCCTATCTGTCACAATTTACTTCTCTGCATCAGTTTAGTGTCTTCATTTCAAACTCAGCCTTTTTCGGCACAAAACCTAACTGTTGTCACTTATTATCACTTCAAACTCAGTAGAGCATAGCTTTAGATCACTAGAGCACCACAAGTCTCTGTGGTTCGACTCGCACCTGCCCTGTGCTGCAAACCAGACACCGTGCACTTGCGGTATAAATTGTAGGCTAAAATAACCCCATTCTCAGGCCTACCAAGTTTTTGGCGCCGCTGCCGGGGACTTGGTGTGTGCCCTGTTGTTCTTTGGCTTGCCTTTACTGAGTTCATATCACCATGTATATAATTACTTTGTATTATTGCATGTAACCCTGTATATAGGTGTTAGACAATCTCTTATTTACCTGCCATTGTAACTGTAACTGTAGCTTAAAGTTCCATTACTCTCCTGTGTATTATTGCATGTAACCCTGTATATAGCTCTTCCCTTTTTCATCACATCTTCATTGCACTTAACTATTTGCATCTTCATTGCACTTAACTATTTGCATCTTCATTGCACTCAGCTATTTGCATCTTCATTGCACTCAGCTGCTCTTCCTGTCACCACTTAGCAACCTGTGTACACCGCATCAGCTGTTATCCTCCTGTGGTTCATTTTTGCCATGGACATAATCTGAATTTTGCCAAAGCATTAATACTTTCTTGCTCTGAATCATGCAATAGAACTAAAAATCTCCCTTGAGTAAACAGGTGCATGTGTGCTGCTGTGAAAGCAAGACATGACCATCTTGGCTGTACAAGTGCAAGTGGCAGAGTTGAGCCAACCCAAGGGAAAGCCCAGCTCTTGAGGTAAGCCTAAACTTCCCCTGTATGCCACGTATGCCCTGCAACCCATGTGTTCAAATCCAGCCCTGAAGCTGCAAGTCTAAGCCAAATTGTTATCAACCCTAAGCATGCTCTTTTGCACCTGTGAATGTTTTAGCTTTGTGTATGAAAGCTATTTTCATTTCTTTGTTGAATTTGTGCTAGACTCTGAATGTGTGAGACCTTGCTGTGTGGCGTACCTTGTGTGTCTGATCTTACATTGGTTAGCTAGTAGTTTGTAATTCAGAGCAAGCCTTGTAAACCATTGAGCTCGACCTGCGAAAACCGTAAACTCCAGCTGCCCTGGTGCCTTGCATGATTAGCTACCTTGCTAGGTAACCACCCCTGAAGCTAAGTGAGCCAATTCCATTTGCCCTGTAGTGTTTGAGCTCTGCCCTGAGCCTTGTTGAAACCCTGTTGTGCTCAACTCCAGCCCCCTGAAGCTGCGAGTTGAGCTGTAGTGAAGCTGTGAGCTATGCTCTAACCCTCCAGCCTCTGAAGCTGTGAGGCTGTGTTATGTTTGTGAGCTCTGTCCCCCTGTGCATAAGCCCTGCTGAAATCTAGAACTGCCCAGTGCCTCACACCCAATTGCTGTGCTGAGTTTAACTGAATTGCACACAATTTTTGCACCTAGTCTATACTTGGCCTGACCAAGCTGTGCAATTGTTTGACCTGGGCTTTGCACCCACTTGAGCCCACATCTCCTGGGCTGTACATTAACCTGGGCTGCTGAATCAGCCCACTTACTGGGCTAGCCATTCTAAACTTTCAGCCCACATCAACCCACAACCTGGGCTGCTAACTGAACCTGGGCTGAAAGCCACTAAGAACTGGGCTCTCGCTCCTCACAATCAAGCCACACTCATTGCCGGAATCGGGTTTACACCAGCTGAGCCCAACTCAAACCAAACCTGGGCTGCTTCTGCCTAAACTAACACATCTGCCGGGTTTAAACTAAATTGAAGCCCACATCTGTTGGGCTGTGCACAACTGGGCTGTGCAAATTTCACAAACCTAGGCTGTTTAACAAAAACCCCTGGGCTGTCTGCACAAAACTGAGCCCACAGTTCACTGGGCTGTACTTTCCCAACAAAAACCAAAATCAATCCCAACAAAACCAAGCTTCCCACAAAAACCAAACAACAAGCCCACATAAACCAAACTTACCCACATAAACCAAATTAGATTGTGAGTTCAATTTGAGAGCTAAATCATGTCAGGATATTGGTCTGCATCTGGGGATGGAACAAATAAATCCCTTAGAGAGCTTGCTTACGGGCACCTTTCACAAGATGAACACCCCACATACCATAGTGACTTTAGGGAACTTTATGGGCCTTCTCAAGGCCCTGACCTCACATACCCTAATCATTATGATCACATACATCATCCACCACAAAGTTGAAAATGAACAATTTTCTCATACCCAGTCATCACTTTTAGATCATTATGAAATGCATGCTTGCACCTTATGTGGTGGCTTAGACCACCCTTCTTGAGTATCTTGTTATATTTTGCATGCTTTTAGACAATTTAGGGAAAACCATGATAATCCAATGTACGAAGTATCTAGAAGTGACTATTGGGACCATAATCAACCCGCACACATGCATCATTCACCACAGTGGGAGATGAACAATTTTATACTCCCCAACTCCTAGTTTGCAATCACTAATGGACACACTCATGGAGCAAAATGCTAGGCTTGAAATGAATGCAATGCATGACCATCCACATAGCAACATGTCTGAGCATCCCTTCTCTAGTGAACCTTTTGTACAACCATACACTGAATATGAACCTAATCTAGAGGTAAATGAGTACACTAGAAATGCTACAATTTTGAATGGAGAGATGAATTTTTGCTATGATGATGATGAATATGATATGTTAGAAGAGCCTGTGCATGCTGAAAATATGATGGAATCTTTTGGTTCAGAGACGTTATGCGCCTCTTCTGTGAACCCTATGAATGATACTTCTTCTAACATTCATAAATGTGATCTTAACTATGAGCTTAGTTTTGTGAAATTCTTCAGTGAATGTGAGCATGATTCACAACTTGTTTGTGACTTAGGAAAGGATGAATCTTCTGTTGACACTAATGTTCTTTTGGATCATAATATTATTTATGTGTCTGATTCCCTGCCCATGTCACAATATGTTGCCTCCTCTGATGAATTTAATGTGGAACCTGATGAATTGCCCTGTGAAAATGACCATGATTTACCCACTCCTGACCTTAGGAAAGAGTGTGACGGTGCAAATGATTTTATACATGAACACAACTTAGATGTACCTAACCTCTCTCCTGAGTCACAAATTGAAACTCCTCCACCAAACCTAGGTGTAGTTTGTCACAAAATTGCAAAACCAACTTTTCTGAAAATGCCTAACTTAGGCCTAGAACTTTGTGCTTCCCAAGTCCTCTTGGACTATTTTGCATCAAAGTATAACACTCTTAAGGAGCCACAGTTGGAATATGTATGTCTGCGTTGTAATTAGCAAAACTCATTTTGAGTTAGACCTTTTGCATGATGTACCTTTAAAATTGCAAGATTTTGTTCTCACAAACACACCCGTTCACAAATTTAGGTTTGGGGGAAACTCCTTCACATCTGCAGTCTTACTTGCACTCTCTTGTTATATCTGTGTAAGGCTGTTGATGTTTGTATATATTTTCTATTGGGTTGATCCTCAACTCTTTAGATTGTTAGTTTATGGTGAATTTTTGTATATAATCCAGTAGGACTTGTTAAATTTTCTTTTCTTAATTCGGCTGAGTCTTCTTGCACATATATTATGCTAATCCGATATGATCTCCGTTGAGAATATTGGATTCTAGCCTTGACGAATGAAGCTCAACCTTGCTTCCGCCGACATTTCCGGTAATCTCTTCCCTTTTCTCTTTTCAAACATAGTTCTCATGGTATGTATTTGTTTAAATTTTTCCTATCTGTTGACACATTGAGGACAATGTTTGATTTAGGTTTGGGGGTGCATTTGCATTTAGAGTTTTTAGTCTTTTTAATCTTTTATTTTCATTAAAAAAAAAAAAAAAAAAAAAATTCAAAACTCTTTTTGTAAAAACCTCCAACTTTAGAGATTTTAAAGTCACTAGCATGCTTCTAGCTATGTTTACATAGAGAATCTGACCGAAATAACAAAACTTGGAAGTACCGGAGAACGCAATCGGGTTCCTTAGTTGATTAGAGCGTTAAAGTTGGATTTAACCATACCGGAGGGCGAATTAGGTGCTGTTTAGATATTCGGTAGTAGAATTGTGATCACCCATAGTGGAGACTACCCATTTTACATCAAGCGAGGTACCGACCTTCACTCTTTGTGACTTTCTAGAAAAGCTTTTAGAGTGTGTGTCACCGTACGTCAATTAGGGTAGGAATGGTGAGCTACCCAACTTCGCACCACTTTCAAAGACTACTTTTGATCTCTTGAGTGCTAATTCCGTCAATCATGAGGGTGACGTCTAAAGATGAAAACTCCTTCTAAATATCGATTTGCAGTTAGCATCTCTCTCTCTCTCAATCAGCAAGACCCATAGAAACACATCATCACAAGAACCGGAGCGAGAATCGAGAATATTGAAAGAAAAATTGATATAGTCCAAGGTTTATGTGCAACAAAGAAAAGAAAATAAGATGAGAATTAATGAAGTTTGTGAAAAATTTAGTTTATCGTTTTATTGTAACCAAAAAAAAAAAAAAAAAAAAAAAAAAAAAAATTGTAGTTTATTTTCTGTGTCTAGTTACCACAAAGTTAAAAAAAAAAAAAAAAAAAAAAAAAAAAAAAAAAAAATTATTAAGTTTTTGTGAAGTTCAGAAGTTCGTCATCAATAGTTGAAGACCGAAGACCGAAGATTGAAGACGTTTCTATGGTTTCTTATGAGAGAGTGATATTAATTGCCGATCGGGTGAGAAGTGAGTGAGTACTCCCACCCTTGCTAATGGTTGATTTCCTTCCTTAGAGATCATCGAAAAAGATTCTTTTTGTCCACACCCTCGTGGAGTCTCCAGATTTTATTTCGGAAGGTTATCCTTCCTACCTACAACGTGTGCGGGATTTCTCTCTTTATTCCCGCCTGCACACATGAGAGACTAAAAAGCGATCTTTTTGAGTGCAATTATCATAAAACCCTAACGGTGAGGCGAAGTCGAGGCTTATGATCACAATCGAATCCGAATTCTTTCATATGGTATGGTTACTTCTCGCTCAAAGCACTTAAGGATGAGAATGCGTTCTTCGATAGTTCTAACTGTTACTAGCATGCGAAACTCTATGTCCTCATAGCTTCTTGGAGGCTTGAGACTCTTTTACACTCGAAGTTGGAGAAGGTTTTGTGGGTACACCTCTTGTAAACCCTCACGAGACTACAACTCGTCCACTAGGGACACCTAGGGGTTTAAAGGCTTAGTGCATACGCTAAATGCATTCGAGAGACCTACGACGGTGGTATAGTTAGGATTTCCTAATTTTTGTTTCACTTGAGGACAAGTAAAATTCAGGTTTGGGGGTATTTGATGAGTGCCAAATAGTGCATATTTATACACCTTTTTATTGGCATTTTACTCATCTTTTGCGCTTATAAATCATATATTATCCCAGATTCTGTGTTTTCCTTGTTTTCAAGAATAAATATTTGTATTAATTAATTTTGTGTTTTTAGGTAATAAATAAAGCTCGGAGAAATCAAGGAGCCAAAAGAGCGAAGAAGTGGAGTCGAGCATCTATGGAGCAGATAGCCAAAGCCCGCGCGCAAATCAGTTGCAACCCAACAAGGAAGACATGGGCTAAAGCTACCCACGACCCGGATCCGAGTCCGTCTCATTCAGGCCGTTAGATTCGATCTATCCTAGATCCGACGCTCGCTCCAACCGCGTGCATCGAAGATAGCTGTTCCCGCTCAACACTAGATCAAGCCAAAACCGCTTACCTTCCTGAGCCGTTGAGATTTCTTCCCCACGATCCAACGCTCGCTGCGTCCTTCCCATCGTTCCTTGCTGTGCCCGCCTCACACCCTAGTTGCCTATACCTACACCATCGACAAAACCCATCAACCTAACCCTATTTTCATCTTCTTCTTCTCTTTCTTCTCCCCCTACCTCTGCAACTCCCTCTCCCCGACCGTCTCCCCGCCACGAGCCCACTCGCCACCACCTCTCCTGTCACCATCATCCCAACAACTATCATCGCACCACCTTCGCCACCCTTGTTTCACACTTCTCCATCTATAGCTTCTAGATTATGGTAGAAGCTAGGACTGAGACAGTGAAGCTAGGGTTTTCACCAACCTTGAAGATAGAGTTCGCAGAGAGCCGATTGACAAAGGAGGAGAGGCGATTCAGAGAGTAGAGGGTATGGGTTTATTTTAATATTTAATTTTGATTTTGAGAATTAGGGTTTGAGAGTTTTGGGAATTTATTGGCATGTATAAATAGAAGAAGAAACTGAGTGTTAGGGTTACGCCTGGATTAGCCAGAGCAGTCATTAGGTTTTAATTTGTGTTTCATTTATTTGTAATGTGTTAATTTACATTTCCAGGGTGTGATGAAACCCCTGTTCTTCATGATAAAGCATGTCTAGTTAGGTTTGATTCCTCTATGTTATAATTTGAATGATTAGTAGTTGATTGATGATACTAACAAGATCGTGATGAGTCAGACTTGTAAGAAGACGGCTCATACTAGGGGATTGTTAGCCAAAATCATTCAATAAACATCTCATTTTGAGCCTTCAAGGAAAGCTCAAGAATTAGGCTTACGATAGATTGCTTCACATGAGTTTAAGGGTGGATTGAGCACCCTGGTGCTTCCTATCTGTCACAATTTACTTCTCTGCATCAGTTTAGTGTCTTCATTTCAAACTCAGCCTTTTTCGGCACAAAACCTAACTGTTGTCACTTATTATCACTTCAAACTCAGTAGAGCATAGCTTTAGATCACTAGAGCACCACAAGTCTCTGTGGTTCGACTCGCACCTGCCCTGTGCTGCAAACCAGACACCGTGCACTTGCGGTATAAATTGTAGGCTAAAATAACCCCATTCTCAGGCCTACCAATAGGCATAGTGATCAGGAAATTGTTACCCCAATTGAGCTTTATAACGATAATATTATTTCTAGTTCAAATCCAAATAATTTTAATAATTATTCACCTATTCAAAAGGATAAGTATTTGACTAGAGATACCCCCGTTTTAGACGATGTAGTATTCCCTTTTGATTACGAAGCCAAGGATGGTTTAGAGGAACGAGTATATTTTGAGTCTAGCGATTTAGAAACAATAGACTTAGAAAAAGAAAATGAACTCGTAGAGCTTTTAAATATGAGTGAGGATGCATCACCTGAGTATAACCTAGAAGAAGCAATTGACCATTTTCAGGATTCCGATGATCTAGAAATTAGGGAAATTGTAGCTAGTCTATCTAGAGACACCCAAAACTCTAAGGTTGGTGGTGATTATGATTCTCCTTGTGCCTTACCTTTAGCTCTTACAGAGATCCCTCACTTGGGACTTGACATATGTGCCTCAATCATTTTACAAGATTATCTTCATAAACATTTTCCTGAACCTAGTTGTGTCCATAAAGAAGTTCAGTTGTTAGAAACCTATCCTCTGGTTGATGTGGTTAACCCAGGCTATGATACCACGATCGACTTTGTTTTCCCACCAAAAACCTTCCTTCCAATTGTGGGAACATATAAGTTTCAGATGTGTCAATTATTAAGTTTTGAGACTAAACCTAATTACTTTAGGATATTAGGGTCGACACATTTGCTTAAGGAATACCACCAATCTTATTGTGGTCAGCTGTGTAAGTCAAAACTGATTGACTTAGAGGATCCTCAATTATTCAGGTTATTATTATGTGCTTCTAAGTTTTTATTTGAGTTTTTCCAGACTCTAGAACCTGAACATTCTGATCTAATTCTTGAGGAAACGCAACCCATGAAAATTTGTTATCTAGACCCTTTTATAAAGCCTGAACCCGAACCACAACTAGATATAGTTGTCTTAAAAATAAATAAGGGTGTGTTGGATATCTTCCCGGTCTCATTTGCAGTCTCCTCTTCTTGTGGTTAGCACTTTTTGATCCGGATGACCCTTGATTATTCCTATCTGCTTTATGATTCTTCGAGGTGACTAATCTCTTCCAATGTTTGGCTGAAGACTTTAAACTTAGCACTTCTTGGGAGGTAACCCATGCTCATGCAACACGGTAATATCTTTCCTTAACTCTTTTGCTTCAAGTGGTAACAATTTCTCCTTGTTCATACTTTTAATTTTATATTTAGAACATTGAGGACAATGTTAGATTTAAGTTTGGGGGTATGGGAGAAACTTTTTAGTTGAAATAAATAAACTCCAGAGACTAGAAATTTATGCTTATTAAGGTTGGCACTAACTAATCTAAGTGGATGGGAACATCTTGGTTGTAGGAGTTGAGGAACCAATCGATTAGATGGAAACATCTAGAAGAGTCTATTCATAAAAGCACAGAGCTCAGGTGTTAGAAAAGAAAACATGGTAGTTTCGCCATATCCTCGTGATGGAAACATCGAAAGAATCCTGATCACTTCTTTTTCTTCTTCTTTTTACCATTGCTAGGGTGAAATAGAGTAACTGAGATAAATAAAAAAAATTTGAGACCAGACCATTAGACCAACCGGAATAAATACAATAAAGTCGACCACTGGTACCCTTGTATATGCCAGCTGAGTTGACCTAGAGTTAGGTTTATCGACCACTGGTTCCCTTGTATATGCTAGTGTGTTGATATTAGTCCAGACCAGTATCTCAGTCCATTAGGATAGGTTCACCTTAGTCAACATCATCTACGTATTTCTCTACATCCATCTTCTTAATCTATCCATGTGACTGGTTGACTCCGGTTTATGATGTACAGAAACTATCTGAGTAGAGCTTTGTCACTTTATATGAATTTTAGTATGCTTGAGTGCAAACTCGTGTACAACAATCAGAATTTCGCATCAGGGTACTTCCTCCTGTAGTCAATTAGTATGCCAACCAAGGAGATTCTTTAGTGCCTTCCAAGGTTCTGCGTAGATAGCTAGGGTCAGGAGTAAAGGTTTTGCGGGTACACCTCTGGTAAACCCTCTGGAGACAACACTCCGCCACTAGGGCCACCTAGGGGTTCAAATGATTTATATTTTCTAGAATAAATTTGCTCGAGGACTAGCAAATAATAAGTTTGGGGGTATTTGATAGACACATTTTTGTGTCCGAATTGTCCTCATTGTCTCTATTGATAGTCTCAATTTTTTGTACTAATTTTGGTGTTTTTATGTGTGTAGGTGTTTTTGGAGAAATACACTTGTGTGGGAAAAAAATTGCTCAAAAAGTGTTATTTGGACCCCCGGGAGAAAAGTGATAAAGGCACCCTCATTTTGGATAAGGGCACCCCCAGGGAGCCAGCTGCTATTCGCACCCCCGGATTGGTTAGGGGGACACCACCTTCTTCATTCAAATATCAAAAATTGGCGGGAAAACTGTGTTCATCAATGGCAGACTCTGGGTTGGATTTTTTTGACGTGTTAGAAGGAGATTCAATGGCTGATATTGATTGGGATGACTTGTTAGAGCCTAACATGGCTGTTATAGGCCTTTTGTTCGATTAGTTTTGGCTGGATAATCCTATAGAAGAAATCAGGGCACACATACGACGGAAGGGATATTCACGGGATTACACGATTCTTTGCTCGTGTTTGGATAGAGCCCGGTCGTTTGAAGGAGCGTGAAATAGTTGAATAAGGAAGGTTGTATTGATACAGACGCGTGCTGCTACAAAAAAGGGAAAGAATATATCCCAAGAATAATTTTATTTACTGCCGAGCTTTGGAAAGATTTTCCGGAGTTATGAGGGGATATCTTTGCCTTGTCGAGTATATATAAGTTGATGAGGTCGAGTAGAAGGTTTATGGAGAGTTTGGGGCGATTTTGGAACATCACATAGAAGAGAAAATCAAGTTGCAGAGAGAAGTTTCTGCTGCTGCAGAACTGAAGAACACGAAGAACAGACGGCCAAAGACCGTCGTTCTTCAATAGTGTCAACGACAGAGCACTGTGGGTCGTAGTTTAGGAGACAGACTTATATGCTACAGCGACTACAATAGTTTATTTCTATCACTCTCTGTAACAGTCCGGTTTGTAACAAATAAAACTGTTACAAACCCGGTTTTATAATTTCTTCTCCCTTTTCATCTTTGTAAACACCCTTGAGCAATAATAATGATTTTTGAGCGTGTTTCCAACATGATGAGCTAAACCCCATTACTGGGACAACGGAGGAAGACGAATTTCATACATGGGTAAAATTATTTAATTCTTTTTTAAGACTTTTGCATTAATTTTAATTGAAATATGATTTGAATTAATTGGTTGTCATTTAATTTGATGAGGTATGCTTAGCTTAAATGTTTTGATACATCATGCTTAGGATTTACAACCAATCTTTTGAGAATCTATCTTGGCAAAAATAAGAGTCCATGTTTTTATTTGTTGAGCGATAATTGTTAAAAGAATTAATATTTGAATCTTTTTGTTATGAAATCCAGAGTCCCAGCACATCTCTTCATCCTGTGACAATATTTGTATATATATTTTTTTATTCTCTTTTATTAATTCTAAAAATCAATCTCATCAAGTCCGAGTGAACGACAACCCTTTTTCTTACTACAACATCATTGAAAATAAGCATCAGTAACAACCACCATCCAAATGAAAGAAACACAACTGAAGAGCTAATCACTCGGTCCTTTGCTTCTTTTGGGCCACTCTATTCCTCGTTTCCCCGTACAAATCTCTTGCACTATGGTCGGTTTCTTCAATTTTATCAAGCTTTTCCACGACTTCCTTCATTTCTTCAAGGGATAACACCTCTCCTCCCGAGTACTTGCAACCTAACATCTTCTTCAACTTGCCAAGCCGACACCGCTAGTTTCATACATAAAACACATAATTAGTATATATATGTTAATATAAAATAATGTGTACATTAAACGAGTAAGCAATTAACAATACTTACTAGCAATCCAATGGTCTTATTAAGTTGGCTCGTTTTAGGTGGTGCAGCTATAGGAGTTGGAACGGGGGGGGTTTTTCTGGGGTGAAACTTGGACATCTTCAGGCCGCACAACAAGTGGATGTGACAATTCCAAATAATCACTAATGTAGGTTGGGTCATCTTCATCACCGTTGTTCGCAACCTCCCAATTAGTAGTATCTACCAAACGACGTGGTTCCCTATCCCTCCAGTGTGTTGGTTCGGGAGTTGGATTATACTCTACCCTCAACCTTGTTGAACTTGACATGCAACGAGAATAATCAAGAAGGTACCTTTCAGTAGAGGCTTTCATGATACTAGGTAATTGCTTGAATCCAATTTGCCGCATCACACGTCGAGGATCAGCCATAACGTATCCCTTTGGGTGGAACAAAGGACCTTGGTATAATGCAACGTTATAAAACCAAGTGTATTGACGGTTATCTCTAGCCTCCTTGTAGGGGTCGAGCACAACATCCTTGGTAGTCATCGCGTCAAGAGACAATCTCATTTCTATCAGTCGACCATTGTTACCGGGCTTCGGATGGGCGTTGAACTCGTATCTCTTTGCTCTAGGCTCCTGGGAGTCAACAACGGGATTAAACTTCAAGAAGGGGTGGTCCTTGAACAATGTTGGGAAATGTTCATAAGCCCACACCTATACAAATTTGAAATGATACATATAAAAGTTAGTAAATTTTGTTTCTAAATACATAATAAGGATACACGTGAACAATATAAATAAGAACATAAGTTTAAAAACAAAAGTACATGGAGTAGAGTGAAATTCCCAACGAATTGGTTTGTAACCTCCTTAGAGGCCCTTCTCATCTCCTCCATAAAATGTGCCATTGCCACGGTGCCCCATGAATAGGTAAAGACCTCGTCCAACGGATCCAAGTACTGAAGGAAGTTTACACTAACCCTGTTGTTACTAGTTTCAGGGAATACCCGAGTGCCCAAGATGTATAACAGGTATGCAGCGGCTGTATAACGAATCTGTGCGGGGTCCCATCCATACTGCACACTTCTTTTATTTGTGTTTTCAAACTTCTTCTTAAGCAGGGTTAGTTTGAATGTCTTTGTCCTACTAACCTTAGATACATAGAAGCTTTCCACAAACTCTTTGTAGTCCCAACCAAACAACTTGTTAGTAAGATCGTGCAACTTCGTCTATTCTAGCTCAAGGTCACCTCGTTCTGCAATTGATTTTCCGGTAATATCCAAGCCTAGAATGTTCTGAGCATCATCTGGGATCAAGGTCATCTCTCCAAACGGGAAGTGCATGGTATCAGTTTCACCATGATACCTTTCGACGAAGCAATTGAATGTGACAATATCTGGCTTCACATAATTTTCAACCAGAGGATATAGACCAGAATCCTTTACTATTGCTTGGACATCATCATGCTCTAGAGACAAATCCCAATCAGCCGCGGCTTGGTTTCAGCAAACACGCACAGCCTTCTTATGATCCTACAATTAAGAGATAATACTATTAAGAGATCTTAAGAGATATTTCATAAATACAGTACATATGCACGAGATAGAAATTCTTACATAGGTCTGATATATAGTACGAGCCCATGAGTGCTTGTAGCCAAATAGAACACGTTGATCAAAAGAAGCTGCGCCCCAAATTTTACCATGTTCAAGGTCGGGTATCATGTCATCAACATGAGGAAGGTGTGAAACTTTTACTTTTACTTTGCATTTGCCTTTTGCCTTGCCTTGTGTGGGTTGTTGACTTGGAACACCTTGTTCAACTACTCCTTGGCTTTGGTTTTCTAATTGAGTTGGATCAATCTCATTGTCTTCCTTCTCACTTTCCTCTTCATCTTTCTCATCTTGCCCATCTTCCTCATCTTCCTCCTCAACAGCTGCAGTAGGTTCACGGATTGCAAGAATACTACAATCACGACCACTATCCCAAATATCCCCTCTTGTCTCAAAACCCAAACGTTTTTTGTTATTCCCTCGAGGAGGCAGAGACTGAGGAGTATCAAGACCATCCTTCATTTTTTTCTTAGTCGCAGCAGCTTTAGCTTTTCCTTTGTTAGCCTCCTTTTCTTTGGCTTCCTTTGCTTTAGATCTATTTCAAAAGAAGCACGAAATTAATATATTAGTGTTGATGGGTGAAAATTACTCCTGCCGAATTTGGTAATTTGGGGTGTGATGAGGAATGAATTTAAACCTACAACAAATGCACTGCGCGGTGAGTGCTTGTAGATTCGAGAGATCAATCTGTGCAAGTCCGGCCTAAACCAAGAAATGGCCGTTCCAGACTTGTTTCGGTCACAAAGTGAAGGAGATGGGGTTGATCTTAGGGAGGGAAGCGAAGAAGGTGTTGAGATTGTGAAGGTGTTGGCTTGCTTATGACTTGTGACAGAAAAGTGAGCAGGCTTACGGTTAATGTAAGGAGGCTCTGGATGTCGATTTTCTGTCTTGTTTTTTCTTGCTGTTGTTTGAAAATAGGGCGGAGAACCTATTTATACAAGTCATTGAGCCTCATTCACGTTTCTCGTGGGAAGTGGAGGTAGTGGAATGATGGAGTAGTGGAGTTGTGTGTCGGTAACGCACGACCAGTCTTGCCCACTTTTTCCTGTTCATCTCTAACCGTCCATGACTCCCTAACACGTTCTTGTGATGGCGCGTTGCTGCCGCACGTTTGTAAACCGCCGGACCAATACCCCCGATAAGTATCCCCGGTTTGTGACATGATTGATGTCTCGGAATGTGGATCGTGGGTCCACGAAAGATAGCATGTAATGCTGAATTGAATAACTGCGTTATTCGGAAAGTCGATACTTGTGCAATATCGTGTGTATTTTATGCGAGTCTTGCATTACGGTGTGGTAAAGTGACGTGTAATGACTGCTCACTAACCAAATAACTCGACCGAGGTTGTATAACCAAGCTGGTGAGGTCGGACGGATGAGATGATGTTTGAGACACTCATCTGCGACCGTTGATGAAATTAGGGTTTTTAAAGAGGTGCGCAAGCATCACTCTTGACTTGGTCGAAACCAAGCATGGGAAGGATTTTGGAGAAGACCGACCATACATGCGTGTTGACGGCATGATGGTGTAGGCGCTGTATTCCGTTCCCTCATGAAAGCGCGATCTGGGCCACTCAATTTGACCGGTAAAGAGGAGTGGTCGAGATCGGTTTGCAGAAATCCCTTGCCGCAAAGGAGTTGGAAACCAGCGTGATTTCCCTAGTTTGGGCACGCGTTTTTGGCGACCAACATTGGTTGGTTTTGGTCGATCATACTACCGTGTAGGTGGTAGGTTGGTGTTCACACCTATACCTGATTATCCCATGAAAACGTGATCTAAGCCATTCAAATCATCCGGTGAAGTTGAGCGGTCGAGATCAGTTTAGGATTTGGGAGGTGTAACCGCACGAGTTTGGGCGTGCGTTTTGGGTTGGCCGGGAATGATGAGCCTTGGCCGACCGCGTGAGGAGGTAGATGGGCCCACGGTGGTCATGCTGGTGTGACCGACTCTTGCTCAATCTAATCTGTGACCCTCCATTCGTGCCGGAGAAGATGGACGCGCGTGATGGCTTGAACCCTAATTTTGGCTTTCAAAGCCGCGCGACCATCCTCTTTTGGGCGGATGGTTTTGTTGCAACCAACCACGGTTGGCTTTGACCGATTGGTCAAGCGTGTAGGCGGTCACATGGTGATTGTGTCGACATGCTCCGGGCCCTTTGAGTCTACATCTACACCCTCCATCTATGCCTGCGAAGACGGACGGTTGAGACCGTTTTGCGACACATGTAATATGCCGCAAACCCTAATTTAGGGTTTTCCGCCCATAATGCTTGGTATGGACGGTTTCTTGGCAAGCAAAGGCCAATGGTCGACCATGCGGGTCGGCCGTGTGTATTCCTTACCTGCTTGGGGGTGATGGAATTGATGCGTGGCCATCCAATCATGCTTGTGGAGTTGGATGACTGCGATCGATCATATTTGGTGAGGCTAAGGCCGTGTGTATTCCATACCTGCTTGGGGTGATGGAATTGATCTGTGGTCATCCAATCATGCTTGTGGAGTTGGATGACTGCGATCAGATCATATTTGGCAGGCTAAGGCCGTGTGTATTCCATACCTGCTTGGGGGTGATGGAATTGATCTGTGGTCATCCAATCATGCTTGTGGAGTTGGATGACTGCGATCGAATCATAAGCTAAGGCCGTGTGTATTCCATACCGCTTGGGGGTGATGGAATTGATGCGGGTCATCCAATCATGCTTGTGGAGTTGGATGACTGCGATCATCATATCCGAGATCGGGTCAAGTCCGGATGCTCAATCGGGCTAGTATAACACACCGAGAGGTCTCGGGCTAGTATAACACACCGAGAATCAGCCTGTACGGGTATTTCGTACATGGATTCATTATAGTGCTTGGAGGTTCGTGTTACTCTGTAAGAGTAACACTCAGTCGTCATGCCACACTGATAATGGGTACAGGAAATACAAGGCTGATATGAAATTCACGAGGAAGGGATTGTTGCTACATGCTCCAACCTGGAGGAATTTCATGTATTCACAGAATGGGATTGTTGCTACATGCTCCATTCTTGGTGAATTAAGTGAGGAGTATCCGTCACTTATAAATGGCTTTATCTTTTACAAGATGTCGGCGCATGATTTTTCTCGGTTACTTACAAATTTAACCTTAAATGAAAATCCACCATCAACATTAAGTCCCCCGCCTAGCACATAATGGTTACATTATTGTGTGGTAGGCATGAGATGGTGACATACGAAATGACCAAGTTAGAGTGAATACATATTTTAGGATAGTTTCACATTGTCGGGCGTTTCCACAGAACTGGTTGGTCTTGATTAAGGATGCGAAGGAAGCGAGGACTTGATCCGGTGAGTCGCTTTGGTTCCTCTTGTACATGTATGAGCTCGCCGCTCCTTCGGGTGTACTTCCTTAGTTATGCACGGCCTTCCTCGGGTGAATTTGATAAGCCTTGTTGATTGCTATCCCGAATTAGTAGCCTTCATAGGTGGTAAGTAGAGACTTCTCTTCCTTCTGGGATTCTGTCGACTTGTGAGATTATAAAGAGTCATCTCAACGTGGTCGTTTATTTTTTATCCCAGGTATCTCAGGTACTGCTCTGATTTTCTGATTAACTGATCAATGGATTTGATGATCCTCTTTTTTTTTTTTTTGTGTGCTCATAACCTCTTCTTCTCTGCAGATTATCATGGAAGCGGTGAACGCTCATTACGTTGCTTCCCGAGAAAGAAGTTTTGAAGTTGACAAGCACGAAAACCATGCGCATGGAGAAGTGATGGCTAAGATCGATCTTCCTCTTCGTGAAGTCGGCTGTGCTATACGAGGGATGTCTATCTCCCACCTTCGTATTGTCGGAGAGGACGTATCATGCACTTTCACTGCAATTGACATGGAGGAGCGGCGGAGGCGCGAGGAAACGCTGCGGAACACTAGTAAGCGCAAGGGCGAGAGAGATTTGCGGCGCGGTTGAAGAGGCGGAGGGTTGAGCATGAACGACCTCTGAATGAAGGCAAGTGTGATTACCCGGTTCAGGACGGCGTGATAATCCTTGATTCCGATACAGACGAGCCTGAACGTTTGGAAGCAACCTGCGAGGCTCCTGCTGTTGATGTACCTTTTGATGCTCCTGCTGATGATGTTAGGATGGAGCGTGATGCTTGCTTCTTTGCGGGGATGCCCGATGCAGAAGTTGAGGAAGATCCGGAGGGAGGTGCATCGACAGGTGACGGGGCTGACGGTGATGTGGGCGAGACCGACCCTCTTGATGATTGAAATTTCTTTTGTTTTGTTTTTTCTTTCCAAGTATATTCTGCACGCTCGAACATCTTCCTTGTACTCAGTGGCGGCTGAGTTCAAGGTTTTTCTTTTGATTATTTGAATAAAGTTTTCCTTTACAATCCTTTGTTAAGATGGCAAGAAACTTCTCGGGCGCAAGGAGCGCCTTCACATGTAATCCTTAGTAATAAAAGAAGTTATACTATAATGGAATATCCACGGACTGTGATGCAACATCTTCTGGCTTTCTTTGGGCGGATGGCTCAAATCACTTCTTGCGCACACGTTCCTATTTGAAATATTTGCTTAGGGTTTCCCTTTTGCTCCGATTGATTTAGGCTGACCCAGGACTTTGTGTCTTTAGGAGTAGAGATTCTCGAGATGGAAATAATACTTCAATTGAATTGAGAATTGAAAATTGAAACCCTAACTATGAATGCAAGTATTGCAATCATTTTTAGGAGGAATTACAAGTGTGACACGAAATTATAATAAGGAGACACGCTGGAAAAATAGCACGAGCGTTTTTTTTAAAGTGTGGAGGATCTTTGGAAAGTGATAGCACGAGTATCTTAAGTGCGGTAAGGTTTGAGCCATCGCGAGTGAACTGTTATGCCCTCCGGGTTATCGGCGTTGATGAGCTTGCGGTAGCCACCTAGGATAACATCCGCTACTGCAGTGCGGTTCATCTTCTCTTTTGGTGGGTGAGTCAGGTGGAGTGGTCATCTTTACCGTCATGCTTCCAACATTGAACGTAGTCATCTTCGTCACCAGGTCTCCAATTCCGAATGGGTTTGAGCGTGCGGACACTTGGACCTTGACCTTGTTGTCTTTGACCAAGACAGCCTCTATGCTCTTGATAAAACGTTTGAAAGGGCCGGCTTCCCATTCACATCTCCTAGCCGGGGTTGGCTTGTTGGTTGGAGCCAGTCCCCAGGACTTGTCAGAATGAGGGGCGGTAGGTTGTAAGGAAGGTTGCGTGACGAGACTTACTTGAGATTGGAACTTTTCAATGTATGTTTGTGGGCTCTCTCCAGGGAAGTTGCGTCATGTTGGAAAGTTCTTTGGTGCGGCGCGGACAGTCATCAGGTGGTCCAACAGGCATGTTGGAGATTCTTTCAGGTACCGAGACCGGTAGAGGACAGACTTCCAGTATGGCTTTGTTGTCCTGTATCCAAGAGCGTCCTAGGATCATGTCGTAGCTGGGATGATCTTTGACCACGTAGAATTTTGCTTGCGTCGAGGCGTCTCCCATTTTGATTTCAAGATTGACGTATCCATACGCATCTCTAAGCTCTCCTCCTGAATCTTTGACCACAGTTGGGTGACGAGTAGCTTCCTGCTTCGAAATCTTTGCCGCTTTCAAGGTCTTGACAGTAATGATGTTAAATTCGGAAACCGTGTCAATTAACACGCTATCGAACTTAACGCCCCTTAAACAAGTGACGGTTAGGAGTCCCCAGTTTCCCTTGCTCGCGTCTTGCGGGGAGAGTCGAGGTTCTTGAACTGCTCCTGGATGCAAACGCTGCCCGACACAACGTGATTGAGGGCCGCAAATATGTCTTGACGCTGTCCCTTGGAGAAATACAAGATCTCACATATGCGCTCCATCATAGATTGCACGGTCTTGCGAACAGAGTCCCCAGAAATCATGCAGTTTCTGATAGGTAGAGGATCTCTATGAACACCTTCATTTCCAAGCTGGAGCTCCCCTGTCTCTACCTTTTCCCTGAATATTTGTTTCAACTTGTTGCAATCTTTGGTTGGATGATGGACGAACTGTGATAGCAACGATGATCGGGATCTTCCATCTCTTCCTCGGTCGGAGGACGCTGATAGGGGGAGTTTTACGGCGTCGTCTTGGATCCACGCTTCCGGGAGCTCTATCACTTCATTCATGGGAAAAGGAAAACCCGTGTCTTTGTCGTTTTGTGCGGGAGTTTTGTCTGTTCCTTTTCGAGACGAAGTCTTGTGTGTCTTGAGATGTTCGCTTGGTTTGTTGTTCCGTTATCGAAGCTTTCCTCTTTTCTCCTCCGCTTACCACACTCACGACGGGCCAGTGTTGTATTGTTTGTTTGTGAGACGCCTGCTTCCTCGACTTTCGCGCAAATCTTCACTTCGAACAACCCTGGTTCTTTCTAGTAATCTTTGGTGCGGTTGTTCTTTGAACGCTTTGCGGCTTCATGGAGTTCGAGAGAACGTTTGAAAGCCAGATTCTCTAACGAGAGCGCGATATATGGGTATCATCCCATTGATGCATGATTCCACCAATTGCCGTTCGGTAACATTCGGGTCGTGGCAGTCCGGTGCTTGGGTTCGAATCTTTTAACGAAGTCGTTGGGATGTTCATTGTTCATTTGGAGAATTCTTCCAGTGAAAACGTGATTTGTTGAGACACGAAGAAATACTTCTGTAGAAAGCACCTGACCATCTCGCTCCAATTGGATATCTTTGTTAGGCGCAATGTTGTTGTACCAGGTGTATGCCCTCCCGTGAGTGATTTTGAGAATTCTTTTAGGCGTAAAACATGATTGTATTCATGTTCCCCAAGGCTTCAAGAATCGAGAAATGTGTTCACGAGCATTACCGATACCGTCATAGAGGGAGGCGGGGAGAGGTGTAACCTCTCGGTAGAGAATCCGTTGCACATCTTGAGGGTACGGCGGCTGATGTTGGTGTACGTCCGTTCGGTCCCCTTTTCCTCGATTTTGGAGAAGTCGCTCTAGATCTTCACGTGTGATGAAGTTGGAAGACTGGCCTCTCTCCCCGTGGCGCTCAGGAGCAACACGAGTTTCTTCATTCATGTGAGTCCGAGTGGAAAACACCTGCTCGGGTGTATTGAATGCATCTCTCGCCGACTCAAGGGTTGCCGTGAATCTTGCGGCAATCGTTCGATCAAAGTTTTAAGGAAAGTGAGTACCTCTTTCGAGTTGCGGCCATGTCTGTTTGAGTTTTAGCAAGAATTTCTGTTTCTCCATCAAGTCTGCAATGGTACTAGACGGCGGTCTTCCTCTTGTGTCTCCGGCTCCTCGTCCTGATGGAGGAGTGAAAGTTGTTGCTCTGGTAACCACTGGAGGCGTAACGCTCGAAGAGATGCCAGGGTTTGCGGCTGCTCTGGCTCTGGTGATGGGAGGTGTTACACCTGCTGGGACGTTTCCTGCTCCGCTACTGTTGGTGACAGAGGTAACGGCTCCTCGAGATGTGTCGGCTACGGTAGCTCCACTGACAGGCACGTCAACACCGGGAGTGTTATCCACGCTAGCTCCGTCCGAATTGATTGCTGATCCAGACACGAGTTCCACCATCTTGAAATGAATTCTTGTTGAATTGGTTCTAAGATCTACCCTTTTTGAAATTGATGAAATTGAATCGGATTTCAAAGAAATTGATTTTACGACCGAGAGATTAATCTCCCACTGTGGTCGCCAATTGTTGATGGGTGAAAATTACTCCTGCCGAATTTGGTAATTTGGGGTGTGATGAGGAATGAATTTAAACCTACAACAAATGCTTTTGCGCGGTGAGTGCTTGTAGATTCGAGAGATCAATCTGTGCAAGTCCGGCCTAAACCAAGAAATGGCCGTTCCAGACTTGTTTCGGTCACAAAGTGAAGGAGATGGGGTTGATCTTAGGGAGGGAAGCGAAGAAGGTGTTGAGATTGTGAAGGTGTTGGCTTGCTTATGACTTGTGACGAGAAAAGTGAGAGAGCTTACGGTTAATGTAAGGAGGCTCACGGATGTCGATTTTCTTGTCTTGTTTTTCTTGTTGTTGTTTGAAAATAGGGCGGAGAACCTATTTATACAAGTCATTGAGCCTCATTCACGTTTCTCGTGGGAAGTGGAGGTAGTGGAATGATGGAGTAGTGGAGTTGTGTGTCGGTAACGCACGACCGGTCTTGCCCACTTTTCTGTTCATCTCTAACCGTCCATGACTCCCTAACACGTTCTTGTGATGGCGCGTTGCACGTTGCACGCTGTAAACCGCGGACCAATACCCCAGTAAGTATCCCCCAGTTTGTGACATGATTGATGTGCGGAATGTGGATCGTGGGTCCACGAAAGATAGCATGTAATCTTTGAATTGAATAAGCTGCGTTATTCGGAAAGTCGATACTTGTGCAATATCGTGTGTATTTTATGCGAGTCTTGCATTACGGTGTGGTAAAGTGACGTGTAATGACTGCTCACTAACCAAATAACTCCTGACCAGGGTTGTATAACCAAGCTGGTGAGGTCGGACGGATGAGATGATGTTTGAGACACTCATCTGCGACCGTTGATGAAATTAGGGTTTTTAAAGAGGTGCGCAAGCATCACTCTTGACTTGGTCGAAACCAAGCATGGGAAGGATTTTGAGAGAAGACCGACCATACATGCGTGTTGACGGCATGATGGTGTAGGCGCCTGTATTCCGTTCCCTCATGAAAGCGCGATCTGGGCCACTCAATTTGACCGGTAAAGAGGAGTGGTCGAGATCGGTTTGCGGCAGAAATCCCTTGCCGCAAAGGAGTTGGAAACCGGCGTGATTTCCCTAGTTTGGGCACGCGTTTCGAAGCGACCAACATTGGTTGGTTTTGGTCGATCATACTACCGTGTAGGTGGTAGGTTGGTGTTCACACCTATACCGATTATCCCATGAAAACGTGATCTAAGCCATTCAAATCATCCAGGTGAAGTTGAGCGGTCGAGATCGGTTTAGGATTTGGGAGGTGTAACCGCACGAGTTTGGGCGTGCGTTTTGGGTTGGCCGGGAATGATGAGCCTTGGCCGACCGCGTGAGGAGGTAGATGGGCCCACGGTGGTCATGCTGGTGTGACCGACTCTTGCTCAATCTAATCTGTGACCCTCCATTCGTGCTTAGGAGAAGATGGACGCGCGTGATGGCTTGAACCCTAATTTTGGCTTTCAAAGCCGCGCGACCATCCTCTTTTGGGCGGATGGTTTTGTTGCAACCAACCACGGTTGGCTTTGACCGATTGGTCAAGCGTGTAGGCGGTCACATGGTGATTGTGTCGACATGCTCCGGGCCCTTTGAGTCTACATCTACACCCTCCATCTATGCCTGCGAAGACGGACGGTTGAGACCGTTTTGCGACACATGTAATATGCCGCAAAACCCTAATTTAGGGTTTCCGCCCATAATGCTTGGTATGGACGGTTTCTTGGCAAGCAAAGGCCAATGGTCGACCATGCGGGTCGGCCGTGTGTATTCCTTACCGCTTGGGGGTGATGGAATTGATACGTGGCCATCCAATCATGCTTGTGGAGTTGGATGACCTGCGATCGAGATCATATTTGGCAGGCTAAGGCCGTGTGTATTCCATACCTGCTTGGGGGTGATGGAATTGATCTGTGGTCATCCAATCATGCTTGTGGAGTTGGATGACTGCGATCAGATCATATTTGGCAGGCTAAGGCCGTGTGTATTCCATACCTGCTTGGGGGTGATGGAATTGATCCGTGGTCATCCAATCATGCTTGTGGAGTTGGATGACTGCGATCGAATCATATTTAGCGAGCTAAGGCCGTGTGTATTCCATACCTGCTTGGGGGTGATGGAATTGATCCGTGGTCATCCAATCATGCTTGTGGAGTTGGATGATCTGCGATCGAATCATATCAGGAGACTCGATACTGTCAAGTCCGGATGCTCAATCGGGCTAGTATAACACACCGAGAGGTCTCGGGCTAGTATAACACACTCGGGAGAATCGGAATCACATGTACGGGTATTTCGTACATGGATTCATTATAGTGCTTGGAGGTTCGTGTTACTCTGTAAGAGTAACACTCGGTCGTCATGCCACACCGATAATGGGTACGGGAAATACAAGGTGATATGAAATTCACGAGGAAGGGATTGTTGCTACATGCTCCAACTGGAGGAATTTCATGTATTCACGAGAATGGGATTGTTGCTACATGCTCCATTCTTGGTGAATTAAGTGAGGAGTATCCGTCACTTATAAATGGCTTTATCTTTTACAAGATGTCAGCGCATGATTTTTCTGGTTACTTACAAATTTAACCTTAAATGAAAATCCACCATCAACAATTAGACAACCACTAACTTTCATTTCTAATACCGGCATACCATAACAAAGAACAGGCCATGCCGTGAGCTAGTTCCGGCATACACGTTTAATAAACTTCCACGCCAGGTTAAATTGTCGATTTACATAAATAAATGACGAGAATGCCTGTATAGTATAAGAATGTTCCTGGATAACTAAACACCACTACCGGTGTTTACATAAAATAAACATCCATGCCGGATTAAGGTACCGGCATACATAAATAAATTTCGAAGATGCCGGAAGAAATTCTAAAATTCTGGTACCAAAACTAGAATCCGGCATGAATTCTAAAATACGATTTATCCGGTACAACTCACTAACCTATTGTTTTCTGTATATTAGAATTTAAATACCGTCGTGGTCTTCAACCTAGATTGAGTGCCGGTACCTATTTACGGTGTGGTATTCATACTAAATCGAATGTCGAGACTTCTACCGGCATGGTTTCCATCCTAGATCGCATGCCGGTTTCATCTACCGGTGCGGTATTCATACTAAATTGAATGCCGGAACTTCATAAACTCAAAATTTGCAGTTAGGGTTTCGCGAATTTGACCTAAACCCATAGCTACAAATCGAGTGAAACACTAATTAAACAGTTCAAAATGACTAACCTTCTCACAGAAGCCATCTTTGCTAGTAGTTCATCGTCCGATAACTCTGCTTCTTTGTCTTCTTCCTCTTGAGCAATCAAATCAAGTCTTTTTTTCAATTTCTGTTGAACAATCGTTCTTGGGTTCGATTGACTTGGGTTCGATTGGGAAGTTGTTTTCTTCCGTGGAGGCATGGTTATGATTCGGGTAGGTTAATCGACGAAGAAATTTTTGATTTAACGATTAATCATCGATGAAGAACGAATGAAGAACGATGAAAAAAAATTCGGAACCCTAACCCTCATGCGACTATGTGGTACTCAAATGGGGGATAACTGAATTTGTGTTTGGTTTTGATTTTCAGTTTTTAATTTTTTGGGGAGGGTATAACAGTCTTTTCATAAGTTTTTTTTATTAATCTAAGGGTGTTTTAGTATTTTCATACCCAAAAACACCCCTTAACATGCACCTAAGGTTGGGGAAGTAATTCATATCCCCCAATTAGTTTTGATATTCCCCAATTGCGCGTTCATAATTATCTTGGGTAGTTATAGTTAATATCTAATAAGATAATTGTAGAAATCCTAACAGAAAGAAGATAATTATCTTTTATTATTATTTAAGATAATACAAAAACCTAGCAGAAAGAGGAAAGAATTAGTTTAGATTTCATAATTATTTAAGATAATTATAATTCCTATGAGAGAGGATAATTATTATTCAAGATAATAATTAAAGATAAATAAGGATTATGATAGTTATTTAAGGAATAACAAATTTTATCATGAAAGTTATTAAGGTAAAGGAAGTTATTAAGATAACTATGAAAACCCTAAAGCTAGACCTACTTTCTGCCTATAAATAGAGGCTAAATCCTAACTCAAAAAGTGAGAGATTTTCTAATACTTTTCCACATAATACACTTGTGAAGAAACTCTCTCTGTCTTTAGCATCTGAGTGTTTTTTGCAGGTACCCCCACCATTCAACTTCAATCATATTAGCGATTTCCTGTGGAATTGAATCAGTATTTGGAGATCAATCAATGGATATCAATCACAATTTCATTAGCATCTTTGGAGGAATCTAATCAACAAAGGAGATTTAATCCATCTACACGCATCTTGAAGAGTATTGGTGTGAATATTTTTGCACCAACATGTATATGTATCAAAAAATAAAAAGACAAAGAGTATGTTATAAACGTGTAATTATGTTAAGAATATCTAGGGCAAATCCCGTTTATTACTGGGATGCCCTTGTGTCTAGCCCTATAAATAGAGGCTCTAATCTTAGTCTATTATACACATCTAATAAGATTTTCTCTCATTCTTCTCCCTATTTTCTGTCTCATTCTCTATTCACAATACGTTATCACGCACGTTGTTCTACCAACTGACGCATCCAACTTACCCATGAAAACGGAGAAGATATTCACATCCATATCTAACCTTCTCTCTTAGTTAATTTTTTTTTTCTTTTACTTCTTTGATTTGTTAAACATATTCTAAGTATGCTTTCGCTGGATACTTTTTAGGTTGGTTTAGCTTTCATGGTCTATATGATGACGATAATGAAGTAGCCGTGAACGGGTGCTTGGATACTTTTGATTTGTTCTTCTTTATCTCAAACAGGATCATAAGACATCAAACAGGTGCGGATACAAGGCCACCATCTACCTATACAAAGAGCGACTCTTTGTTATACAGAGTTCGTTTTTCCTTTACATCTTTGTATCTTATTGCATCTTTAGTAATTATATTAATGCCTTTTTTTTATTTTTACCAAAGGCTATTCTTATTTTATTTTTTTGGGGAGCAACGAAAACCTTTTAGTTTAATCCTAAATAGACCGGATCGTGATTATTGGAAACCGGTGATCTATTTTCTCGAATAGATTCGACTCTTTTATAGAAGAAAAAAAAAATCCATCAAAAGATGGTTTACGGTTTCTATTCTCCTAATGAAACTGTAATACCAAAGTTTGGTATTTTCTTTTGCCTCTAATTTTTTTCATAGGGAAAAGAACATCGAAAGACGGTTAATTTACACAGTTTCTATTTCTTTATCGAAACTGTAATCACCACAAATTGGTGTTATCGCTATAAATAAATACCTTTACGGTAACTAATCACGTGCATGGTTGAAAAACCTACGGCCAATTAGTTTTGGTATCTTTGTCTTTTAGACAAGGATCATGTGATTTACATATGGTTTCTATATTTTTTTTATATGCAAGAAACCATATGCAACCTCAAAATAGGTTTCCTAAGCGATAGCTATAACGACAATATTTTTATTTTGTCGATACGAGTTTGATAAATCGTAAAAACCAATTTTGTGAATTTTCTCACTGGTTTCTATAATACAAGAGAAAATAGATTGGCATATTTTCTAAAATTTTGCCAATAATGGTTTGATTTTTCCCCATTACGGAAGATTGATCGTTTCAAACAAATTTTTACGATCAAATATGTATGGTTTATCTAATAATAAACCATTGGTTTCTATTTTCCTTTCAATGAAACCATTCATCAACTAGAAAGAGTGGATTTTATCTCTTCAAAGAAAAATCACGATAATGATTTCTTTATATTCTCAAAAAGAAACATATAATTCATCTATATCGATCCCTAAATGATGAAATATCGTTATTATGGTATAAGCCAATCGTTAGATACCGATGAACGAGGAATTGCTGCGTTCCTGCTGGATATTTTGCAATTTTAATTTTCCTCGTGGTAATTATCTCCAAATTTTGGAATTGTACCAATTGGAATTAGAATATAATTGGACACTCAAGATCAATGGGTGCGCACTTGACTTGTTAGCCTATATTATTAGTCCTTGTAGTGACTAAATTGATCTTGAATTTATTTTCTTTTGAAAAAGAAAGTGTCCATAATCTCATTCTAAATCATTATCTCATTTTCCATAGAGGTCATGAAATTATTTGGAGATTTATTTACATATTTTATATGTTTTGGTTGTAACCAATAAAACCTATGGTTGATGTCAAATTTGTATGTCAAAAAGACTACAATTTTATTTTATTTTTAGGACAATTTCTTATGGCTTTTGAAGTCATTATCTACAGTCCAACTGGTATTGCTAAAATCCAGAAATTATTCCGAGTATATGTCCTTGATTTAATCGGATAATACTCTATGAAACTAATTTTCGTATATGAGATGATTATTTTATTTATTTATTTTTTTACCATGATCAGGGGGAGACATACACTATCAAAATCATGTGTTAATTAACTTAAAAGTTATATATATTTCTCTCCCAATATGATCAAATCGAAAAAGGCTGCCACTAATAATTGGTGTGAAAATATCTCATATAGCTTATGCCATTTAAAAAGGCAGACTCAATCACATCTAGCAAGCATGTAGCATTTGTATATATGCTACAGGTAGCTCTAACAGAGTCTATCATAACGCGACTCACAATCTCAAATCTCAAAAATTCATATCTACTCATTTGAATAGTATGAGATTATCACGCCCATGGGCCGGGGTACCGATAAATTTAGATTTTTCAAAGCATGCATACACTTTGGAAATTATGTGAGATCGTGATAAGCTAATTTAGTTGTCGAATAACAAAGATAGTGGTTGTTAACCCTCTGCAGAGGAATATCGACATATGTGATTGGTTGGCATACGATCCAATTAGGTTGGATTAATTTCTCAGTTAACGCAATTTTGGATCCAAAACTTAACACTATAAATGCCAAGCCTATCAATTACAGGCTAGTGTAGTCATAATGCGTTATATGAGAAATTTTTCGTTGTGAAAACGATTTAAGGGTTCCATTTTTCTCGAGACCCTAGGATTGATTCAATAAATATTTTTGTTCTCCATGTATGATGCTTTTGGCGTGGTAGTCTTTTAAAGACTCATATAGCAATCACACAAGAAATGTGGTCGGAGAACATATTAAATTTGTAATCCTTTAGGCATCCACCTTATTTGCTTAATAAGGTTTAACAATCCTTTATGTGTTTTTAGAAATTTGGTAGACAACCAAAAATCCGGATTAATTAGTTGATGATTTCAACGTTATAGGTCTCTTGACGAGTCTTTAAAAACACAAAATCCACGCTTTCGCAAAGATAAATTCTATTTTTTTTTCTTTCTTTCTTAAATCTGCAGAGTTAGAATTATGCTAGCTTAAACTCGTCTTTCGAGATAGACTAGAGTTATTATTTTGATGCTTAACTTTTGAAAATCTCATATATTTGGGTTAGCATCCATATTTACGTCAAAAGTTGTACTCTTTTCCCTTTATTTCAGGTTTTATCCCGGTGGTTTTCCTGAAAAGGTTTTAACGAGGCAACATCTCGTTGATGTTTGATTTTATTTCAAAATGTTGATATTTGTGCTCTTTTTCCTTTGTCTAAGTTTTTTCCCATTGGGTTTTACTGGCGAGGTTTTAGCGAGGCAATTTAATTCAACATGGTGGTTATCCAAGGGGGAGTTGTATCGATTTCGGTTATTTGGTGGATTCCCACCATTAACTAGATCATTTTGTTAGACCACATCAACATAAACTTCTCCTATGAATTTGGATATCATTCTGATCCATATAAGGTATGATCACAAATTTTGTTCAACTTTAGTCTTTGTAACTACATATTGGCACCTTGTTGAAGAAACTATGTCAACTACATATGCAAATCATCTCCGAAGATAGCAAACCAAGACATAAGTTCTCAATGAATTTGGAGAAGCTTGAAGATTCGAGTACACTACTATTAGAAGACTAACACAAAGAAGACTTCATCGAGAACAAATATCTTCTACATTCAAGAAATTCGTTCACCGAAATTGGGAAGTCTCGACTCAAAGATTTGCAAGCCAATAATTTACTGAAGTACTCATCAGGGGGAGCGCCATCATCAAATTAAGGTGCATTCACTGGACTTTATCGAGTTGTACTCTTTTTCCTTTGTCAAGGTTTTGTCCCAATGGGTTTTCCTTGTCAAGGTTTTAACGAGGCAACATTTGTGTGTCCAACAATGTTTCGAGTCTTTACATGCTTATGCAATTTCGGGTTTTTCTCTTTTGAGTTTTCTGGTCCGTTTGTAATTAGCTTAGACACAATGTCATGGGGGAGTGTTATAAACGTGTAATTATGTTAAGAATATCTAGGGCAAATCCCGTTTATTACTGGGATGCCCTTGTGTCTAGCCCTATAAATAGAGGCTCTAATCTTAGTCTATTATACACATCTAATAAGATTTTCTCTCCTTCTTCTCCCTATTTTCTGTCTCCTTCTCTATTCACAATAGAGTACAAATTTTTCACTCTTAGCTCATTGATACTTGCAGGTGAATCTCTAGTATGATTCTGGCAGGGTCAAGCGGTACAGTTTACTTATTTGACTAAAATATAACCATAGTTAGTAAGTTTACTTACTTTTTAAGTTTTTATTTATTGCTTGTTTTAACTTATTTCACTTATTTTATAATAATGTTTGTGTTTTGTTTGTGGACTGATAGCAACGTAACAAAAAACTAAATACAATTTCTTTTTTAGTTTTTCTTAGATTTTTAGAAGGCATATACAAGGATAGTTACGCTAATTTGATTTTCAACTTAACAACCAAATTAATCTCACCCAACTTGTAAAGCAAACATTTTTCAGTTCCTCATATTATTTCTCCCCTTTCTTCACTACATAGCGTCGTTTTCTTCATCTTCTTTTATTCAGATCTTAAAATTGGAGTGAATATGATATGGGTTTTGTGAGGAAACCGTGTGATATACCATGCTTAGTTTTAATTGCATTGCGATTCCAGTAGAACTGAAGAAATATGTATACGAAAAATCGTTACAGCAAATTCACCTCAACTCGAAAGAAAACTTGCATACCAGATATACTAAGATGTTGTATGTGGATAAATGAGAGTTTTGTCTGAATTCCCAAGTTTCGGCATAATTTGTGTATGACCTTCCGAGAAGTAAGTTATTTCAGCTCTAGGTTTGAGTTTTTTTTTTTATGACATCTAGGTTTTGAAACAAACATGAAAACATGTGTTTAGGTGGTCCTCAGTGTAAGATTATCCGAGTTATATGCAAACTAAGGTCTTGAATCTTAATATTAAAGGTTAGAATGAGATATTTACTTTACTTATGAACGTTTACTATGTGGTTTTCTAGTAATGAATGATTCAGAACTAGAGCTATAGAAAACAGTCCAGGTTGTTATAACCAAAATATATTCAACTCAGTAGGAGACAACAAACAATGTTGCAGACAAAGTTGTGTAGTATCTTAGATGCAAGTGGATTGGTAACTAAATTTGTTTGCTTTGATTTTTGTCGTGATTATGCATTTTTCTTGTTCAATTATATCTTGGAAACTGTTAGAGCATAGCTCGTTTGAACCCACCAAGCGTTGGTATGTCAAGTTTGGTTGTCATATTTTAGTGAATCAAAACTCATCTAAGAGTCGCTTGATTATGTAACTAGAGGCAACTTCATATAGGTTAGACTAGAAAGTCTAGGATTATGATACATACAAGTATTACTCGAAGACCTGAAGAATGTAAAGAAGTAACAAGCTACAACGACGACATCATCCTTTCTCTTCAGGTTAATAATATTGACTTGAACTGTTTCATTCCTAACGTATCTTTCAAGTCGTGCTATATTGAAAACATAACTGCGAAGCTGTGAATGATTATAATCTAATAGTAAGACATGATCACATGATCATAATGTTAAGGAATTAAAATACGAAGTTCATAATGCTATATTGTGATGGTTCTTCTTTTGGAAATCCTGGTTCTGCAGGATTTGGAGTTGTTGTTAGAGACTCACAATGTCAGGTAGTTGGAACTCTAACTGGAGGTATTGGAGTGGCTTCAAATTACTTAGCAGAAACTTATGGGGTCATGTGTGCTTTGGAGATGGAAATTCAATGGAGTATGCAAAGGATCATTGTTGTGTCAGATTCAAAAATTGTGCATGCAGAATTTGCTCAGGGTAAGGTTCCTTGGTTTCTCAAAGGGAGACGGAAGATAGCTATGAGAAAATTCTCTGAAATAAGATATAGACACTGCTACAGAGAAGTCAATTTCTCTACAGATTGTATTGCTAAGAAAGGTGCATCACTAGCAGCAGGTGAAAGACAACTTCATATTGGAAGACCTCAATGGCTACCAAGGATTGAAATGCCAAATGTTGATTATTTTAGATTTTGTTGAGCAGAAAAAGTTTCATTTTCTTGAGTCAGATTTTTTATTTGATAATTAGGTGGCCATGTATGTTGCTTCTTATTTAGCTATTGTAATTGAAATGTAACAATTTTTCCAATATTAATAAATATATGTGGATTCAGAAAAAAAAGAAGTAGAATACGAAGTATAACACTTATCTTTTGAACTTAGTATATATGACATCAACATAATCATATGAATGCTATTGTGATTATGTGTATGGGTAAAGGTGAAGATATCATCCTAGAAACAATGTTTACATTTGTTTAAAGGAAGTACATTCATGAACTTGTTTTATGAATCGAAAGGGAAATCGCTAGGATTATTGGTATAGTTATTCATTGGATATCTTTGGATTACCAATATGTGTGAGTTAGTAGAACCGATCATAACTTGTTATGTATCTTGGTATAACTAATCACAATGTCTGACTTTTATGATTTGGTATGACTGGTTTTGATTAATTAGTGTAACTGATCCTAAGTAATTACCTGAGATGGTATGATCGATATTTATAATTGGTGTGACTGATCCTAGTAATTGGTGTGACCGATCACAAAAGAGTTGTGTAATCGATCCTTGTAATTGGTGTAACCGGTCCTAGTAATTGGTGTAACCGATCCTGCTAATTGGTGTAACCGATCCTAGTGACTTGTGTAACCGATCACAAGCAATACCATGAGTATATGCTAACCGGTCCTGGTAATTGACGTAACCGATTCTGGTAACTGACGTAATCGGTCCTGGTAACTCGTGTGTCCGATCACAAGTAATCCATATTAAGGTATAACCAATCCTAGTGATTTATAGAACCGATTGAACCCATGATTGTGATTTGATAATTGTGATTTGTATAACATAGTTGTCTTGGAATACAGATGAACTAATTCTAAACTTGTTTGGAAGTGTGGTATAATCGGTTCCAAGATTGTAAATATGAAAGAGGATTTACAAAGAATAGATGTCAACATACTTTGAACACGAACAGTAACTCTTATGTTTTATTGTTCAAAGATATTCCTTAATTACTCAAGGAGATCTCGGTCCGAAATAAATTAAGAATCTTTTAATTAAGGTTGTTAGAGTTTATGCTTTAATTACCAGCAATTAAAAGCATATCTCTAGAAAATAAAAATTGGTAATGTGCATTTACTAATTGGAGATTTTCTATTGAGAGATTTCGGAAAATACTTGACAAAGCATTTCCAGGAATTATGAAAACCGATTTGGGCATTTATGCATATCTTGAGAATATTCGGTTTTGAAAATTCCTTGGTGTCCAAACATCCTTGGTCTATAAATACCCAAGTTTGCATTTATAGCAAAGTATCCTAAGATCCAGGTAAACTTCATCTTTTTGTTGTTTCTGGTGGATCCGTCTATCTGGAGAGAAAAGTACCCTAATTAGGCGAAATCTCTTACGACCGCTCGTTTAAAGACTTTTGTGGGATCAAGAAACTCTACGAGTACCATTAGTGGGAAACTAGATAATTGCAGTTTATTTTAGTTTTCGATTGATTTGATTGACTAACGGTTGTTGAACTTTGATTGCACCTAGTTTGTTTATTCTTGAGAATCTTCTCTTCTGATATAAGATTCACTCAAACTAGATCGAAGTGTCGACGGAATCTTTAGAATTGTTTGTAGATCTAAAGACATCTTGTGATAATCCATTATTAACAGATTTCGTTCTGTGCATGATTGATCACAAGAGATTTAAGTGGTGTTGTGCATATGTTTATTGAAGATTAAAGAAGATTCGAAGACAAAGAAGATTTCTTATTTTGTTTCTATATCTTTGGGTGTGCGCAAACCTTGATCGGCTGGGATCCAACTAGAATCGTATTTATTCGATTGATTAGTTGCGTAAGATCGGCATCACCTTATAGTTTCTTGTTGAAATCTATATTGATTGATTGCAAATCTAAACATTGCTAATTCGGTAGTTGTTGGATAGATTGACCTAACCAGGCAAAGGAGTTTATTAGAATAAACGGAAGAGCCTTTGCATATGACTTGAGATATCTTCATCTGAAAGAATCAAGAGAGTTGTTACCAAACAGATTTGTTGTTCCTTTACTGTTTGGAATACGATCCAAAGGAATTGTTCTAGTGCGTGCACTTATTGAATGTCGGAAGCGCGGGGATACTGAAGAAACTAAGTGAACTAGGTTTAGTTGCTTGGTCTCAACTATACGAAGTTTTGGTTTAGATTTTGTATAACGGCTTAATTCTGAGAGTATTCAATTCTGGACTAGGTCCCGAGGTTTTTCTGCATTTGCGGTTTCCTCGTTAACAAAATCTTGATGTGTCATTTAATTTTCGTTTCCGCAATTATAATTGTTGTTATTATAATTTAAAGTAAATTACACAAACGTTAACTCCGTATTACTTGATAGTGATCCTATAGAGTTTGGTTAAGTCTGAACCTATTATCAAGTAATCACACTTGGATTGTTGTATTGTCTCGATCCAGTATCCATAGAGGATCACACAAAGTGTGAATACCGATTTGTAGTATTGTCTCGACTTTGTCCATAGACAATCACTTTCGGTAAGAGGACTTATAGGTGTATATTTTAAAGATTGTGGTGTATTTGGGTACCCTCGTCTTTTCATAAACTATTTATGTCTTCTTGAAATTGTACCGTTAACATATACTATATCCTGGATTTTTGTATCGTCCACATGTACATAATAACATGGAAATGCATTACATTCAACATACCTTGCAATGGTTCTTACTGAATAGCAGTGATGAAAAGAAGAAAGTGAACTTTAGGAAATCAGATTCTAGTTGAAATGGTTAAAGACAATTTTTGTAATGATTTTTTTTTTTTGAAGCATGGAATTTATTAGACTAATGTGGGGCTTTTACGTGATTTATCAATTACAACATCATATTGGAACATAGAGTGAGAAGCAGTCTTCGGATCGGAGTTGTATCGGTGGCGGCAGTTGGAGTCGATATCGAAGGTAGAAAGGTCTCCGGTCAATGCTTTCCACAAGAAAAACTGTATTTTTGAAGGACACAACAGTGTCCATGGGAACTTGGTGGATAATAGTAGGGTTCGATGCAATTGAATGAAGTTATTATCCCAGTATTTGCTTCCATATGTTGAGGAGTACTGCCCCAGCGATATATATTTGATCTTCCAGCTTGATTCATCTCTTTTAAATGTGTCTTTAGCTCTGACCGGGGCTTGAAGAAGTGTTTCTACTAGAGATTACTATAACTAATAATGAAACTAATACGACCCTATAGACTAAAATAAAGCAACAAGAACAGTTACAGACTCAAACTTGATTAAGCAAACAAAATTTTAAAAAAAAAAAATCTCCTAAAATAAGAGAAACTACTAGGAATCTGAAAAAACTTGTCAAGTGAATGTGTAGGATTCACCGGCTTATTCGAATATCAATAAGATTTTGAGCCTGCTGCTGTTGTTGTTTCTGACAAATAGAAAAGTTACATATGCTTCTTTCTGTGAGAATATTCACCTTAGTTAAGACGTTACTAAAGAGTCCAATATTATCATTGAGGACCAAGTTGTGAGGTATCAATTATGGTTTGTTTCCAGTATCAGCATTAGTTGAATTGTGAGGTGAAGTCCGCTGGCTAAGTATCCCTATTATTGTGCAGACTTGAGAAAATGCTAGGTGAGTAAATTAAAAGAGTTGATTTCTTTGAATTTTTTCATGCAAACTCAAAGTTGTTATCCCAAAGACTAATTTGGATAAAACTATCTCTAGAATCCTTTTAAAGAACCAAATCCCGATCAGGAAGGAAGTACATCCTTGGTAACCAAAACCATTTTAAATACCTTCAAAAAAAAAAAAATTAAACCAACTAAAGAAATGTAAGGAAACCCATCTGAACCCAAAATCAGATACAACCAAAGAGAATTACAAACACTAACCAATTTTAAACAAGGCATGAGAAGAGAACAACCAGAGATACACCACCAATAATCTAAATACCCAACATCGAACTAAGATTAAACTGGAGGTTTCATTAAAAATGCCTTCCAATTACCAAAACAGGATCAAAAATTAATAAAGCGGGAGAACATGGGTCATCACCAGCCAAGAAAGGCTATGAAGAAACACCGAAAATTTAAGAAAATGGTATGAGTTTAAAAAAAAAAATCAAAATATGCAGATCAGGTGAACATATTAAGAATTTATAAAGACAACTTTTGGGATTTTCTGAGAGATCGTTATGGTGGTCAAATGGGTTCATCGGGTTTAATAAAGCATGATGTTCAAATCACCGAGCATAAATCCCTTGAATGAGGTTTAAAAGATCAAATCAAAACCTAATTAGATAAGAAACTAAATAAGGATATCAACTAATATATATAAAAAAATAAATACCCTACTACTTTTAAGAGGGGGCTGTTGAGAAATCAACCTAGAAAATACCTCAAGTTTGTAGGGATAAAGAGATAGAAACCAGGATGGATATGGTTGTTGAATATGACCATAGTCAAGAAAAACCACAATCGAAATTTGCAAGCATCATAATGATTAAATCATGTTAAAATCTCCATGGTATTATCACAATAAACAGCAAGAAACAATCTAATTGAATCCTAAAGGTAGCTAGCAATCAAGGATTTAGCCGGTGAGATGTGCTAAATCCATGGTGAAATTTTTGGTTTTTGATGGTGACATAATGAATGAATTGTTAGAGCACTGCTCGGTCGAACTCGCAAGCGTTGCTATCTCAAGCTTGTTTGTCAAGTTTAGTTTCCAAAACTATAAGTCTTGAATTCTAGTCTACTTTATAGCTAAGTCTCGGATTAGGATAGAAAGTGTAGTTGAGCTTTAGACTTCACGGCGTTCATCGATTTAAGACGAATAACTCTTAATGGGAGCTTGTGGAACTTCATCAACAAAAGGTATATGGAGACTTGAACTCATCTATCACTCAAAAGTCTATCTACTTTATCTCCTATTTGAGACAAAAGTCCTATAGCTATATAGACTTCGATTATACACATTTGATATTTCGAGATGAGTTTAACTTGCTTACATATTTCTCGAAATATGTGTTGGTAAGCTTTCGCTTTAACCAAGTTCATCTTATATTCTTGACGATGATCATGTGAAAACCGTCTGGTAACATCTTACATGATTTGTGTGAGACAGTCATTTGAAGTAGACTCGGAATATTTCGTATTGATCATTCGATCACTTGAAAATTGCTTCGAAGCTAATAGTTTGTGTCAGACAGCTATTGTCGTCTTCTAATAATGTTTCAATGATTGAAATGATAGTGTAGAAAAAATTAACCATGATTGGATATAGCACAGTATGCGTACTTGTATGCTAACTTTTGCAAGTTATTCCAAGTCCGGGAATCATGGTATGCATACCCGTATGCTTACTAGTTGGTTAATGAAAGTCTGGGCAAACCCAAACTTAGTCCAACCACTTAGGTATACGTACCCGTTCTCATACTTGAGTAGTTTATGTTCTAAAATCGGTTTGTTCATGAACTAATACATTTATATAAAAGGAATCCAATCTTTTGCAAACCGTGGCTATAATTCATGAATGAATTCGAGTGAATCAAAATCGATTTTGCTTCAATTGTGTCTTGTATACTTTTATGAGAATATAAAAAATTGAACAACTTTAGAACTAGTTTCATTTGAGTCATTTGAACTATTTATGGTTAAGATGAATAAGGTTGATATGAAAGTGTTAATATGGCTAACTTCGGTTAACTATTGTTGATCCAACAAGGTGTACACGTTTAGGTACGGTTACCCATATCTAAATGAAGTCACTTTTCATTTGTGTGTAACAAGCTAAGTTCGATCTAACGGTCGAAAGATATTAGCTAGAGTCTAATCAGGTTTCCATCTAACGGTGAATATTGAATGCTTTGTTACCAAGGTAACATTAATTGAAAACCCTGATTTTAAGACTATATAAGGGAGAACTCTAGCAACTGGGAAACCTAATCCCCACACCTCATGTGTGATACTAGTTTTAATTAGAGTCGATTATCCTTTAACCTAGCAGGATACTACGCACTTGATTCCCTTAGCTGATCTCACCCACAACTAAGAGTTGCTACGACCCAAAGTCGAAGCCTTTAATAAACAAATCTGTATCACACAGAAAAGTTTACAGGAATAGATAAATCTGTCTCCCACAGAAATACCTACGAGTTTTGTTCCATCTTTTGATTAAATCAAGGTGAACATGAACCAATTGATATCTAGGACTTATATTCCCGAAGAACAGCCTAGAAATATCAATAACCTCACAATAATCTTAATCGACTAGCGAAACAAGATATTGTGGAATCACAAACGATGAGACGAAGTTGTTTGTGACTACTTTTCTATCTTGGCAATCAGAGAAATTAATCTCGAGTCAATTTTACATTTGTACTCAATACGATAGAAACAACGATCAGATCACGCAACTAAAAAGAAAATAGTTGGGTCTGGCTTCACAATCCCAATGAAGTCTTTAAGTCGTTAACCTACAGGGTCTCAATAGAAACCAAAGGTTAAAGTAGAATCTACTCTAGCTTACACAACTAGTATTACACAAAAGGTATGGGGATTACATTTCCCAGTTGCTAGAGTTCTCCTTTATATATTCTCCAAATCAGGGTTTGCAATCTAAGTTACGTTGGTAACAAAGCATTCAATATTCACCGTTAGATGAAAACCTGATTAGATACAAGCTAATATCTTTCAACCGTTGGATCGAACTTAGCTTGTTATACACACATGAAATGTAACTTCATTTAGGTTTGAGTAACCGTACCTAAACGTGTACAATTCGTTGGTTCAACAGTAGTTAACCAATGGTTAGCCATATGAGCACTTTCATATCAACCTTATTCATCTTCACCATAACTAGTTCAAATGACTCAAAAGAACTACTTAGAGAGTTTTTCAATTGCTTAGATCTCATAGAAGTATACAAGACACAATCGAAGCAAAAACAGTTTTGATTCACTCGAATCGATTCATGAACATTATAGCCATGGTTTGCAAATATTGCATTCCTTAAATTATAAATGTCTTAGTTCACGAATTAAATTGTTTTTAGAAAATAACCCACTTAAGTACGCATACCTGTACGCATACTTAAGTACCCGGACTGAGCTTGTTTACAGTTCACAAACTCCAGCAGAAATTCACGGGATGTGAACTTCCGATAGTACGCGTACACGTACGCGGATTTTAGTTCCGGTTATCCTGAGCAGCAAAGTACGCATACTTTGGTTTAAGGATTTTGGACTTACACAAGTATGAGTTATCACAAAATGTTTATATCCAACCATGGTTATATATTCTAAACTCTCATTTCAATCATTGAAACATTCTTAGAGGACGTTATATAGTTGTTGTTCACAAACTATTTTTCGTCAAAGCGATTTTCAAGTAATTGAAATAATCATCATGACATTCGTCACTAGTAAATATGAACTTGGCCAAAGCGAAAGCTTACCAACACATATTTCGAGAAATAGATAGGCGAGTTAAACTTGGATCGAAATAGCAAATGTGTATAATCGAAGTCTATATAGCAATACGACTTTTGTCTCAAGATAGGAGATAAAGTAGATAGACTTTTGAGTGATAGATAAGTTCAAGTATCCACATACCTTTTAGTCGATGAAGTTCCACCAGTTCCTTGAGTAGTTCTTCGTCTTTGCATGATGAACGCCTTGGAGTCTAGATCTCAACTACATTTTCTATCCTAGTCCGAGACTTAGCTATAAGTAGACTAGAAATCAAGACTTATAGTTTTGGCAACTAAACTTGACAAACAAGATTGAGATAGAAATGTTTGCGAGTTCGACCAAGCAGTGCTCTAACAATCTCCCCCTTTGTCAATTTTAATGACAAAACTATCAATACATATGGAATACAAAATAAATAAACTTTGTAGCTTCTCATCCACATGCTTGATCTCCTTGGTTCTTCAATATTACTCGAAATCTTCGTCACTTCCAAGTACTCGAATGATTCCAAAGATATTCAATGCATCATCATCGTTGTTGAAGATCCGTAGCCATAACAATGAGAAAATATTAGCTCTCAATCATTGTTATACAATGTCATAGTATTGTTACACAACATCAAAGTTCAATTATATCACAACTTCGACAACAATACTATGGTGATATGTATCACTCCCCTTTATTCAATACTTCATCTCACATAAAAACCACTCCCCCTTACATAATGATCCGTAAACCATATGTATTTGCAGTGTGAACTACACATTAATTCTCCCCCTTTTTGTCAATAAAATTGGCAAAGGTACGAAAACTAGTGGGATCCTAATGAAATTTCCATGGAGACACTTCACGACCACAAGAAAGTACATATCAACTTTTTTAGATGCAATCATATAGTCGAAACTAAATGCATTCATCAAGGAGTTTATAAAGAAACAAGATAACCCCTATAATATTCCACAGCCGCACTCCCCACAAAGATTTGGCAATCAAGCACAAGTTCAATTAAGAACTCTCCCCCATAAAATGTCATTCCCGAGAGAACAACAAGAGCGACCTTACTTTCACAAGAAAAGAAGGATTTTTTTGGACAACAAAAAATCACATAAGAATATGAATTTGTATCCAAAAATCTCAATTAAATTAACCACAAGAGAACCTATGATAAATTCAATCGGAAATGCTCACATAAGAGAACTTACGGAGCCGCACAGTATTTACATAAAAATTATGGATCAGGGAAGATCAATACTGCAAAATAAACAAAGATTCATTATATTCTTTATCACCATTTGCACAATGACATAATAGACTTAATCTTTGTAAACAAAAGCTCATCCTTTCTTTTATCAATATTTGCATAATGACATAAAAGGCTTATCTTTCGTTTGTCAAAAGCTCATTCAATCTTTTATCAATATATGCATATCGACATATGAAAGACTTAGCTTTTGACCACATATGGGACACTCATAGTTCACGGACGCAAACATACATATCTCATAACTAATTGCAATATATGAAATCATAAAGATTAATACTGCAAAATCATCTTCCAAATAAACTTTAGAATTAAACAAATAAATCTGAAAACATTGAAGATGAAAATCATTGGACATAGCAATGTGTAATCACAATAATGGCTATCCCAAACCCTAGTTATTTTTCTCAAAAAAAAAACATAAGAATATTTACTAGACATTGTAGAGCTTTCTCAGAGCATCTACCGAGAATTCCTTCTCATTATTGAAAAACCCATTGATTATGAGATCATTCAATTCCTCTAAATATTCAGAAATATCAGTCAACTCACTAAGTTCTCTATTTAGCTCACGCAAGGTGTTCTTTGTTAGAGACAACATTTGTTCATAGTGAGTTATCTTTTCTAAAGAGAAAACGATTTGAGATTTTAAATCATTTCTTTTGTTGATGAAATCTTTCTCCATACCTCTAAAGTTATTATCAAAATGACAAATTGACAAGAGGAAGTTAGAGGAAGAACCTTCTCCATCATTTGTAGATCTCTCCTTCTTCATCCTTGAGGAAGTGATTCCTTCACACAGATACACATTAATTGCTTCGACTGCATCCCTTTTTGTGGTACCTCTAGTTACAGGAGCCATGAAACTGTATCTTTCAAGGAGAAAAGAGATGAAGGACTTGATTACAAATGATTATAAATAGACTTATGGACATCCAAACCCTAGAACGGCTTTGAACAAATCTTACATGGTTTATTATCCATTATCTAAATTATTAGAGAATATTTTCTTAACATAAATAAAGAATACACAAATACAAAACATGAGCCACTTTGTTGCAAACCTCATTTTCTCAAGTTAAAGATGAGGATGCGGACGTCCCTGGTTTTAAACAGTGACGAAGTGATCCAAATGCTCACATCTTTTACCACTTAGTGGTTTGTTAAGGTTTGTAGTATAAACAGATTTCTTACCTCGTCTGAATATGAAATTACAGGATTTTTTAGAAAAACTTTTTGATTATCTAATGCTAGATTCATCCTTTGCATGTTCTCTTGAAGTTTGCAATTCTTTTGTTGTTTCTCTTGAATCTCCAAAACGTGCTTTGAACATGATTTGCATTTCCACAAAACGAACAAATCAATAAAGATTTTTTGTTCTGTTGAATTTCCTCCTGTTTATCACAACATTTAACATTCATTGTTCCATGATCAGTTGGAACAAAAGAGTTGTTATTGCTTGCAGTTTTGCTTTTGAACCCTAAACCATTTGTGTTCCCAAAGGACTTTTGGACGAATATCATTGCTGAAATTTTGTCAGAACTTCCACATAACCTCTGCAGGTCATCCCTAAGAGTATTAATCTCTTTTTCCTTTAGTGACATGGTTCTAAGTCCAAATTTGTGCACCTCTTCAAAACCGGGGTGCACATTCCTTCCCTCCCTATTGGAGGAATTTTTTAAGTAAAATAACCTATTTTTACTCAAAAACCAGGCGGAATTTTCGTTAACTCTCTCTCCACTTGTTTTCTCTGTTCGCTCATCCCTCTTCCTCCTCCAATTTTTTTCGACATCTCCACTTAACTTCGGTTCTAAAAAAAATAGGAACTGTGAATTTTGAAGTTGATTAAAATTCAAAAAGCCCTTTTGGACTGTTTTAATCAAAACTGGATTTGGTTCTAAAAAAAAAGGAACCGTGAATTTTGAAGTTGATTAAAATTCAAAAAGCCCTGAAACTAGATTTATGATAAGCTTTTTGATAACTGATAATGATTTTTTTTTTTTTTTCAGAAATTGGGGAAACTTGGTATATATGTTAAGCTGTGATTTTGTTTTGATTTTTTTGTTTCGTTATCATTGTCAAAATCTTGCTGCAAAACTATATAGGAAATCTAGATTCACTTATGGGAAATATTTATCATTGAAGATCTTCTATATGATCACCAATCCTTTGAAAAAACATCAACAACATAATCGTCATAAACTATTTAAGTAAAATTATTCCTTAGGATCTAAAAACATAAACTTTTCACAACCCAAATTTGTACTTTCTTCAGCTAAAATTTACAAACTCTGGGTGAGCTAACAAAATCATTAGTTTTTAATAATTTAAACCCTAATTAATCATAAATCAACACCCAAGTCCTGAAATTCCCTACGAACTGCAAAATAAAAAGAAAATTAAAGAATGCAAATTTAAATTTTGGGAATGATCAAGATTTACGAAGAAGGTGAAGTTGAACTCAATCTGATAAAGAGTATAAAGGGAATCAAGTGTGTAGTATCCTGTTGGGATCAGAGACGTAAGGAGTGCAAATGTACCTTGGATCAGTGTGAGATTGATTGGGGTTCAACTACAATCCAGACCAAAGTTAGTTTGTAGTAGGCTAGTGTCTGTAGCGGCTTAATATTGTGTGTGTTCAATCTGGACTAGGTCCCGGAGTTTTTTGCACTTGTGGTTTCCTCGTTAACAAAACTTCTGGTGTCTGTGTTATTTTTTTCCGCATTATATTTTGTTATATAATTGAAATATCACAGGTTGTGCGTTGAATCGATCAATTGGTAAATCCAACTTTTGGTTGTTGATTGAAATTGGTTGATCCTTGAACATTGGTCTTTGGTACTGTTCAAGTTAATTTCTCTTGTATTCAATCAGGCTCGCAGATTTCTATTTGTTTGAGTGAGGATTGAATCGAGAAATTGAGATATAACTCTTTGATATACTTTTTATTAAGATTGATTTTGACTGTCTAGTTGATTCTCTTAAAAGTATATTGGAGTTAGTCCATACAAATTGCTAAGTGAAATATTGGGTGAGGTTGTTGTACCCCCACTTTTTTACTATTGTTGAACCAACTAAGTGTACACGTTTAGGTACAGTTACTCAAACCTAAATGAAGTTACATTTGATGTGTGCATAACAAGCTAAGTTCGATCTAACAGTTGAAAGATATTAGCTTAAATCTAATCAGGTTTTCATCTAACGGTGAATATTGAATGCTTTGTTACCAAGGTAACTTGGATCTTTAGAACGGTTGTTAGATCTAAAGACATCTTGTGATAATCCATTGTTAACAGACTCCGTTCTGTGCGTGATTGATTACAAGAGATTTAAGTGGTGTTGTGCAGGTTATTGAAGATTAAAAAAAAAATAAAAAAGAAAAAGATTTCTTATTAGTTTTCGTATCTTGTGAATCATGTGCACAAACCTTGATCGGCTAGGATCCAACTAAAATTGGATTTGTTCGATTGATTAGTTGCGTGAGATTGACATTCTCTATATTTCTCTTTGAGATATTTTGATTGAGTGTGAATCTATTCTTGACAAATATCGGTAGTTAAAGATAGATTGATCTAACCAGACAAAGGATTTCATTAGATTAAACGGAAGAGCCTTTGTCAACGACTCATCTAAATCTTGTAGCAAGATTGATTAGAGTGGTTACCAAACAGATTCTTCCGTTGCTGTTTGGAATACGATCCAAAGGACTTGATATTCATGTGTGTGACTCTAGAAGTCGAAGGCGCAAGGATACTGAGGGAACTAAGTAGTTAGGGTTAGTATGCTTGGTCTCAACTATACGAAGTTGGTATTATATTTTATATATCGGCTTAATTCTGAGAGTATCCAAACTGGACTTGGTCCCGTTATTTTTTTTTTTTGCATTTTTGGTTTCCTCGTTAACAAAATCTAGTTGTGTCTTTACTTTTATTTCCGCATTATAATTGTTTATTATAATAAAATAAAACACACAAATACGTTAACTCCGTAATACTTTATAGCGATCCTATAGAGTTTGGTTATTACCGAACCCATTATCAATTAACACACTTTGTTGTAGTATTGTCTCGTTCTTTTATCCATAGTTGTTCACACAAGTTATCTTGTTGTTGTATTGTCTCGATCTCGTATCCATAGACAATCACACGAAGTGTGAACCGAATTGTCGTATTGTCTCGACTCTGTCCATAGACGATCGTATTCGGTAGAGGATTTATAGGTTGAAACAAAAATATTGTGGTATATTTGGGTACCCTCATCTTTTCAACTTTGCTCTGAATGATGCACCACATCTTCATTTTCCTTAATCACTTTCTTGGAAGTCCATTTCAATTTCAATTTTTTAAAGCAATTCTTATTCGAATGACCAAAAACTAAACAACTAGCTCACTTGGATGACTTCCATTGGTACTCAACAGGGAGCTCCATTGATATCTTCTCATCAACTACTATGAGAATGCTAAAAGGATAGGTGAAATCAACATTTATTATATCTCTACATATATTCTAGCATAAGCTACCCTAGTTTGCTTAGTGCAATCATCAGCTAGTAAGGGATTTACCTAGATAACTAGTAATCAAACTTAAACCATCTAAATCCCACATGTGAAGTGGAACACTATGAATCAATACCCACATTGGCACTGATTTAATGTCAGTGAGTGAGTTTTCAATAAGCCGAGTCCAATGTCTTAGATAAAAGAGTTTTTCTTTGAAATATGAAATGATCCATTGTCCAATACTAACTTATGATCCTCATCATCTAAGAATTCGAATATGAAAGCACAATTAGGGATGATCATGGGGCAGGTATGGGGCGGATATGCCAATCCCAGTCACTGCCCCGTTCGTTAAAAAAAACCATCCCCGCCTCGTTACCCATATGAATTGGGGCGGGGCGGGTATGGGGAATACCCATATGGGGCGGGTTTCCCATGGGTTACCCGTAACACTGAGTTAATACATAAATTTGATTATAATCAAAACTTAAATATGATTCAAACAAAAATAATAACGCAAGAACAATGCATTCTGAAATCTTAAACTCAATAATTTATCTTAAAGTGAACAAAAGAATCTGTTAATGACTTTTTAATTTTTTTGTTTTTTCCTTTCTCATTCACGTTAACCATTTATTTTCGTTCATATTAACCATTTCATTATCTGCTTCATTTTCTCTATTTTAACTTTTAGAGAATGTGTCTGATCACAACAAAAGAATGAAAGTGATGAATGTACAAGAACGCTCAAGAATATGATAAATGAAAGCAAGCTCGACTAAGTGGTGGAAGTATAAAAATTATACACATTGTTGCATAAAAGTCTAAATCCCTATGTTATGAAAGGTACGGAGCGGGTATGGGGCGGGGACCTTGAATCCCGTCCCCACCCCATCCCATCCCCATAGCTTAGGTTTCGGGTATTACCCATACCCGACCCCATCCCCATTTGTGTGGGTAAAAACTTACCCAAACGGGGAGGATACCCACGGGGATGGGTTTGGGTAGGGAAAATGGCCATCCCTAAGCATAATCTCCATGAAGTTTTATATTTACCTCCTCCTTGATCACATAGAAGTTATTCTCGATTTCATTCCTAATCCCGCCCCACTTAAATTTCGAAGGATGAAATTTACTTTTTGGATAGTACGAGTTCTAGGTAATCTGAACTCCTTAGAGCAACTACGGTGGTGCGATCAAAACCAAAGATCAAAGACCAAAAAAAACGACCAAATTTGAGTTTAGTCCGTAGTGTCACGCTACGGTAGTCGAGTATATTTAGTCGAGCGGATGTATAGTCTTCGTTTGATGTGGAGCGAAGTTATAAAGTTCGTCCCACTGAGGTGTACGTATAGATTACGCGGGTTGCGGGGCGTTGATTAAATATACGTTTGTTGTGGGGCGTACATATATTTCACGCCGGGACAAGGGACAGAGGTATTACTCACGCCAGATAGGGCGAATGACCATATAAACGCCTGAAACCCGGCGTACATTATATCTCCGCTCACCAGACACACGTAAACCACACGTGTGGCGTTAAAACCAGACGAGCATTATATTTACACGTATAATTGGGGGGGGCTCAATAGTCACAGAAAATTAGTTTGCAGTTACGTTGTAAAGGCATGAAATCTCAATTCATTTAGGATCAGCAGTTTTCAACATCAAGTAACAAGTATAAGATGAGAAAACCTTAAGTATCCATAAAAGTATAAAACAAAACAGTAACACAATCAAAAAATTGTATGCATCTGGCAATGTAAGAGAAATGATCAAGCAGGAAACCACTATATACACATATAATGGTTTGTAGAACTGGGGCGGAGGTATAAGGTCCGCTTAACCTCAGACGTGAACTTTATGCACGCCGGGTGTGGGACGTGATCTTTATGAACGCCTCAATGGGGTGTTTGTATATCGTTCGTCTCAGTGGGGCGAAGCTTTAGTCCACGCCTATCACGAGGCGTAGATTTTACTTATGCCTAATCGGGCGTACACTTTACCAACGCTCGATCCAAGTGTAATTTATATACACGCCTCACCGTGGAACGAGGAATATACATCCGCTTCACATGATACGTACTTTATAACTTCGCCTATTAACAAACATACATTATAAGTTCGCTCGACTATATTTGGTTTTGGTCTTGGTCCCAGACTAAATATACTTTGAGATTTGGTTTTAGTCCGGGTTTTACTCTTTAGTCCGATCGACTGTGTCTGGATTGTTGACCATATTTATAGTTTTACTCGCCCACCGTGGTTTCTCTTAGGGTTTAAACTTATTCCAGAACAAACACTGTATGGGAGAAAATTCAAAATCTTGGGACGGGCACATAAAAAAAGGAAAAAAAATAAATCTAACCACACACAAAATTCCGCTCTACTCATAACTGTCCTGTATAAATAGTGAAAGGGATTTCCTGAAATTTCATTTCTCAATTTTCAGTTTTCAAATAATTTCAAATCATCCCGCGATTTATTTTCCAGATCTCGAAAAAGAAGAAGCTTCTCTGCAAAACCGAACTATTACAACTTTGATCGGATGGACGAGATTGAAACTTCAAGGAAACGAATCAAACAAACAGTATTGATTTCTTTCTTCTTCTTCTTCTCGACCGAATTATCACTTTTCTCTTCTCCGATTTTTCACAAATTCTAGAATTTGATCTTTTTTTTTTTTTTTTTTTTTTTTTTTTTTACTGTTTAGATGGTAGAAGAGGAGGAGGAAAATGAAAACGATTTGGTAATGGAAGAAGAAGTTGAAACTGCTGCAGCAGGATCTAAAGAGATGGAAAGCCTTATTAATGGAGTTCTTGAAAAGATCGAGCGGTTCACTCAACAGGTAGTGGTATTCCTTAACTTCGTATGTGTTGATTGTCCTAATTCGTTGTTCTCATATGTTTTTATGTAATTTCTATTCAATAGTCACAGAAAATTAGTTTGCAGTTACGTTGTAAAGGCATGAAATCTCAATTCATTTAGAATCAGCAGTTTTCAACATCAACTGACAAGTATAAGATGAGAAAACCTTAAGTATCCATAAAAGTATAAAATGAAACAGTAACACAATCAAAAAATTGTATGCATCTGGCATCTAGAAATATCATAAATTAATCAATGTAAGAGAAAGGATCAAGCAGGAAACCACTATATACACATATAATGGTTTGTAGAACTGGGGCGGAGGTATAAGGTCCGCTTAACCTCAGACGTGAACTTTATGCACGCCGGGTGTGGGACGTGATCTTTATGAACGCCTCAATGGGGTGTTTGTATATCGTTCGTCTCAGTGGGGCGAAGCTTTAGTCCACGCCTAGCACGAGGCGTACGTTTTACTTACGCCTAATCGGGCGTACACTTTACCAACGCTCGATCCAAGTGTAATTTATATACACGTCTCACCATGGATCGAGGAATATACATCCGCTTCACATGATACGTACTTTATAACTTCGCCTATTAAGAAACATACATTATAAGTTCGCTCGACTATATTTGGTTTTGGTTTTGGTCCCAGACTAAATATACTCTGAGATTTGGTTTTAGTCCGGGTTTTACTCTTTAGTCCGATCGACTGTGTCTGGATTGTTGACCATATTTATAGTTTTGCTCGCCCACTGTGGTTGCTCTTAGTGTTTAAACTTATTCCAGAACAAACACTGTATGGGAGAAAATTCAAAATCTTGGGACGGGCACATTAAAAAAAAAAGAAAATAAATCTAACCACACACAAAATTCCGCTCTACTCATAACTGTCCTGTATAAATAGTGAAAGGGATTTCCTGAAATTGCATTTCTCAATTTTCAGTTTTCAAATAATTTCAAATCATCCCGCTATTTATTTTCCAGATCTCAGAAAAAGAAGAAGCTTCTCTGCAAAACCGAACTATTACAACCTGATCAGATGGACGAGATTGAAACTTCAAGGAAACGAATCAAACAAACAGTATTGATTTCTTTCTTCTTCTTCTTCTCGACCGAATTATCACCTTTCTCTTCTCCGATTTTTCACAAATTCTAGAATTTGATCTTTTTTTGTTTTTTTTCTGTTTACTGTTTAGATGGTAGAAGAGGAGGAGGAAAATGAAAACGGTTTGGTAATGGAAGAAGAAGTTGAAACTGCTGCAGCAGGATCTGAAGAGATGGAAAGCCTTATTAATGGAGTTCTTGAAAAGATCGAGCGGTTCACTCAACAGGTAGTGGTATTCCTTAACTTCGTATGTGTTGATTGTCCTAATTCGTTGTTACTCAGATGTTTTTATGTAATTTCTATTCAATTTTTTCTCCCTAGGTTTCGGAGATGCTTGAGGCAGGAAAAACACTCTTTAAAGATCTTAGTAATGAATTTGAAGAACGTATTATTGGGTGGGATAATTGAAAGTTCAATAGGAAACTCTTTTGTGATTTTCAATTTTGAGCTTTCATTTTTTTCTAATCTCAATTTTATTTTTCATACAGAATTCATAAGGAACAGATCGAGAAATGGCAGGATGAGATTAAGGAACTGAGATCACTGGATGCAATGAACGAAGAAGCAAATACTCGTCTTCATATGACTCGCTCGCTCTTCCAGAATGTTCAGATGTGATAAGGTAATAGTTGTGACATTTACTGATTCTACTCAAATAGCAAATTTGGGATATGATTTTTCCATATAGCAACTGAAATTGTATGCTGTGTGAGAGTTATGCTGTGACAAAGAAAGAGAGAAATAGGTTACTAGGTGGGCAATTTAAGTTAACAGAATCAACATAGAAACATAATAGAACTTTGATGACCAAGTAATTTGTTTCTGTAGTGATTTTAACTTATAATTCTTGCATCACTGTTTGTCGGTTTAGGAACTCGTAATAACATAGTGGCCTTTTATGTGAAGAAGTCCAGTTATATTAGTTAGCAGGTTCTGTAAATTTGTTTGGAATGCAGTGTTAAGATGTGTATATTCAGCTTTCTTGTTTAATCCTGGACCTTGCTCTCCACTCCTGGTTTGATTTCAGGGAAGAAAATGCCACTAATATATTACTTTAGTTTGCAATGGGGCTAACTGTAGTAGGGTCTATCTATGAACTTCACCCTGCTCCTGATGATTAGGAACTTCATTTGTTCCTAAAAGGTTGTTGAGCTGAGTTAACAGCTTACATGAGTACTGGTGCTTCTTTTTCTGTGCACATAGGACATGTTAAATTAGTAGGCTGGATTCGAGAAATGGTTTGTGGGTTTTCAATTATCTGATCTGTACTCTCTTTTGTTATACATTTTCACTGAAATGGCATGCTTATGTATCAATAGGTTTTGGATACTTTACTGGGCTAAGCAAGATGTCCCCGTAGTTCTGAATCTTGGATTTTTAAGTGAAACTCTTTGATGATTTGGGACTTTGGAAATTCATTTTTAGATTTTAATTTCATTTTATTTTTTTCCTTTTTCACACAGAATCAAATGGTAGGGTGATATTAAGGAACTGAGATCACTCGTTGTCTGCTTCAGAATGGTCAGGTTTGATCCTTGATAAGGCACTAGTAGTATTAGACTAGTATTATCAACAAACAAACAAACAATACGAATTTTAGTTTACACGTTTGAACCTTAATTAGCTGTAAGTTGCTCATTTGCATCGAATTATTTGAATTGTTTTTTGAGGAGCATGTATCTAATGTTGTATATTTAGTTGCTGTTCATGATAATACTGCTTCCAGATTCGTTAATGTCCTTCAGAATTGCAGTGGGCATCTCATGTCATTTTGATTGTTATTGTTATCAATTTTGTGATCCAAGTATCCATTCATTTATGGGTCTGTCATCCTTTCAAAACTGCTTCTCTATTCTTAATCCTTGAAGTAGAAAATATCTGGTTTTCAGTCCTACCCTTTTACCGGTTGATCAACAGAAGTACAGAACAGTGCACAGACCACACAGGATAGGGGTCTTGTGGCTCTTGTTGCGCAAGATGTTCCAGTGTGCTCTTTACCTGTCCTTACCCATGGTCCCAATGCCCATCTGTTTATCAAAGGCCGTGGTAATGATCAGGAGAGCAACTCCATGACTAAGAGTTGGCCTCATCAGGGTTTCGTTAATGATGACCACTTCAACTGACCTGATGACCAATCCTTAGTCCTTACAATGTATGGATGTAACCTGCAATTACGTTTTTTTAGCACTGCATAGTGTATAAAACCAACATGGGGTGTTTTTAATCTTCCTTTATAATGTCTTTCTTTATTATGGGTATATTTTACTCGAAATTTGCTGCCTCTCTATTTGTGAATGTTAATCATTTGTTTTCTGCCTACTTCTTGACGAAAAATTCATTTTGTAGCTTTTTTTTTCTCACACTTACGTTGTAATTTGATTCTGTAATCTTAAGTTTGTTTTATGAATCTGATAATACTATCTGTGTCTGTTGCAAAATGTTTAGAGTTCCAATTTCCGCATTTTCCATATTTATAATTTGCTTCGTATTTCCTCTACAATGAAATCTATGAATATGATGTTCCAACGACAGGGTAGTCCACTTTGCAACTTCTTTGACGACACAGCGGGTATGAAATACAAATGCATTTTTTTTACTTTTTGACTTGACCACTAGTTCTTACGCTCAACTGGAAGAGAGCCTTGCATGTTTTCAAAACATGGTTTGGGGACAGATCAATTTTTGATCAGTTTTCTAGTCAAAAGAGCAATTTGGAAACTGGTCATACTGTGTATAAATCGATTAAGAAACGATTTCCTTTCCCTTTCCTGCAAAGCCAAAATGTGAATGTTACTGCCAAAGTTTTTACTGTTTCTGAGCACCCCAACAACTAAATTCAAATTTTTGGTTAAAACATCCCGCCACTGCCAAATTCTGTTCAAAAATTTTCATTTTGAAATTTTCAACTTTGAATTTGAAATTTTGAACTCCGCCAAAAAATTTCAACCAGATTCAGAATCTTATAAACCAGTATCAGCCGTCGATAACAACAAAACTCAATCCCCCTCCTATCTGTACGACATTATCAACCGTTGATAAAATTCACAATCTCCTCCTCTATAAATCCAACTCCTCACAAATCAATTCTACAATTCTCTCAGAAACCTCAATTTATCAGATCTCTGCAACTTTCATTTCTAGAAAATGGCTCGTACTAAGCAAACTGCTCGGAAATCCACCGGAGGAAAAGCCCCAAGGAAGCAATTAGCAACAAAAGCAGCTCGTAAATCAGCACCAGCAACCGGAGGAGTGAAGAAACCACACAGATTCAGGCCAGGAACTGTTGCTCTTCGTGAAATCAGAAAGTATCAGAAGAATACCGAACTTCTGATCCGTAAACTCCCATTTCAAAGATTAGTTCGTGAGATCGCTCAAGATTTCAAAACTGATTTAAGGTTGCAGCTCTACAAGAAGCAGCTGAAGCGTATTTGAAGATACTAATCTCTGTGCGATTCATGCTAAAAGGGTTACTGTTATGCCTAAAGACATTCAACTTGCCAGAAGAATTAGAGGTGAACGAGCTTGATAATCTCTAGATTCCGAGTAAATGTGTTGGGGGATTATGGATTTGGGATGAACTCTCCGTGTTCTGATTTGGGGGATTATGTGTACTGCAGTCTGTTTTCATCCTCTTTGTGAAACCCCCAATTTCGATTGAATAAACTCCCCATTTCCAGTTGGATCGAATTTCTAGATCATACACATATGATGTCTTTTGAACCTGATCTTCATTGCTTGTACATTATTACACCACGACCTGCCCTTTTCTGCTTGATGTGCAAATGCTAGACCTGTTGCCGCAATCTCTTGGCAGTTCAAGTGATTGGTAATAATGTTAAGCCCTAGAATCAGAGGTGAATGTTTTGGTGGTTCATCAAACCCTCTCCTCATATCTCATTGCTCATGTAAAGCTCTTGACTCTTGTAAATATAATGTGCAGGACAAAAGCAGCATTTTAGGTACTCACTTCTCATTCCTGGAGTCGATGTGCTGCTTTTCACTTTTCAATCCAATTTACAGCATTATAGGTAATCCAATACTATTACCTTACCTTCTGTTTTTTTGGGATTACTAGACCCTTTATTTGAATCATTCATTTGACTAGATATTTGGTTTGCAAGCATAATGTGTTTCATTTCTCATATTCATCGGTTTGGCAGAATGTGAGCAATGGTGTTTATGGCAGTATCAAGCAGCATCAGTGAGGGGAGGGTTTGATGGACCACCAACACAAACGGGTCATCATCACCAGTCTTATTTGCAAAGGTCCTCCATTTCAGATGTCTTATCGATGGAGTGAGCATCTAACACATGCCTGCATCTGGAGTGCATACCGTGTCTCCTGCAGAGTGGTCAAATACTACCTCTTTGCTTCTCTTACAATCTGAGCAATAAGCCAAGGTATGTGCAGGTACAGTAGTTGCATCTTTCTGTATTATTTTGATGTGCAACCCAGATGAGGTTTTACATGGTTTTTGGTAACTTCGTATACCTGCATAAGCCATGTTCTTCTCATATAATAAGGCCTACACCTGCTTTTAAAGTCTGATTTAGAAGCTGCAATCATAATGTAGCATATGAGGCTATAAAGAGTGCTAGTGGTATCATAAGGACTCCAGTTATGTGTAAAAAAAGGGATGAAAAGAGCCATAACAAAGACACCTGAGGCGAGGCAAGGCGTGCCCCATATCTTAAACCCCAAGTGCCTTTGACATATTCAAATCTCACGTGACAGAAGTGCTGCAAGTAAACCGTCTTCCACAAATTCCCTCCCTATAAAAACACGAGAGTAGTAGTATATCAATTTATCAAATCACTCTCTAAATCAGAGAAATTCCCTTCAACCAAGAAAACTAATCAAAACCCAGTAAGTTAGTTTCAAAAATCTACTTTGAAATTAACCAGAATCCTCAAAGAAAATCGTCCAAAATTAAACCAAAGAAGCAGCTTTGGTAGAGATTCAAGAAATTGTGATAATGGAAGATAGGAGAGGAAAAGATGTTGTTGTTGATGATGGTGGGAAATCTGAAAGTGATGAACAAGGAACAAGCAGTAGGACAACACTAGCTGACTTGTTTTCTCAAACCCATGATCAAGAAGATCCAGCAGATAAGAAAGAAGATGATAATAAAGAAGGTGAAAATCAAGAAGTGCGTAGTACAACACTAGCTGAGTTGTTTTCTCGAGAAGATGATCAAGAAGATCCAGCAGAGAAGAAAGAAGATGATAAAGAAGGTGAAAATCAGGCAGTGGGTAGTACAACACTAGCTGAGTTATTTTCTCAACCCCATGATCAAGAAGAACCAGCAGATAAGAAAGAAGATGATAAAGAAGGTGAAAATCAAGAAGTGCGTAGTACAACACTAGCTGAGTTATTTTCTCAACCCCATGATCAAGAAGAACCAGCAGATAAGAAAGAAGATGATAGCAGTAGCAGCAATATAAAACAAGAACCTGTTAGTATTACTGAAAAGGGGACTAGTTCTTCTTCTGCTCGTCAACATGATCATGATTCAAACCCAGAGAAGAAGCAAGAATCTGCTTGTCTCGGAAAGCTGCTGAGAGCTCATCTTGAACCAAAATTGAAATTGTTAAGGGATTGCAAAGATGAAGTAAAGGATTTGGAGAAAGATATAGAAGCTCTGGAGCAATGTTATGAAATGGGTGGTGATGAAAATTCTCTGATTAAACGTATTTCTTCTTCTGACTTTAAAGATTTGAGTGCCAATCTTAATGCAAAATTACAGGCGTTGAAGAATAGTATTGATAGGAAGAAAAAATTGGAAGAAGATTATGAGGTTCTGTATGGATGTTTCGACATAGGTGAAAATGCTCTTGCACCTTCTCTATTTGTTGAGAAGATAGAAAGGATACGTGATATAATAGATTTGCATAATGAAGAAATCAAAGAATTGACAGAACAAGTAGAGTTTGGTTGCAATCTTATAGTTCAGCACTATGCTGGAATTAATCAACAGGAAACGATTCCAGCTGAAGGTGAAGGTGAAGCAGCAGCAGCAGCAGAGAATAAAAAAATGGGGATTCTTTTCATTCATACTCCGAAATACAGCGGCCACGCAAAAGAGTTGTACTATAAAGAATGGAATTCTGGTAAGGTAGTGAATAGCGATTTTACGGAATATCCAGAAAATCTGTACAAGCTGGTTACTAAGTTAGGTAGTATATTTACTGGGAATTATTATTTGGAATTCGTTGGTTCCTGCAGTGGGTTAGTGTGTTATAGAACCCAAGAGTCCGGGTTCTCTGATGTTACAATTGTTTCCAACCTGGTTACTAGTGAATGCATCAGTGTTTGTTACGAAACGAGTGCATTCTACCAATGTATTGGGTTTGGGCATAGTGATTCCACCAACATGTATAAGCTAGTTAGGATCTCTCGCATTGACTATGGTGAGGGTCGCTTTCAAGTATGCACTCTTGGTGATGGCAGAGGGTGGAGAGAGAAATTAAGAATCCCTTATACAACCACGGAAACAGGCATTCCTGCTAATGGTGCGCTCCACTGGATAATGAGTAAGGGATCAGGAACTGAAATGGTAGCCTTTAATTTAGCTGATGAAACATTTCATTCTCTGTGCTCACCAGTGAATCCCCTTCCTTCTAATTCCTATATCTGCTCTACACTTGAAGGGGACCTGGGTTTGTGCTTATCTTACTCAGAGCAAGGTGATCCCATGATAGATGTATGGGGTGTTCAAGAAGAACAACTGCCCACATAGTACTTATTTGGAAGCGAGTTCAGACATTAACTCTTTTACTTGGATCAAGGTATTCAGTAGAAAAGTACCTCCAGGATCGAAGTGCCAACTCTTGTCTCTGACAGATGGTGAGATCTTACTATGGAAATGGCAGCAGCGTGTTCTCTCTTGTTACGATTTCAAGACCACTACTTTCACTGAGCTGTGGAGTACTGAAGGTGCAACAAAATATAAATATATTCAGGCAACTCCGCATATGAATAGTCATGTTTCTCTGAAAGACATTGTATGCATAATGAAGAAATCAAAGAATTGACAGAACAAGAATTTGGCTGCAATCTTATAGTTATGTACTATGCTAGAATTAGTCAACAGGAAACGATTCCAGCTGAAGGTGAAGCAGCAGCAGATAATCCAGGTGCATTAGAAGAAGCTGTATGTAAGAGTAGTTCACATTTTGTCAAGCAAGTCCCAAGAAGAAGATCATTTCAATGATGCTTAGACAGATTAATGGTTCTTTTGGCTCAACATTCTTCAGTGGTGCTCTTTGGCGGATCTTCATTAGGTGATTTTATTGTTTCTCATTATTAGTAATTGCAAGTCAATTTTGAGGATTTCTTGTTTTGAAATGAACTCCATTAGTTCTTGTTTTGATGTAAGAATAGTTCACATTTTGTCAAGCAAGTTCTGAGAAATGACTTGATTTCTTTTAGCCAAATTCCTGACCGTGTTTGCGTCACATTTTCATTATTTTGGGTCTAGTACAATTCTTAACTAATGGCAATGATCGTTTCTTTCATTTACTATATTCTGATTGTTCATTTTATTTCTCCCCTAAATTATCAGCTGCCTTTTGAGTGCGTTTTTGTAAGGAATTTCTACAGATGTTGAGTTTGATTGATAGTACAGAGCATGTTAGAGTCTTAGGGCTGGGTATGTTATGTCTTGGTTCGAACAGGCAATAGCTAGGTTCTGTGTCCCAGACATAAGCAGAAACTTGAATTTCAGAATTGGTGAGTAAATCAGTTCCATGCATGATTTGCAATTTCCTTAGCTGGTTGGTTTAGATTTCTGCCAGAAGTGCTGGATTCAGATATTGGAGATTTCACAATGTTGTCGAATGGCACAGGCAAAACATCAGATAATTTCCATGGGGTTCCAGTTACGAAGTCAGACACCGGATAAGCAATTGTGAATCCGACCAAATCACAGTTGCCATGAAACTTTAAGCACATACGAGATGGCTTCCCATTATCAGCTGAAACCCTTTATTCAACTCCTAATCCTCAGACACCCCACCTTCCCGGATAAAAGAACATCTAATTAAGCAGCATCTGGATTATATTCCTAAAATGGCATGCATCCAAGTAAAATACAGAAACTAGATTCTTCTGCTTCACACCCAGACACGAGATACCCAAACTAAAGAAAATAGACCAAGAGGGCAAAATAAGAAAGCAAATGAAGTTACAAAAACTGCTCTAATACAAAGATTACACAACTGAGCATGAAGAACTACTTCCAGGAAGGATGTTCATCATGCACATAGTTGCCAAGAGTATAAATGTTACGCACGGAAGCACATACCACAAGTGTCGCAATATTCACATTCTGACCACATTACAGAATTAAGAACTTCCAAAGTACCAAAAGGTCCAAACCAAATAACTAAGAATTAAGGAAGATGCACCAGCAAAAATATTCTAACTGGAAGAACTGACTATGTTCACTAGGACAGCAACTAATATTCCATAGAAAACTAAGTGCATATGTAAGACTCACATTTTCTTGCTTTTCTTCTTCTTGTGTTGGAGACCTTCAGGAAGATCACCAGCACTATCGTCAAGTAACTGAATCCACAATCGTCATCATCAGCCGTGGTCGTCATCTTCTTTATCTGAGTTTGCCAGGTATACTTCTCCGAGATAAGTTCCAGTATTGAGTGAAACTTGGCTTTCCCCAAACACGGAAGTATGAAAAGAGCCAGCTTTTTGAAATTCTTGGACATTAAGAATTCTAGTCGTATCGTATTTTATGTCGTACTAAACAATATGAAAACCAGAACCCATGTCTAATCCTTACAGAATATTGCCATCCTTTAAAGACTGCAAGGGCATTAAATTCTTAACCAACCCACCAATATGTTTTTGCAGGTCAATGGTGAATAGCTTGGCCCATGATTTTTCAGCTCCATCTTGCTTCATCTCCCACACATCGGCACCAACCTCAGGATCAAAGCCAAGCAAGCGCAGAGATCCTCCTAAAACACACAAACTTATTCCAGCATTTTCATCGCACAGGTCAGGCAGTGGCATCTGGTTAAATTCCTCTCTCTCGATATCAGAATAAAGAATAACTTCTAGCTCTCCAGATGGTAAAGTCATACATTCCATATCTGCTATCCAATGCAGAGCTCCGTTAACAGGCATCCGAGACATATCAGGTACTTTTCGGTGAACAAGAGTATCAAAATAGATATCCTCAACTCCTTTCCATTACTTCTTTTTATAAACCATAACCACAAAACTACCTTCAAAATTCCCAATATCTTTCTTCCGAGAACTCTAACCAATTCCATACTTCGCATAGCTCAAACATTGTTCCGTTTCTTAAAATGTTGGAAAAGATATCTTCTTGCACTTGTTAGTTGTTGGATTCCATAGGATAAGAACATGAGAGTAATACTTATTAACATGCCTTAACAAAACCAGACCATTACAACACAATTCCATCCTGCTAAAATCTAACTGGGTATGTCACATGGCTAATGCCTCTACATGTAGAGGAGGATGGATTGTAACTAAAAGTATAAACATCCTTGTGACTATGAAGCATGAGACCAAATTTGACATCCATTTTAGTCACTTGTTCAAGCACCTAAAAATACCAAATCAAATATCACTGTGTTCAGCATTCAGAAACAATTACACAACGCTGACAGTACTATTATCAATCACAAAAAAAAGAACCAAATTGAGCACAAGTACAAATTGAATAACCCACGATACATTGAGAAAACATGAGAAATTAAAAGAACCCATGATTTCAATCAAAAACAAGATCATAAAAAGAAAACTAATTTTATCAGTTCATAGTTGTGTGTGTTTTCAACAAAGAAAACAAAGACAAAGCACATTGGAAGATGTTAGCGAGAGATTACCGGCAAGAGTGGAGGTGTTGAGGGGTATGAATTCCTGATCAAAAACTGCTTAGGAAGGCGCTTTGAGCTGAGAGTGAGTGTCTATTTAGTGGGAGTACTGGGGAATGGGGATTGAGAACCTAGAAATGGAAGTGGGATGTGAATCTGTTGAAAGACTTTGACCACCAACACTTTACACGTGTATATAATTGGTTGGTTTCTGTGGGGTTTAATCTGAAACGTTAATGTTTTTTCATCAGCCTATTGTTCATGGATTTGCATTATTTTGCAACAATGCTACGTTTACCGGGAGGAAATCCCGCAGTTCCTCCCACGTGAAACAAAAAACTGATGGGCTCCATCACTAAGCCTGACCCTTGTAAATCTTCACGGGCCCACCAGAAGTTTTGTTTCACGCGGGAGGAAGTGCGGGATTTCCTCCCAGTAAACGTAGCATCACTCATTATTTTGGCTGGTTCTCGATCAGGATATTTTAGATAAGTCATTTTTGGGCTACAAAGGTCAAATTAGTTCAACAATACAATTTCAAAATGACATCTATAAGTGGAAAAAAATTAAAGAAAACAGCCAAAAATTAATTTAGCCATATAATTTCAACATGATTTCTAAGGAGGAAAAAAATTGTCTATTGTCAAATAAAATCTTTTTGCTTACGCTTTCGAGATTAGCTTTTGTATTATTGTTGTTTTCGGTTTTTGTGAACCAAAAGAGTTCACTTTTGGTTGAATGAATACCACTTTAAATGCATACAAGGCTCATGCTTATTTCATATCCCTCTTGTTTTCTAAGCGGAACCTAACTGCTTTTGGAAATTAGGAGCTAAAAATTGGTAATCCAAACAACAGCTAAAGACTACCGGCTTGTTACAGTATCAATTTCCATGGTGCAGTACACAGAGATATTGCTTGAGTCATTTTTAACAAATTGGCTTTATCTATATGTTTGTTGACTATCAAAATTAAGCAATAACTCTTGTCCTCGGGAACCCAAATGAGCATAATTTTTTTTTCTTTGATTCAAAAGATAATTTTGTTCAAGATTGGAGATTACATAACTTCTTGCTAACAATCCTATCATTCCTTATAATCTTATCATATTCCTCCGGGGTGTTACACCAAAATTCAAAAGAGGACTTGTTAGCTTTAGCTTTGTTAGCTGTCAGATGTGCTACATTATTAGATATTTTTTAACACACCAAAATACTGAAAAGTAGTTACAAGATGCCTTATTTCTACTACAATTCCTTGATTCAACCAATGTACAAAAGGGTGGGCATTGTTGAGAGAGTTAACAACATTTTGACATTTTGCTTCAAAAGAATACGTTTTCCATGTTCGGATCCTTGGCCCACTAGATGGCTTCTTTAATGGCCAAGCATTCAGCTTGTTCTGCATCTAGTCCTCCATGGAAGTATCTTCCTCTGATACCCAACCTGTACCTGTAGAATCTCTTATTATTAGACCAATACCAAAATCTCTTTTAAAGTAATCAAAAGAAGCATCAATGTTCATTTTAAGTTGATTAATTCCCAGAGGGGACCAATTTTCTTTATTATCTGTAGTGTTTCCATTATTTTGGCTTTGAGAATCTGAGGTGCATTGAGAAACCAAGCTCTGAATGTTTTTAACAGGTGTAGTTACTTAAAATCGGTGACAGGCTAAAGTGGAATTCTAGGGTTTCTGAAAGTGAGTTACGGGAGGTTGAGCACGAACAATCTTCGCCTAAACAACGCACAGTGGCCGTTCAAAGACTGCTCCAGTCACAGGAGAGGTTAAGGCTACTCTTAGGGAGGGAAGCAGATAAAGAGAGAGATCATAGAATTCTAGGGTTTGAAGAAGAATTGCGCTTAGAGGTTATCAGAAAGTTCCTTGTAGCTTGAGAAATAGATAACCTATTTATAGTTGAATTCTCTAATCTCAGGTCGGTGAAGATAAGGACTTCTTTCCGTGCAGTGCGGAACAATTCTTCTGTCTCTTCGGGAATAGAGATAAACTAGGTTGAGTTTATCTCATTATTCCACCACCTTTACTCTCTTCTGCGGTGAGAAATAAGCAGGGTATTTCTCACACGTGTTGTATACTGCGAGACCAAAACTCTAATTGTTATCCCCCCATTTGTGTAAAGCTAGTCATCCTTTGTGATGATGTGTTGAGAGAGAGAGATATATCCTCTTTAGCCGAGTTGACCAAGATAGAGAGATATTCTCCAATCTGTAAGAATGACTAGGATGAGTCACCTGAAAAGGCATGAGATGCCTCAGAATTCGTGTGGAGAATCTGAAAAGGAGACTCGATTCTCACATGAGGCTCGTGCCTATCATGGGGAATTTTTAATTTTTTCCGAGAGATTTTGAGGAGAGATGTGAATCTCTTTGAGATTTTGTGGAGAAATGTGAATCTCTCCGAGATTTTGAGAAGAGATGTGAATCTCTCCGAGATTTTGTAGATGGATCAAAATCTCTCCCAGATTTCGAGGAAGAAACAAAATCTCTCGGTGATTTTGCAGAGAGATTTGAATCTCTCCGTGATTTTGCAGACGGATCAAAATCTCTCCAAATATTTTCTTAACGGATCCGAATTTCTTTGTGGTCAGCTGGGACTCGTCCTGGAGAGAGAGAAAAGGCTTTGTACGCCCAATTAATGCCTTTGAGAGACTTTGTCTCACTTGTCTTTGACCAACGTATCTTGCAAAGATGTGCTAGGAATCAACTGTGTGTCCATATGATGGGCCAACAAGACCAGTGTATCCCAAAAGGATGTTCTAGGAGTCTGTCGAAAGGGCCCGGAGGCAGAATAACCAGCGTATTTTGCGGGGTTGTCCTAGGAGTTATTCGAAAACCTCAGTAAGTCGAGTCAGATCCTAGAACAGACATGACCGGTGTATGCCACGATGATGTACTAGGAATCAGTCATTGATCTCAAATAGGGTGAGTTGTGCTTACATGGGATATCCAAATCTCTGCTCAGGGTCATAAATCCGCGGGGGATGTATTTACGCATATACAGAGACTACATGACCATCAGTATCTCGTCGAGGATGTATACTAGGAATCATGGCATCACAATCAGCTGCGTCTCGCGAAGACATGCTGGAATTGTGGTTGTTCCAGTTCATAAGTCTACCGGAGACGTTTTACGCTCTACAAAACCTACGTGACCAGCAGTATGTCGTCGAGGATGTGCGCTAGGAGTCACGGCATCACGACCATAAGTGTCTCGCGGGGACGTATACTAGAAATCGTGGCTAAGGATGCCTTGAGGGCCAAGGGCTTTAATCTCTCCCATGAGATTTGAATTTTGTCTATGATCTTGAAATGCCACTTTTTCCCCTTATCCAAATTTCACCATCTACATTAAGTCCCCTGCTCATAGTATAACCTTGATTGTCATATGATGAGTATATATAGATGGTGTCAAATCGTTCAGATACGAAATTATAATCCACTTGTTCTTTTAGATCTGCAGAGTCCCCGAATTGATGCTTCGTCTTTACTTGCTCTGATTCTGGACTTCGAATCAACTCTGGACTTGGGAGCATTCTGGGATTTTATGTTGGACGTTAATGACATGATACTGAAGTCTTAATGAGACAAAATTTTCGTCACGAGCGAATGGAATTTGTTAATTAGGGTTTACTTGGCCAAAACCCTAATTTTCTCTTTGTGCATCCTTGAGCTTTTGTGTTTGTATAGGCGAGTATGTGGGGGATAGAGAATTGTTGAACGGTTCCTGGTTAGCCTTGATGTTGGTGAAGGGCCGTGAGCAAAGATGGGCACTTACTTTTGAAGTTACGGAGTCCCTATCTCATGTAAATTCTGAATTCAGGCTTGTAATGTACCCAAACCCCAATTTCTATTTTCTTCGCGTATGACTCCTTCAGACACTCTAGAGGGGATTGACGAGGCTTGGGAGGTATGCATCTATCTTCTGGGGTCGGCACCTTGTGTGATGAGCTCTTGTTTAATTCTTTGTACCAATCAGGCTCCTCTTTATTAGAGAAAATACATACTTTTGAAACTAAGGGTATTTTCATCAAAAACCGCTATGCGCTTGATTTTCCTTTGGCATGAGAGAGGCATGGAGCTTCCGTAGGCATAGTCACGTCTTGAAAGAGAGATTGGCGCCTTTCTGGTTCTGCTTTTGGAAATCATGAACTCGAATTTCCCGTTTTGAGCTAGTTTCCCTTTATTTTCTCTGAAATTCCTCATCTATGGATTCTGTTTCAGTCCCATTCCTCTTTGAACACTTACAAAGCTTAATAATCACGTTGATGAGGCCTTTGGAATGAGTATATGAGTGCTTGGTCGGTCTCTGGATGTATTAGGGCGTTCTTCTTTGAAAATAGTGATGATACAAAAAAGGGTTGAAATAGGTGTAGATAATCTTCCTATAGAATGGGGAGAGGATCGGCTCCCTGTTATAAGAAGAAAAATCCAATTTTCATCCATCTTTCCAGAATTAGGGTTATTTTTGCCAAAACCCTAATTCTCTTTCAAATTTTCTCGTCCAAAAAAAAATCCGAGAGAATATTTAACGTCCTAATAAGCATCCTTGATCGTGTGAGGGTCTTGGATCTTTTTCTTTTTTGGAGAAAACCCTTTCTTTGTCGAACTCTTGAAATTAGGGCTATTTTTTGTCAAAACCCTAATTCTCTTTTCAGATTTCTCTTCTGAAAAATTCTGAGGGAATGGATGATGTCCCATTGGTCTTGGAGAGTGTTTACATGAGTGGGTAAAGTCTTGGCCACGGCTTGGAGGAATTTTTTGAAGGAGGAAAAAGCTAGGTTTCCTTATCTGAGTCAAATTGCCTCAATTTCCTCTTTTTGCTCTAATTCCTTTTCCTTTTGCTTGAGAGATTCCCTTTTGAGTAAGACTGAAAAGATAACTGTTTTCCACCTCTTTTGGGCGTGTACTAGGTATGGAGATTGGTACATTATTCTTTGACAAATCCTATTTGTACTGAGATTCCATTTAAGAGCTGAACTCCTCCGTCTTTAATTTCCTTGAACTTCTTTCTTTGCTTGACTTGAACTATAGTTGGAAAACCGTGTGTATGGGACTGATGCCATGAGTGGATAAGAACTTGATCATATTTCTTCAATCATCTATGATGCATACTTCTTCGACTAATCAATAGAAGTAATCGTATTTGTCAAGGATTCTCTTCTTTTAGGTGTTCGTCATAAAACTTTAGATTTGAGACACTTAGGTAGAATGGATGTAAAATCTTGATACAAACTCCGATTCGAGTCACCAGCCCCAAATTTGAAAGAAAATATGATAGGATTTCTAACGCAAAAAGAATGACTCGATTCCGATTTTGTTTGGATAATTAGATTCGTGTATACATTTGACTTCAGTAATCCCGTATAAAATTTCAGGAGTTTTAAATATTGCACTTACTTTGTGATAGACACATTTTTGTGTCTAAATTGTCTCGATTCTTTATATTGATAGTGCTCATTTTTGTACTTATTATGGTGTTTTATGTCTTTGTAGGTATTTTTGGAGAAATAAACATGTGTGGAAAAATTTGCTCGAAAAGTGGTATTTGCGCTCATGGGAGAAAAACACTAAAGGTACTCCTCATTTGGATAAGGGGTACCTCAATTACTAATGGGCACTCGCTTGTTATTTACACCCCAGGACACCCCATGTAAGAGCCACAAGTTTTCACGGGTTCAACCGAAACCCACTTGTGTGCCAAATGTGCCTTTAACAATTTTTTTGGTGCCTTGACGGCAAATGATAGTTTCTAAGTAGGGGGTTTGTCTTAATCCAAACTATTGGTGCCTTTATAGGCCTAATGCATGATGCACACATGTCCTATTTAGGGACATGCCAGGGTACCTCTGTATGGGGTCAAAAAATAAATCTGAAGATAACTGGGATTGAGAGGAAGGAGGGAGGAGAACGGGGGTAGAGTAGAAAAGGGGGGGAGCTTCTTTTTTTTTCTTTTCTTTTTTTCTTCTCCTTCTCTGGAGATTTCCACTTGAAAAAATAAAGAAAGAAAAAGAAATTGAATTAACAAAAAGTGGAGATTTTGCATGAATGAACCTGGTGGAAATAAGAATGAAGTTTCACTTTGTTGTTCTCCTCTTTCTCTCTAACTGTTTGGGTTTTCCTTTTTCTTCAAACCAAGAACAAAAACAAAATATTTTGAGAGATTGATGAAAGCTAGGGTTAGAAGTCAAAGGAGTCTAGCTTGGGAAAATCACTGATTTGTTGTTGTTAATCTTTGTGTTGTTGGCATGGAAGGTATGAAACTTCCTCTTTATCTAATTGTACCATATTTGCCTTAATTGTGTTTGGATCTGTTTTGCTTGAGTTGAGTATGGATTGTTGAAATTTTTATCTTTTGGAACAATGGGTAGTTAGCAAAGAACATCAATTTCATGTATAGATGTTTTGATTTGAGTACTTTGAAATTAGGGTTCTTTATGAAATTAGGGATTTCAATACAAATTATGTTCTCTAAGAATATATGAATTGGGTATTGTTGTTCTCTTACTTGATTCATATATAACAATCTCCTGGCAAGAAATCACGTGATTTAATTATGATTCAACATTATGAACCCAAGACATCCCTGTTTTAGTTTTATTATTATCTTTAAATTCATCCGTTGGAATATGATGAAATTATAGTATGTTGTGATTAACTAAGTCATAATGATACGATAAAAATTTCATGAGGATCGGGTCTTGTTTACTACTTCAAAGGTTGCATGTTCTATGACTGCGTTCTGCAGATTTATAATCCTGAACAGCCGACTAATCTTAGTGCTTATCCTTATCTGTATATAGGATGAAGCTAAAATTTTAGTATGTTATTTAGTACTATATAGATAGCTTACTGTAAAAATTTCATAAAGATATGAGTAATGTAGATACTTCAAAGTACACTGAGATCCTAGCTGAATTCTGTTTGTTCATAGTAAAAGCAGGCAGATTGTAATGTGCTTATCTCTTTAATGAACCGTTAGAATTTCATGATTTTTGGATATGTTGTTCTTCCCTGTGTAAATATGCTTTAGTTCAAATTTGGAAAGGATCAGACAATGTTTACTACTGTAAATATTAAAGTAATTGGGACTACAATCTATAAAGCCTATACAGCCTAACAATAGCTCATTTTGTGCTATCTGATTCACTAAGTATTCGTAGTTTAGAAATATATATACAGAAGTAGAGTATAACACTTGCTGGAATAGCTCAATTGAAAAATATAGAATCCCTATGTATTTCTCTATGTGTTTTAGACATCGAGGACGTGGTACGAAAGTTTACACCCGACTTGGTTATCGATAATTCATTCCTCGGCTAGCGCTAATGGTGACAACCAAGGGTTACACTTAATAAATACGAAACTCTTAAGTTGAGCTGCTACTGATTCTAAAATGCGAAAGAAATATTTTGGGACTTCCATTTCATTTGATTCTCTCGGTGGAAGGTTACTGTTTGTAGTTGTTTAAGACGGAGGTGCTATCTATCCCCCATTAGACGTTGTGCCAGAGCTTAATAATAAAATGAGTTAGTAAATGTGTACACCATTTTGTCTCATTTGTATCGTGTTTAGTGTACCATCCCTTTGTACTGAAATCGGATGCAAATGAGTGCGAATACATTCCAAGAGATTAAACTTGAAATGTACTGTGGATGCAAAGATGGGATAAATTCAATTTCTTTATATATATGTTAAGCTTTTGTTTTGGTTTGTGAGGGTACGACTTAGCTACGGTATAGCTAGTGCTTGGAAATGCTTGTTACGATTACAATGTCCAATCGCAGTTCGTGTATTTGTGGGTTCGGTTTAACACTAGAATGGGTATTTCATTGGCATGAGAGCTTTAACCGTCTATACCTTGATGATTATATGTATGCCACTGTTGGCAGTGTTCTCTCATTTGGTTGTTTACGTTTTTATATGGCTATTTACATTTCTATATGGCTATGGATACTCTTGTTGGCATAATAATAGATTGGTTCAGCATGTTGAAATTCTCTTAAACCCCTTTGAGATTTACTTGTAATAGATCGGTTGCTTTCCCACTTGGTAGGAAATGTTGGACTTAACCTATCGTTGATGGTTAAACAATTATAATGTATGTGCAAATATACTAGCCTAAATTTCTATCTAGTATTGACGTTGTAGACATTAATTGGCCTTAATACTCAATATAGGTAAAAGGAAATGGAATCTCTTGGTTTATACTACTTGAAGGGAATCATTTTTCATTAGTCTGATGTTAATATTGCTTCGATATGTCTCTCACACTGTGTTCAGTGTGCTAGATTCATGTTGGTGTCGACCGTAGTACATTTTAGTGTCTACCGAAGTACAGTTTAGTGTCTACCATGGATCTCCCTTTGTCGCCATGTTGACACATACTGGAAATTCTTAATCTATGTGTTTCAAACTGTTTGGACCTAGCTCTACATTTTCAACTTTTAGATGAGCGTTGTTAGAGTTGTAAGTACTTATTTGATATTTGAGCTTACTGTGACAGCATGGGGACTATAATATTTGGATCAGTTGTTGTGAGCCCTAGTGTTGTAACCAGGCTTAGTAGAATATATATTTCATTTCATTTTGGCTTTAAAGTTAAGGTATTTATGTGAATTGAGTTACATTCGTCAAAGTGCAATATCTTATAGTAGTGGAATGAATTGCTAGTGCAGAAATGTAAATTTATAGTATTTTTATTGGACAGTATATTGCTAATATTTTAAGTGGCAGGTAGAAGTACAGGTTCTTGTTACATTTTAGTGCGGAGCTACGGCATTCCATCTTTATAAAAAAATTTGCTGACGTTGTGATTGGTTAGAGATTGTTGTTGTTACGACTAGCAGTTCATACAATCTTACATAAGAGATGATTGCTACTTAACCAAAGTGGTTCATATCATCTTGTTAGAGATAGTTACTACGAGTGTGGGTAGTTCATACTATCTAAACAAAGTTGACGAACTACGGTCGTGCTTGATCCCTTCGAGCAACGGAGAGGGTACGTAGGCAGCCGCTATGCGGTTCAGCACAACTCTACAAGGGTGTTCATAAGCACAACTCTACAAGGGTGTTCATATCATTTGAAAGATTGGTTGCTGTTTGGGCAGTACATACCATCTATTCGGAGATGATTGCAACCTTGTCACCGGCAACTGGACATGGAAATATTAGTGGTGGCAACTGGCCATGTTATAATTAGTGGTGGCAACTGGCCATGTTATTAGTAGTGGCAACTGGCCATGGAAATATTAGTGGTGGCAACTGGCCATGTTATTAGTGGTGGTCGCCATGCAAGTGGTCGGCCATGGAAATATTAGTGGTGGCAACTGGCCATGAGAGTTATTAGTGTGGCAACTGGCCATGTTATCAGTAGTGGCAACTGTCCATGGAAATCTTAGAATTGGCAAATGGACATATAAGTCCATTATTTTGACAACTGGTCGTCTCTCATAATTGGAGAATAAATACTAAGTGTGCTTTCTTATAATACAGTTTGAGTGATTCAAATTTGAGTTGCTCAGAAGAAATTGAAGGTCTGGTTACTTGAGTGGCGTATCGGAGAGTCGGAGTTTGCTAAGCGGGCCGAAACCCGGTTCGCTGGAAGTCCAGATTTTTCTGATCCGTCACAGTTGGTATCAGAGCAGTTCCGGTTCAAACGGGACTGTGCGTTTGGAACTCATCATTCTTCTACTCGTGCGATGATGATCTAAGGTAACATTCTTTACTTCTGGTTTTTGTTTTGAACTTCGGGACGAAGTTCATTTTAAGAGGTTGATGGTGTAAGAGCCACAAGTTTTCACGGGTTCAACCGAAACCCACTTGTGTGCCAAATGTGCCTTTAACAATTTTTTTGGTGCCTTGACGGCAAATGATAGTTTCTAAGTAGGGGGTTTGTCTTAATCCAAACTATTGGTGCCTTTATAGGCCTAATGCATGATGCACACATGTCCTATTTAGGGACATGCCAGGTACCTCTGTATGGGGTCAAAAAATAAATCAAGATAGCTGGGATTGAGAGGAAGGAGGGAGGAGAACGGGGTAGAGTAGAAAAGGGGGAGCTTCTTTTTTTTCTTTTCTTTTTTCTTCTCCTTCTCTGGAGATTTCCACTTGAAAAAATAAAGAAAGAAAAAGAAATTGAATTAACAAAAAGTGGAGATTTTGCATGAATGAACCTGGTGGAAATAAGAATGAAGTTTCACTTTGTTGTTCTCCTCTTTCTCTCAGAATCGTTTGGGTTTTCCTTTTTCTTCAAACCAAGAACAAAAACAAAATATTTTGAGAGATTGATGAAAGCTAGGGTTAGAAGTCAAAGGAGTCTAGCTTGGGAAAATCACCGATTTGTTGTTGTTAATCTTTGTGTTGTTGGCATGGAAGGTATGAAACTTCCTCTTTATCTAATTGTACCATATTTGCCTTAATTGTGTTTGGATCTGTTTTGCTTGAGTTGAGTATGGATTGTTGAAATTTTTATCTTTTGGAACAATGGGTAGTTAGCAAAGAACATCAATTTCATGTATAGATGTTTTGATTTGAGTACTTTGAAATTAGGGTTCTTTATGAAATTAGGGATTTCAATACAAATTATGTTCTCTAAGAATATATGAATTGGGTATTGTTGTTCTCTTACTTGATTCATATATAACAATCTCCTGGCAAGAAATCACGTGATTTAATTATGATTCAACATTATGAACCCAAGACATCCCTGTTTTAGTTTTATTATTATCTTTAAATTCATCCGTTGGAATATGATGAAATTATAATATGTTGTGATTAACTAAGTCATAATGATACGAAAAAAATTTCATGAGGATCAGGTCTTGTTTACTACTTCAAAGGTTGCATGTTCTATGACTGCGTTCTGCAGATTTATAATCCTGAACGGTCGACTAATCTTAGTGCTTATCCTTATATGTATATAGGATGAAGCTAAAATTTTAGTATGTTATTTAGTACTATATAGATAGCTTACTGTAAAAATTTCATAAAGATATGAGTAATGTAGATACTTCAAAGTACACTGAGATCCAAGCTGAATTCTGTTTGTTCATAGTAAAAGCAGGCAGATTGTAATGTGCTTATCTCTTTAATGAACCGTTAGAATTTCATGATTTTTGGATATGTTGTTCTTACCTGTGTAAATATGCTTTAGTTCAAATTTGGAAAGGATCAGACAATGTTTACTACTGTAAATATTAAAGTAATTGGGACTACAATCTATAAAGCCTATACAGCCTAACAATAGCTCATTTTGTGCTATCTGATTCACTAAGTATTCGTAGTTTAGAAATATATATACAGAAGTAGAGTATAACACTTGCTGGAATAGCTCAATTGAAAAATATAGAATCCCTATGTATTTCTCTATGTGTTTTAGACATCGAGGACGTGGTACGAAAGTTTACACCCGACTTGGTTATCAGTAATTCATTCCCTGGCTAGCGCTAATGGTGACAACCAAGGGGTTACACTTAATAAATACGAAACTCTTAAGTTGAGCTGCTACTGATTCTAAAATGCGAAAGAAATATTTTGGGACTTCCATTTCATTTGATTCTCTCGGTGGAAGGTTACTGTTTGTAGTTGTTTAAGACGGAGGTGCTATCTATCCCCCATTAGACGTTGTGCCAGAGCTTAATAATAAAATGAGTTAGTAAATGTGTACACCATTTTGTCTCATTTGTATCGTGTTTAGTGTACCATCCCTTTGTACTGAAATCGGATGCAAATGAGTGCGAATACATTCCAAGAGATTAAACTTGAAATGTACTGTGGATGCAAAGATGGGATAAATTCAATTTCTTTATATATATGTTAAGCTTTTGTTTTGGTTTGTGAGGGTACGACTTAGCTACGGTATAGCTAGTGCTTGGAAATGCTTGTTACGATTACAATGTCCAATCGCAGTTCGTGTATTTGTGGGTTCGGTTTAACACTAGAATGGGTATTTCATTGGCATGAGAGCTTTAACCGTCTATACCTTGATGATTATATGTATGCCACTGTTGGCAGTGTTCTCTCATTTGGTTGTTTACGTTTTTATATGGCTATTTACATTTCTATATGGCTATGGATACTCTTGTTGGCATAATAATAGATTGGTTCAGCATGTTGAAATTCTCTTAAACCCCTTTGAGATTTACTTGTAATAGATCGGTTGCTTTCCCACTTGGTAGGAAATGTTGGACTTAACCTATCGTTGATGGTTAAACAATTATAATGTCTGTGCAAATATACTAGCCTAAATTTCTATCTAGTATTGACCTTGTAGACATTAATTGGCCTTAATACTCAATATAGGTAAAAGGAAATGGAATCTCTTGGTTTATACTACTTGAAGGGAATCATTTTTCATTAGTCTGATGTTAATATTGCTTCGATATGTCTCACACTGTGTTCAGTGTGCTAGATTCATGTTGGTGTCGACCGTAGTACATTTTAGTGTCTACCGAAGTACAGTTTAGTGTCTACCATGGATCTCCCTTTGTCGCCATGTTGACACATACTGGCAATTCTTAATCTATGTGTTTCAAACTGTTTGGACCTAGCTCTACATTTTCAACTTTTAGATGAGCGTTGTTAGAGTTGTTAAGTACTTATTTGATATTTGAGCTTATTGTGAATGAAGATGGGGACTATAATATTTGGATCAGTTGTTGTGAGCCCTAGTGTTGTAACCAGGCTTAGTAGAATATATATTTCATTTCATTTTGGCTTTAAAGTTAAGGTATTTATGTGAATTGAGTTACATTCGTCAAAGTGCAATATCTTATAGTAGTGGAATGAATTGCTAGTGCAGAAATGTAAATTTATAGTATTTTTATTGGACAGTATATTGCTAATATTTTAAGTGGCAGGTAGAAGTACAGGTTCTTGTTACATTTTAGTGCGGAGCTACGGCATTCCATCTTTATAAAAAAATTTGCTGACGTTGTGATTGGTTAGAGATTGTTGTTGTTACGACTAGCAGTTCATACAATCTTACATAAGAGATGATTGCTACTTAACCAAAGTGGTTCATATCATCTTGTTAGAGATAGTTACTACGAGTGTGGGTAGTTCATACTATCTAAACAAAGTTGACGAACTACGGTCGTGCTTGATCCCTTCGAGCAACGGAGAGGGTACGTAGGCAGCCGCTATGCGGTTCAGCACAACTCTACAAGGGTGTTCATAAGCACAACTCTACAAGGGTGTTCATATCATTTGAAAGATTGGTTGCTGTTTGGGCAGTTCATACCATCTATTCGGAGATGATTGCAACCTTGTCACCGGCAACTGGACATGGAAATATTAGTGGTGGCAACTGGCCATGTTATAATTAGTGGTGGCAACTGGCCATGTTATTAGTAGTGGCAACTGGCCATGGAAATATTAGTGGTGGCAACTGGCCATGTTATTAGTGGTGGCAACTGGCCATGTTATTAGTGGTGGCAACTGGCCATGGAAATATTAGTGGTGGCAACTGGCCATGAGAGTTATTAGTGTGGCAACTGGCCATGTTATTAGCAGTGGCAACTGTCCATGGAAATCTTAGAATTGGCAAATGGACATATAAGTCCATTATTTTGACAACTGGTCGTCTCTCATAATTGGAGAATAAATACTAAGTGTGCTTTCTTATAATACAGTTTGAGTGATTCAAATTTGAGTTGCTCAGAAGAAATTGAAGGTCTGGTTACTTGAGTGACGTATCGGAGAGTCGGAGTTTGCTAAGCGGGCCGAAACCCGGTTTGCTGGAAGTCCAGATTTTTCTGATCCGTCACACCCCAAGTGTTAAAGGCACCCAGCAGCAAGATAAGGGGCATCATCTTCTACATTTGAATTTTGCTTTTTGGTGGGAATTCATGGCAGCAACGAAGCAAATTTGGAGTTGGATTTTTCGGCAGATTAGGAGAGATTTAACTGCGTATTTCTTTCGGGTTGGACCTTTTATGGACTAACAGAGTTACTATGGGTGTTGGGTTCGAGTAAATAAGGCCCGATTATTGGTTTGGAGTGAGCAGTGGCCGGCAATATTATTGGTATTTCTGTTGCATATATGGAAGTCTGTGTGAGTCTTGGGAAAGTTTTAATCGATATGGGATTTGATTCTATATATTGAAAGAGTTTCCATCAAATCAGAGACCCAGAAGAATGCGTGCAGAGAAGGTTAAGAGAAATAAACACGGGACTTGCCGTGGAAGAAAAGGGAAAGAGAGGAGAAGAAAAGGCCGAGTTATTTGGGTCTGCTGTATATATAAAGAGGTTGGAGAAGTCATCGGAGGGGGTCGAGACTTTGGGGTACCAACAGAGGCATAGAAGAGGAGAAAATCAAGTTGCAGGAGTTGTTTCTTCTGCTGGTGTAGAGGAAGAACACGAAGAACATTAGACAGCCCAGAGCAGTCTTTTATTTTACAGCATATTAGTTCTATCTTTTCCTGTAACAGTTCCTATTGCAACAGGTTTCTGTAACAGACTGTTTGTAACGCCACTGCAGCGTTACAAACTGTCTGCTTTATTAGTTTTCTCTTGTTTTTCACCTATTTGAGCTATGAACAACTATTTTGAGCACGTGAATAATATGAGGAGCTAAACCCCAACATTGGGATGATGGAGGAAGCCTTATCACAATTGTTTGGTAACTATAATTGATTCTTTATGACTTTTTGCACTATTTTAATTGATTTATGATTTTCACTAATTAGTTGTGATTTCATTTGATGGTGTATGCTTATACGTAAGAGCTTTTGATACATCATGCTTGTGATTTACATCTAATCTTTTAGAAATCTACTTTTGGCAAAGAAAAGAGTAAACAAAAGAGCTAGAATTGTTATGAGTCATTATATGAACCAATTGAATGTGATTAATGGTGAAATCCGAAGTCCTAGTATCTCTCGATATCGTGACAATCTTGTGAATATATTTTCTTTGTTTTTAGTATTTTCTTAAATCAAACCTTTACAAGCCCGAGTTGAACGAACTTTTACTACCACTTTACAAACAACTTCAAAATAACATCACTTTGGTGTCGGAGACGCATCTCCTAAGTTGTTTGTCCGTTTGAGGCACCCTTTTGATATGTTGTTGGTAATACATAGAAGAACATATTTGATTCAGGAAGTAACCCGAAATTCCTTATGGATTGTCATCAATTTTCAAATCTTTGCGCTGGATGTGCGGATGTCAGATTTCGAACGGAGTCTTTGTTGCGTTTGCACTCTTGATGTATTGGGACTCTTAGGAAATGGCCTATTGGAGTTTTATGACCTAATTAACCTTCCTTAGCTTGTTATAGGTCGTGAATTTGATCCCCCTTGAGCCAAAACGCGTCCGTGGCGTGCTTATACGTTTTTACCCTTAGTTACGAAAAAACATGCCTTCTCTTGATTCTTCATGGAAAGTGTGGACCCAAACAAATATGTAAGTATCCCATGAGATGTGATATGGATTCCTTGATAAGGATAAGACTCTAGGCATGAGTTTAGGCTTAAAAGGATTAGGAGAGGACAAGGCTTAAAGGGATTGGATGAGACAAAACTTTAAGGGATTGGACTAGACCAAACCCTAGTCGTGTGTTGTTGCTCCCTTGATTTTAACTCATGTAATTTAAACTTTGCAGCCTTATCTGATCTTATCTTTGTTTGTAGAGTACTCTTCGTGGTGAGAATGTGTTTGCCCTTGGTAGTATGAAGATGAGGCGAGCTTCGACAATTTCAGAGGGCTTTCAGAATGAGATTCGGGGTGCAGAGACAACTGACCGGGAGGGTGATTTCACGGGATCTATGTCTTGACTTCAAATGAGACACTTGCCGACGGATTTAATATCACGAGAATGATAACTCTGAACGGTCTTGATTCTAATAATCTTGTAAACTCTGGAGGGGCTCATGGTAGTCGAAGAGTCGGAACATGATAAGCAGGCAGATCGAGATGCAGAGGCCAAAGTGAAATAGCCGAACATGAAGGAAGAGATTTTCTTGAAGGACCTCCATTCTTCAGGGTTGATATTTTTCCCTCTCTGGACCTTTTTTTGTATATGCATCTCGTAAAGGAATGGGACATTCAAGAGTTCTTAATATATGCAAACCCTATCTGGCTCTGTTGCGTATGCGAGTAGATGAAAACCCCGAGTAAAATTCGTAATAGAAAGTCCTTCCTTGCACGATCTTCACTCTAGAGGCTCTAGAAACTTCATTTGGCATCTGATTTTAGTGGTTGACCCCAAGTTTCGAACAGAAAAGACCCGCCTTTCATCTATTAGATAAAATTAGGATTTGGAGATCATTTTTTTCGGTGATAAGTCCATGTGAAGTTAAACTCAAAAATATAGGGTTTCCAGTGTTTTGATCATATCTTTTGGATTGTATTTCGGAACGTCGGGCCCGTTTAACATGCGCTAGCAGAGACATATACATACATTTATCTTTGGGTGCACCATCAAATTCTCTACCATTTTTCCCAGTTTGTTTAGGTGGATTAAATATGAGGCAGTTTTAGTATAGGAGATACTACAGGCTCGTTTTCACCCATCACAAACCCTAGTTTATCTTGTGCGTGAATCTTGATCATATAAATGATTCTAATACGTTCGGGTAATCTCATTATATGTTTCCTCTCTAAAATCCTTATACGGGGTTTTATAAAACTTAGCTTGCTTGATCATGATGGAAACCCTAGATGGGTCAATCCTTCTCTGGATGCGATTTTGACTTATGGAAGTATTTCGACATCTCTATCATGGGATTGAGTTCATCCCATGGGATAGCATCCCAAAATTCTTTGTTTGATATCAATGGTTGAAGTTCTTGTGCACGATGGTAGGACGTGGGAGCTGAGGCTCGGACATGATATCTGATTATCGTTCGTACACCCCTAGTGAGAAGTCTATAACTTGAAGCATTTGAATTCTACCAATTTGTTTTGCACCCAGAATATCTATGTCAATGGTGAAAGAGTCTGTCATTTAGAAGTTGGATGTTTGGGCTGCCTCATGTTAGTCACATATATGTATGATGCACGACTCTTCGTTAGTCTCCATTTTGATATATGACTAAGGATTCTCATTGACTCGAGATACTTGGAAAATGAAATAAAATACTTGTAGCATATGAGATTGAGTCTTCAAGGTGGGAAAGCGATACTCTATGGTTTGGAGATGTCCGTGGAGAATCATATCGAGTTACTGGCCGCATGTGTCTTCATGCACAAGATGAAGCTATTCTTGGGCCTCTAATAGGTTTCTTGACAAGGACTCATACGAACTTATGTAGCTAAATCATCTATCGAGATCTGAATTTCTTCTGGGAGATGGTAAACCAAAATTAAGAAAATAGAGAAAAGTCTTTGTACGCCAAATTAATGCATATGCAAGACTTTGGCTCACTTTTCTTTGACCAGTGTATCTTGCAGAGATGTGTTAGGAATCAAATGTGTGTCCATATGATGGGCCAACAAGACCAGTGTATCCCAAAAGGATGTTCTAGGAGTCTGTCGAAAAGGCCCGGAAGCTGAATAACCAGCGTATCTTGTGGGGATATCCTAGGAGTTATTCGAAAACCTCAATAAGTCGAGTCAAAGCCTAGAGCAGACATGACAATGTATCTCGCGATGAAATACTAGGAATCAATCCTTGATCTCAAATAGGGTAAGTCGTGCTTACAGGAGATATGAAAATCTCCGCTCTGGATCATAAGTCCGCGGGGGACGTATTTACGCATCTACAGAGCCTACACGACGAGTGGTATCTCGTCGAGGATATATACTAGGAATCATGGCATCAAAATTAGCTGCGTCTTGCGAAGACATGCTGGAATTGTGCCTGATCTAGTTCATAAGTCTGTCGGGGACGTTTTACGCTCTATTGAACCTACGTGACCAGCAGTATCTCGTCGAAGATGTGCGCTAGGAGTCACGGCATCACGACCAGCAGTGTCTCGCGGGGACGTATAATATAAATTGTGGCTAAGGATGCCTTGAGGGCCAAGGGATTTAATCTCTGCCATGAGAGTTGAATTTTGTCTATGGTCTTGAAATGCCACTTTTTCCCCTTATCCAAAATTCACCATCTATAACAAGGTACATGAAAACACTGGGGTACTAAAATATACCACCAACTTTTTCGTAGGCAAACTGTATGGAAAAACTCAACACAACTCCGAGAGTAAAAACTCAATCAAGGAAAGTATCTAGAGTTATATCTCAACTATACGAAGTTGGTAATACATTTTGTATAGCGGCTTAATTTTGAGAGTATTCAAAACTGGACTAGGTCCCTGGGGTTTTCTGCATTTGCGGTTTCCTCGTTAACAAAATTTTGTCGTGTCATTTACTTTGTTTTCCTCATTATAATTGTTATTATAGTTAAGTAATACGTACATTAACTCCATATCACTTGATATTGATCCTATAGAGTTTCGGTTTAATATCGTACCTATTATCAAGTGAACACTCAGTTGTCGTATCGTCTCGATATTGAATCCATAGTCAATTACACAAGTGATATTGTTGTTGTATTTTCTCGATCTCGTATCCATAGACGATCACACGAGTGTGTACCGAAGTTGTTGTATTGTCTCGACTCTGTCCATAGACGATCACACTTGGTACTTAAAGGATTTATAGTTTGATAAATAAAATATTGTGGTGTATTTGGGTACCCTCGTCATTTCAAAATTTATGTTCGAGAACATCATATATCGATTCGATATACCAACAGCAATCGTGTCGGATAATGACAAACAACTATAAGGGAAGAATATCGAGTTGTTGTTCAACAATTTTTGAATCAAGAAAAATCCACAAATCAAGAATCTAACAGTGAATCATGGTGGAAAACACTAATATATTACACTTTTTTAAACAAACCCTATTAATCATTTCGAATAAGACAAAAGGATTAGGCTGAGAGAAAATTTGAGGTTGAAGTTGTCAAGAGATAAAAAGAAAAGAAACCCTAAGTTTATAAGATAAATGGCAGGCATCTTCTCCTCCTCTTCTTCTTCTCCTCACATTGCACTCATCTAAATTATTTACCATGACTGGATACACAAACCTTATTCGTATAAAAGATGCATCAAATGTGAATATTCGAAGAACGTTGCCATATAGGCATTACCTTCTTATGTTCGTTCCTACATTTCTCGTGCAAATTACCAGAATGATTTTTCTCATGAATTCTTCACCAATTTAGTCGATGCTGAAAAAGCAAAATCATTTTATGATGGTTGGTGAGTTTATGTAGATTTTTTTATTACAGAAACAAGATTTCTGTAAAGATTTATTAATTTCTGTAATGAGGGATTCATCAATTTCGTTGTTTAATTTTCTTGTTATGTTATTTTTTTCACTATTAATATTTAGAATGTTAGGAGGAATCCTACTGAGAGGTCCACTAGAGATCATAAATTGTTGAAGAAAGAACAAGATATTTACGTAGATTCTATGATGTAGAGCACATAAATAAAAACAATATAAATACACAAAACTAAGGAAAAGAATATATTGTGACTACTCGTTTTCCCGTAGTCTACGTAATGTATATAGCTCAGAGAGTCAGATGCTAAGTAGCATCGATACCTCTGTTGAACTGATAATGCTAAGTAGTAAAAGATATCAAAGATCACAATAATAACGAAGAACACAAATGTAATGTAAAAGCTTCTAAGTTATCATGAGACACAAGAGATTACGTGGTTCGACATTTGTCTACGTCCACGGGGTAATGAATGATTGTTTTGTATTAAGTATGATGGTTACAAAGATCTTAAATGCTTCCCAAAGTAATAGAGAGAACTCAAGTTGAAGTAAATACTTAAGTTCCAAACATTAAAGAGGTATAAGCTTAATACTAGTTCTTCTCTCCTAGATGTTGAATGCCCTTAGTTTGTTGGTGAGGCTTGGTATTTATAGCCCCTTCTGCTCCAGGTATATCTTTGCTGCCTTTGGGTTCATCGTCTGCTGATATACCTTCGTTCGCCGCTTGCTTTATCCAGTCGAACCTTGCCATCTCAGCTGACCCACGTTCCTTCGGGAACTCCCCAACCTTAGTATAGGTTGTACCTTTGTTCACCGCCAGCCTCTTCCAATCGGGTTCTGCCACATAGTCTCTCTCCACGTGCTCTGATTATGCGTGTAGATAAGAGATTTGTGCATTTAATGCCGATTAGATATCTCATCTACCTTTGTCCCTTCGCCAGCTGCCTCCTTGTAGACTAGGCTTTTACTCTTCTCATCTCAACCGTCGAGGCATCCTTCCTTGGGACGAGATAAAGTAGATCTACGAAGCCATCTTCTGTCACTTGGGTTTATCTGCGTAGCGAGGGCCACACGGTTTACCTTATATTCGACCGCTGAGATCGTGACACGTGCTCTGTAAAATATTTGTATTCATAGTTTGCTCCTTTTCTTTCATATTCTACCGTCTGGTAGGATTGGAAGAAAACTTCCGTTACGCCGCCATTTTTGCACGTACCGATTGGGTGGTCCCTAATGATAGACGCATTTATGTGTCTATATTGATCTCAATTATGTATATTGTTAGTGCTCAATTTTGTACTTATTTGGTTATTTTATGTCTTTGTAGGTGTTTTTGGAGAAATAAGCTTTTGCGGCGAAATTGGCTCGAAAAGTGGTTTTTGCGCTCGTGGGAGAAAATTACTATACGGACCCTCATTTTGGATAAGGGGTACCTCAATTACTAAGGGGCAGCCCATTTCCAGAGCATCTACTATTCGCACCCCACCAGTGGTTAGGGGGGGCCCATCTTCCTAGTTTGAATATGAATTTTGGGCGTGAAAAAGTATGGTTCGAAAACTGCTCACCTGCGTACACTCCTGAATTGGATTTGGGCTAGTTTTCGTCGCAGATTCTCATTGGGCTTGACTGTATGGACTTACTACACCGAATCAAGGTTGGTAAATTATTAGATCACGTAAACAAACAGGGGAAGAAATCTTCACAGTACAAAACAGGGACACAGAGAATCACGGGTTACTGGTGGTGTTTTTGGAGGAAATTTTCGAGAGATTTTGTTAAGCTAATGTTCTTACCATATAAACAACATGCGTACGTGTTTGAGAACCAAACGGAAGAAAGAAATCTCGTTATATTTGGCGATTTCAGTTAAACAGGGAATGAAGGATAACTCGGGTTTAGATTCGTGGAAACTACGTGGGAATAAGGAGACCGTATATCCTGTGAGATATGATACTGTACCATAGAAAATTCAGGGACGTTGGATTGAGCCAGAAACACGTGAAAAGAAGAAAGAAAAGCCGATACTTGGGAGGTAAGAAAAGAGAAGATTTCTCGGGATTGTGATCACCTGTTTGATATAAATAGAGTGGTACGAGTCCTAGAAAGAGAAGTCGAGGAGTTTGGGGTCTATACGTAGTTTAGGGGAAGCTCTGGTGCGAAGAAATCACGTTGCAGAGAAAGTTGCAGCAGCAAGTGAAGAAGACGAAGAACTGACACTTCAGAAGTGTCGTTCTCAAGAACACGAAGAACAGACTCGCAGAGACAGTCTTTTATTCTGCAACACATTTAATTTATCGTTCTCTGTAACAGTGTCTTGCAACACTTATAAACGTTGCGAATTCAATGCCTTATTATTTTTCACCTCTTGTAAGCACTTTTTGAGCTATGAATATCAATTTTGAACGTGTTTTCACCATGAGGAGCTAAACCCCAACACTGGGATGACGTAGGAAGCCATGTTTCACAATGTTTGGTAATTATAATTGATTCTTAAGACTTCTTGCATTGATTTTTAATCGATTTATGATTTTCATTGATTATTTGTGATTTTGTTTGATAGTGTATGCTTAGTCTAAGAACTTTTGATGCACTATGCTTACGATTTACATCTAATGCTTTAAAAAATCTACTTTTAGCAAATAAATAGAGTATAGAAAAGAGCTAGAATTGTTATGAATCATTGTATGAACCAATTGATTGTGAAGTTTGGTGGAATCCTAAGTCCCAGTATCTCTCAACTTTGTTAAAATCTTTTCTTTGTTTTTAGTATTTTTATTTATTAAGTCTAAAACCAATCTTCAAAAAAAGTCCGAGCGAACGATACTCTACTTACCACTTCAAAACTGCATTACCTACATGTCTTTCCATGGAATAACTTCCCCTTGAATTTCGGGACATCCAAATTTTTGGATTCTCCAGCCGCCTATAAGAAGGAAACAAAGAGAAGGAATTTTCATTAACTCCTTTTCTTTTTTCTTCGAACCGTCGCTCTCCATTCCTTTCATAGAGATTTTTCTTCTGCTGCTAACTGCCCCATCTCCTCTTCGATTTCTCAAGACTCGGGTTCAGCATCTGGTTGTACAAGTAAGTGATACTTGCCTTTCATTGTTGCCTTCATATTTCTCCATGTACGATTCTGTTTTTCCCTTTTTGACTAGGAAATTGTTGGTGTCACTGTTGTATTTGCTTGTGAGAATCTTAATTCTCTTTTACTTGTTCAAGTTGTATTGAAACTTGGGTTTGATCCCATTTCACATTTTGATGATGATTCTGCCATGGTTGTTCTTTGTCTGCAACTTTGATTTTGGTGATGAATGATCTTTGATTTTGCCATAAGACAAGTTAAAACCGCTTCATTTGGTTGGTTTTGTAAAACCCATGCCCAAAGTACGCCTGTTTTTGCCTCCGATTTGCTTTCTAGTCGACTGTGATTTTCGTCCGCCATTGTTGATGGGGTGTTCTTCCTGTTGGTGTTAGGAATTATGAGACTCTCGAAGAAGCCTACGCGTAAGGGTCCGAGGACCTCTTTGTCGACCGATCCACCTCCGCTGATGGATCATCCTGATGCTACGCCATCTCTGCCTCCTGAGGACACCGAGATACCTATTGTTATTGAGGTGGCTCTGGCTCCTGAGGATGTTGTGGATCCTGAGGTAGAAGAAGTTATTGTTGAGTATCTTCCGTCTCCTCCTCCTCCTCATTATGAGCTTCAGAGGCTTCAATTGCGTGACAAGGATAGCTTCGCTCATCTTTCCATGGATGAGATCACCAAGTCTTCTTATCTTGATCGCGGTAAATGTTGGGCGTATACTCATTTTCTTATGACTGGTCCTTGGGTCGGCTTCGCTTTCGCGGACACCAGCGTTTCTCATACGGCCTTTTCCTTACCCATGAACCGTGATGAATACCAGCCTTGGGTATCCCAACCTGTTGCTTCTCATAAGGTGACCTCCGCTTTGTTTCAAGGTTTTTTATGTTATTTTTTGTTCCGTATATATTCCCATATACTCCGACTTCCCTTTGTAGTCTACTTCTGCTTTATCTGCTGGAACTGCCCCAGGTTCTGCTGCTAAGATTGTTCCTGGCTCCGCTAGTAATTCGGTAGTCGTTAGGGCAAACAAGAAAAGGGTTTCACCTGGTGTGCTTGAGCCGACATCTGCTGAAAATCGTATGGTTATGGTGTCCCCTTCTGTGGCGATGCAGTATGGTGGTGATTTCTGGCGTATTCTCCGATCCTTATGCGATGCTTCGGTGGTGACCCCCATTGCTGAGAAGAAGCTTTTTAAATCCGAGCATGGTTCAGGAGACATTGCAGGCTTAGGATCTTCTTCTTCTTAGTTAAAATACTTCCTTTTGATGTTTTAGAACAATGTATGTTCCTTTGACGCCTTTGACTGTGGGTGATGTATGCTTGCCCCCTTTTTCCTTTGGAAAGTTGATTCACATTGCTTTCAAATGGAAAAAGTATCTTTTCTTATGTGGTGTTTTCTCCTTCGTGGTTGGTCTTGTGTTTTGAATTAATATGTACCCTTCGGTATTAGATACGCTTTGTCCAAGTTATGTAGGACTAAGCGTACTTGGTTTGTTGTTTTTCCCGAGCATACTTGTCAGGAACATCTTCTTGTTAGCTCATGGTGACCTTCGTCAAGTAACGTTATTTTCGTTGCTAAGGTGTCTTCGTTGGAGGATGATATGAGGGAGACTCAGGATCCTTTGAGGCTTGTTTGTTGGCTCTTGAGAGGGCCAATAATGCTACCAAAGTCGCTGAGGATGGGCGTAAAGCTGCCGACTCTGCCTTAGCTGCTGAATCTTCTAAAGCCATAGGTTCGTTTTCTTCCTTCTTTAGCTTTGTATGTATTGTCGCTTAGTTGTATAGTCCTGAGACGACCTATACCTCCCAGTTGGTGGTTGTGATGAACTTAGGCATCTTCGAGAGCGAATAGCCAAGTTATCCTCCGATGTTTGGTATTATTAGAAGAAATCGGATAGGTTGATGAACGCGACCGTTCATTATGAAGCTCAGCTTTCCCTAGAGTCTGCTCATAATGCATATCTGGTGGTGGTTCTTAGACGTTTGTTGTTTAAATTTTTATTGAGTCCGACATAATTATGTATCATGGGTATCAAATCTTTGATCTAAAGTTTAGAGATTTCATAAAAACTCATTTTACGTAAATTATGAGGTTATGAGTAGTCTGCTCGGGGGAGGTAAGCTTATTGACTTTAGATTTACCAAGGACAGGTCCAAACTTATGCCATGTATGATATATCAAAAAGAAAAAAAGATAACCGCTCTTAGCTCATTGATACTTGAAGGTGGAACTCTATTATGATTCTGGCAGGGTCATGTGGTATAGTTTACTTACTTATTACAATATAACTACAATCAGTAAGTTTACTTACTTTTTAAGTTTTAATTTCTTACTTGTTTTAACTTATTTCATAACACTGCGTGCCCTAAAATTGTGGATCTATAGTAACATTTAAGGGAAAAAAAAGAGCTAAATATAGTTTAACTTTTTTAGTTTTTTCTTAGATTTTTGGAGGATATATACAAGGGTAGCTTCGGTAATTTGGTTTTCAATTTAAAAACCCAATTGACAGACTCACCCAACTTGTAAAACAAACTCCTTTCAGTTCCTCCTCTTCTTCCTCCTCTTTCTTCATTATACAATGCCGCTTTATTCTTCTTCTTATTTTATTCAGATCTTAAATTGGATGGAACATAATAAGGGTTTTGCGTGGAAAACGTGTGATATACCTTGCTTAGGGTTTCCTTGCAATTCCAGTAAAACTGAATAAGTGTATATACGAAGATTCGTTTCATCTTATTCATTTCAACTCCAAAATAAACTTGCTTATCGAATATACTAAGATGTCGAAGTGGATAAATGGGAGTTGTATATGAATTACCCAAGTTTCGGCATAATTTGTGTATGACATTTCTACGAGTAAGTTATTTCAGCTCTGGTTTGAGGTTTTTATTTTGACATCTAGTTTTTGAAACAAACATGAAAACATGCCTTTAGGTGGTCCTTAGTGTAAAATTATTTGACTATATGCAAAGTAAAGTCTTGAATCTTAACATTAAAGGTTACTTAGAATGAGATATATACTTTACATGTGAATGCTTACTATGTGGTTTTTTACTAACGCATGAATTGGAACTAGAGATAAAAAAAACAATCCAAATCATTGTTATAACCAAAATATATTCACCTCAGGAGGACCCAATAAACAGTTTTGCAGTCAGAGTTGTATAGTATCTTAGATTTGTAACTAAATTCGTTTGCTTTGATTTCCGTGCATTTTAACAGTTCATTCAATTATATCGTGAAAATTATTTGTATCTTCTTGAGATTGTACCGTGAATATATATTATATCCTGATTTTTTAATGGTGCACAAATACTTAATTACATGGAAGGAAATGTATTAGATTCAACATACCTTGCAATGGTTCTTACTGAATTGCGGGGCCGAAAAGAAGCAAGTTAACTTTCGGAAATCGAATCCTAGAAAAAATGATTAAATACAGTTTTTGTAACGTGATGACATAATGAATGATGCGTGTCGTAACCACAACAAATTAGTGAATATTTTTCCACTCAATTAACAAGTAATATGGTGGTAGTTAAGTTCGTTCCCACGAGGAGCAAGAGGTTTTAGTTGTCTTATAATGTCACAAGGGGGGATTTTGTTTTAGATTTTATAAAGCAAAAGAAATTAAACAAAGCAATTAAAAAGATAAAGTTGAAATCAATAAGAGAAGTTAGATCAAGGAATCGTTCTTCGTTGCAAAACAATGATTCAAGTTATGTTCTTTTCCACTTTTTATTAGTCACAGATTATCACCAACCATAGGATAGCAGGTTCGCTTAGCTAGCCCCAAAATCCCTTGTTTCACTGAGTAACAGGTCCGCTTAGTTATCAGATTCTATTCAAAAGAACCACCTTGAGGTTCGCTTACAAGATGTAATTCCCCGAACGCATTGAGATTTATGAATTTAGGTTTAGTACTAGTAGTTAGACTCGGTTCGCTTGGTCCACTTTCTAGCATTGTTTTTACACAAAATTGCTCCACGGAATCCCTCCGCAAGGTCTAGTGTTTTCTACTTGTGTAAAGTGTCGAGAACGATTACGTATTCCCTAACTTATACTAGATTTAGGTTGAGTTAACAAATCAATTTAGTGCACTCTAAATAATCTATCAAACAACCATGAATGTATAAACATTTCTATTAGTAAAAACAAACGATAATCATGTGAAAAACTTCAAGATAGAATTGAAAACAAAAATCAAATCATATGTTAAGAACTAGGAATTCATCCTCAATCAATAAGAAAATTAGCTACTCATGTTTTTGAAATTCACACAAATAATTAAAAGGAGAATTATTGAAGTTCACACAAATAATTAAAAGAAGAATTTTGAAAAGCAAGCAAAAACACAAGTGTTGTGTGTGTAAAAAGGTGTGTAGAAGTGTAGAAAACTTCTCTATTTATAAGCTTCAATTTTCTAGCAATCCTCTTAGGAATAGAATCCCTTTCCCTCTGTAAGTCTTCTTTCCAAGTCCTTGTCTTTCTCAAATCTTCCATATTCACTTTCCAAATTCAAGTCCAATTCTTCATCCAATTCCAAACCCAAGTCTTCACACCCATGAGTCTAGAATACTCTTCAAAATTCTACAAAAGTTGGTTCGCCGGAGAAATCCTGGGATCGCCGGAAATCCGCCTGGAGAGTAATCGCCGGTCACTGGATATAATTCTCCGTCGACGGAATATTCCGTCGAGGTGCCGTTAAATATAACTGTCAAACTAACAGTCTCGGTTAGTCAACCGGGTCAAAGAAGGGGAAGTCAGACACCTTGAGTCAGCTTCTCAGTCAGTTTTACTGAGCTTACTGGATCTTACTCAGTTGAGTTGCAGGGGAGGATCGGTCATCAGCCGGTATGAGTTAACTCGCTGGAGTAGAAAGCCGGCCGAGTTATGTCTGTTTCTCCATCGTTTCCAGGCCAACTTTCGGCCTTTTCACAGCTCCTTCTCTGTATCATTCACAATCCCTAACATACATCTATTCAGCACATTCATTCCATCATTCCATGTAACAGCAGCAGCACCATCACTCATCTGAGATCAACTTCAACTTAAACACAACACTGCTAGATCGAACTTCACCCACTGTTTCAGAGACAAACCCATCTTCTAATTCTGCTTCAATAGATCAACCGCATCAGTTCTTCAATTTCAGCCACCAACAAACCCTTAATTTGTGACCAATCCATTATTCTCTTCAATTGACAGAACCCAATCTTCATTTCTTCATCTTTGTCTCAATTCAGCTTCAATCTCCCATATCAGCAGCAACAGGGTCTTCTTCTTTTGCTGCTTCTTCCAGATTCAACCCCAAAAACCCATTTCGAATCAAACCCTTTTATCTATCAAATCCATGATTGTATCCATCATCATCATCTCCCATTACAGCGACCACCATTATCAATTCTTCTCATCTGTTGATTTCAGAAAACCCACAGATCCCCTTTTTCTAATTTCTCAACATCTATACATTTCTGATTCATCAATTACAGTGACCAAGACCATCGTTTGCTTCGATCACATCTTCACTGCCATAATTTCTCGATCTCAATCTCTCAGTTTTTAATCAGCAGTTGTGCTTCTTTTCTTTCTTTTCTTCTCAATCTCAGATGCAAATAATGATTGAGAGAATAAATGAATGAGAGACAGAAACTCTCGATTTTAGGGTTGGGGTGATTTGGGGTAGGATGTGTACACCCCACTGCTGATACATGGATGCCCTGAGCAACTGCTTAAGTGCCTTTATAAAAGAATCGGCTACCCCTTAACATAGACTTGGCTCCCAATATTACTGGCATGTGAAATGACCTTTCTGCCTTATTGCTCCATTTAGGATGATTTCTTCTTCTTTTCTTCCATGTGACTCCAGAGTACCTAATAACTCAAAAACACACGTAAAATACATAATTCACAAGAAAAATAACAAAGAAAGCATAACCAATAGATATTAAATCGAGGTGTATTCTACACCTATCAATGAATGATTCTCTTATTAAACCCTTTGAGATTGAATAAGCTGAGGTATAGTGTCTATGATGCCATGATATAATGGAAGAATTCTCTTACGGAAACCTCTTGGGTCTACACAAATAGAAAACTTGAAGCATATGTTGTTAGAGCATTGCTCGGTCGAACTCGCATGCGTTGCTATCTCAAGCATGTTTGTCAATATTAGTGATCAAAACTATATGTCTTGATTTCTAGTTTACTTATGACTAAGTCTCGGTCTAGGATAGTTTAGTATAGTTGAGCTCCAGACTCCATGGAGATTATCTTACAAAGATGAAGAACTACTCGAGGAACCAGTGGAACTTCATCCGACTAAAAGGTATGTGGAGACTTGAACTCATATGTCACTCAAAAGTCTATCTACTCTATCTCCTACTCTTGAGACAAAAGTCGTATAAGTATGATAGTTTTCATACATACACATTTGTTATTTCGAGCCGAGTTTACTCGCTTATATTTTTCTCGAAATATGTGTTGGTAAGCTTTCGCTTTAACCATTTTCATCTTTACCCGTGATGAAAGTCATGATGACGTTTCAATCTTGAAAATAGCTTTGATGACGATACTCGTGAATAACGATTGTTATAACATTATAGAAGAATGTTTCAATGATTGAAATGTAGAGTTGAGATTACCACCTACGGATATAAGCATATATAGTGTGTTCGCACATTAGTGTATAAATCCATGTGTCGGAAACCAAGTGCATGCATATGTGTGCATGCGGTATTGGTGAAAGAGACAAGTTGGGTACGCGTACCAGCGGAAGTTTTCGAACCGAAAATTTCTGTTGAGTTTGTAAACTCAAATCCGGTAGCTAAGGTATGCATACCCGTACACGTACCCAAGCTGGTTATTTATCAAATCGCTAGTTCATGAACTTAAAACAATAAATTATAAGGAATGCAATCTTTGCAAACCGTGGATATATTGTTCATGAATTGATTCAAATGAATCAAACCGATTTTGTTTCAATTCTGTCTATGAATAAAGACCTAAGCAATTGAACAACTCTTGAACTAGTTCTTATGAGTCATTTGAACTAGTTATGAGAAAGATGAATACGGTTAATATGAAAGTGCTCATATGGCTAACCATTGGTTAACTATTTGTGAACCAACTAAGTGTACACATTTAGGTACGGTTACTCAAACCTAAATGAATACATTTCATTTGTATGTGACAAGCTAAGTTTCGATCTAACGGTTGAAAGATATTAGCTTGGTTGAATCAGGTTTTTCATCTAACGGTGAATATTGAATGCTTTGTTACCAAGGTAACTTAGATTGCAAACCCTGATTTAAAAACTATATAAGGGGAACTCTAGCAACTGGAAAAACTAATCCCCACACCTCCTATGTGATACTAGTTGGTTTTGCTAGAGTTGATTCTCCTTTAACCTTAGGTTTCTTCTCGAGACCCTGTAGGTTAACGACTGAAAAACTTCATTGGGATTGTGAAGCCTGGCGAAACTACTTCTCTTGTAGTTGAGCGATCTGATCTTCCCATTTTCTATCATACGAGTTCAATTGAATAATTGACTTGAGATTATTTCTCTGATAGGGCAAGATAAAAAGAAATCACAAACATCTTCGTCTCATCGTTTGTGATTCCGCAATATCTAGTTTCGCTACCATACGATTTAGATTATTGTGAGGTGATTGATAATATTAGGCCGTTCTTCGGGAATATAAGTCTTGGTTATCAATTAGTTCATGTTCACCTTAATTTATCAAAAGACGGAACAAAACTCATAGTTTTATCTGTGGGAGACAGATTTCTCTATTATCATAGACTTTTTTGTGTGATACAGATTTGTTTATTAAAGTCTTTGACTTTGGGTCGTAGCAACTCTTAACTGTGTGTGAGATCAGCTAAGAGAATCAAGTGCGTAGTATCCTGTTGGGATCAGAGACGTAAGGAGCGCAACTGTACCTTGAATCAGTGTGAGATTGATTAGGGTTCAACTACAGTCCAGACCGAAGTTAGTTTGTAGTAGGCTAATGTCTGTAGCGGCTTAATACAGTGTGGTGTTCAATATGGATTAGGTCCCGGGGTTTTTCTATATTTGCGATTTCCTCGTTAACAAAACTTCTAGTGTCTATGTTATTTCTATTCCGCATTATATTTTGTTATATAATTGAAATATCACAGGTTGTGCGTTAAGATCATTCAATTAGAATATCCAACCTTTGGTTGTTGATGAACATTGATTGACACTTGAACATTGGTCTTTGGTACCGTTCAAGTTATTTCACATAATAATCAGGCTCGCGGATTTCTATCTATTAGATTTGCTGGTTACATTGTGAAATTAGAGATATTAGAACTCTTTGATATACGTTATTAAGATTGAGTATAGCTGATTCTCTTGAAAGTATATTGGAGTTAGTCCATATAGATTGCTAATCGAAATATTGGGTGAGGTTGTTGTACCCCCGCATTTTCATATGTCATTTTGCTTCAACCTGTAATTTTATTTAAATATTTGTAAAAGATTTTGTTAGAGCACTGCTCGGTCGAACTTGGAAGTTTTACTATCTCAAGCTTGTTGTCAATGTTAGTAGCACAAAACTATATCTCGATTTCTAGTTTACTAAAGTCAATTCTCTTACTAGGGTTAGAGAATAGTAGTTGAGTACCAGACATCACTAAATAACCTTCAAAAATTGAAGATTAAAGATCAAACAAAGACATTTGGATAACTTCATCGACAAAGAGGTATGTGAAGACTAAACCATCATATTTACTCACAGCATTACCATCCTATCTATATGAATACACTAAGTTTGAGAAACAAAGTTGATATGTTCTCTTTTAGCCATGAATTATCTCTTTGAGAATTTCATTATGATCTCATAGTTTTCGTACCTTTGCCAATTTATATTGACAAAAGGGGGGGATTATTTGGTAGTTCACACAACATACATATGGTTTACGAATCATTATGTAAGGGGGGGTGGTTTTCATTGTGTGATGAAGTATTGACTAAGGGGGAGTGATACATATCACCATAGTATTATTGTCAAAGTTGTGATGCAATTGGACTATGATGCTTTGAAATAATACTATGACACTGTGTAACAATAAGAAAAACATCTATATGATTATTGTTATGGCTACGGATCTTCAACAACAATGATGTTGAGTTGAACACGTTTAGAATCACTGGAAGTACTTGGAGTAGCAAAGAATTCAAGGAATGTTGAAGAGCCAAGGAAATCAAGCATGATGGATGAGAAGCTACAAGTTTATTCATTTTGTAATCCATATGTATTGATAGTTTTTTCACTAAAATTGACAAAGAGGGAGATTTTTAAAGCACTGCTCGGTCGAACTCGCGAGCGTTACTATCTTAAGCTTGTTTGTCAAGTTTAGTTGATCAAAACTATGAGTCTCGATTTCTAGTCTACCTATAGCTTTGTCTCCAATTAGGATAGAATGTGTAGTTGAGCTTTGGACTTCGCGGCATTCATCGATTGAAGACTAAGATCTACTGAGGAAAGCTTGGAGGAACTTAATCAACAAAAGGTATGTGGATACTAAAACTTATCTATCACTCAGAAGTCTATTTTATTCTATCTCCTAATGATACTAAGTCCTATAGCTATATAGACTTTTACATTATACACATTTTATATTTCGAGCTGAGTTTATCTCGCTTATCTATTTCTCAAAATATGTGTTGGAAGCTTTTTTCTTTAGCTACGTTCATCGTATCCTTGACGATTTTAGTTGGAAACTAAATAATAACTCAAAAGATGATCAAGTGGAAATTGCCTTGAAACATCTTACATGATTTGGGTGAGACAATCATTTGATGTCGACTTGGAAAGTTTCGTATTGATCATTCGATCACTTGAAAATTACTTATAAGCTATTAGTTTGTGTGAGACAGCTATTGTCGTCTTCTAAGGATGTTTCAATGATTGAAATTGGAGTTTCGAACAAATACCTTTGTCTGGATATAACACAGTATGTGTACATAGTATGCAAAGTTTTTTGGTATGATTCAGGTCCGGGAACCTTGTTTGCATACCTAGCATGTGAACGGTTCTACCTGAGTTAGGTCCGGGACGGCTGTTTGCATACCCGTTTGCAAACGGCTGGACAAGACCAAAATCCGGAAGTTGTAGTTTGCGTACCTATTTACAAACTTGGTGTGTTAAGTTCTAAAATCGGTTATGTATGATTCTCATACTCATGAACAAATACATTTATGAATTAAGGAATGCAATCTTTTCAAACCGTGGCTTAATGTTCATGAATTGATTCTTGTATTAGTACTTTGTACGGTTACGAATCAATCCGATTTTGTTTCAATTGGTTCATATATATTTCTATGAGATAGTGAACAATTGAACAAGTCTATTTGAAACACAATTAGATTCATTTGATTATCTTTCATGATTGATTGATCATAATATTTGATCAAGAAGTGTTAGATGAATATGACTAAGACAAAAGTTCATATGGCTAACTTCGGTTAACTATTATTGATCCAACTCAATATACACGTTTAGGTACAGTTACCCATATCTAAATGAAACTATATTTCATTTGTGTGTAACAAGTTAAGACCATCTAATGGTGGAGAGATATTTCTTTGGTTTTAAGCAAACTTAGCTTGAATCTTAAATCAGGTTTTCATCTAACGGTGAATATTGAATTATTTGTTACTAAGCTATCATAGCTTTGATTGAAAGCAAACCCTGATTTGAAAGACTATATAAGGGAGAACTCTAGCAACTGGAAAACCTAATCCCGACACTTTCATGTGTCCTAATTACGACTAGAGTCGATTCTCCTTTAACCTGGTTTTTCCAAAACCATTATAGGTTAAAGACTTGAAGGCTTCATTTGGGATTCGTGAAGCCAGACCCAACTATTTTCTCTATAGTTGTGTATTATGATCTTACTTGTTCTATCATATTGAGTATTATCTTCTCTAAGATTTGCTCGAGATTTATCTCCAATATGTAAGATATAAAAGGGAATCACAAAGCTCTTCGTCTCATTATTTGTGATTCCACAATAACTTCTTCTACTACCATATAGTTAAGTTATTGTGAGGTGATTGATATTTCTAGGATGTTCTTCGGAAGTATAAGATCAGATTATCAATTGGTTCATGTTCACCTTGATTTATCAAAAGGAGGAACAAAACTTCATAGGTAAATCTGTGGGAGATATATTTATCTATCAGAATAGACTTATCTGTGTGAGACAGATTTGTTTTATAAGTCTTCAACTTTGGGTCGTAGCAACTCTTAGTTGTGGGTGAGATCATCTAAGGAATCAAGCGCGCAGAATCCGACGTGGTTCTATAGGCATAAGGAACGCGATTGTACCTTAATCGGTGTGAGACTTGGTTAGGTCTCAACTACATTCCAGTCTGAAGTTAACTTGTATTATACTAGTGTCTGTAGCGGCTTAATACGGTGTAGTGTTCAAAGCTGGACAAGGTCCCAGGGTTTTTCAGTATTTGTGGTTTCCTCGTTAACAAAATTTCTGGTGTCTATGTTATTTTTTTTCTGCATTATATTTTTATATAATTGAAATATCACAAGTTGTGTGTAGTTCAATCATTATATTTTCTGGTATCTGCGGGATTGGGGTCGCTTATGGCGCAATACCGCGGAATGCACGTGTAGTTATGGACAATGATGAGGGACGGCCAAAGCTTTGTTAGGGTGCAGTTGATGCAGCTCATGCTAAGTCTTTTAAGATTAGAAGATATTCAACTTGCCAGAAGTCCTTAAAAATTGCCAACACAAACTATTGTCATACTATACTCAAAAGGAATGACTCACCTGTTATACTAGAAGGTTATCTCATTTTCTATTTCCTTTCTTATCTCTCGTTTTCTGGTATACCACATTTTTTGGATCTTTCGTGAACAAAACAGCTAACTGCATGATGCCTTGCCGGCATTGCTTGGGCGGATTCCTGAAATATGATATTGTTTCGACCTCTGAATCTGACAAAACAACATGCACAACACTGAAAGAGTCCCCCTTTTCGACTGCAGATTGCCATTCCCTTGTTGAAATTGAGAACCAGTCCTTTGTTGCAGAAGTTGTTGCTTTAACTTCAATATACTCTTTGCTCTCCCCATTTTTACCAAGAACAATATCATAGGGTAATCCAGTCTCAACTTCCTTATTCACCCAATTAACACTTTCCTCACCAACCAAGTTGGTGAAGTAGTCAAAAGCTGCCATCTCTCCTCGCTTCCCTGTTCGCTGAGCAATAGTTGGATTTGGTGTGCCATAAAAAAGCTGATCTCTCTCATTTAATGCTGATGGGAAAAAATATGGGTTCTGAGGAATATTAACAGTAACAGACTGGTTTAGTACTCCTACAGTATAAGCACACCATCCAGTACCAGAACGGGGCTGACCTTCACTCGTAGACTCTTGCAAACCTACTGTCAGACTAGCTACTGATTGGCTGTTCCAATCAACGCTATATCCAAAAGGAATCCCGTGATCTTGTAAAAATGAGACCACGCCTTCAGGTTTGTCTTCTTTTTGAGAACTTTCAATTGGTAGAGGAACATATCCGGTTCTTGTTCTGAGCCCATTGGTGTGAGAATTGTTAAAATCGGGCGCAGTCTTCCAATCTGCTGGAGGCCAACTAGTATTATATCCTAATTTTCTTTTGGACTTCGACTGATTTTGTTTGTTGACAGAAGCTGAGGAACAAGTTGGTGGAGAATCCTCTATGACTTCTTGCAGAGAGGATGGTAATGGAAGAAAGTTTTGGGATCTTCTTGCAGAGTGGAGAATCCGTCAGGAAGTTTTGGGATCTTCTGACTTTTTAAAATGAATAACTCGGTTTGCTCTTCAGTGGAACTTGATTCAGCCATGGTTGTGATCATGTGGAGGAAATTAGCAAGGTGCAGTTCAGGGATACCATTGTAAAATAGGCGAGAAAGCTCCAGGAATATTGAGTGGGTATCTGAATCTCGGGTCACATATAAGATATTACCCTGCAAAAATAAGATGTACAAATATATGAATCCTGAAGGATTAAGAAAGGAAGTGACTATTTAAGTCTTCCATCAAACTTGAATATTTCTCAATTTTGCAACAATTTCCTATATCTAGCACATGCCACAACACCACTTAAATCTGTCCCTATGAAACTCCCATTCAATAGCTACTTATATCACAAAACGGTCAGACAGCCAGATATTGCTGAGGATAAAGGACTTGCCATATGACAAAGCAGGGTCATACCACTTAACAGAATACCCGAATACTCTGAATCCGGGATATTGAAAGGAATAGTGCAATTAATTAATAAAGTGAGCAGTCGCCCTGGAGACAGCCAACAAGACTTGAACCCATGAACTGCCTTTAAGATTATACAGATTATCGAAAAATTCTGGTTCTGCTCTATTCACGGACAAGCTTGCACAAGTAAGAGTATCAAACAGACAATATATCAAAGGAACCCCGCGAAAACAAACAGCAACAAACAGCCAACCAGCTTCCCGGTATTAAACAGGTGAGTAGCGGAAATCATGTACACAACTAACTATAAGTTCCTAATAACGCACGGCAACAGGTTATAGGTAGCAGCAAGAACAAATAACTCAAGGGGTGTAAAAAGGCGACATACCTGAATAAGACAACTGCACTCTGAACGTGCATTGGACGCACTGTTGCCACCCTTTAAGGTATATTTATAAAATAGCTTATCAACCACAACCACTTGTAGGTGACTCATGTTTTCCAACCCCGATTGCTTGAGAAGAGAGTATTTATCAGGGTGCATTTTGCAGATATAACGCTGTGCAAAAGGAAGAACCCAGTCCAGCAATAAAGCTTTATCCTTGTTATCTTCCACGCCATAAAATATTGCTTCCCGTGTTATGACCTAAGCGAAGGAAATGTGTAAAATGGAAACTTAGTATCAATATAGTAACAATACCGACTATCTAGGATATATGCACCAACTGCAGTCACACAGGCTGAGGTGGAGACTAACCATCCATAAGAACTTATATTAAGAAAAACTAAATTTACTTGCTCAGCTGATTGAAATTCTGCAGTCTACGAACCCAACAACAATAGGGCGTACATTTCAGGAACAGACTTATAGATGGCAGGTCCTAATAAGAGGTCCTAATCAGCAAACTGTAACTTATCTTTAAAATTATCAGGAAAAGTATTATTACCTCCGAAAGAGAGGGAACTCCAATACTTTGCATAAGCCCAGAAATTTTTTCTGAGAGCATCTCTTTCTCATCACTAAGCTCACCGAAGTACAAGAAACTGATATTATCAGAGTGTTCAAATTGCACTTTTAGTTCCCTGTTGTCACACCAGCAGACGACACCAAATGCTGGGTGGAGTGAAACCCATTTATCCGGTACAGTTGGAAGAACAGTACTTTCTAATTTCAGAAGAAACTCTTTCAGGTAAAGAACATCTTCTAGACATAACAAGCCAGATTTTAGATCATCAGCCCAATTTGAAATAACCTTGTAAACCTATTAACAAATGGCAATACCAAACTGTCAGATTGATCTGAAGACCGAAATCAGAAAAGTAAACTGTTTTTAAAAAGAATACTTACCGCATTAGCAGCTTGTGAAGGCAATGCAACGTCTGATAACTTCATCAAAATCTGAATGTAACTTCTAAAAGGAGGGATCTGAGAAACCCTACATCCATGCACAAAAAAGTCGTGAAGCCCATGATACACCTGGGCCAATGTGTTGCTCAAGTGACAATTAATTTTATTCATTGAGCCAGACTTAAGAAGCAGTTTTCTTGCTAGGTCCACAGAACCAGTTGGATCATGCCAATACACATCATCTTGAGACAAAAGCATGCCATGCACCACATCATCATTCCTAGATACATTTTCAAGTGGAACAAATATAGAAGGTCCCATGCTGAATGCTGCTGCAATTTCTGACTTTGAGCTATCCATTCCATTCCAAATGAATGAATAAAACTTGGACATTTGTGAAATGCTGTCAAAAACAGAACGAGACTAGTGAGTGACAGCTGTAACAAATTCCGGATTAAAAAAAAAAAAAAAAGTTTATTCTGACTGAAAATCGATGCAATCTACCCAGTCATGTTTGTAGAGTACAAGTTGTATAATACCTGGTTTTGAAAGGTGACACACATCTCCTCCAGATTTCAAGAACTTCCAGCGCATCATCAAGGGTGACTTGAGTCTTAAAACCCATGTCAGTCACGAATTTTCTGCTCTTCACCTGTTGAACGAGAATATTAGACCAGATAGCACTGAATCCAGATCAACCCATATACTATTATGCAGACCAATATCAGCAAAGATTCAGCTGATATTAGATGCTTATGCATTGGATCGCCATTTTTTCTCTTTGGCTTGAACTTTTGAAAACTTCATCAATTCGACCCAGTTCATCTTAAATTTTGTTTTCAACAAAGCATTCACATAAATATTTCAAGGGTAAAAACTGTAAGAACAATCTCATCAGCGTGTACACCATATCATCCCTTGGATCATATTCATGTCAAAACACAAAACAGTGCAGTGGAGCTTAGTACACCTGCCTGAAGCCTGAGGCGCTTATGTAGACACCCTGAAGGATGATTAATAATTTTAAGGATGAAGTCCACATCATATAAATCAAGATAAGACCTAGAATTGTTGGTACATGTATCTCCTTTTGGTACAAACTCAATGAAATGACAGCGCATACACATGCAGGGCTTGCATATGTTGCTTAGCCTCAGCTCACAAATACCTTAAATGAAACAAAAACAGAGAATCTGAAACTCTTCTTCAAAGAGGTGCCAGAATATCAGGAAAACAGGTTAGATGCATCAATGATGTACATGAAACCTAACAAAGTAGACAAAAGGTGCATATGAAACTGATTTCAACCAGCTAGAACTGCTGGAAAAGTGACAGGTATCAACTTCACACCGATTCATTTGATCGCTATAATATGGGAGAGGAAGAAGTCCCACGCAAATGTCTTAGCATCAAAAGGTAAAACATATTAAGTAATAAATCAGAAGAATGAAGAAAATCCCAGAGTGTGAGGCAATTAGGAACAACTACCAAGTTTCGAAAAGGAAAACTTTAACAGAGACCAGAGTAGTTTCGCCAAATAGAATTTAACGCGAACAAACTAACCTGAGGTGGAACATACGGCACAGAAGCTCCCAGTATAGACCGGACTGTGTCACAATCATGGAATAGATCTTTGGGATAGTGAAGCTCCTGATCCATACTAGATACTACCCAGGGAATATCCATGATGCTTTTTATGAATGTTGACTTGAATAGGTTATACCTCTCATTCTGTTTTGAAGTGCAGCAACCGTTCGCTTTCAATCCAAAATAATTATCCCACATTTCATCAAGAACTTCCAGAAGATATTTACATTTTACATTGCTGTTCTGTGAGGATAAAGCAGATACTAGATGGACCAGCTCAGGGGACTCCCAGTCTTTAATTACCGAATCAGCATGGATGAGGTCAATTACATGCATCAAACTCTTCAAATCAGTAAGAGGTACATCAGCTACCTTCTTCTCGACTTGAGTTATTTGCACAAAATCTGTAACACCTAATGCCTGGAGAAATTCTCTCCACTTCACCAAACTAAATATGGAAGCTTTACTGGTACTTACATGTTTCAAGTAAATGATGTCTGTTTCATGCCATTTGAAGTTTGCTGTATCAATTAATTTATTCACATCAATTGGATTCCCGAACTCTTGGCTGAAGTGTATAGGTACCTCTACAAGTCTTTTATAACCATAACTTGTTGATATAAAAGCTTTGCTCTTTAACTCGGAGATTATGTGTGTCCTTTCATTACAGCACCTTGAGCAACTAGACTGAAGGTGGAGCATCACAAAGGATAGGTATTCTGCCATCAGAGTCTTGTTCCTACTTGCCACTCTATCATCAGAAATTCCGGGTAATATGTGCACCATAATAACATCATGTGCAGATAATCTTTGGACACCAATTTTATTAAGCATCCTTACGCGATTCTCGACCAGTGTCGCTTCTTCACCATTGATATTTGCAGTTGTCAAAGAAATCAGGTCAGAACTTACCATCCGAAGTTTGGCATATATACATGGGAAAACATCCGGACCGTCCAACCCATCGAGGCCACAGTTAAAGGAATCTGATGGTAACCAAATTGTATCTTCAGCAACTGAGCTGTATGTACCATCTGAAAGTGGAATGAATCGTACTTGTCTAAGTCTCTTAATATGATCTGATGATTCTACTACAGCATTTGAGGAAATACATGAGCCAAAAGAATTATCCCCCAACAATGAATAGAGAGCATTAAGAAAGGAAGATAACCAACCCAATCCTAACGATTTAATCTCGCCATGATCTTGTGCTAGGCATATGGATGAGATAATGGCAATTAGGATATTTGGTCCATAGTCTTGGACGCCCAAAGCCTTTGCTAGAGTATCAGACAAAACTATGTCTTTATCCAAGTAACCAAGTCCAAGATGTTGATTTAGTAAACTCACAGGCAAAAGTCTACGAGCCTGTTCATCCCAACCTCTAAGGGCCCTGCACGGAGGAACCCAATCCTTCTCATCATGTCCTTCAAGTAGCATACAATTTGAAATACGCAATTTGGATATAATCATGCGGGGAACATGTGCAAAGAATCTATCAACTTCCCCAACAAATGGAACAAAACTCATGTAAGCAGCCACAGCTTTTCCCGGACTCTCTTGAAAGCAGGGAAGGGCACAAAAGGATCTCTGCGCATCAACAAATAGACTTGGAAACTCCGACAACAACCATTGGTTCCAAGCGCTGTCTGTGACCAAATCTTCTCTAGATGAAGGAAGAACAAAGTCACCTTGAAGAATAAACTTCAACCTGTAAGTTCTTAGAGGAAGAAAAGCAAAGACAGGTTGTTGCTCCAGATGTGGTTTATATTGTCCATCAGCTGACTCGTCTAGAGGGAAGGCTACTGCGATCTCTGTAGTTTGTACTTGCACATCCTGTCGTAAGACACTACCATTCAGCTTCTGAGATGCTACAAAAAAACTTAACTTTTCTTTTCCATGAGAAATCTTTACTATTCCGTCTTCTAATGTTTGTCGTCTTAAGATAACGTACTCATTAGTGAGCATGTTCTTAAATTTGATGCACCGAAGGCGATGAAGAAATAATAATAAGGATGGATGAAGATCGCTAAACATAGATACAATAGAACTCATGCTTGTTCCTTCTTTTAGCTCTGACTTAAAGGGAAGTATAATGCAGGTCTTCCACGAGCTGCTGCTAACATTGTTTTGATCAACATTATTAGGCACTAGTCTTCTGTATAAGTCGATGTCACAAGGAGAAACATATTTTGGTAAATAGAACCAATCTGACTCTCACTAATATCCAACTTGACATGAAACTCGTTGGAATGTATCTCTGGAGCATCTGAAACCTGGAGAATGAAAAACAAAACTAATTCAACAAAAAAGTAATAAACAATTCCAAACATACTCAACCTTTATCCTCAAAAAAAAAAAAAAAAAAATCCAAACATGAGAAAATGTGCAATTGAGAAAGTACAACACTGGCCTGAAATACCTTTACTCTTAGTCAAGCTTTTTTAATAAAAAATGAGCAATAGGCAAACTCTTAAACCTATGTCCTCTCCGTTTTCAAGACCTACTTAAATTTTTAGTAGAATACTATCTAAAAAAATTAACAAGTTTAATTTTTCTTTGTTATTTTGCAATGGACTTAAAGAATTCCAGTATTCATAAGAAGAAGAAGACCAATCAATTTAGCATACCTGAAAAACTGATTTGAAGCCTATTCCTTTCTCTCCTATATATCCAGCACCTGCTCCTTTTTTTGTTGAACTCCCAACATTGCAAAGTGCTCTCATGTTTTGAATAGAAAACCCCTGCTCATTGTTCAGAACAACAATGCCAGTTGCCTGAAGAATGAAAACCAGTGTTGGTTCCACGCTTTCAGAGTAAACATTATCATCTGCATTTTGAACCTGAAGATAAAGTAGTTAATGTTAAAAACCTCCTAAAAGACATTGTCTAGAAGTGCAGGGATAGTCAATCAAATGAGCAAGAGGAAGAAGAGAGCCAATGGGATTGAAAGAAAGGTCAATAAATTGAATGGCGGATATTGTTGTCAGAACCCCACAAAGAGGAATTCAAGAGTGAAAGGAGAGCATGAGCAAGTAAGGCCTGTTAAAGCTTGAAGAGCATCATGATTAATGGAAGCAAGTTTTTCAGCTATAAATATAAATATGCACTAGTGTTGTGCGGGGGTGGGACTACTAGTTCACATGTCTGGTTATGCATCGAACAACACCTAAATCTGTTTACTAAGTAGATATTCACTCTTTGTCATCTTGCCATAATAGCATGTGATTCATCATAGATGATTCTCCAGATACAAGATACCAACTTTCAAATACAAATAGCATGGTATAAGTGGATAAGAAACCAATTTGATTAAAGCATACGAAAATGAACTCACCAGCTCCAGAAGAAAATGTGAATCCCGTGAATATAATTTTTGCGAAATACAGTGGAGAGCTCTCCCTAACATAGCATGAGTTGGAACTAGATCAAATAAAGTACGCCTAATAGATTCAACAAGAAGTGTGGCCTCTTCGTCTCCTTCATGTTTTGATGGAACTCTTGCACAGCTATCATTGATCTCTTTGTTGGGCACTTCGTTGAGATCCACCCTAGTACCGCATTCACTACATATTTTAGTAGGTCCGTCTGTCTCAACAATGACTGCTACTTTTCCATCAGAATTAGGTCGATACGCTGATCCATTCGGTACATCAGCAGCAATGCCAGATCCAGGGTTCAACACTTCTATGTTTGAGATCCTAAGTGACAAGGGCAAACCATCAGCAGCACTAGATATAAACACATGATAATCTTCAATCCATTTCTTAATGTCAAGAGAAAACCCAAGTTCATGAAGCATCATTCGTTGATCGAGTAGGGTGCACTGGAGTAATATCGCTGCAGGGCCTTCCCTTGTGAACCCTGAAAGAAATAAATCAGCAGCAAAACTCCTAAATTCTGACGGAAGGTAACCAAGACACTCCAAAATGAACCTTGATGCCACAGGAATCCCTTTATCTTGACCACCTAATTCAACATCCCAATCATTTCCGGTTTCCAGAGAGTCCACTGAATTTTTTAGGATGACTTGAATTGCTTGGTGCACGTGGCACTTAAGAAGGGACAATGGAACTTGCTTTTCCCCTCCAGACAAAGAAAGCAAAGACAGCAATTTGACAGCTGTTTGAAAGGAAGAACCTTGGAGTGCAGCTACCAGGAAATCATTTACAGTCACCGTGGGATCTATTCGGATTATCTTCCCGTCTGTTGTCACTAAACACAGCAACTCTTTGGTGTTGGCTTCACTTAACAACCAATCCACAAGAGGACCAAGCGAAGGAGCAAACAAAAGGTCCCAATGAGACCACAATAGTAGATCTGATAACATTGGTGCTCCGAGCAAGCAATCAACTGCATCCTTGGCCGAAACAGATACCCCAGAGATGTGCCCTAAGTCAGTATTCAACTTAGTGTTTCCTTGAGTTCGTAAAAATCTCGTCTCCACTTTATGCCAAGATCGCGATAAAGCTGCGGAAAAAAAAAACACAGCTGGAGAATTGGCTTTTCTCCTGTTCCGTTAAGTATTTAGAGAAATCTTTTGAGGGATCGTTGCTACCCACTTGGAAACCGATTGTAGGAAATTGCCTCTTCAGTAACAAAGAGATGTCATTTGAGGTCACTGCATCATTCCCCCACAAGCTACCCGCTGCTTGAGTTAGCAACATTATCAATTGCTTCCCAAGCATGGATACCTCTAGAAGGGAATTCCCACTCATGTCTCCAGATAAACTTTCATATAATTCATTACGTAGACTGGAGGAATTATCTTCCAAGAATTTTATGAAGTCACCATAACCCAAAGATTCAAATTCCTTGACAGAAAATTGTTGTGTTAACCACTTCTCACAATCACGTAGAGATCTCAACAAATTTAGTTGCTTCTGCGGTGCGGAATGGCCTTCTCTAGTACCAGAGTCATGTTCAAAATATGACTCAATTTTCTTTAAAATATCACAAGTAGATACACCTGGAGATTTAATACAGGAAAATGAGTAAGAAATGATGCTAGCAGTACATGCAAATCGAATAAGGTTCTTAGAAAATAGAGAAAGGCCAAAAAACAAAACATCTGAAAACATTTAAGAAAGCAAGACTAAAGTAGAAAAACAAAATAAAGACATGTAAGCAATGCAGAGTACAGATAGATTCCTTCCCTCCCTCAAGGACAAGTCACATAGGACGGTTATAATGATCTAACAGTAATAATCTGCCCAAGACAAGCCACTATTGGTTAAGCCAAACAGGTTCTGATTGTCCTTAGTTTACATAGGAGAACATCTTAGGTTAGGGGTAAATGAAACTGAAAGCTCAACTTTATTTTACAGGTCCAACAGGTAAAATGATATATATCTTAAGGAAAATTCCACCAACATCAGGATCCAGATAATGTGTTTAGGTAGTTAAATCTGGGTTTGGTATGAGTTCAATCAGACAGTTAGCAAGCTATTGATGTAACTATACTTGTACCTAAGCTCTTCAGCTCTGTATTTGCGTTTATATATTTGATTAAAATAATTAATTAGGAATAACCTGGTCTAGCTAGAAGATCCTTTCATACTTCACTATTTTGCTACAATACTGTAATTAGAAAGATCTAAAAAAGAAGTAACGATCAAACGTAATCTAAATAAGAGAAACGCCACAAGAAGATGTAAATAATGACTGGGAATAGCAAGGACGAGAAGAAAAGGAAAACGGTTTAAAAGAATGCCCAGATATAGTGCAATCAGCACTCACTATCTTTCAGTTGAGAGGCACGCTCATTGAGTGATAATGCAATTTTTTGGGCTGAAATTTCAACATCTGTCCTTTCCGTATCAGTAAAAGAAGCAGAATTAGGACTAGTACATCCATGTTGGCCAATGGACTGAACAGCATCATAGAGATTATCCCACATCCCGCACTTGATAGATTTAATCTGAAATGACAAAAGACCAACTTAATTATCACCCTTCGAGTTCATGATAATTCATTTATAGCTCTAAATATTAGAATTTACAGCAACTAGAAATGGATTAGTCGGCAACCAATCATGGAAAAAATAAAAAACATAAAACAGAAGATAAGAAGGTTGCCAGAAAACAGAAGATGGAAGATACAGGACATAAAAAAAAAAAGTATACTCATATAAATTTAGTGAACCAACCGTTCACAGGTTTAATAGCGCCCAAGCAAATAAGATAAAGCTCAAACCAACTGATGGAAAACAGAAAAGGCCAGATCCACAAGCATGGGCTCAATGAACATCAGACGAGCAGTGTCCTTCACCAGATAAATGTTCTAGATAATACCCTAGCTCAATATTCACCATGTTTGATTACACTATAAGTAGTTGATCTTCAGATTGGAAGTAGACATTAACACCAACAAACAACACTTAAAAACCCAATCTGCTTAAAATGAAGTCTTCAAAATCCATCGCAAAGGGAAATAAAATGAAGATAATTGTGCTACAGCACAGATGTGCAAGACGCCAGATTTTGAGATTGGCACATCAGAAAGCTAGTGACCATGAAGCATAACCATTTCAACGAGGAGGAGGGGGGCAAGGATTCAGGAGGAGGGGGGGGAACAGTATAAAGATGCCATCAGTGATAAACCATGCTAGTTCTGTATTTTAGTCAAAACAGTTATATTGCATGCTGGGAACATGTAGATGCAAAATTCAACAAAAAAGAAACGAAAGGAAAGAAAAAACATAATAGACGCGGAATAGAATGCTCAGAATCAGCAGATCAAGTTCTAACTTTAACTTCTGAATGACTCGAGGTAAGCAAAGCACAGTTGTGTGCTTTGACCAACTTCCTTACATGCTCAAAATTTCAGTCTTCAGAAAGTAGTGATAGCAACTTTCTTTCACAAGCCATTTGTATCTTGGAGTGAGGCGCTTTGAAAGGATGTTTTCTCAAACCTCAAGCTTCCTCGGTAGGCAAAGGTCTAAACAACTTGTCTCGTGTGAGTTATGGCTAAAGACAATAGCAAAATACACTAAGCAGAACTATTTCAAAGATTGGCCATATCTCCCTTTTCTGAAAAGGCAAGTCAAGCTGGCTTTTTCATATACATTTGCTGTGCCTGCCCCTTACAGAAATCAAGATATGATATATACGCCGAGCATGACTCAAAACTCTCATACAGTTTTGATGTCAAATCATCTCAACGTGTACGCTATTCAACTTATATTTCATTTCATCAATGAAATGTTCTTGTTTCAATTTTCAAATGATTGCAGTGATTTATGAGTGTTGTAATGCTATTGAGTTCTAGAGAAACAATCATGATCATTAGTGTTTCCATAACTTATCAGCTTCCGATGCATTACAGATTTTTCTGTTACTAACACATCTAACTACATCCCTAAGGCTATCATTAATTCTTAGCCCAGGTTGCATTTACCACATTGTAACAGAGCTTAGCATGATTGCTACGGAAGGAGGAAAAAAACTTACAGCAATATTCAATAAAAATTTCAGGGGGGGGGAACAGTATAAAGATGCCATCAGTGATAAACCATGCTAGTTCTGTATTTTAGTCAAAACAGTTATATTGCATGCTGGGAACATGTAGATGCAAAATTCAACAAAAAAGAAACGAAAGGAAGAAAAAACATAATAGACGCGGAATAGAATGCTCAGAATCAGCAGATCAAGTTCTAACTTTAACTTCTGAATGACTCGAGGTAAGCAAAGCACAGTTGTGTGCTTTGACCAACTTCCTTACATGCTCAAAATTTCAGTCTTCAGAAAGTAGTGATACTTCGCAACTTTCTTTCACAAGCCATTTGTATCTTGGAGTGAGGCGCTTTGAAAGGATGTTTTCTCAAACCTCAAGCTTCCTCGGTAGGCAAAGGTCTAAACAACTTGTCTCGTGTGAGTTATGGCTAAAGACAATAGCAAAATACACTAAGCAGAACTATTTCAAAGATTGGCCATATCTCCCTTTTCTGAAAAGGCAAGTCAAGCTGGCTTTTTCATATACATTTGCTGTGCCTGCCCCTTACAGAAATCAAGATATGATATATACGCCGAGCATGACTCAAAACTCTCATACAGTTTTGATGTCAAATCATCTCAACGTGTACGCTATTCAACTTATATTTCATTTCATCAATGAAATGTTCTTGTTTCAATTTTCAAATGATTGCAGTGATTTATGAGTGTTGTAATGCTATTGAGTTCTAGAGAAACAATCATGATCATTAGTGTTTCCATAACTTATCAGCTTCCGATGCATTACAGATTTTTCTGTTACTAACACATCTAACTACATCCCTAAGGCTATCATTAATTCTTAGCCCAGGTTGCATTTACCACATTGTAACAGAGCTTAGCATGATTGCTACGGAAGGAGGAAAAAAACTTACAGCAATATTCAGTAATCCGATGCAGGGGTATGATGAGAACATTGATTTCATTTTCTTCTTTTGCCTCAATAAAAATTTCATTTTTTGATTTTTTTCCTACGCGACCTGGTTCATCGTAGAAATCTATCATCCTCTCAAAAACCTACACAACAAACAAAAAATGTCAGTATGAAGCTTCAAATGCTAGTAATCATTATCTACAGAAGTTAAACCCTCAAAAAAGTAGAATTTGGCGCATTATCACAAAAGCAAGAAGGAATTTGCTGTCATAAATTTGCATTTAAATCTACAAGAAGTCGAAAACATTGCAACCATAAAAACCAAATGTAATGAAAGAGACAACATCAAAATCTATCTGCACCACAACTTTTATATGATTTGAAAACAACAAAAACATTTGGACTACAACAGTACCTAAGAATCTGTATTCACAAGTTAACTACCTAACTTCAATCAAATCCTAGAAATAAATGTCTAAACACTCGCCATTTCCTCAAACTAACAATAGCCTTCTCGAAACAGCAAATTGTTAAACTTGCATTGGGAATTTTTTAGGGTACAACCTAAATTACAAGGACACCAAATGGCCTTAGGGCCCCACGTCCACTATAAATGAATTCATGATTGATGCCTGCCTATTTTTCAATAATGTACAACTTTCTCGAAATTCCCTAACTACCCAATGGATAGAGATGCACAAAAGGCTCTGAACAATGAACATTATATATAATATAAAGAAATAAACAATTATCGAAAACAGACAAATGCATTCCGAGAAAAGAGAAAAAGAAAAGCACAATCTAACAGATGAAACACAAAGTAACACAGGATCCAATTCATCAATTAAAGTAACAACCAATACAGATCAGTAACTGTATCCATATTTCTTAGGACTGTGTAGCATGTAAAACTGGCCAAGATATACATGCCCAGAAGAATATAACATACCTCAGTAACGGAATGCACCCGACATGCATCCTTCCAGGTGGTTATGAATGTATCCATCATTTTATCATTAAGCATAAGGTCAGAAAGCTCGTCCTCGGAACCACTATTGTCTATCAGTTCAGTTTTAGCATTATTCTCTTGAAACACGTTGCCTTCAACACCCTCCAAATTCAGCTTGGACCTTTTAGAAATTTTGGAAAATAGAGGGTTGGAACCACTAATCAGGAATCTACTTTTCCTTTTCTTACCCATTGATTTGTTATTCATGATGCACCTTGATGTGTCACTAGCAGATAAAGGCTCGTCTAGTTCAATTTCCAATCCAAGTCGTGCCATTTCTTCAGATGCAGATGGATATGGGCAAGTGGTGGCACTTTTTCCAAAACTTTGTCTATCTTGAGATGAAATTCCATGATTACAGGTTAGGGACTTCTCATCCTTGTTACCAACCTCATTAGCAGCAGCATTTTCATCACTTTCAGCCTCCGAGTCTGATGAAAGAAACCTAATATGCTTACCGTCTAAATCGGCTTGAATTGAAGAAAATGACTTGATACGCTGTGCTATAGTGCTGAACCTTTTGTCCAGCTCCTTTTTCTGTGAATATATACATGGAGCTTTTGCAATTACTGTTTCCTCTTTACTGTTTTGCAGATTGGACTTCTGCTCTAGTGCCTGAACATAATTCTTCAATGTCGACTCCTCCGCTCTCTTGGAATCTTGGATCGAAGTTATATGCAGCCTATAAAATTGGATAGAGAAGACATCTACTACATGTTAGACATAACAGAACAGGCACACAAAAGTAGGGAAAAGAAACCATCTCCACGTACTTCTTTTTCTTCTAAGCCTTTAGTCCCAAACAAGTTGGGGTAGGCTAGAAAGGAAACACGAGGACTTCCCAAGCGGTCACTCATCTTGGTACTGCTCTCGCCTTTTCCTAAGGAAATGGCTGGTTTTCAACCAAGCAAAGGTACATGAGGACTTCCCAAGCGGCCACCCATCTCGGTACTACCCTCACCCTCTTTTGGTATATCGCTGGCTCGCCATGCCTATCACGACCCTATTTTCATAGGGGAATAGCTGTGTTTTTTACCGTTGGCTCGCCATGCCAATCACGAACCCTCCTTTATCCTGGCTTGGGACAGGCTGTGCAGAAAAAAATCTCCGCACGATATGTTACATTACTTGGCATCTAACACCATAATTACAATACATTTTTCTTCAACAGACACATAAGATACTATATGCTCCAAACCAATTCCAACAGTTTCATCAAATTCAGTCTAACATTTAAGAGGACGAAAAAACAAAATCCAAACTTTCTTAGCGTTAGTAAGACTCAACTTAGTTTAGTGCTATTCTGTGTCAGAAAGCAGAATCATAATCAATGAAGAACGTGAAAGCACCATATCACATATAAACAAAAAAGATTAACCTATAGCACCTAAGGTACCAAGCGCAGCTAGTGACAGATATCAATTTTCAGGATTACCTACTTGATTCTTTCATGCATACCAAATATAGGATTTTTCATCTCCATGAGTTTACTCGTCTATAAGAATTTAGCCAAGGCATCCTGCATATTTCGGAGACCTTGCACTATAGAGCTGAGAAGAACTTCAGAAAACGCGCTTATTGAAGGTTTCTAGTGTACTAATCTAAAATCTGAATTAAGCAGTTGTTGCAACCAATTATTCTAATTTAAAAGCTAAATCCCCTTATAATAAAAAAACTTAATAACAACAAAATTGGAAAAACAATTTACGTACTTCAAGCTCTGAATCCGAACGCCAAGCTTTTCCTTAACGTCTACTGATTCTTTAGCTGCTAAAAACTCCAAAAACTTTTCAGCTTGTATAAATCTCCCGTTTTTCGAATGTATGTACTCTCCAAGGTAAGAAATTATCGTCTCGCTTGTTATCTTGTGAACTTCTTTTGTATCTAAAGGAACAGAAAAATAATGTACAACAAGTGGATGCCGCAATAAAGATCCCAACCTTAAATCTTCAAACCTTTCAATGCTCTCATTCTTACAAATTGCAAGACTTAAATCATACAATGATGTAATTCTACGAGACCCAACGAAACAGTGGATGAATGCATTAATCTAGACAATCCAAAATACACATAAATCAGCATACAAATTACAAAATAATAAAGGAATTTCTGAAAAGGAATACATACAGGAAAAATCCTACCTTTCCTTCGATAACCATGAGGCGATGTAAAGATGGTACTTGCTGCATTTTAAACCCTAGCGAACCCCATGAATCTATTTTTAAATTTAAAAGTGCAGATTGAGAAACAAGCCATGCCGAGACAGTCGTTGTGAGAAGACTGTTATGAACCTTAACTACAGCACTTTCGATTCTTTCTAGAGTTTCTTTGGGTTTTGAAGATGTAGTAGTAGTAGAGGTGTTGTTGGGATATTGTTGTTAGTGTGGGTAAGGTGGATTTGGGCGGATTGGGAAACAAGGGTTTGGGATATTAGGGTTTTGGTAGTAGAAATCAAGGTTTTGAAAATAGAAATTGGGATTCTGCGGGAACTGTTGAGGATATTGTGGTGGTTGTTGCGGTAGTGGTAGAGATGGAGGCGGCACCAGGAGGACCGCCGGCGGGTTGGAGGTGGTGTTGTCTGTACATTGGAACTCACGGACGCGGAAAACAGCGGGAAGTGGATGATGTGTTAAAATGCGAAAAAACTGTTTAAGGTTTGGATGATTCTGCACAGACCGCGATTTGAGACAAGGTAAAAACCGCTAGACACAGAATTTGTGGGCCCCAACCACCCTAAAGCAAACAGGGGTCTCCTTATTGGGTTTATGTGCCTGACGGTTTTTTCTCACGGTTTTTTCCGTGGTTTGTTAAGGTTTATATATGTATAAGCAACTGGCTGGGACCCTAGGAGTCTAAGATACACTTAGGGTCGTCCGTTGGTCCTCCTCAGACATGTCAATCTAATGGTGCAAAGATTTTTTTTTTTTTCTTGAAAATAAATTCTAAACTTTCTTTTTATTTTTTGGGTTGAATCCTTGTTTAGACTCCAAATTTCCCAGTTTGCTATATTTTATTATTTCTCAAATTAGTTAGAAATCCTAATTTGAAAAAAATTTACTACGTATCAAATTACAGTTGAAAAGAGATAAAAAAAAAGTTTTACAAGAAATTGGCGGGGAGCCTCGCTACAAGCTGCGCTCCAACACCCTTTTGAATCACAACACCTAATCTATGGGAGAAGAAGTTTCCTTTTTTGGCGTTGGTACCGTGCCTAGAAAAGTAATTATAAAGCCTTTTCAAAAGATCGACAACATCTTCACTTAATTCTCCCAAAGTAGAAAAAGCGAGAGCTCCAAAGTCATAGCCATGTGAGACACAAACTTCTAAATATTTGTTGCATTTACGGGTCAAGACATTGTCCACCGCATGCCCTGGGCGGAGAGTACGAGTCTCATCGCCAGTGAAAGGGGAAACACCGGTGACATCGAAGCACGCGTCACGACCGCTATCCCAACTATATACTAATAAATTTGTCGGTCGCAAAGCCTTCCTAGTAGGAGAAATAAAGCCCGGAGAAACTTCCTTCCTAGCAGGTACCCCAACTCGGTAAAGCATGTCCGCAATGGTATCACGGACAAGATCATGTCGATCCTTGTGGCCGACTTCATGTGCACAATGTAGAGCATGGTCACCAAAGTGGTCCATTTTCTTATAACAAAAGGGGCAAATGCTACCTTCTGCGAAAAGGGGTATACCCAACTTGTAGCAAAGAATAGCATTAAATTGGCGAGGCCCAATATGCTGGTTTAGTCCGTCAATAGGAACATCTTTGTTGCATTGCCAAAGAAAATTGTCCCGTGCAGACAAAGTACAAGTGTTGGGCACATTCTTCACAACATCGTCGAAGTATTTAATCGCCAAGTGTGGGGCGATATCGTCGACGTTAAATGATGAAGAAGTAAGCCCAACTGAGTGTGTGTAGCATTCCACAGCATGTTGAAAACTGGGGCTTTGGTTAAAGGCCACAGAGCTGCGCAAAATGACTCCATGCGGCTCTCTGGTTTGGATGCATGAAGCTAGGAAACAGTAATTTTGTGGATTTCGTAAAAAAAAAAAATTTAATAAAACGAAATAATTAGCACTTTAAATAACTAGAAGGGATCCTTGTCACCAATTGGGCGTCGACGCCCTTCTGTATGACAATACCTAATCTATGAAAAAAAAGAAATTACATTTCTTTGCGCTGACATCAAACCTATAGACAAGTGATTATGCAACCTCTTCAAAAGATCCACAAAATCCTCCCCAAGTTTCCCAAAAGTCGTGAAAGCCAAAGTGCTAAAGCATAAACCTTAAGCTAACCATTTTTCAAAACATTTTTTATGTTTACGAGAAATAGCATTCTTCAAGACTAACCCTGGCTGAAAATCACGAACTCTTCCACTAGTAAAAGGCGACACCCAGTCACGTCCAAACAAACATCCCGACCCCTATCCCAGTTGGTCAGATTGGGGTATCCTTGAAGAACATATTGGGGTGTACCCAGATTAATAGTGGGATTTTGTTCTCAACCATAATAGTGGGGTAAGGGGAGTCCAATATATATAAAGTCACCTAATTATCCTTTCCCTAATAATATCCAAAACTACTCCCCTTTTGGTTTTAGATTCAAACCTTATTTTTCTCCTGCTCTTTCATCATCAATCTTATGATCTTTCCCCTTCCCTATATTTTATCGTTTTCAAATGCAAAAAAAATTGTCGATTAGATTTCTTTTATTGTTGATTCATTCTTTCAAACTCTGTTTAATACTTTGTTTTGTTATTCAAATGGCATATTAGGTCGGAAAAATTGAAATTGTTGAATTGCAGTTACAAGGTAGTCATGGTATCTCTTCGTCGAGCATGACGACTTTTCATATTTATTTTTAGTCGTCAAGGTTGTAGGATGGATAGAGTGACGACTTTTCAAAGAGTTTTGTTTCTCAAAGTAACATTTTACAGGGTCGTCATGGTCTTCATCTCTCAACCTTGACGACTAATAACTCCTAAAAAAATAAGTTTTTATGTATCCAATTTTGTTGTTAGTCGTCATGGTTTTGTAAAAATAAGATGGCGACTAATAGACAGTCGTCAGTGTGTTGCATTTTCGACCATAACGACTATTGTGTAACCGGCAGGTTTAAAAAATAACTAACATGCCGAATAATCAAGCATTTACAACATCTTTCTTGTATGTCAAAAATCATATAGACGGCCTTATGATTTATTATCAGCATGCCGATTACTAGTGGTCGTTATCATCCAGTATTATCGACCTTGCCGACTTTTCATACTTTTAGTTCTGAAAGTGTGAATTTCTTCTGTAATTTTGAGTATGAAATCACTCAACGCCTTTGCTATCCCCCTTTTAGAAGTGTTTGGGTAATGTGGTTTCATTTCCGTTACAAACAAAATTCTCAAAACAATCCCACATAATCCATGAGTTCAATCTAAATAAAACATAATTTCAGAATTTTAATCAACTAACTCGGTTAATTAACCTAAACAGAAGGGTAGATTAGCCATTTTCTTAATATGTGGCTAAGGGGTTTTGGGTTTTACTTCTCAATGACCCTATTTTTTCTTATTAGGTATACCCCAATTAATCTGGGTATCCCCAATCTAGCCAAGTTATATTATCTGGCAAAACTCAATTACAAGTAAAGTGAGGGAAGTAATAGTCATAAACCATAAAGATATCCAATATTTATATATGAAGAAGCGAGGGAATATCTAATTCGGAGTCAATTTCGTCTAATTATTTTATTTTGGGATAATGATGCCTCCATCATGAAACTTCACCCCAGAGGTTGGGACAAGCTGATCAAGCCCATATCAAAAGCAGATTGGCATCCGAAGCAGTAACGAGCATAACAAAGCGCTAAAGAGCATTCATAAGAAACCACTATTTTGGATGCACTCTGCAACAAAAAATATCTTAAACAACAATCCATATTTGCATAATTTCCTATAAACCAATCTTCAACCAGCCCGCAGTGGAGGCAATTAACATCCCTCATTCCTACAATTAAACAAAATATATTTCATAAGATCGACACAGGATTAGCATCCCATATCCAAGCAAACTGGATTCCACATTTTTCTAATATCATGGATCATGCGCTTTGTTACCCCATCAAAAAGGTCGTTGACTTCATCGATCATTTAACCCCATACCTGGAACCATGATAATCTAAACGTCCTCACTCCCATCGTGGTCCACCAAATCGTGAATATCCACCTACCCCAAAATAACCACTTAGACAAAAAAAAACATATAGCCTTTCATCAATTCTGGAAGATACACCACAACATCTATATATAAACGCTTAATCAACAATCTCATCAAAAACCATTATCACCGTCTAAATTCTTTTGTACACTTCCGTGTCCCCCAAAGTACAACTTTTTTTGTGGAAATAAATTAACGAGGACCTCCGTACCCTCGATATTCTGAACCAAATACACCTCATCTACTCTAATATATTCCCATGGTGTAACTTTGATCCAGAAACCGCTGGTCATATACTGCTTCATTATTAATTTTTGGTAGACTCGTGGAACATTCTCTTAACGAGGCTACCTAACCACTCGAACACTATCCAGAATCTACCGAACTTCTAAAACCTCAGGCAACAATCTCTCAAATTATACAATGAAAGCCACACTCCGACATCAATACTACTTTTTGTTTCCTTTTATGGTCTTCATGGGTAGCCAGGAATGAACTTGTTATAGCATAGCTCGGTTGAACTTACCAAGCGTTGGTATGTCAAGTTTGGTTGTCATATTTTAGTATCAAAACTTATCTAGAGTTGCTTGATTAAATACTAGAGTCAACTTCGTTTAGGTTAGCCTAGAAAGTCTAAGAATGTTGAGACATACAAGTATTATTCCGAAGACATGAAGAATGTGAAGAAGTAACGAACTACAACGACGACATCATCCTTTCACTTGAGGTTAGTAATATTGACTTGAATTGTTTCATTCGTAACGTATCTTTCAAGTCGTGTTATATTAAAAACATAACTATGAAGTTGTATATACTGTACATATTGTATAATACTCTAGTGATGTGACATGATCATAATAATATGATCATAGTATTAGGGAATTAGAATACGAAGTATATCGCTTATCTTTTGAACTTCGTAGATATGACATCGACATAATTAATCTTGTATATATTGTTATGATTATGTGAATGGGTTATGGTGATGATTTCATCCTAGGAAAAATATTTTACATTTGTTTATAGGAAGTACATTCATGAACTTGTTTCGTGAATTGAAAGGGAAATCATTAGGCTTATTGGTCCGGCTATTCATTGCAAATCTTTGGATGACCAATATGTGTGAGATGGTAAAATCGATCTTAACTTAGGTTATATATCTTGGTATAACTAATCACAATGCCTGACTTATGATTTGGTATGGCCGAGTTTTTTTAATTGATGTAACCGATCCTAAGTAATCACTGTGATGGTATGATCAATTATTGTAATTGGTGTGACTGATCGTGACTGATCCTTGTAATTGGTGTAACCGGTCCTGGTAACTGGTGTGACCAATCACAAGCAATACCATGTGTAGATGGAAGCGATCCTTGTAACTGGTGGTAGGCCTTTGGATGTGTATAAATTTATGGCCTACTTGTGATAACCGCAAGTGCACGGCGTCTATCGGAGACGCGGCAAGTACGGGTCGATCCCACAAGGACTTGTGGTGCTTAAGATGATCTATGGCTTGCTAAACTGAATTCTAAGGAATGTAGCACAAATATTTTAGTGTGTCGAAGCGACTGAGTTGAGTGAATGAGTCTAAACTAAGGAAGAGAAATAAAATGTAACAAATTGGAAACATCAGGGTGATGAATTCACCTCTAATTCTCATACTCGAGACAATGTAAGTCAAGCTATGATTTTGTGCCTTCATTTGAAGGTCTTGGCTAGATATTCATTAACTAGTTTTGCTACTCACCCTAGTATGAGTGGTCTTCTTACGGTACCACTCATCACGTGCTTTGGTTCAATGGCTAACTACTAATCTTAATCATGTTATAACACAACAACATCATACCAACACGAGACATGCTTCATATGAAAATCGGGGTTTCCTCAAACACCCAGGAAAGTAAATTAAAACATTACAAAGAATTAAAACTACAAATTGAAACTAAGTGGTGCTCTGGCTAGCCCAGGCATGCCCTCAAACATCCAATTACACCTTCTATTTATACATGCAAAATCCCCCAAAATATCAAACCCTAAATTTACTTTAAAATATAAATTAAATTCAATAATCTCTCACCCAAGTCTACGGAATCGAGTGATGGCTCTACTCAATCGTCTCGACTCCATTAATTAATTGCTTACACAAAACCTAACCCTAGTTCCATTTATCTCTTTCATAGCCTCTAGAGTTGTTGAGAGAGGCTAGGCAAGGATAACTAAAACTAGAGGTGGCGAAGATGGAGCGGCTATTTGCGGGGAGTGGTTGTTGCGGCTGTGGGGGGAGATGGAGAAGGTGGTGGTTAGCGAGTTGGTCGGGGAAGAGAGGGATGGAGTGGTGTGCGGTTATGTCGGGTGAGGGAGAGGAAGGAAGAAAGAGAAATTAGGTTTAGGTTTTTGGGAAATATATAGGTGTCTTCGTTGTGGTGCGGGAGCATCAAGCTTTGATGATGCGATGGAGCGAGCGTAGGATGCATAGTGGCGAGATACGAGCAGTGAGGAAGATTTGGAGTGATCTAGTGTTGCACGGGAGCGGCGAACTTCGATGCGCGTGGAAGCGGCGGCCGTAGGATGCGGCTAGGTGTGATCTCAACGGTTCGGGTTGGATGGGGCTCGGATCGCGTCGCGGGTCGGGTCTAGCTCAAGCCCATGTCTAGTAGATGAGTTGCTACTTGTTGGGTTGCAAGCGTGTTGCGCTTGTGAGCTTTGGCTATGCGCTCCGTAGATGCTCGTCTCTAATTCTTCGCTCTTTTGGCTCCTCGGTTTCTCGGACTTTATTTAGTACCTAAAAAATACAAAATTAATTAATACAAATATTTATTCTTGAAAACAAAGAAAAACACGAATGCAGGATAACATCGATTTCTAAGCACAAAAGATGAGTAAAATGCCAATAAAAATGTGTATAAATATGCACTATTTTGGCACTCATCAAATACCCCCAAACTCTGAATTTTACTTGTCCTCAAGTGAAACGAGAAATTAAGAAATCCTAACTATACCCCTGTCGCAGTCTCTCGAATGCATTTAGCGTATGCACTAAGCCTTTAAACCCCTAGGTGTCCCTAGTGGACGAGTTGTAGTCTCGTGAGGGTTTGAGAGGTGTACCCACAAAACCTTCTCCAACTTCAGAGTGTAAAAGAGTCTCAAGCATCCAAGAAGCTATGAGGACATAGAGTTTCTGCATACTAGTAACAGGAAGTTAGAACTACCAAAGAACGCATTCTCATCCTTAAGAGTTGAGCGAGAAGTAACCATACCATATGAAAGAATTCGGATTCGATTGTGATCATAAGCCTCGACTTCGCCTCACCATTAGGGTTTTATGATAATTGCACTCAAAAAGATCGCTTTTTAGTCTCTCATGTGTGCGGCAGAATAAAGAGAGAAATCCCGCACACGTTGTAGGTAAGAAGGATAACCTTCCGAAATAAAATCTAGAGACTCCACATAAGTGTGGACAAAAAGAATCTTTTCTCGATGATCTCTAAGAAAGGAAATCAACCATTAGCAAGGGTGGGAGTACTCACTCACTTCTCACCCGATCGGCAATTAATATCACTCTCTCATAAGAACCATAGAAACGTCTTCAATCTTCGGTCTTCAATTGTTGATGACGAACTTCTAAACTTCACAAAACTTGACAATTTAATTTTTGTACTCAATTTCCTTGTTGTTTGGATTTTTTCTTCTTGAACTCTCTTTACCATGGTGGTAGCAAAAATAAACTACAAATTTTTTTATTTTTTTTTTTTTGATTTTTAATTTACAAAAAGTGAAAATAAAAATACAAATAATGAAACAACTAACTCCATGGACAAAGGACTTTGTCACTCAATTTTTCCACAACTTGTATTGTCTTGATTTTATAAATTTTATTAATTCTCATCCTATTTTCTTTTCTTTTTCTTTGTTGCACGTAAACCTTGAACTATATCAATTTTTCTTTCAATATTCTGTTGACGCTCCGCTTGTTGACGATGATGTGTTTCTATGGGTCTTGCTGATTGAGAGAGAGAGTGATGCTAACTGCAAATCGATATTTAGAAGGAGTTTTCATCTTTAGACGTCACCCTCATGATTGACAAAAACTAGCACTCAAGAGATCAAAAGTAGTGCTGAAATTGGTGCGAAGTTGGGTAGCTCACCATTCCTACCCGGAATTGACGTACGGTGACACACACTCTAACATCTTTTCTAGAAAGTTGCAAAAAATTGAAGGTTGGTGCCTCACTTGATGTAAAATGGGTAGTCTCCACTATGGGTGATCACAATTCTACTACCGAATATCTAAACAACACCTAATTCGCTCTCCGGTATGGTTAAATCCAACTTTAACGCTCTAATCAACTAAGAAACCCGATTGCGTTTTCCAGTACTTCCAAATTCTGTTATTTTGATTCGATTCTCTATGTAAACATAGCTAGAAGCATGCTAGTGACTCTAAAATCTCTAAAAGTTGGAGGTTTTTACAAAAAGATTTTTTTTTTTTTTTTTTTTTTTTAATAAAAATCAAAGATTAAAAAGACTAAAAACTCTATATGCAAATGCACCCCCAAACCTAAATCAAACATTGTCTTCAATGTGTCAACAGATGATAAAATTTTAAACATTCACATACCATGAGAACTATGCTTGATAAGAGAAAAGGGAAGAGAGTGGGATGTCGGCGGTAGTACGGTTAGAGCTTCACTAGTCAAGGCTAGAATCCAACATTCTCAGCGGAGATCATATCGGATTAGCACAAAATATGCACAAGAAGACTTAACCGTTTCAAGAAAAGAAAATTTTAACAAGTCCTACTGGATTATATACAATGAAAGTTCACCATACATTAACAATCTAAAGAGTTGAGGATCAACCCAATAGAAAATATATACAAACATCAACAATCTTACACAAATATAATATGAGAGTGCAAGTAAGACGCAAATGGGAAGGAGTTTCCCCCAAACCTAAACTTATCAACGGGTGTGTTTGGGAGCACAAAATCTTGCAATTTTAACGGTACATCATGCAAAAGGTCTAACTCAAAATGAGTTTTGCTAAGAACAGGCAGACATACACATACCAACTGTGGTTCTCTAAAAGTGTTATACTTTGATGCAAAGTAGTCCAAGAGGACTTGGGAAGCACAAAGCTCTAGGCCTAAATTAGGCATTTTCAGAAAAGTTGGTTTTGCAATTTTGTGACAAACTACACCTAGGTTTGGTGGAGGAGTTTCAATTTGTGGCTCAGGAGAGAGAGAATAGGTACATCTAAGTTGTTTTCATTTATAAAATCATTTGCACCATCACACACTTTCCTAAAGTCAGAAGAGGGTAAATCATGTTCACCTGCATAGAACAATTCATCAATCTCCATGTCATAATCTTCATCATTCTCATGTATAACATGACTAGGAGAGATATCATCTTTGTAACCTAGGCATGGAATTAGGCTCATGCATTGAATCATCTCGTGTCAACAGACAATTCGGCTATTCCTAGGTCACAAACGGGTGGTATAGCATGCTCATTTCCACAAAACAATTCCACGGGTTCCACATCGCTGCACAAGTATGAATATTAGAAGAAGCATCATTCATAGGGTTCACAGAAGAGACGCCTAACGTCTCTGAACCAAAACATTCCATCATATTTTCTGTATATACATGCTCTTCTAACATATCATATTCATCATCATCATCATCGTAGCAAAAGTCCATCTCTCCATTCAAAATTGTAGCATTTTCAGTGTACTCATCTACCTCTAGATTAGGTTCATATTCAGTGTTAGTTGCATGAGTAGGACTAGAAACACTATTTCCATAATTGTCAGGAATAACAAACATCCTATCATAATATTCCTTCCAATCTTCATTTTGTAACTCAATCGGGTTCCTTTGAAGAATCATAGTGAGTTGTTCATTGAAGGAGAGTCTTTACTAGTGGGTATGCATGCTTCATATGGATATTCAGTGCATGGTTGTGCATGAGGTTCACTAGACATGTTGTTATATGGATGGTCATGCATTGCATTCAGTTCAAACCTAACATTGTTTTGTTCTATGAGGTTTTCCATTGAGTGCATACATGGGTTCATTGGAGGATAGAATTGCTCATCCTCCCATGGTGGTTGATGATACATGTGGTCATAATGATTAGGGTATGAATATTCAAGGTCAGGGCCCTGAGAAGGTGCATAATATTCCCTAAAATCACTATGGTCTGTGGGGAGTTCATATTGTGAAACATGCCCGTAAGCAAGCTCTCTAATTGATTTGTTTATATCCCCAGTTGCAGGCTGAAATCCTGACATGATTTAGCACTCAAATTGAACTCAAAGCCCAGTTGTAATGGACTCAATTTGGTTTATTGGGTTTCATTTGGTTTGTTGGGTTTCATTTGGTTTGTGTGGGATTTGGTTTACTGGGCTTTTGGTTTGTTGGGAAAGTTCAACCCAGCAGTTGGGTAACAGGTTAACAACCCAGCTTAGGTTGAAAAATGTATAGCCCAGATTAGGTTGAATTGGGCTCGGTTTTGTGCACAGCCCAGAAAGATACAACCCACAAAAGAAAATGACACTTTATTCTAAGTGTACGCCCAAAAGGTTGCTTTTTGAATTTGCTAAGCCCAATTTGAAATAGTGTATTTCGGCCCGGATGATGTGGGCTCGGTGTGTGCGGCGGCCCAACAACTCAAGTTACGTGGGCTTCAAAATGTACAGCCCAGGTTGTGGGAAGCTTAGTTGAACTGGGTTTCAGTTCAGTGGTGTGCAGTTCAAGCTCACACAGATTACACAAATTGGCACATTGGCAAACTTACACAGCACACTGGTTTGAGTGCAGCTCAATCTCTCCACAGGTTGGCAAAGTTACACAAGTTACAGGGCTTTATATTGAGTTCATCACAATGCACAAGTTCGCGGGGGTCATGCACGGGGCTGCGGCAATTGGTTCTCCAAGGTGCGGCTCAACTCACGGCCCGGGGTGGGCTGGAGTTGGTGCACGGGGCAATGAAACTAGCTAAGGGCTACAACACGATTAACATACGTAACACTCTTTGGAAAGTAAACCTAGAGCACACAATTCGGGGTTTGTTGGGGCCTCGGTTTGGCTGACCTTAGTGTTCACGAGAGTATGCTCAAGTTGCATTCTTACAAGCACGGTTAGACACGAGTCGCAATGCAATGGGTGACAATGGCTCAAAGGGATTATAGCACGGGTCTTGTAAAGGCCAAGACTTCACAAAGACAACTACTGGCTCAACTCGCGGCTTCGGGGGGCAGTGGAGTTGGTCCTAGGGCTGATGCAAGGTAAGGTTTAACCGCACAGAACATACAACAGGGCATACAAGTACAGGCTAAAGCCAAGGCAAGGCAGCCATGGGATCAGGTGGAGTTAAGCTCAGGGCTTTGGCTTAACAGGGGTCAGTTGTGCTTAGTTATCGCAGATTTATATGTGCACACCCTAGATATTGCAGAGTATCTAGCCTATCAGGTGAACCAATCTTGGTATCCAACACAGGTTGGCTAACTAACAAGCATGCAGTCAGGGTTGTACTTGCACACGGATCATGCGGTATAGAGTGTAACAAAATTTGAGAACGACCAACTAGGTTTAGCCACAATGGCCGTGTTGTTGTTGTTCCTCGCCTTTCCACGGGGTTGGCTCGGCTTAACAGCTTGCACAAATAGAAGAAGCAACATGACTAGGTACCTGTTTACTCGGGAAAGAAATATCGGTTCTCAAAAAGTGTGCGAGGCTACAGCAAATGGAATGAATACATTGGAGCAGCTGTTAAGCTCAATTGGACTGACTGGGACCAAGAATTTCAGTTAACACTAAGCTACAAGGCAATGATGCTTATAACTTAGATCAAAAAGCAAGATGCAAATTAGATGCTTTAAATTGTGAAAGCTACAAAAATATGGGTTATGAGAATTCAGATGGACTACACAGTACAACTAAGTTACTCTAATTCAGATGGAGTATGGGTAGTAATGCAAGTGATTAAAAATAAAAGTTGAAGCTAAGTTAAGCAAAAATGCAATGGTATAATAAACAATATGGAAATGATGATGCAGAGAAAGTAAAAATTGACAGCTAAATGCAAGTGATTAAAACAAGTTACAAGTTACAGAGAGAACACAGATGCAAGGGTGCAAAGAAAAGATGCAAGAAAAAGAAAAAGAAAACTTTAGCTAAGTTATACCAATACGGGATTAAAAACAAGAATTTTTAAGGTGAGTATGTACAGGGGATAGCTGGAACTCAGCAAAGCAAGCAATAAATTGACTCAGCACATGCCAAGTCCCCGGCAGCGGCGCCAAAAACTTGGTAGGCCTTTGGATGTGTATAAATTTATGGCCTACTTGTGATAACCGCAAGTGCACGGCGTCTATCGGAGACGCGGCAAGTACGGGTCGATCCCACAAGGACTTGTGGTGCTTAAGATGATCTATGGCTTGCTAAACTGAATTCTAAGGAATGTAGCACAAATATTTTAGTGTGTCTAAGCGACTGAGTTGAGTGAATGAGTCTAAACTAAGGAAGAGAAATAAAATGTAACAAATTGGAAACATCAGGGTGATGAATTCACCTCTAATTCTCATACTCAGACAATGTAAGTCAAGCTATGATTTTGTGCCTTCATTTGAAGGTCTTGGCTAGATATTCATTAACTAGTTTTGCTACTCACCCCTAGTATGAGTGGTCTTCTTACAGTACCACTCATCACAGGCTTTGGTTCAATGGCTAACTACTAATCTTAATCATGTTATAACACAACAACATCATACCAACACAGACATGCTTCATATGAAAATCAGGGGTTTTCTCAAACACCCTGGGAAAGTAAATTAAAACATTACAAAGAATTAAAACTACAAATTGAAACTAAGTGGTGCTCTGGCTAGCCCAGGCATGCCCTCAAACATCCAATTACACCTTCTATTTATACATGCAAAATCCCCCAAAATATCAAACCCTAAATTTACTTTAAAATAGAAATTAAATTCAATAATCTCTCACCCACGTCTCTGAATCGAGTGATGGCTCTACTCAATCGTCTCTGACTCCATTAATTGATTGCTTACACGGAACCCTAACCCTAGTTCCATTTATCTCTTTCATAGCCTCTAGAGTTGTTGAGAGAGGCTAGGCAAGGGATAACTAAAACTAGAGGTGGCGAAGATGGAGCCAGGCATTGCGGGAGTGGTTGTTGCGGCTGTGGCAGGAGATGGAGAAGGTGGTGGTTAGCAGAGTTGGTCGGGGAAGAAGAGAGGGATGGAGTGGTGTCTGGTTATGTCGGGTGAGGGAGAGGAAGGAAGAAAGAGAAATTAGGTTTAGGTTTTTGGGGAAATATATAGGTGTCTTCGTTGTGGTGCGGGAGCATCAAGCTTTGATGATACTGATGGAGCGAGCGTAGGATGCATAGTGGCGAGATCTGAACGGCTGAGGAAGATTTGGAGTGATCTAGTGTTGCACGGGAGCAGCGAACTTCGATGCGCGTGGAAGCAGCGACCGTAGGATGCAGCTAGGTGTGATCTCAACGGTTCGGGTTGGATGGGCTCGGATCCGCGTCGCAGGTCGGGTCTAGCTCAAGCCCATGTCTAGTAGATGAGTTGCTACTTGTTGGGTTGCAACTGTTGCGCGCGCGGGCTTTGGCTATCTGCTCCATAGATGCTCGTCTCTAATTCTTCGCTCTTTTGGCTCCTCAGTTTCTCCGGACTTTATTTAGTACCTAAAAAATACAAAATTAATTAATACAAATATTTATTCTTGAAAACAAAGAAAACACAGAATCTGGGATAACATCTGATTTCTAAGCACAAAAGATGAGTAAAATGCCAATAAAAATGTGTATAAATATGCACTATTTGGCACTCATCAACTGGTGTAACCGATCCTAGTGACTGGTGTGACCGATCACAAGTGTTTCCATAATTAGGTATAACCGATCCTAGTGACTAGTAAAACTGATTGAACCCATGTATGTGATTTGGTATTTGATTAATCACATAGTAGTTTTGGAAAACAGGTGAACCAATTCTAAACTTGTTTGGAAGTGTGGTATAACTGTTTCCAATAATGCAAATCCATGTAAATATGAAATAAGGATTTGCAGTGAAAAAGATGTCAACATACTTTGAAAACGAGCAATAACTCTTATCATTTATTGTTCAAAGATATTCCTTAGTATTCAAGGTGATCGTATGCCGAAATAAATTAAGAATCTTTTAATTAAGGTTTTTGGTTTTATATGCTTTAATTACCAGCAATTAATGCATATATCTAGAGAATAAAAATTAGTAATGTGCATTTACTAATTAATTGGAGATTTTCTATTGAGAGATTTAGGAAATATTGGACAAGCATTTATATTAGAATTAGGAAAACCGAATTTTGCTATTCATTGCAAATCTTGAGAATACTTTTGATTTTGAAAATTCCTTGGTGTCCAAACATCTTTGGTCTACAAATACCTAAGTTTGCATTTCTAGCAAACTATCCTAAGAGGCAGACAAACTTCATTTTTTGTTGTTTCTGGTGGAGTCGTGTATTCGAAGAGGAAAGTATCCTAATTAGGTGAAATCTCTTACGACCGCTCATTTAAAGACTTTTGTGGGATCAAGAAGCTCTACGAGTACCGTTGGTGGGAAACTAGATAATTGCAGTGTTATTAGTTTTCGATTGATTTGATTGACTAATGGTTGTTGAAACTTCGATTGCACCTAATTTGTTTATGATATAAGATTCACAAACTAGATCGAATGGATCTTTATAACTATTGTTAGATCTAAAGACATCTTGTGATAATCCATTGTTAACAAACTCTGTTATATGTGTGATTGATCACGAGAGATTCAAGTGGTGTTGTGCAGGTTATTGAAGATTAAAGAAGATTTGAAGACGATCTAGATTTCTTATTGGTTTCCGTATCTTGTGAATTGTGTGCACAAACCTCGATCGGCTGGGATCCAACTATAATCGGATTTATTCGATTCATTAGTTGCATGAGATCGGCATTTACTATATTTCTCTTTAAGATATATTTTGATTGAGTGCAAATCTATACTTGATTATTTATGTAGTTAAAGTTAGATTTATCTAACTAGACAAAGGAGTTTATTAGATTAAACGGAAGAGCCTTTGTCAACAACTCATCTAAATCTTTAGCAAGATTGGTCAGAGTGGTTACCGAACAAATTCTTCCTTTGTTGTTTGGAATACGATCCAAAGGACTTGTTATTCATGTGCGTGACTTTAGAAGTCGAAGGCGTCGGGATACTGAGGGAACTAAGTAGCTAGGGGTAGTCTGCTTATACGAAGTTGGTATTATATTTTTTATAGTGGCTTAATTCTGAGAGTATTCAAATCTGGACTAGGTCCCGGGGGTTTTCTGCATTTGTTGTTGATTTCCGCATTATAATTGTTTATTATAATAAAGTAAAAATCACATATACGTTAACTCTGCATTACTTGATAGTGATCATACAGAGTTTGGTTATTACCGAACTTATTATCAAGTAACACACTTTGTTGTAGTATTGTCTTGATCTTGTATTCATAGTCAATCACACAAGTTATCTTGTTGTTGTATTGTCTCGATCTCGTCACACGAAGTGTGAACCGAATTGTTGTATTGTCTCTACTTTGTCCATAGACGATCACATTCAGTAAAGAACTTATATGTTGAAACAAAAAGATTGTGGTGTATTTGGGTACCCTCGTGTTTTCAATTGGTATCAGAGAAATAAAAAATGAAAAAGATCTAATAATCCGTGTTCGGTTCGATCCAACCTATAAGAATTGAATCTAATGGATGATTCAGTTAACGTATAGCAAGAAGATGATATACTTCATAAAGTCAATTTGTTTTTAGATCCCGATAAACAACTCAACATTGTTAGTTCATTGGTTGAACACAACTCAGGAAATATTAACCATGATGTGTTAATAAGAAAACAAACACCTGTGACGCACAAGTCATATTCAGATGATAGTGATGAGATTAATTTTTTCATAAAGCCCGCTGAAAAATATAATCTAAAAGATAATATATATTATCCATCTGTCAAAAGGATTATCAAAGATTCTTTGATTAAAAACTAGGGTCTCATGAAGAAGCCGTGTCTCAAGAAAATCTTAAAATTCATGAACCTCCTAACATGATGATAATGACATCTAGTCTATGTCAAGATGAAAATACAGTTCCGTTTTCTCTTGAAACTGAATCTGAAAAATTCTAACAGTGATCTTAAAGTCGGAAAATCTTTATTAGTTAAGACAAGGATATGTGATTCTATCTCTCAGAATCTCTTAACTAATAAACAACATTTTGATTTTAATAGTCTAACCACTTGCAAGAATCAAAAGAGATGTGTTTCAAAGCATAATCCTTTGACTAATATCCGGTCAAGAAAAACTGACATTTATAGTGACAAGGATTATCTATCTGAAAGTGACAAAGATCAGCTTAATTGCATACAAAAATAATGATTTCAAATCATGCAGTTTTGTTATTGTTCAATTGTCCAAATAAGAATCATGGAAACAATCTCATCAAAAGATGTTGTCATATTCCAATGAATATCTGGGTCGATATAAGAGTTCCGCTCAACTTATGACTCAAAAGGTTTCTAGTCACACTTACAATCCTGTTCATACTTGAATAAATCTATTTGTTGAATCAGATCATTTAAGTTGTGACTTAATGTGTGAAACATATTCTTGGAATTATTCCAAAAAGGAAAATGCCTGAAAACATCAAGATAGATCGTGTTCCACGTGTAATATTAATCCATTAAGAGCATAGTTCAACAACTAAGTTTGTTGATCAGAACTTCCCTAAATTTGTGCTCAATTTAAATAAATGAGAAGTTCTTAAAAGAGCACAAGGGAACATGTGAGAGGTATATATATACTTATGATCTATTTATATCATGAACACCTTAAGTATTTTTCTAAAATTGGAATCCTTCACTTTTTAGAATAATACTTTCGGTGTAAGAAAGTTCTTGATAAAATTGTACAAGATATATTCAGACTCTCTTGACAATAATATTTCGAAAAATCCTTCTTGATTTTAGTCCTGAATTTATATATTTTCACGCCTGTTTTAATCAAATAAAACACCTTGTTAGGTGTTTTAAAAATTTGGAAATAAAGTTTTATTTGATATATAAAATATCTTAAGAATCGATTCTTTCCTCCACTATCAGTATGCGGTTCAAGATGGGTGAAAATATTATTGATATTGATTCCCAATTACAGAAGCTTGAAACTTGTATTCCCAATGAGATTAAGTGATATTTCTCAAACGAACATACGAGGAATCAAATATCTTTTGAGCTCATGTTTATGCTAATGTGAGATTTGAAATTGCTCGTGAACAACTAGAAGCTTCTGTAAAGAATGAGGAGTGGCTCGAGTCAAATCGTTCGAAGTTGATTATGGAAGTGAATCTTTTGAAGAGGAGACTCAATCATCTGAAAGAAAAAAAGAAGACTCAAGAACTTGAACACTGAAGAAACTTTAGGGAACAATCAGAGCACTTCTAGGGATTAAGTTTTATGATGTGTAATACTTGATCCAGAAAATAGACATCAATGTTTTGATTTACTTCAATTATTGTATAAGGTCTATTTTGAATAAAATTATCATTATTATTTATGAATAAAATTATTATTTTATAATTTTTGTGTGATAGTTACCAATTGCATAGCCTGTGAATGAATGATTATATTTTTGTTATGTGTTTTCGGTTTATGGGATGAATGATTTCGGTTTTTATTAACCTTAATATTTGATCTCATATAAATGTAACCCTTATGATTTGTGTGGCTTTTTGATTTAGCGGGATTAAGTTCTAGCCCATGTTGGTAGGCTTTATCAAAGGATCATAAGGTGTTCCGATTGAAACTCATATGTGAAAAGCCACAATATGTTGAATCAATTTGTGTTTTTATGAGTTGTTTTTAGCATAACATATGTGTTTCGTGCAATCAATTTTTGCTATTGGCACGCATTAGTTAAAACCGATTCAACCTTTCTCTGTTAAAGGATGCTTTGGTTGTTGTTCTTTTGTTCTTGCGAGAGGATGACAATACACTGGGGGAGAGTTCTTATTTGAACTTGCGCTTAATGATATATTTTTTTGGGGGAGAAGAGGCTACGGAATTTGAGGTAACAAATTTGTTAGTTAATCGTGTTAGAGCATTGCTCGGTCGAACTCGCAAGCGTTGCTATCTCAAGCTTGTTTGTCAAGTTTAGGTGATCAAAACCATAAGTCTTGATTTTATAGTCTACTTATAGCTATGTCTCGGATTAGGATAAACTGTGTAGTTGAGCTTTAGACTTCACGACGTTCATCGACTGAAGAAGAAGATCTACTAAGGAGAGCTTGGAGGAACTTCATCATTAAAAGGTATGTGGAGACTAAAACTTATTTATCACTCAAAAGTATATTCAATTATATCTCCTAATGAAACTAAGTCGTATAGCTATATAAACTTTTATATTATACACATTTGATCTTTCGAGCCGAGTTTATCTCGCTTATCAATTACTCAAAATATGTGTTGGAAGCTTTGAAAAAGTGGGGGTCTAAAAACCTCACCTAATATTTCGCTTAGCAATTTGTATGGACTAACTCCAACATACTTTTAAGAGAATCAACTAGACAGTTAGACTCAATCTTAAGAAAAGTATATCAAAGAGATATATCTCGATTTCTCAATTCAATCCGCAATCAAACAAATAAGAATTTGCGAGCCTGATTGAATATAAGAGAAATAACTTGAACGGTACCAAAGACCAATATTCAAGGATCAATCAATTTCAATCAACAACCAAAGATTGGATTTACCAATTGATCGATTCAACGTATAACCTGTGATATTTCAATTCTATAACAAAATATAATGTGGAAAAGAAATAACACAGACACCAGAAGTTTTGTTAACGAGGAAACCGCAAATGCAGAAAAACCCCGGGAGATAGTCCAGATTTGAACACCACATTGTATTAATCCGCTACAAACACTAGCCTACTACAAATCTAACTTCGGTCTGGAATGTAGTTGATCCCTAATCAACCTCACACTGATCAAGGTACAGTTGCGCTCCTTATGTCTCTAATCCCAGCAGGATACTACGCACTTGATTCCCTTAGCTGATCTCACCCACAACTAAGAGTTGCTACGACCCAAAGTCGAAGACTTGATAAACAAATTTGTATCACACAGAAAAGTCTATTGAATAGATAAATCTGTCTCCCACAGATATACCTACGAGTTTTTGTTCCGTACTTTGATAAATCAAGGTGAACAGGAACCAATTGATAACCCGGACTTATAATCCCAAAGAACAACCTAGTATTATCAATCACCTCACAATAATCTTAATCGATTAACGAAACAAGATATTATGGAATCACAAACGATGAGACGAATATGTTTGTGACTACTTTTCAATCTTGTTTATCGGAGATATAAATCTCAAGTCAATCTTACGATTGTACTCAAACACGATAGAAAACAACAAGATCAGATCACGCAACTACATAGAAAATAGTTGGGTATGGCTTCACAATCCCAATGAAGTCATTAAGTCGTTAACCTACAGGGTTTCGTGAAAAACCTAAGGTTAAAGGAGAATCAACTCTATCTTATACAACTAGTATCACACAGAAGGTGTGGGGATTAGGTTTCCCAGTTGCTAGAGTTCTCCTTTATATAGATTTCAAATCAGGGTTTGCAATCTAAGTTACCTTGGTAATAAAGCATTCAATATTCACCGTTAGATGAAAACCTTATTAGATTCAAGCTAATATCTTTCAACCGTTAGATCGAACTTAGCTTGTTATACACAAATGAAATGCACCTTCATTTAGGTTTGAGTAACCGTACCTAAACGTGTACACTTAGTCGGTTCAACAATAGTTAACCAATGGTTAGCCATATGATCACTTTCATATCAACCTTATTCATTTTTACCATAACTAGTTCAAATGACTCAAATGAAACTAGTTAGAGAGTTGTTCAATTGCTTAGATCTCATAGAAGTATACAAGACACAATCGAAGCAAAATCAATTTTGATTCACTTGAATCAATTCATGAACATTATAGCCACGGTTTGCAAAGATTGCATTCCTTATTATATAAATGTTTTAATTCATGAACAAACCGATTTTAGAAAGTAACCTGCTTAAGTATGCAAACGTGTACGCATACTTAAGTAGCCCAATTGAGTTTGTTTTTAACTTCCAAACTCCAGCAGAAATTCACGGACGTGAAACTTCCGCAAGTATGCGTACATGCATGCTTACCCGGATTTCCAACAACCTTCTATACGCGTACGGGTACGCATACTTTAGGTTCCGGTTTTGACTTTTACACAAATGTGAGAACACACTATGTTTATATCCAAACATGGTTACTTGTTTTAAACTCTCATTTCAATCATTGAAACTTTCTTAGAGAATGTTAAAATAGTTGTTAATCACAAACTATTAACATCAAAGCGATTTTCAAGTTATTGAAATAATCAACATGACTTTCGTCACGAGTAAAGATGAACTTGGCTAAAGCGAAAGCTTACCAACACGTATTTCGAGAAATAGATAAGCGAGATAAACTCGGCTCGAAATAGCAAATGTGTATAATTGAAGTCTATATAGCAATACGACTTTTGTCTCAAATAGTAGATAGACTTTTGAGTGATAGATAAGTTCAAGTCTCCACATACCTTTTGTTGTTGAAGTTACGCAAGTTCCCTTGAGTAGTTCTTCTTCTTCATTCGATGAACGACGTGGAGTCTAAAGCTCAACTACACTTACTATCCTAATCCGAGACTTAGCTATAAGTAGATTAGAAATCAAGACTTATAGTTTTGGCAACTAAACTTGACAAACAAGCTTGAGATAGAAACGCTTGCGAGTTCGGCCGAGCAATGCTCTAACAAGATTTTTGCTTTAGCTATGTTTATCATTATTCTAGACGAGTTTAGTTGGAAACAATCTATTTGTTGAAAACTAAATAATAAGTCAAAATATGATCATGTGAAAATTGCCTTGAAACATCTTGCATGATTTGTGTGAGACAATCATTTGATGTCGACTCGGAAAGTTTTGTATTGATCATTCGATCACTTGAAAATTACTTATAAGCTAATGGTATGTGTTAGAGCATTTTCTCGGCCGAACTCGCAAGCGTTGCTATCTCAAGCTTGTTTGTCAAGTTTAGGTGATCAAAACTATAAGTCTTGATTTCTAGTTTACTTATATATATGTCTCTGATTAGGATATAATGTGTAGTTGAGCTTTAGACTTTGCGGCATTTATCGATTGAAGACGAAGATCTACTAAGGAGATCTTGGAGGAACTTCATCAACAAAAGGTATGTGGAGACTTAAACTTATCTATCACTCAGAAGTCTATTCCATTTTATCTCCTAATGAAACTAAGTCGTATAGCTATATAGACTTTTATAGTATACACATTTGATATTTTGAGCCGAGTTTATCTTGATTATCTATTTCTCAAAATATGTGTTGGAAGCTTTTTGCTTTAACTACGTTTATTAGTATTCTTGACGAGTTTAGTTGGAAATAATCTATTTGTTGGAAACTAAATAATAAGTCAAAAGATGATCATGTGAAAATTGCCTTGAAACATCTTACATGATTTGTGTGAGACAATCATTTGATGTCGACTCGGAAAGTACTTAAAAATTACTTATAAGCTAATGGTATGTGTTAGAGCATTGCTCGGTCGAACTCACAAGCGTTGCTATCTCAAGCTTGTTTGTCAAGTTTAGGTGATCAAAACAATAAGTCTTGATTTCTAGTCTACTTATATTTATGTCTCGGATTATGATAAAATGTGTAGCTGAGCTTTAGAGTTCACGACGTTCATCGATTGAAGATGAAGATCTGTTAGAGCACTGCTCAGTCGAACTCGCAAGCGTTGCTATCTCAAGATTGTTTGTCAAGTTTAGGTGATCAAAACTATAAGTCTTGATTTCTAGTCTACTTATAGCTATGTCTCGGATTATGATAGAATGTCTAGTTGAGTTTTAGACTTCATGGAGTTCATCGATTGAAGACGAAGATAGACTAAGGGGAGCTTGGAGGACCTTCATCAACAAAAGGTATGTGGAGACTTAAACTCATCTATCACTCAGAAATCTATTATATTATATCTTATATTGAGACTAAGTCATATAGCTATATAGAATTTTACATTATGCACATTTGATATTTCGAGCTGAGTTTAGTTGGAAACAATTTATTTGTTGGAAACTAAATTATGAATCAAAAGATGATCATGTGAAAATCGCCTTGTAACATCTTACATGAATTGTGTGAGACAAACATTTGATGTAGACTCGTAATGTTTCGTATTGATCATTCGATCACTTGAAAATTACTTATAAGCTAATATTTTGTGTGAGACAGTTATTGTAAGGATGTTTCAATGATTGAAATGGGAGTTTAGAACAATTCTGGATATAACACAATATGCATACCAGTATGCAAACTGTTGTAGTTTGATTCAGGTCCGGGAACCAAGTATGCATACCCGTATGCGAACTATTTTAAATGTTAAAGTCCGGGAACCAAGTTAGCATACCCGTTTGCAAACTGTTTCTCCTAAGTTCGGTCCGAAACGACATTATGTGTGCCCGTTTGTAAACTATCGTACATTACCAAAGTCCGGAACTTTAGTTTGCGTACCCGTTTGCAAACTAAGTTGGTTTAAGTTCTGAAATCGGTTAAGTATAAATTAAGGAATGCAATCTTTGCAAACCATGGCTAAAATGTTCATGAACTGATTCTCTTGAATCAACCCGATTTTGTTTCAATTGTATCTTGTATACTTCTATGAGAATATAAACAATTGAACAACTCTATGAGTAACACAATTAGATTCATTTGATTATCATTTGATGTAGAAGTGTTAGATGAATGTGGCTAATACAAAAGTGTTCATATGGCTAACTTCGGTTAACTATTGTTGAGCCAACTCAATATACATGTTTAGGTACGGTTACCCATATCTGAATGAAGGTATATTTCATTTGTGTGTAACAAGCTAAGACCATCTAACGGTGGATAGATATTTCTTTGGTTTTAAGCAACTTAGCTTGAATCTTAAATCAGGATTTCATCGAACGGTGAATATTGATTGCTTTGTTTCAAAGCTATCAAACCCTGATTTGAGACTATACGAGGGAGAACTCTAGCAATTGGAAAACCTAATCCTCACACCTCATGTGTGATACTAGTTGCGACTAGAGTCGATTCTCATTTAACCTAGGTTTTTCCTAAAACCATTATAGGTTAACGACTTAAAGACTTCATTGGGATTCTGAAGCCAGACACAACTATTTCCTCTGTAGTTGCGTGTTCTGATCTTACTTATTTTATCGTATTGGGTAGTATATTGTCTAAGATTTGCTCGAGATTTATATTTGATAGGTAAGATATAAAAAGTAATCACAAAGCTCTTCGTCCCGTTCTTTGTGATTCCACAATAACTTGTTCTACTACCATATAGTTAAGTTATTATGAGGTGACTAATATTTCTAGGCTTTTCTTCATGAATATAAGACCGGATTATCAATTGGTTCCTACTCACCTTGATTTATCAAAAGATGGGACAAAAACTTCGTAGGTATTTCTTTGGGAGACAGATTTATCTATCAGAATAGACTTTTCTGTGAGAGACAAATTTGTTTATAAATTCTTCGAATTTGGGTCGTAGCAACTCTTAGTTGTGGGTGAGATCAGCTAAGGGAATCAACATACAGCCCTGCTGGAATTCAGAGGCGTAAGGAACGCGACTGTACCTTAATCAGTATGAGACTTGGTTAGGTCTCAACTACATTCCAGTCTGAAGTTAACTTGTAGTAGGCTAGTGTCTGTAGCGACTTATACAGTGTGGTATTCAAATCTGGACTAGGTCCCGGGGTTTTTCTGCATTTGCGGTTTCCTCGTTAACAAAACTTTTGGTGTTTGTGTTATTTCTTTTCCGCATTATATTTTGTTATATAATTGAAATATCACACGTTGTGAGTAGTTCAATCAATTGGTAAATCCAACCTTTGGTTGTTGATTGAAATTGATTGACACTTGAACATTGGTATTTGGTACCGTTCAAGTTGTTTCTCATAATAATCAGGCTCATGGATTCTATCTGTTTGATTTGCTGATTACATTGAGAAACAAAGATATAACTCTTGGATAAATTTCCTTTATTTAATCTGACTGTCTAGTTGATTCTCTCAGAATTATATTCGAGTTAGTCCATACAGATTGCCGAACGAAATATTGGGTGTGGTTGTTAGACCCCGACTTTTTCAATACCAACTTCGCATAGTTGAGACCAAGCAGACTACCCATACCTACTTAGTTCCCTCAATATCCTCGTGCCTTCGACTTCTATAGTCACGCATGTGAATATCAAGTCCTTTGGATCGTATTCCAAACATCAAAGGAATAATCTGTTTGGTAACCACTCTAATCAATATTGCTACAAATATAGATGAGTCGTTGACAAACACTCTTCCATTTAATCTAATAAACTCCTTTTTCTGGTTAGATCAATCTAACTATAACTAACAAAATAATCAAGTATAGATTCATACTCAATCAATATAGATCTCAAAGAGAAATATTGAGAATGTCGATCTCACACAACTAATCAATCAGATCTATCAAAGATAACTCAATTCTAGTTGGATCCCAGCCGATCAAGGTTTGTGCATTAAATCCACAAGATATGAAAACTAATAAGAATTCTTCTTCGTCTTCAAATCTTCTATTGCATTCAAATACATGCACAACACCACTTGAATCTATTGTGATCAATCACGCACAGAACGGAGTCTGTTAACAATGGATTATCACAAGATGTATTTAAATTTAACAATAGTTCTAAAGATCTCGTTGATACTTTGATCTAGTCGGGGTGAATCTTATATCAGAAGAGAAGATTCTCAAGAACAAACAAACTAAGTGCAACCAAAGTTTCAACAACCGTTAGTCAATCAAATCAAATCGGAAAGTAATAACACTACAATTATCTAGTTTCCTACCAACGGTACCCGTAGAGCTTCTTCATCCCACAGAAGTCTTTAAACGAGCGGTCGTAAGAGATTTCACCTAATTAGGATACTTTCCTCTCCGAATAGACGGCTCCACCAGAAACAACAAGAAATGAAGTTTGCCTGAGTCTCAGGATAGTTTGCCAGAAAGGAAAACTTAGGTATTTATAGACCAATGATGTTTGGACACCAAGGAATTTCCAAAAGCAAAAATATTGTCAAGATATGCAATGAATACCCAAATTCAATTTTCCTAATTCCAATAAATGATTGTCCAATATTTCCGAAATATCTCAATGGAAAATCTCTAATTAGTAAATGCACATTACTAATTTTTATTCTCTAGAGCTATGCATTAATTGCTGGTAATTAAAACATATAAAACCAAAAACCTTAATTAAAAGATTCTTAATTTATTTCGGCACAGGATCACCTTGAATACCTAGGAATATCTTTGAACAATAAATGATGAGAGCTACTGCTCGTGTTCAAAATATGTTGACATCTTTTCACTGCAAATCCTTATTTCATATTTACATGGATTTGCTTCTTAGAATCGGTTCTACCACACTTCCGAACAAGTTAAGAATTGGTTTATCAGTATTCCAAGACTACTATGTGATTGGTCATACCAAATCACAATGGCATGGGTTCGGATCGGTTATACCAATCACTAGGATCAGTTCTACCTAAACATGGTATCTACTTGTGATCGGTCACACCAGTCACTAGGATCGGTTACACCAATTACCAGGACCGGTCATTCCAAATCATAAGTCTAGGTATTATGAATGGTTATACCAAGATACATAACCTGAGTTAAGATTGGTTCTACCAACTCACACATATTGGCCATCAAAGAATATACAATGAATAGCCGGACCAATAAACCAATTGATTTCCCTTTCGATTCACGAAGCAAGTTCATGAATGTACTTCCTTAAAACAAATGTAAAACATTGTTTCCTAGGAAAAAATCTTCACCATAACCCATACACATAATCATAAAACTATATACAAGACTATGTCGATGACATATCTATGAAGTTCAAAAGTTAAGCGTTATACTTCGTAGTCTAATTCCTTAATACTATGATCATATTATTATTATCATGTCTTTTCACTAGAGTATTATACAATATGTACAATATATACAGCTTCGCAGTTATGTTTTCAATATAGCACGACTTGAAAGATACGTTAGGAATGAAACAGTTCAAGTCAATATTACTAACCTCAAGTGGGAGAATGGTGTTGTTATTGTAGTTCGTTACTTCTTCACATTTTTCAGGTCTTGAGAGTAATACTTGTGTGTCTCAACATTCCTAGACTTTCTTGTCTAACCTAAACGAAGTTGACTCTAATATATAATCAAGCGACTCTAAATTTGATACTAAAATATGACAACCAAACTTGACATACCAACACTTGGTGAGTTCAACCGAGCTATGCTCTAGCATCATATTCTCCTTCGAACCCTCTGATGAACTACACAATCAATAAAGAAACATTATGGAGGTCTGCGATATCACTTATTCGCTCTCATGTGCAATATAGTCTTTGTTGTCCAGGACACCAAAAGGACTTTGTAGATGGGGCAAAACGATTTGCTGGTTTTTACGGAATTGAGGAGACGATCGTACGGAGGAGACTCCTTGAACCGAGCGAAATGTTCAACCTCACAGATGCACTGCAAGAAGGGAGTGCTTTGAATTCGAGAGATCAATCTGTAGTACTCCAGCCTAAACCAAGAAAATGGTCGTTCCAGAGTAAATTCGGTCACAAGAGAGGATGGGTCGATTTGTAGGAGGGATGCTTAGAAATGTGTGGAATCAATAGTAATCAAAGATTGTAGGTGTGTTGAGAATTCTGAATATGATAAGTTCTGAATGATTGAAATTGTTCAGTTGAGAGTAATTGCTCAATTGATGAGTTGTTGATCTCGTGTTGTCTGTGAGACGTGAAATTGTTGTATATTCAATCATGATTCAAAGACTTATTTATATTGCTGGAATTATAGACACCATGATCCCATGAAGTGTGACAGTTGACGGAATCAAAGAGTGGGGAAATGGAAATCGTGTTTGAAACCAGTTACTTATCGTGCAGAGACTTGGTTGATTTTCCATCCACTACTTTGTTAACTCCTTCAACTGATTGCATGACTTGTTCACATTCCATCGTGTGTATGAACACACGTGCCGTAGACCGCCAGACCAAAACCCTAGTTAATATCCCCCATGTAACACGATTGATGTCTCGTGTGATTGTGGAGTCTTCAAGGTAGACGTGTATTTAGTTAGTCAGTTGTTGACTTCATGACTTCATGGGACGATGAGTCCTTGTATTGTTGAGTCGAACGTAGTTTGGAAATGTTCGAGACTCATGAATTGAACATGTCTGTTGAGACAGAGATATGATGTGTGAATAAGTTAACGTGAGCAAATACTGCTCATTCGATGAATTGTTGAATATTGATAGTTGAACCAATATTCTTTGGTTTGAGCAAGTATTGCTCATCTGAGCAAATATTGCTCGTTTGATGAATTATGGTAACATGACCAAATAAAATATTAAATCAGAATACTGGCAATTGAACCAAGTATGATAAATAAAATGTTGATCACGGGATCAACGTAAAATTATTAACGTTTGAATCTGGAATCATTAACCTTGGACTCAAAACCCTAATTTAATCAATTAATGATTTACTGACGGTTTATTGAAAATTAACCATGGAGTGAAGAGGACCGGCTACATGAGATTATGGGTTGACCATGTAGTGCCTAGATTCTCACGTGAGCAAATATCAAGGTCTCATGAAGACCAGTTGATTTGATGAAAGGATGATTAAATGCTGGTTTAATTATTTATTAAGATAATGCTCAAATCGAACCTTAGGTGATAAAACCTAATTAATTATGAAGAGATGAGGGACCGACCAAGGGGTCATGAAACCGGCCCTGGGTGGTCATGGGATCAAATATTGATCGTTTGAGCAATCCTCAGATTGCTTGAAACCCTAATTAGCGCCCTTTACTAGAATCGATGTAGAATTCTCATACGGACTCGGATTTTGATGGTCCGCCCTTCCATTCTGTACAGAAAAGAATTTCCTGTCTCCTATCGTGGGAACATTTAGGTTTTAATCTCGTTTGGGAGGTGAAAATAGTCCGAGAGTAAAACTCAGGAAGAATTCAAGAGGGACAATAGAAGAGAGTTTGGGCCCAATATGAGCAATTGCGCAAATTAGGTTAAATTGTGAAAATACGAGGAACCGGCTCCTTGCAAGCCAAAGAGCCAACCTTGGTCGGTCAAGGTAACATGCTCACGTTACCAAAGTGTTCGTGTCTTAGTCCTGAGAATTTCGATATTTTCTGATGTGGTTTGAGCAATCATTTGAGAAAATATGAAGAAATCAGGGATTTTCTTTAAAACCGTGAAAACTTCATGAGATGAAGGAAAATAATTATAAAATAAAGGAATGATGAGGCGTGGGACCGCTTAGGCCAAGGCATGGCCAGCCGGCCAGTGACCATGGTCCCTTGGTGCCTTTCCTAATTTTATATTATTTTTCATGAATTTATGAAAATATCATGAATTTAGGGAATTTGCTGAAATCAAGGAGTTTCCTTGAAGGGGAGGAGTTTCCATGGGATCAAGGAAGCAAATAATATTAAAATAATAAAAATAAGTGTGTGTGGGACCGGCTAGGGCATGGCCGGCCGACTTGGGCCCCGTCCCATGAGGTTTCCTTAATTTTATGTATTTTTTATATATTTTTCCATGATTTGAAGGAATTTTCATAATTTGAAGGAAATATCATGAAATCAAGGAATTTCATGAGATTAAGGAAATATAAAAATAATAATAAAAAATAAGGGGTTTGTGGGACCGGCTAGGGCATGACCGGCCAGCTTGGGCCCGGTCCCACAAGTTTCCTTAATTTTATGTATTTTTGTGTATTTTCCCATAATTTTGAAGGAATTTCATAATTTGAAGGAAACATCATGAAATCAAGGAATTTCATGGGATTAAGGAAATATGAAAAATATAATAATAATAAAATAGGGCGTGTGGGGCTAGCTAGGGCATGACCGGCCAGCTTGGGTCCGGTCCCACGAGTTTTCCTAATTTTATATTATTTTTCATGGGATCAAGGAAATATCATGAGATAAAGTAGTTTTCATGATATTAGGGAAATAATAATAAAATAATGAGGAACCATGAGGTGTGGGGCCGGCCGGGATCAAGGCATGGTTGGTTGGCCAATAATCACGGCCCCATAATATTTTCCCTAATTTTATATTATTTCCTTAGTTTGAAGGAAACACCATGAAACTGAGGAGTTTCCTCAAAACGAAGGTTATTTGTTCAAGTGAAAGGATTTTCATGAACTCAAGGAAAATAATGAAAAAATATGATAAAATATAAAACTAGCGTGGGATTGGCCACGGCACGGCCGTCCGGTCGGTGAGCCCAATCCCCAACGCCTTGGTCAATGTTTAATTATTTATTATTTTCCTTCCTATTTGCATAGGTTCATCGTTTCGTCGTATTTTGAAATACTCATTCGTGCGGTGATTGTTAGTACATCGTCGTTGAGTACACTTGCACCATTTAAATCGGGGCTTACTCGGAGGTAGACGCCCGTGTGTTTAATATTTATTACTAACCCATGAAATTCTGCTGGGAAGAACCATAAATTGAAGTAATGAAATATTATGAAAAATATTGAATATTTTCCAAGGATTCAGTTAATGAATCTATTGATTTTAAGAATAATTAATTGATGGCTTTATACTAGTACGATCGTCTAGGAGCGTTAATTATTTAGGAATTGAGTGTCATGAGCTTGCTGAAGCGTCGTATTTCTTTCATATAGTCAGGGAAAACATTGTTACATCCTGAAGACGTTATTGCTCTATACTAGCAGGCAATCTGTCTAGGAGCCATCTAATCTTTCGATTCTATATAAAAGTAGTTACTGAAATTGCTCAGTATTCATAAGATATGCCGTTGTCTCAGCTGAGAGACTACACATCTACATGTGCTCTGAGAGACAGTATTCTCAGTCAGAGATTCTTGTGGCATAAGCTTTCATGCTTTCAATAAGAGACATGAGCCTCAATGTTCATCTGATTGCTAGATCAGGAATACATATAATTATGGGTTTACGATTTTAGCCTTTGTCGAAAATCCACCATCTACATTAATTCCCCTGCTTAGTGAGGAAAGCTGTGTTCCTCAGTCAGCATTGAATGGTGATTTTCCGGTCATAAACAATATAAGTAATTGAACTTAGTCGTAAGTTAAGACATTACCGGATTTTGATAGTACGAGCAAACCATGACTTGAATGAAGATCCCAGTGGCATGATGAATCATCGTCTAATGAGCATAGATTGGTGTTGAACCGCTGATCTTGATGACGGGACCTTGGTCGTTTAGGATTCGTGGGCCGGGCCCAAAAAAAAATCCTTATTTTAGGAATAGACGCTCGTTTGTTCGTTAGTTTAAGGAACAAACAAAATAGACCTGAGTCTAACGATATAAAATTTTGTCTATGAGCTTTCACGAAAACCAAAATTTTATCTTTGTGAGATTTCACAAAATGGAATAAACTCTCGTTCCAAAGATGAATGCTCGTACGAGAGAAAAAAAAATTTTTTTTGAAAAGACGTGCGTCTGTTAATAAAAATTTTGCCTATGAGCTTTCATGAAAAATTTTATTTTCGATATGAGAGCGTTCACAAAATTTTGAAAATATACTCTCGCTTCAAAGACAGATGCTCGTGCGAGGGAGCAAAATATATAGATATATTTTTAAATTTACGTGAGTTTCACGTTATATATATATATATATATTTTGTAAAATCAATGTTTTGATGTTGAACAATTATACATGTTGAAATAATGTCTGTATGTGAGTTTTCACAATTGTAAAATGGACGTCTGTCCAATTTTTGAAAAATCAGTGCATGTTAAAATTCACGTGGGTTGTTCACGGTTTGATGAAAAATCAAGTCATGATTTTGAATAATGAATTTTGCCCGTCTTTGCAGGTTTGAAGGAACGAGCAAGTTTTCGAAATTTTGACGTCATAATCACTACAGCTAGTGAAATTGTAAATAGGCAAGAGTTGGATTATTACCGTTTCAGCGCGTGCTTGTTGTTGGTATATCCATGACTCCATGTATTTCGCCTCAGATAGTGGTGACTTCTGGTTACAACCACCCTTCTGGATCTTCCGGCGAACGCTATTGAAATATCAAGTCAAACATGAAGACTTTTGCAGATGTTCATCCTGGGATGAATCAACCTTTCAGAGGTGCTGGAAAGTTGGTACTTTGTATGTCTCTCAATCATCTGTGAGTCGTCCCTTGTCAGTAGAAGCACCGCCGACTTCAGCAAATGAGACTATCGTCTGACGATGAAGGCAGGATTTGCGTTGATGGTGTAGATCCTAATTCAGATGTGGATGAACGAAGAATTTCGTCATAACTCATCATCAGAAAATTCAGAAGTTATTTTTTCATTGAAATTGTTGTAGAATCTTCGTCCGATGTAGGATTTTCGCGGTCTACCCACGTATCCTCGTGCCAAGGAAATTTCCAAAATTTTACGAAGAAGCTTTTTGGGTTCCGAGCATGTTTAGGATCCGAAATTGACGAAACAGTAAACTTCCAGGAAACCTTCAGAAAAGTTTCAGCTGTCATGCAGTCCAATGTTTTGGCCACAACTCTTCGTTCGTTTCTCCAATTGATGTGAATTTTGGATATGTTGTAGAGGACATCCATACGAAGAGAATGGTGTATGAGCCATCCCCAAATTCTTGACCAATTGCTCCTAGCTCGTTGGTTTGTACAGGACAGTGTAAAATCATCTCGCAGGCCCAGCTTGTCGTGTAAAACACTCATGTTGTGTCTTTAGACCATCCGCTTGTGTCTTGAATGGTTGGTGAAGGATTTTAATGTCATTGATTCATTTGAGATCAGGACCCCTTGATTGATACATGAGCATGGTGCTTGCAGTGCCATCTTGCTTCTGTCATTCGTAGAAACATCACTTTTGAAACCCTGGTCACATGACCATAGCTGAGGCTGTTCTCGAGATGGGATGATGTAATGACCATGGTTTCATGTCCCGGTGGTAGAATTAATTTTATTATGAATAGTTAGAACATGAGAGTCTGGTGCCATGAGTCTTGGACTGTGAAACTGATCGTCAGTCCCCAGTATTTTGTTAAATCTTTCCTTTTCGTTTTCTCTTCTTCTGGTAAGACTTAGATAGAGGACCCGGGTGGAAAATTGATGTAAAGACCCAGGTGGTAGAAGTTGGAGGTACCTTGATGAAGGACTTAGCGAAAATACTTGGTGGACATCGATCGACTGTAGAGGTTATGAATCTCGTCCACGAATTTCTGCTTGCATGTTGTATGCTCTGGAAGCTGTATGAACCTCACACGACGTCGGAATTCGATGCTTGACCCAACTTTTGAAGCTAAGAGACTGAGTTATTACATGATAGAAGAATCACTCAATTTGGAGTTATAGAGGTCCGCCAACGAAGTGTGCACATTAGCAATTTGTAATCCCGTACAAAATTTTCAGGTTTCGTAGACCTGACGGTAAAGGCCATATCTTTCATCTCGTATGTCCGATTAATGCGTCCTTTTGCTATGTTGTAGAAGAGACATAGACGAACATCTTTCAATAAGGAAGCATTGTACCATTCCTCACCCATTGGTACGTTTTTGCAAACCCATGACCTGAAGTGTGTTGTCTCTCATTTGTAGAGGTGATGAGAACATCTTGTAGAAGACTTTGGATTATGCCCACCAGTCGTGCCAGCTTTGGGAAGACTTTCATGTGAGCATGTTATCAGGTCTACACATCTTGATATGAATCATTGGTTCTTAAAGAAATCCGCTTCATGTGTAACACTTCAGAGAATGATTAGTTGATGAAGCCCTAAGGGTGTTGCTCCTGAGACCGTCGTTGGTGTTGAGACTATGAATGATCACGCTTCAGAGATCCTTGTCGATGCTAAGATCATGGATGGTGTTCCTCTAGATATTATTGTTGATGCTGATACCATAGTTAAAGTTGCTCCAAAGACCGAAAAGGCTAGAACCATGATTATAGATATAATCCTTGCTCCTTCATCCAGTGAGCCTTTTACATTCACGAACTAGTTGATGAGTTGAGCGTCCCTAAGATGAAGGTGTACTGAGAGTTCAACCTGAATGCTCCTGAAAGCATAACTTTAGCATGAACTGGCTTTGTCAGTGAGTCGATGTTGTTGCGGTAGATAGCATCAGCAGTTTTCATACTGGATGTGATTGGTGAAGAGTCAAAGTTCCTCAATCATGTAGGGGCTTGTGATGTAGAGAAATCTCGTTGATGAAGTTTCATGGAATCACCTCAGGTTGCCAGTGTATGTTGAAGGAGTTAGTGTCATCCATGTAGGAATGATGTTGCATCTGCTTCAGAAGTCTTATCATGGGATAATAAAGACTTATCGATTGTGGTTTAGTAACAGTTTGATCGTGCTGGTGTTGAATCAATGTGTCATCGTCGAGATATTTGTGCTCAAGTTGTACCCTTTGATTGGGAGTACAATTTGATGGTTTCTTAGATGCTTGAGCGTTGAAGCGTATATTCTCTAAGAATCGAATGTCTTAGGGGTTTGATTATCTCGACCCGGGAGTTTCTTATGTTGATTAAGTATCCCTTTCATTGCGGTAGTGGGATTCGAAACTTGTGCAGACCTCAGATCTTTCTGATTTTTTGGAACACATGGACTTGCAGGAGAAACGCCCAAAGTATTCTTTGCCATGTTTGGACATCATCTCAGTAATGAATGTTTCAGTGCTTGATTCGATGAAGCTACCATTCATAACGTCTTGCAGAGTTGCTAGCAGAATTGAGTCCCCATGCTTGGATAACATGTGAGGAAATAAATGACATACACATGGAATGAGACTTTCCTGAGTGCGGAACCTCTTGATGAATGTCTATGCATCTTTTGTTCTTGCTTCAACCTCGTCAAAGTTTGAAGTTCCTCAAAGTACTCTGATGATGGAATGTCCGTCAAATCTTCTGGATCAGAATTTTCTTCGTTGGAGAGATGTGTAACCAAATGCGCTTTGTAAGTACCCATCTTTTCAACGTGGATCCACGCTTCGTCGAAGGACATGGCATATCCTGGATCTTCCCGATTATGTGAAACTTGGTTTTGTCCGGAGTTGAACTTATGTTCACTTTGATAGTGATGTAACTATAAGTATTTCCAAGCGCTCCTTCAAGGTCTCTCGATTGAGATGGAGAATGAGTAACTTCTTGTCGAGTAATGCCTGTGGATCTGATGGTTTTCAATGAGATGTTGTTGATGGCGGTGCCAGCATCGATCAACGTTCTTCCAAATTCGTTTCTTCTAAGATTGCCTGTGGAAAGCAGTCCCCAGTCGTACATATCTTGGTCTGTGGCTGGAGGCTCAAGAAGTATTTCCAGAATGGGGTTCTTGACACGATATGCTTCAGTGCTGTGAACATGTCTCTCCTTTGTGCCTTCGACAGATAGAGCAATTCACGTTCGACCAAGGGTTGAACTGCCTATTTGATTGGTTGTTCAGAGAGTGTAAAGGCTCTGATTGGGAGAGGATTCTTGTGTACTCCTTCAGTCCCCAGTTGAAGCTATTGTGGATCAACCTTCTCTTTGCAAATGTCCTTCAAAATATTGCAGTTTCTTGTTGGATGATTGATGAATCTATGAAGGTGACAGTACCTGGGATTCTCCATTTCTTCTTCAGTCGTATCTGTCCTAATAAACGACAATTTGATTGTACCATCTTGAACCCAGATTTCCAGTAACTCAATCACTCCTTCGTGAGAAAAGAGAAGCTTGAGTCTGTCAGGCCATTTCCCGTCCGTTGATGTCGGGTCGAGGTTTGTGCATTTCAAGATTGGTTATCTTTTCTTTGTGCCTCCAGAGGAGCCTGAGATGTTGGAGAAGCGTTCTGATGTTGTGTCTCGGCTTTCCTTTCAGCAACAACGTTTGTTGAAGGCTGGAGATTGTATAGATTGTTGACGAGGCTTCGGCTGTTTCAAGATTCCCCGACCTTGCGGACTTTGCTCTTTCCAGTAAAGCAGGTGCAGTAGTCGCTGATTTCTTCACCGCTTCATGAAGCTCTGAGAAGGTCTGGAAATGAAGATTTTCCAATAAAGCTCTGTAGACTGGGATCATGCCGTTGATACACAAGTCTATCAGTTGCTGCTCCGTGATGCTTGGATCATGACAGTCCATGGCCTGGATTCTGAATCTTTTCACGTAGTCATTGGGATGTTCATTATTCCTATGAAATATTCTTCCAAGTTCAGAGAGAGTGATTTCTTCTGACACAAAGAAGTACTTTCTGTAGAAGGCAATAATCATTCTCCCCAATTGTTGATAGTTCCTGGTGCGATTTTGTTGTACCAGGTGTATGCCCTGCCTTTCAAGGATTTTGAAAATTCTTTGAGGCGAACAACATGGTTATGTTCATGTTCACCCAAGGCTTCTAGGAACCGAGAAACATGTTCCCGAGCATTGCTTGTTCCGTCATACAAAGTGAAGGTTGGAGAGGTATAACCTTTTGGAAGAGGAATCCTTTGCGTAGCAGCAGGGTACGGAGGCTAGTGACAATGGACACGTGATGTCTTGTCTTTTCCTCGGTTCTCCAAGATGCGTTCCAAATCTTCCTGAGTAATGAAATTTGATGATTCCTTTGTTAATGGATCGTCTGCAGCTTTGCGGACTTTATTGCCATCTTTGTATGAATTGGAACTATTCCAGGATTAGCATCCGGAGATGTCTCCTTTTCTTTTCCCTTTCCTTGAGTCTTCTCTGAAATCTTGTCAGTAAGAGTTTTGAGATAATTACACGGCTCTTACGTGTAGCAGCCATGTCGATCGATTCTTGGCAAGAGTTTCTTGCACTTTCATGAGGTCACCTATGGTAGGTGAATTTTCCCCGACTTCTTCGTGGAGATCGACCGAAGAGTGGATTATTGATGGCCCCAGTGACAGTACCAGCGTTCGGAGGAGTAGTAGTAGCGGGTTACACCGGAGTTGTGGTAGTGGCAGGTTGTACTGGAGTAGTGATGTTATTAGCACCACTAGAGCTTGCATATTAGAACCGGGTGTTGAATCCGGGTTGGTAACTGAACCGGACATAAGACCGACCATCTTTGTGATAAGTGAAATTGCAACCGAGAGGATGATCTCCCAATGTGGTTGCCAATCTGTAGATGGGGCAAAACGATTTCCTGGTTTTTACGGAATTGAGAAGACGATCGTACGGAGGAGACTCCTTGAACCGAGCGAAATGTTCAACCTCACACAGATGCACTACAAGAAGGGAGTGCTTTGAATTCGAGAGATCAATCTGTAGTATTCCGGCCTAAACCAAGACAATGGTCGTTCCAGAGTAAATTCGGTCACAAGAGAGGATGGGTCGATTTGTAGGAGGGATGCTTAGAAATGTGTGGAATCAATAGTAATCAAACATTGTAGGTGTGTTGAGAATTTTGAATATGATAAGTTCTGAATGATTGAAATTGTTCAGTTGAGAGTAATTGCTCAATTGATGAGTTGTTGATCTCGTGTTGTCTGTGAGACGTGAAATTGTTGTATATTCAATCATGATTCAAAGACTTATTTATATTGCTGGAATTATAGACACCATGATCCCATGAAGTGTGACAGTTGACGGAATCAAAGAGTGGGGAAATGGAAATCGTGTTTGAAACCGATTTGCTCATCGTAAGTGAGAGACTTGGTTGATTTTCCATCCACTACTTTGTTAACTCCTTCAACTGATTGCATGACTTGCTCACATTCCATCGTGTGTATGAACACACGTGCCGTAGACCACCAGACCAAAACCCTAGTTATATCCCCCCATGTAACACGATTGATGTCTCGTGTGATTGTGGAGTCTTCAAGGTAGACGTGTATTTAGTTAGTCAGTTGTTGACTTCATGACTTCATGGGACGATGAGTCCTTGTATTGTTTGAGTCGAACGTGGTTTGGAAATGTTCGAGACTCATGAATTGAACATGTCCGTTGAGACAGAGATATGATGTGTGAATAAGTTAACGTGAGCAAATGTTGCTCATTCGATGAATTGTTGAATATTGATAGTTGAACCAATATTCTTTGGTTTGAGCAAGTATTGCTCATCTGAGCAAATATTGCTCCTTTGATGAATTATGGTAGCATGGCCAATTTATATTAAATCAGAATACTGGCAATTGAACCAAATATGATAAATAAAATGTTGATCACGGGATCAACGTAAAATTATTAGCGTTTGAATCTGGAATCATTAACCTTGGACTCAAAACCCTAATTTAATCAATTAATGATTTACTGACGGTTTATTGAAAATAAACCATGGAGTGAAGAGGACCGTCTACATGAGATTATGGGTTGACCATGTAGCGCTTAGATTCTCATGTGAGCAAATATCAAGGTCTCATGAAGACCAGTTGATTTGATGAAAGGATGATTAAATGCTAGTTTAATCATTTATTAAGATAATGCACGTCTGAACCTTAGGTGATAAAACCTAATTAATTATGAAGAGATGAGGGACCGACCAAGGGGTCATGAAACCGGCCCTGGGTGGTCACGGGATCAAATATTGATCGTTTGAGCAATCCCCAGATTGGTTGAAACCCTAGTTAGCGCCCTTTACTAGAATCGATGTAGAATTCTCATACGGACTCGGATTTTGATTGTCGGCCCCTCCATTCTGTACGGAAAAGAATTTCCTATCCCCTAACGCGGGAATATTTAGGTTTTAAGCTCGTTCGGGAGGTGAAAATAGTCCAAGAGTAAAACTCATGAAGAATTCAAGAGGGACGGTAGGAGAGAGTTTGGGCCCAATATGAGCGATTGCGCAAATTAGGTTAAATTGTGAAAATACGAGGGACCGGCTCCTTGCAAGCCAAAGAGCCAACCTTGGTCGGTCAAGGTAACATGCTCACGTCACCAAAGTGTTCGTGTCTTAGTCCTGAGAATTTCGATATTTTATGATGTGGTTTGAGCAATCATTTGAGAAAATATGAAGAAATCAGGGATTTTTGCTGAAACCGTGAAAACTTCATGAGATGAAGGAAAATAATTATAAAATAAAGGAATGATGAGGCGTGGGACCGCTTAGGCCAAGGCATGGCCGGCCAGTGACCATGATCCTGTGGTGCCTTTCCTAATTTTATATTATTTTTCATGAATTTATGAAAATATCATGAATTTAGGGAATTTGTTGAAATCAATGAGTTTCCTTGAAGGGAAGGAGTTTCGATGGGATCAAAGAAGCAAATAATATTAAAATAATAAAAATAAGTGTGAGTGGGACCGGTTAGGGCATGGCCGGCCGGCTTGGGCCCGGTCTCACGAGTTTTCTTTAATTTTATGTATTTTTGATATATTTTTCCATGATTTGAAGAAATTTTCATAATTTGAAGGAAATATCATGAAATCAAGGAATTTCATGAGATTAAGGAAATATAAAAATAATAATAATAAAATAAGGGGTTTGCAGGACCGCCTAGGGCATGACCGGCCAGCTTGGGTCCGGTCCCACAAGTTTCCTTAATTTTATGTATTTTTGTGTATTTTCCCATAATTTTGAAGGAATTTCATAATTTGAAGGAAACATCATGAAATCAAGGAATTTCATGGGATTAAGGAAATATGAAAAATATAATAATAATAAAATAGGGCGTGTGGGGCTAGCTAGGGCATGACCGGACATCTTGGGCCCGGTCCCACGAGTTTCCCTAATTTTATATTATTTTTCATGGGATCAAGGAAATATCATGAGATTAAGGTGTTTTTATGATATTAGGGAAATAATAATAAAATAATGAGGAACCATGAGGTGTGGGGCCGGCCGGGATCAAGGCATGGCCGGTTGGCCAATAATCACGGCCCACAATATTTTCCCTAATTTTATATTATTTCCTTAGTGTGAAGGAAACACCATGAAACTGAGGAGTTTCCTCAAAACGAAGGATATTTGTTCAAGTGAAAGGATTTTCATGAACTCAAGGAAAATAATGAAAAAAATATGATAATATATAAAACTGGCGTGGGATTGGCCACGGCACAGCCGTCCGGTCGGTGAGCCCAATCCCCAACGCCTTGGTAAATATTTAATTATTTATTATTTTCCTTCCTATTTGCATAGGTTCATCATTTCGTCGTATTTTGAAATACTCATTCGTGTGGTGATTGTTAGTACATCGTCGTTGAGTACACTTGCACCATTTAAATCGAGGCTTACTCGGATGTAGCTCAGACGCCCGTGTGTTTAATATTTATTACTAACCCATGGAATTCTGCTGGGAAGAACCATAAATTGAAGTAATGAAATATTATGAAAAATATTGAATATTTTCCAAGGATTCAGTTAATGAATCTATTGATTTTAAGAATAATTAATTGATGGCTCTATACTAGTACGATCGTCTAGGAGCGTTAATTATTCAGGAATTGAGTGTCATGAGCTTGCTGAAGCGTCGTATTTCTTTCATATAGTCAGGGAAAACATTGTTACATCCTGAAGACGTTATTGCTCTATACTAGCAGGAAATCTGTCTAGGAGCCGTCTAATCTTTCGATTCTATATAAAAGTAGTTACTGAAATTGCTCAGTATTCATAAGATATGCCGTTGTCTCAGTTGAGAGACTACACTTCTACATGTGCTCTGAGAGACAGTATTCTCAGTTAGAGATTCTTGTGGCATAAGCTTTCATGCTTTCAATAAGAGACATGAGCCTCAATGTTCATCTGATTGCTGGATCAGGAATACATATAATTATGGGTTTACGCTTTTAGCCTTTGTCGAAAATCCACCATTTACATTAAGTCCCCTGCTTAGTGAGGAAAGCTGTGGTCCTCAGTCAGCATTAAATGGTGATTTTCCGGTCATAAACAATATAAGTAATTGAACTTAGTCGTAAGTTAAGACATTACCGGATTTTGATAGTACGAGCAAACCATGACTTGAATGAAGATCCCAGTGGCATGATGAAGCATCGTCTAATGAGCATAGATTGGTGTTGAACCGCTGATCTTGATGACGGGACCTTGGTCGTTTAGGATTCGCGGGCCGGGCCCAAAAAAAATCCTTATTTTAGGAATAGACGCTCGTTTGTTCGTTAGTTTAAGGAACAAACAAAATAGACCTGAGTCTAACGATATAAAATTTTGTCTATGAGCTTTCACGAAAACCAAAATTTTATCTTTGTGAGATTTCACAAAATGGAATAAACTCTCGTTCCAAAGATGAATGCTCGTACGAGAGAATTTTTTATTTTTTTTGAAAAGATGTGCGTCTGTTAATAAAAATTTTGCCTATGAGCTTTCATGAAAAATTTTATTTTCGAAATGTGAGCGTTCACAAAATTTTGAAAATATACTCGCTTCAAAGACAGATGCTCGTGCGAGGGAGCAAAATATATAGATATATTTTTAAATTTACGTGAGTTTCACGTTAAATATAATATATATATATATATTTTAAAATCAATGTTTTGATTTTGAACAACTGTTGAAAGTAGACAATTATACATGTTGAAATAATGTCTGTATGTGAGTTTTCACAATTGTAAAATGGACGTCTGTCCAATTTTTGAAAAATCAGTGCATGTTAAAATTCACGTGGGTTGTTCACGGTTTGATGAAAAATCAAGTCATGATTTTGAATAATGAATTTTGCCCGTCTTTGCAGGTTTGAAGGAATGAGCAAGTTTTCGAAATTTTGACGTTATAATCACTACAGCTAGTGAAATTGTAAATAGGAAAGAGTTGGATTGTTACCGTTTCAGTGCGTGCTTGTTGTTGGTATATCCATGACTCCATGTATTTCACCTCAGATAGTGGTGACTTCTGGTTACAACCACCCTTCTGGATCTTCCGGCGAACGCTACAAAATATCAAGTCAAACATGAAGACTTTTGCAGATGTTCATCCGGGGATGAATCAACCTTTCAGAGGCGCTGGAAAGTTGGTACTTTGTATGTCTCTCAATCATCTGTGAGTCGTCCCTTGTCAGTAGAAGCACCGCCGACTTCAGCAAATGAGACTATCGGATGACGATGAAGGCAGGATTTGCGTTGATGGTGTAGATCCTAATTCATATGTGGATGAATGATGAATTTCGTCATAATTCATCATCAGAAAATTTAGAAGTTAGGTTTTCATTGAAATTGTTGTAGAATCTTCGTCCGATGTAGGATTTTCGCGGTCTACCCACGTATCCTCATGCCAAGGAAATATCCAAACTTTTACGAAGAAGCTTTTTGGGTTCCGAGCATGTTTAGGATCCGAAATTGACGAAACAGTAAACTTCCAGGAGACCTTCAGAAAAGTTTCAGCTGGCATGCAGTCCAATGTTTTGGCCAAAACTCTTTGCTCGTTTCTCTAATTGATGTGAATTTTGGATATGTTGTAAAGGACATCCACGCGAAGAGAATGGTGTCTGACCCATCCCCAAATTCATGACCAATTGCTCCTAGCTCGTCGGTTTGTACAGGACAGTGTAAAATCATCTCAGATGAGCTTGTTGTAAAACACTCATGTTGTGTATTTAGACCATCCGCTTGTGTCCTGAACGGTTGGTGAAAGATTTTAATGTCATTGATTCGTTTGAGATCAGGACCCCTTTATTGATACATGAGCATGGTGCTTGCAGTGCCATCTTGCTTCTGTCAGTCGTAGAAACATCACTTTTGAAACCCAGGTCACGGGACCATAGCTGAGGCTGTTCTTGAGATGGGATGATGTAATGACCATGGTTTCATGTCCCGGTGGTAGAATTACTTTTATGATGAATAATTAGCACATGAGAGTCTGGTGCCATGAGTCTTGGACTGTGAAACTGATCGTCATGATCAGTGGACCGTCAGTCCCCAGTATTTTGTTAAATCTTTCCTTTTCGTTTTCTCTTCTTCTGGTAAGACTTAGATAGAGGACCCGGGTGGAAAATTGATGTAAAGACCCTGGTGGTAGAAGTTGGAGGTACCTTGATGAAGGACTTAGCGAAAAGACCTGGTCGACATCGATCGACTGTAGAGGTTATGAATCTCGTCCACGAATTTCTGCTTGCATGTTGTATGCTCTGGAAGCTGTATGAACCTCACACGACGTCGAAATTCGATGCTTGACCCCAACTTTTGAAGCTAAGAGACTAGGTTATTACATGATAGAAGAATCACTTAATTTGGAGTTGTAGAGGTCCGCTAACGAAGCGTGCACATTTGCAATTTGTAATCCCGTACAAATTTTTCAGGTTTCGTAGACCTGACGGTAAAGGCCATATATTTCAGCTCGTATGGCCGATTAATGCGTCTTTTTGGTATGTTGTAGAAGAGACATAGACAAACATCTTTCGATGAGGAAGCATTGTACCATTCCTCACCCATTGGTACGTTTTTGCAAACCCATGACCTGAAGTGTGTTGTCTCTCATTTGTAGAGGTGATGAGAACATCTTGTAGAAGACTTTGGATTATGCCCACCAGTCGTGCCAGCTTTGGGAAGACTTTCATGTGAGCATGTTATCAGGTCTACACATCTTGATATGAATCATTAGTTCTTAGAGAAATCCGCTTCATGTGTAACACTTCAGAGAATGATTAGTTGATGAAGCCCTGAGGATGTTGCTCCTGAGACCGTCGTTGGTGTTGAGACTATGAATGATCACGCTCCAGAGATCCTTGTCGATGCTGAGATCATGTATGGTGTTCCTCTAGAGATTATTGTTGATGCTGATACCATGGTTAAAGTTGCTCCAAAGACCGAAAAGGCTAGAACCATGATTATAGATATAATCCTTGCTCCTTCATCTAGTGAGCCTTTTACATTCACGGACTAGTTGATGAGTTGAGTGTCCCTAAGATGAAGGTGTACTGAGAGTTCAACCTGAATACTCCTAAAAGCATAACTTTAGCATGAACTGGCTTTGTCAGTGAGTCGATGTTGTTGCGGTAGATAGCATCAGCAGTTTTCATACTGGATGTGATTGGTGAAGAGAGAAAGTTCCTCAATCATGTAGGGGCTTGTGATGTAGAGAAATCCCGTTGATGAAGTTTCATGGAATCACCTCAGGTTGCCAGTGTATGTTGAAGGAGTTAGTGCCATCCATGTACGAATGATGTTGCATCCGTCGGAAGTCTTATCATGCGATAATGAAGACTTATCGATTGTGGTTTAGTGTGAGTTTGATCGTCTTTGGTATTGAATCAATGTGTCATCGTCGAGATATTTGTGCTCAAGTTGTACCCTTTGATTGGAGTACAATTTGATGGCTTCTTAGATGCTTGAGTGTTGAAGCGTATATTCTCTAAGCATCGAATGTCTTAGGGGTATGATTATCTCGGCCCTGGAGTTTCTTATGTTGATTAAATATCCCTTTCGTTGCGGTAGTGGGATTCAAAACTTGTGCAGACCTAAGAGCTTTCTGATTTTTTGGAACACATGGACTTGCAGGAGAAACGCCCAAAGTGTTCTTTGCCATGTTTGGACATCATCTCAGTAATGAATGTTTCAGTGCTTGATTCGATGAAGCTACCATTCATAACGTCTTGTAGAGTTGCTAGCAGAATTGAGTCCCCATGCTTGGATAGCATGTGAGGAAATAAATTACATTGACATGGAATGAGACTTGCCTGAGTGCGGAGCCTCTTGATGAATTTCTATGCATCTTTTGTTCTTGCTTCAACCTTGTCAAAGTTTGAAGTTCCTCCAAGTACTCTGATGATGGAATGTCCGTCAAATCTTCTGGATCAGAATTTTCTTCGTTGGAGAGATATGTAACCAAATGCGCTTTGTAAGTACCCATCTTTTCAACGTGGATCCACGCTCGTCTGAAGGACATGTCATATCCTGGATCTTCCTGATTATGTGAAACTTGGTTTCTGTCCAGGTTGAACTTATGTTGACTTTGATAGTGATGTAACTATAAGTATTTCCAAGCGCTCCTTCAAGGTATCTGATTGAGATGGAGAATGAGTAACTTCTTGTCGAGTAATGCCTGTGGATCTGATAGTTTTCAATGAGATATTGTTGATGGCGGTGCCAGCATCGATCAACGTTCTTCCAAATTTGTTTCTTCTAAGATTGACTGTGGTAAGCAGTCCCCAATCATACATATCTTGGTCTGTGGCTGGAGGCTCAAGAAGTATTTCCGGAATGGGCTTCTTGACACGATATGCTTCAGTGTTGTGAACATGTCTCTCCTTTGAGCCTTCGACAGATAGAGCAATTCACGTTCGACCAAGGGTTGAACTACCTCTTTGATTGGTTGTTCAGAGAGTGTAAAGGCTCTGATTGGGAGAGGATTCTTGTGTACTCCTTCAGTCCCTAGTTGAAGCTATTGTGGATCAACCTTCTCTTTGAAAATGTGCTTCAAAATATTGCTGTTACTTGTTGGATGATTGATGAATCTATAAAGGTGACAGTACCTGGGATTCTCCATTTCTTCTTCAGTCGTATCTGTCCTGATAAACGACAATTTGATTGTACCATCTTGAACCCAGATTTCCAGTAACTCAATCACTCCTTCGTGAGAAAAGAGAAGCTTGAGTCTGTCAGGCCATTTCCCCGTCCGTTGATGTCGGGTCGAGGTTTGTGCATTTCAGGATTGGTTATCTTTTCTTTGTGCCTCCAGAGGAGCCTGAGATGTTGGAGAAGCGTTCTGATGTTGTGTCTCGGCTTTTCAGCAACAACGTTTGTAGAAGACTGGAGATTGTATAGATTGTTGACTAGGCCTCGGCTGTTTCGAGATTCCCCGACCTTGCGGACTTTGCTCTTTCCAGTAAAGCAGGTGCAGTAGTCGCTGATTTCTTCGCCGCTTCATGAAGCTCTGAGAAGGTATGGAAATGAAGATTTTCCAATAAAGCTCTGTAGACCGGGATCATGCCGTTGATACACAAGTCTATCTGTTGTTGCTCTGTGACGCTTGGATCAAGACAGTCCAGGGCCTGGACTCTGAATCTTTTCCATTGGGATGTTCATTGTTCCTGAAACATTCTTCCAAGATCAGAGAGAGTGATTTGTTCTGACACAAAGAAGTACTTTCTGTATAAGGTGTTAATCATTTCTCCCCAATTGTTGATAGTTCCTGGTGCGATGTTGTTGTACCAGGTATATGCCATGCCTTTCAAGGATTTTGAAAATTCTTTGAGGCGAACAACATGGTTATGTTCATGTTCACCCAAGGCTTATAGGAACCGAGAAACATGTTCCCGAGCATTGCCAGTTCCGTCATACAAAGTGAAGGTTGGAGAGGTATAACCTTTTGGAAGAGGAATCCTTTGCGTAGCAGCGGGGTACGGAGGCTGGTGACAATGGACATGTGATGTCTTGTCTTTTCCTCGGTTCTCCAAGATGCGTTCCAAATCTTCCTGAGTAATGAAATTTGATGATTCCTTTGTTAATGGATCGTCTGCAGCTTTGCGGACTTCATTGCCATCTACTGTATGAATTGGAACTACTCCAAGATTAGCATCTGGAGATGTCTCCTTTTCTTTTCCCTTTCCTTGAGTCTTCTCTGACATCTTGTCAGTAAGAGTTTTGATATAATTACATAGCTCCTTCTGTGTAGCAGCCATGTCAGTCTGATTCTTGGCAAGAGTTTCTTGCACTTTCATGAGGTCACCTATGGTAGGTGAATTTTCCCCGACTTCTTCAGGAGACCGACCGAAGAGTGGATTATTGATGGCCCCAGTGACAGTACCAGCGTTCGGAGGAGTAGTAGTAGCGGGTAACACCGGAGTTGTAGTAGTGGCAGGTTGTACTGGAGGAGTGATGTTATTAGCACCACTAAAGATTGCATATTAGAACCGGGTGTTGAATCCGGGTTGGTAACTTAACCGGACAAAAGACCGACCATCTTTGTGATAAGTGAAATTGCAACCGACAGAATGATCTCCCACTGTGGTTGCCAATCTGTAGATGGGGCAAAACGATTTGATGGTTTTTACGGAATTGAGGAGACGACCGTACGGAGGAGACTCCTTGAACCGAGTGAAATGTTCAACCTCACACATATGCACTATAAGAAGGGAGTGCTTTGAATTCGAGAGATCAATCTGTAGTACTCCGGCCTAAACCAAGACAATGGTCGTTCCAGAGTAAATTCGGTCACAAGAGAGGATGGGTCGATCTGTAGGAGGGAAGCTTAGAAATATGTGGAATCAATAGTAATCAAAGATTGTAGGTGTGTTGAGAATTCTGAATATGATAAGTTACGAATGATTGAAATTGTTGATTGAGAGTAATTGCTCAATTGATGAGTTGTTGATCTCGTGTTGTCTGTGAGACGTGAAATTGTTGTATATTCAATCATGATTCAAAGACTTATTTATATTGCTGGAATTATAGACACCATGATCCCATGAAGTGTGACAGTTGTGGAATCAAAGAGTGGGGAAATGGAAATCGTGTTTGAAACCGAGTTGCTCATCGTGCAGAGACTTGGTTGATTTTCCATCCACTACTTTGTTAACTCCTTCAACTGATTGCATGACTTGCTCACATTCCATCGTGTGTATGAACACACGTGCCGTAGACCTCCAGACCAAAACCCTAGTTATATCCCCCCATGTAACACGATTGATGTCTCGTGTGATTGTGGAGTCTTCAAGGTAGACGTGTATTTAGTTAGTCAGTTGTTGACTTCATGACTTCATGGGACGATGAGTCCTTGTATTGTTGAGTCGAACGTGGTTTGGAAATGTTCTGAGACTCATGAATTGAACATGTCTGTTGAGACAGAGATATGATGTGTGAATAAGTTAACGTGATCAAATACTGCTCATTCGATGAATTGTTGAATATTGATAGTTGAACCAATATTCTTTGGTTTGAGCAAGTATTGCTCATCTGAGAAAATATTGCTCATTTGATGAATTATGGTAGCATGGCCAATTTTATATTAAATCAGAATACTGGCAATTGAACCAAGTATGATAAATAAAATGTTGATCACGGGATCAACGTAAAATTATTAGCGTTTGAATCTGGAATCATTAACCTTGGACTCAAAACCCTAATTTAATCAATTAATGATTTACTGGCGGTTTATTGAAAATAAACCATGGAGTGAAGAGGACCGGCTACATGAGATTATGGGTTGACCTTGTAGCGCCTAGATTCTCATGTGAGCAAATATCAAGGTCTCATGAAGACCAGTTGATTTGATGAAAGGATGATTAAATGCTAGTTTAATCATTTATTAAGATAATGCACGTCTGAACCTTAGGTGATAAAACCTAATTAATTATGAAGAAATGAGGGACCGACCAAGGGGTCATGAAACCGGCCCTGGGTGGTCACGGGATCAAATATTGATCGTTTGAGCAATCCCCAGATTGGTTGAAACCCTAGTTAGCGCTCTTTACTAGAATCAATGTAGAATTCTCATACAGACTCGGATTTTGATTGTCCGCCCCTCCATTCTGTACGGAAAAGAATTTCCTATCCCCAACGCGGGAATATTTAGGTTTTAAGCTCGTTCGGGAGGTGAAAATAGTCCGAGAGTAAAACTCATGAAGAATTCAAGAGGGACGGTAGGAGAGAGTTTGGGCCCAATATGAGCGATTGCGCAAATTAGGTTAAATTGTGAAAATACGAGGGACCGGCTCCTTGCAAGCCAAAGAGCCAACCTTGGTCGGTCAATGTAATATGCTCACGTCACCAAAGAGTTCGTGTCTTAGTCCTGAGAATTTCGATATTTTCTGATGTGGTTTGAGCAATCATTTGAGAAAATATGAAGAAATCAGGGATTTTTGCTGAAACCGTGAAAACTTCATGAAATGAAGGAAAATAATTATAAAATAAAGGAATGATGAGGCGTGGGACCGCTTAGGCCAAGGCATGGCCGGCCGGCCAGTGACCATGATCCCGTGGTGCCTTTCCTAATTTTATATTATTTTTCATGAATTTATGAAAATATCATGAATTTAGGGAATTTGTTGAAATCAATGAGTTTCCTTGAAGGGAAGGAGTTTCGATGGGATCAAGGAAGCAAATAATATTAAAATAATAAAAATAAGTGTGTGTGGGACCGTCTAGGGCATGGCCGGCCGGCTTGGGCCCGGTCCCACGAGTTTTCCTTAATTTTATGTATTTTTGATATATTTTTCCATGATTTGAAGGAATTTTCATAATTTGAAGGAAATATCATGAAATCAAGGAATTTCATGAGATTAAGGAAATATAAAAATAATAATAATAAAATAAGGGGTTTGTGGGACCGGCTAGGGCATGACCGGCCAGCTTGGGTCCGGTCCCACAAGTTTCCTTAATTTTATGTATTTTTGTGTATTTTCCCATAATTTTGAAGGAATTTCATAATTTGAAGGAAACATCATGAAATCAAGGAATTTCATGGGATTAAGGAAATATGAAAAATATAATAATAATAAAATAGGGCGTGTGGGGCTAGCTACGGCATGACCGGCCAGCTTGGGTCCGGTCCCACGAGTTTCCCTAATTTTATATTATTTTTCATGGGATCAAGGAAATATCATGAGATTAAGGAGTTTTCATGATATTAGGGAAATAATAATAAAATAATGAGGAACCATGAGGTGTGGGGCCGGCCGGGATCAAGGCATGGCCGGTTGGCCAATAATCAAGGCCCCACAATATTTTCCCTAATTTTATATTATTTCCTTAGTGTGAAGGAAACACCATGAAACTGAGGAGTTTCCTCAAAACGAAGGATATTTGTTCAAGTGAAAGGATTTTCATGAACTCAAGGAAAATAATGAAAAATATGATAAAATATAAAGCGGCGTGGGATTGGCCACGCACACGGCCGTCCCGGTCGGTGAGCCCAATCCCAGCGCCTTGGTCAATATTTAATTATTTATTATTTTCCTTCCTATTTGCATAGGTTCATCGTTTCGTCGTATTTTGAAATACTCATTCGTGCGGTGATTGTTAGTACATCGTCGTTGAGTACACTTGCACCATTTAAATCGGGGCTTACTTGGAGGTAGCTCAGACGCCCGTGTGTTTAATATTTATTACTAACCCATGAAATTCTGCTGGGAAGAACCATAAATTGAAGTAATGAAATATTATGAAAAATATTGAATATTTTCCAAGGATTCAGTTAATGAATCTATTGATTTTAAGAATAATTAATTGATGGCTCTATACTAGTACGATCGTCTAGGAGCGTTAATTATTCAGGAATTGAGTGTCATGAGCTTGCTGAAGCGTCGTATTTCTTTCATATAGTCAGGAAAAACATTGTTACATCCTGAAGACGTTATTGCTCTATACTAGCAGGCAATCTGTCTAGGAGCCGTCTAATCTTTCGATTCCATATAAAAGTAGTTATTTAAATTGCTCAGTATTCATAAGATATGTCGTTGTCTCAGCTGAGAGACTACACATCTACATGTGCTACGAGAGACAAAAGTATTCTCGATCCAGAGATTCTTGTGGCATAAGCTTTCATGCTTTCAATAAGAGACATGAGCCTCAATGTTCATCTGATTGCTGGATCAGGAATACATATAATTATGGGTTTACTATTTTAGCCTTTGTCGAAAATCCACCATCTACAGACTTGCGGGTCATTATAATTATTTTAACCCCTCTCGGTATTGAGTTCCTTAGTTGGGAAATAGGAAATGGAACGTCCATACGGGAGAATTATCAACTCGGACCGCCCCTATCTCAACAATTCGTACTACAATTAACTACAAAAAGGAAAGTTAAGTGGGAATAGATTTTTTTCAAGAACAAATCAAAGAAAATTGAAGAGACAAAAAACCTAGAATAAGTTGAAATTAAAGACAGACGAAGGAAAATGAATGCTTAGATCAAAAACTGTAATTAAGATCATGATCATATGATTTAAAATATTGATGTTAGATTTAGTATTATGAGCAAACGTTGAGGAATACACACTTTTTAAGTCAAAAACAAAAACAAACAAAAAAGCGTTGAAAAAGAGAACATGATTCAAAATGTATTTAGTGGTAGCTCCAAGCATGCGAACATCTGAATGATTTTAATTCTAAATATATTGTTCGTTTCCTAGCAAAAGTTTTTCCAAGACTACCAAATTTTAACTTACTCTTTTTCTTTTATGGTTCAGGTTCGATCAAATTAATGATTTGACTCGATAACAAAAATAATTTATGATCAAAAAGTTAAGTACATCCCGATTGATTTAGGTTGGAATATAAAGAGAACATTTGATTTTTCTTTAGGAAATCTATGTTTTACACCTAGAAAAAGTTAAGGTTTGAGATTGGGGATAGAGGAAAGAGCAAGAATAAAGATATGTTAACGAAGATAGTTTATTCTCTTAAGATTTTAAGATAATTTCAGGGGAAAAGATAACATAAAAATAAAGCGAAAAAAATGTAGGTGGTTTCAAGTTTTTTTTTTATACAAATGAGGAAGTCGTAATGTGCACCCTAGTATTTTTGGGGTGCACAAATTTGGACTCTTAACCAACAATATTTTCCCTTAAACGGTTTTATACTCAACATGTAAACAGATTGCGACTTAAATCCTCATAATTATGCGCATGTAAATGCTAAATAGGCATGTAGTTTACTTTTCTTTAATAAACATGTTTTCAATTAACTATTTTGCTAACCTTATTACCAAAATGTTTGTAGCTTTCAAACCATAATTTTTTTTTTAACAAACCATTTTCCCCAATCGAAACTATTAAGAACTTTGGCTAATTTGTTTTGTCGAATGGGTTATGATTAAAAATGGATTATGACATATCAGTGTTGCCCGCAAAATCATAAAGAAATTCGGTTTTAGTATCCATCTTGGCCATAAAGAAATTTGGTAACGGGAAAATGGTACCAAATTTATGTTGTGTATACGGACTCAGAAGGACTTTGGCACCATATTAATGTCCTTTACTTTGTATTATAAAGATGGACCCAATTCGATCAGAGTTCGAACATTTGGACCCAACAGGACTTGAGTACCATTATCGCTGGGTATATGATGTGGAAACCACCTTCATCTCAAAGGACTACACCTCCACTATCAAGCCATTTGTCGACGTTACTCCAACAATTGAGAAATACAAAGTGTGTGCTCTTATGGTCCTCATGAGTCATAGCGATCATAACGTGTGTTGGGCTTATGACCACGTAAAGATACCAAAAATACTATTGGATACCATCGATAGCCGTTTCGTGAATATTCAAGATTCCTTATTACCGCCATTGACGGTCCAGTGGAAACAAAATATGCTTCCTTGATTATGTAAAAGTTAATTATTTCCAAAAATACATATTACAACTTCAAACACGTCTTGACTTCTTTGTAAAGAAACTCATAGATGAGGAAATGATTCAGAAAACTCTATCGACCTTTCCCACCTCGTCCATGGTACTAGCGAACCAATATCATTTGGAGGTTGACAATAATAAAATTAAAACATTCAGTAAGTTGATAAACTTATTGCAAGTGGCTAAAAGGCACAATGAGATTCTTGCCAATAACAATGCAGAGCTGACATGAAAAAGAAAGTTCTGAAGCTAACTATGGCAAGGTTAATAGAGGAAAGAACCCCAAATATAAGAAGGTTCAACATTCTAATTCACATCCCCGTGATCCATACCCACGTGGAGATAATACCTCTCATGGAAGAGGACATAAGAGACATAATCGATATTGAGGACGTAAAGATCATTCTAATATTTGACAAAGATAAAAAACTTATCGTCATAGCTGCTGTGACCCTAAATTAGAGAAAGCATCTTAGAATCCCGCTAAAAAGCTGCAGATGAAAATGCATCTTTTTGTAAGTGTAGATTTTCCGGACATTGGTAAAAGCAATATAGGGCTAGTATAAAAGTATTTGCGATCTCTCGAACAAGAGGCTCACTATGTGGAAGAAAATTGTTAGAGCATTGCTCGGTTGAACCTACCAAGCGTTGGTATGTCAAGTTTGGTTGTCATATTTTAGTGAACCAAAACTCATTTAAAGAGTCGCTTGATTATGTACTAGAGTCAACTTCGTATAGGTTAGCTTGAAAGTATTATGATATGAGATATTACAAGTATTGCGAAGACTTGAAGAAGTGAAGAAGTAAGGAGCTACAACGATAACATCATCCTTCCACTTGAGGTTAGTGATATTTGACTTGAACTGTTTCATTCCCTAACGTATCTTTCAAGTCGTGCACATTGAAAACATAACTGCGAAGCATGAATGATTATACTCTAGTTAGACGTAGTATTAAGGAATACAATACAAGGTTTATTGCTTAAACCGTTAAACTTTGTATATGAGACATCGACATAATCGTTTGAATGCTATTGTGATTATGTATGGGTATGAGGTGAATATTTCATCCTAGGAAACAATGTTTTACATTCGTTTAAAGGAAGTAGTTCATAAACTTTGTTTGTGAATCGAAAGGGAAATCGCTAGGCTTATTGGTATTGTGATTCATTGCATATTTTTTTGAACTACCAATATGTGTGATTAGTATAACCGCTCATGACTTGTTTATGTTCTTGGTAAAAATATTCACAAGGCCTGACTTTTGTATTGGTATGACTTTTATTAGTGAAACCGATATTAAGTAATCACCCGAGATGGTATGATCGATTTAGTGTTATTGGTATGACCAACTCTAGGCAAAGGGGAACCGATCCTCTAAAGAGTTGCAACCGATCACAAAGGGGAATCGATCCTTGTAAGAGGTGCAACACGTTTTTAGTGAAAGGGGAACCGATCCTATGGACATGTGCAACAAATACAAGTAGTTACCATAAGTATGTGGGGAACCGATCCTAGTACCTAGACAACAGAATTTTTGGAAAGCTAGTGTGACTATGCACAATACTCACAAGGAGGTAGAACCGTTAAATCCATGATTGGTGATTGAGAGTTCTTAATCAATCACGTAGTTCTTGAAAGTCAAATAAATCAATTCTAAACTTGTTTGGAAGTATGGCAAATCGGTTTCAAGATTGTAATTATGAAAGAGGACTTATAAAGTAATGATGTCGACATTCTTTGAACATGTGTAGTAACGCCTATCTTTTATTGTTCAAAGATATTCCTTAATAGCTAAAGGAAAAAATCCCGGATTGATATATAAGTTGAGAATCTTTTAATTAAGGCTTTTAATTTTATTTTTGAAAATTGAAAATTCGTAATGTGCATTTACTAATTGGAGATTTTCTAAGATATTTTCGGTCAATGTTTGGGCAAAGCATTTCCAGGAATTATGGAAACCGAATCTGGAATATATTGCATATCTTGAGAATATTTTCGGTTTTGGAAATTCCTTGGTGTCTAAACTTCCTTGGTCTATAAATACCAAAGTTTTCATTTCTATCAAACTAATCCTTAGAGCCAGCAAAACTACCTAGTTGTGTTGTTACTGGTAGAACCGCCTATTCGAAGAGGAAAGTAACCTAATTAGGCGAAATCTCTTACGACCGTTCAGTTTAAAGACTTCTTTGGGATTGAGAAGCTTTATTAGTACTGTTGGTGGGAAACTAGATAATTTCGGTTTATTATTAGTTTTCGATTGATTTGATTGACTAACGGTTGTTGAACTTTGATTGCACCTAGTTTGTTTATGCTTGAGAATCTTCTCTTCTGATATAAGATTCCTCAAACTAGATCGAAGTTTCGACGGGGATCTTTAGACTGTTTGTAGATCTAAAGACGTCTTGTGATAATCCATTGTTAACAGACTCCGTTTTGTGTGTGATTGATCACAAGAGATTCAAATTGATTGTGTGCAAGTATTTATTGAAGATCTAAGAAGATTTGAAGACAAAGAAGACTTTGAAGATTTCTGATTTAGGTTCATAATCTTTGGTGTGCACAATACTTGTTTCGGTTAAAGAGGACCCAACTATAATCATTTTATTTTTTGTGGTAGATTGGATTGATTAGTTTAGTAGATCGGCATCAATACGATTCTTTGTGATTTAAGGTATTGATTGCAAAATCTAGGCGGTTACTTTGGTAGTCGTTAGTGGATAGATCTAAGGACCTGATAAAGGAGTTTATATTGAGATAAACGGAAGAGCCTTTTATCGAACTCACATCACTTGGTTGAAAAGAGTTGATACCAAACATATTTGTTGTTCCTTTACTGTTTGGAATACGAACCAAAGGAATTGTTCCAAGAACGTTACTTATTTATAAGTTGGATGCGTGGGAATACAGACGGAACTAGGTGAACTATAGGTTTAGTTGCTTGGTCTCAACTATACGAAGTTGGTTTGATTTTGTATAGCGGCTTAATCACGAGAGTATTCAATTCGGACAAGGTCCCGGGGGTTTTCTGCATTTGCGGTTTCCTCGTTAACAAAATATTGATGTGTCTTTTACTTTTCTATTTCCGCAATTATAATTGTTTTTATTATAATTAGAAGTAAAATACACAAACGTTAATTCCTATTTACTTGATAGTAATCCTATTGTGCTTGGTTAAGTCCGAACCTCCTATCAAGTAAACATATTTCGTTGTTGTATTGTCTCGATCTCGTATCCATAGACGATCACACGAAGTGTGAACCGATTAGTTGTATTGTCTCGACTCAGTCCATAGACAATCACTTTCGGAAAAAGGACTTATAGGTGAAAAAGTTTTAGATTGAGGTATATTTGGGTACCCTCGTCTTTTCAAAGATGATCTTAACCTTGGCGTCAACCTCACAATTTTAGACTTCCCGTGTAAGAAGGACTTTTCCCCATTAATAGATGCACCTGACTTTGCTTGGGCTTAAACATTTAATTTCTTGTCTGATGGCTTACTAGACTTTTTTTAGAAGTACTTTGTGTTATATTAGACTACGTTTTTTTAATAGTTTGAGTAGATTGTCATTGTTGTTAACCATGTTGTTACAATATCTATGTTATGTGTATGCATTATTTATAAGTACTTATCTTTTATTATGTTATATAGAATTTTACATTGAAATATTAAGCATGTGAATTAGAATGGAAAGGACGCCATTCTAGTATAACAATATTCTCCAAAGGAATGGAGATAAGTGTTCCCGTTTTTATCACATTCCAAGCGTTGGTATGTCAAGTTTGGTTGTAATAATATTTTATTTCTAAAACTTGAAGCCGCTTGATTTGATTACTAAAGTCAAATTTTGTTAGGTTAAACTAGGAACATGAAAAGTTGAGACTTTCTCTTGTTACTCTGAAGAACTCGTATCGGCATCAACGAGTACATCATCCTTTCTTTCGAGGTTAGTAGCACATACTTGACTTGTTCCATGTTTATCTATGTTTCTTTGAAGTCAGTTTATATTGAAAACATGATATACGAAGTTTGTTTACGAGTCTTTAGTATTGATGACTTGATCATTTTATTATGATCAAAGTGTCAGGGAATGATATACTAATTATTTTACACAACTTTGGTATACAGATTTACGAAGTATAGTTTATTTATTATACTTCGTAGATTCGACATAAACACTATGTGGTAATCTTGTTATTTAGTGTATTGAAATTTTGGGTTGATTCCATACCTCGAAAGCTAAGTTCAATTACATGGTTTAAGGAAGTAGACTTGCGAAACTTGCTTCGTAGTTGAAAAGGAGTCAAAGGATCTATTTTAAGACGGATCTCTTAAACAAGGATTTTCATTAGGACCGACTCCTTACCAAGGGTCTCTACTAGGACTGGTTCCAAGGATCTTTAGTAGGACCGATCCTATGAATCTATAATAAAATCGATCCTTAGTTAACCAAAATATGCATTTTCAGTTTGTCTATTATCTTAGCGTTGGCATAGCTATCAAAAATGTAGTTTGGTTAAAAAGGAGAGTTCACAATGTCGACATAGTATCTTGAACATGTGCCAAACTCTTATTACTTAATGTTCAAGTATTTTCCTTGATTCTCAAGGCGAGATCGAAAACCGAATAATTCAAAATGAGTGGGTACCAAATACACCACCAACTTTTCCGTTCGGCAACATGTATGGAAAAACCTAATACAATTGCAAGTAGATCTAATTAAGATCCTTGAAAAATATGTATATAGAGTTTATATCTCTTTATCTTCACAATCCAAATGTCAAGACAATAAAGTCCGTGAACCAAATTGAATAGAAGAATACTTGGACGGTCTCATAAAACAACACCAAGATCAATATAGTCGTAAGCATATAAAGAGGATATGAATTCTGCTAAGTAAAAAAACTTGTTATCTATCTTTCAAGATACGAATTCTAAAAGAACGAGTCTCGTAATAGATCACAATTATTATGGAATTATCTACTAAGATACGTACAACTTGTGGTATTCCCATTGTGAGTATAAAACAATATATTGTGTAAAAAGAAAAACACAAGACACAAGAAGTTTTGTTAACGAGGAAAACTGTACCTGAAAAAAAAAAAGGGACCTCATCGATTTGAACACCAAATTGTATTAAGCCACTACATACACACTAGCTTGCTACTCAACTCCAGACTGAACTATAGTTGAGACTGAATTCTCCCTCCAAGCAATTCAGCTGCAGTCGTGCTCCTTACGTCTCTTGAACCTCGTAAGTGTTGATGGTGGTTTTTAGATTAGGGTTAAAATCGTAAAACCTTGCATATGATGTTACGTCACTCTGTAAGGAAACGATGTCATGAGTGCTAACCTCTACACCGGCATATTTATTGAGTTGTTCAATATACTTACATGAAATTTATCCAGACTGGCGAATGTAACAACCATCCCAGATGTTCTGTAAATTTCGGCGCCTCGCCTATATTCACTTAATATAAGTTCCTTTGAATACCTTCTATGCTATGTTCTTTGGCTGAACCCTTAATGTTGATATGGCATGACGATTTTGTGTTCACTCGCAGCAGAGTAGCACGAATTTCCAAGTATCAAGGATAAGGTCTTTGCATAAGGTATTCAATCAAAAAAAGCATGCTGCTCTCTGGCAATGAACTTAAAAGAACTATATGTCAACACATAGAATTCAATCAATTCAACTGACTAACTTGAAGAAGTTAGGGTTTTTGCGCCTCGCGCAGTATATCAGACCTTGCTTGTCGAAATTAAACCTAGGCAAACTAGGTAATTAATCCGCCATGGATTAGCAGGTGAAAAACCTTGCACATAAGTTGTGGCTGGGGCCATACTCCGTGGCCCCACTTCCCATCGACCAAGAGTCGCTCTAAATCGCTTGTAGCCACGCCAATGCTTGGCCCCTCTTTTAATCGACCAATCAAAATAGGGAGTCCGAGATGAAGCTTCATCCAAACAAGCGTGAAAAGGGAGGCGTGGCCATGCCATTTGGCCAAGGGGCCAATGTTGCATCATGACTTGCCATTGGCCAAGCCCCTTCCTAAAATGGAACGAGTGGTGCCTATTTCTCTCAACCATTCATGGCAACGGCCGTGTCGAAATTCCTCAAATTAGACCACGCGCAGCATAAGTTGTGTTGCGTAGCCTTTCGAAGAGGGGATGCCATCACTATGCCACAGCGCGGACCCGATGATGCATAATCATTATGCATCCGGAATGGCCTTCCCATCGACCAATCGAGGATGAACTACGGTCGCTCTAAAGCGCCACACTCTCATTGGAAGTGTACGTTGGCCTCATATCATCTAAGCGCGCAAGAGATGATTGTGGCCAGACTTGATGAGGCTTAGTTGCATGCTTGGATGCTCCTCTTTTAATCGACAGCTAGCTAGAAAATCGCATGAACAATGCATTGGCATTGGCCTTATGGCCTTAAACCCTTTTGCAGGTGGAAGCGCTTGCAAGGGCAATTGGACGTGCATTTCTAAAGCCGCCACGGAAAAACTTTAAGTTGGAGAGTAGGCCAACTTTCAATTGTTGTTCATGACAACTTGAAGAAACCCGTGATTTACGAGCAGACTGTTATGGGATTTTTGCTCATGAAATCCAACTCGAAGAGATTGTCCACAATAGCTTTGGTTTTGAATTTGAGACGAAATTCTTTGAAGGGTGTGATAATGTAACACCCCGTGTTTTTAGCATGGCGCATGCTAAAAGATGCGTCATGGACTGAGATGAAGCTTCATCCAAAGCTTAGCAGCGTGAAAAGGTGGATTGGCTTAAGGCCACCGCGCGCCAAAAATGGGCGCATTATGTTTGGCATTTGGCGAGGGCCAATGTTGCATCATCATGATGCATTAGGCCAGATTAGGTAGGTGGGCTCGATCTTACGGAGAAATCATTGTGCGCGAAGTGTAGCAATCATTGCCGGTCCTTGTAAATTCATGGCAACGCCATGAATACGCCTTCATAGCTTAGCCGGAAGAGCATAAATGATGTTTTGGCATCACTATGCCCGCAGCATGGACGATGATGCTATACGGACCCCTTTCCTCGGCCAATCAAGTCGCTCCAAACTTACCACCATACATTAAAGGCCAAACGCACCCTGCTGCGCCACCATACTAACTGGCAAGCCAAACGCGCCTTACCACAACAACATATTGATCGGCATGCCAACATGCCACTCTGCCGCGGTAGCATGCCACTTTAGCCTTGGCTACGCCGCCAAGCCCTAATTCTTACCACGGCGCCAAATCCTAGCCTTGGCCACGCCGCCAAGCCCTAATTCTTACCAAGTCGCCAAATCCTAGCCTTGGACACGCCGCCAAGCCCTAATTTTGGCCACGGAGCCAAACCTTAGCTTTGGCCATGCTACAACGCCATAGGCGTGGCCATGCCATAACGCCATTGGCATGCCGCCATGCCACGGCTACTAGCATGCCGCTATGCCATGGCTCCACTAGGCGTTATTATGCCAATGGCGCTACTTCGCTATACAACAAGATGCGGCCATAATCGATGGTCACTCTTCCTCATGAGACGCAATCTCATCCATCCAAGTTCGCCACTGAATTGACGGACTTGCGGCAAGTCCCAGGCAACTCGCTATGCCACGGCTACGTTGGGCGCCACTATGCTAATGGCGCCACTTTGTTACACAACAAAGATGTGGCCATAATCAACGGCTACTCTTCCTCATGAGATGTAATCTCAGCCATTTAAGTTCGCCACCAAACTGACGGACTTGTGGCAAGTTTTAGGCGGCTGACCAAGGCAAGCCTAATAGCATCACATGCTATTTTTCTATGGCAAAGTCTCTTGACTTTGACTTTCCATACATAGCCACCTGCTATACGTTTTCTACGAAAACACTCGAGCATCAAACATGTCACAAACTGTGGGATACTCATCAGGGTATTGGTCTGGCGGTTTACAGCGTGAGGCATGCAATGCGCCCGTCAGTGTAGTCAAAATCGCTCTCCAAGGCCGATTACTCGCCAAGTAATCTCTACAGGATATATGACCGAGATGATTTCCGATTTTTAGCGATTAAGGCGGACGATTTTGCCGATTTGGACCGATTTTTGAGCAAAACGAGTTAACGATTTTTCCGAGTTGGCCTTGCATGCACTCAAATTAATAAAGAAAATTTGCATAACCCCTTAGATAGGAGTTATCAAATAGAATAACCTCTAAATACATTATATATAAGTTCAATATAACAATACTACACACTTAATTACATGATAGTGTTAAAATTTTAAGTTTAATTAGGTAAAAATTATGACTTATGAGCAGCAATATAATAAATGATTCCGAGTATTATATCGAGTTTTGGCGATTTCCAAGTCCGATCTGATTGCTCCTCGCTCCAAGCTCCTCAACCGAGTAGGACCGAGGAACGATTTCAACTACTTTGGCGCCTGTTACAAGAAAGTGTCATGAAGTAGGACAATTGGTGGTGGTGAAAAGTAACGGTGTAAACAATTCATTTCCTTCATCATGGAAGCGTAATGACTGACGGTTACACGAATTCACTTCCCTCATCATGGAAGCATAACGTCTGACGGTTACACGTTACTCTATTCTTCCACCACTCAATCGTTTCCACTTCCTACGAGACCATGGTACGTTTCAATATGACTTGTAAAAATAGGCTTCACCTATTTTCACCAAAAAATAAGTTTTTGGTCGGCAATAATACAGTATCTAGAAATCGCCTGGTAGCTTTCCATTCGGCTAGCCAGTTCTACTTTCAGATACAAGTCATAAACAACCACACCTTCAAAATCAACGATTTTGGTCTCAACACTCTCTTCGCTTCCCTCCCAAAGACCAACCCTTCTCCTTCACTTTGTGACCGAAGCAAGCCCGGAACAACCATTTCTTGGTTTAGGCCAGGATTATACAGATTAATCTCTCGAATCAAAAGTACTCCCGTGCAGTACATTGTTTAGGGTTTAGATTCGTTTCTCACCCACACACCCAAAATCAGCAGAAATGGTTTTCACCCACAAACAATTGGCGACCACAGTGGGAGATTAATCTCTCGGTTGCAATTCCCAATTTACAATTTCATTTTCATCCCAATTGGTCTTAGGCCAAATTCAAACCAATTTTCGATTTCCTAAATTTCTCAAGATGGTTGATCTTAGGAGCGCTTCAGAAACCCTCAATCCCAATTTTACTTCTCCTAGCACCGAAAATACTCCACATGGTATCCCTGACTCCGTTCTTTCATTTAAAACCATTGTCGAGGCTATGGAGTCTCGATATTTAACAACTATTCACGACTTGACAAAAATCCTGAATGATATTGTCGAGAATCAAGCTACTATTGTCAAGACGCAGGACGAAGTATTTACGCTTTTGAAAGCGCTCACGGATCAAGTGTCAAAGGAACCAACGCATATTCATTCTGTAGGAAAGCCATCAACCATTCATTTTGGATCAATGCTGATGGTGGTAGTCCTTTTTCCAAGATTCATATTCCTATTCCTAGTGAGGAGGATGAAGCTTATAGTCACGCTCAATGGAAAGGTATCCACCAAGCTAATTTGTCTGCTCATGAAGATCAAAAGATGTTTCCTCAAGATCAGAAAGAAGACTCGTGGAATTTATCACGTTCTCATCGGGGGTCCTCGCAATGAAAATATGATTTTATTATGTGCATCTTTCCTGGAAAATATCAATTCCCATATTGCATCGGAAAAATTTCGCTTAAGAGATCCGTTCTTTGCTTTACTCGCCCGATCCGAACCGTTCCAGAATGAAGAAGCTCGTAAAGACGTTCAGGAAAGCAGGCGTCTTTCTAATAAAATATCTAGCCTCCAGTCAATCGATAATGAAGGAAGAAAGAGAAAAACTCCAGCAGCGGAACAACAACCCAAACGTGTGGCACCAGCGCATCAGATGGCTTCACCCCAAAAGGTCACGGCTAAGGTTCCTGTGCAACAACAAGAAACTAGATATGCTGCTCCAAACTTCCCGTTCCCGATCGAGAAAGTAATCGAACTCCTGGAAGTATGGATTCAAGACGATGCCATCAAACTACCTCCTGTTAGGCACCTACCAACTAAAGAACAAATGGCAAATCCCAAGTATAACCATTACCACAGGTTCGTCAATCATCCTACCAGTGAATGCAATGCTCTGAAGTGCATCGTCCAAGAGAAGATAGATTCATGGGAGTTGCGCCTGGGGACTAGAGATCCTCCGTCTTTTCGCGGATCCGCATAAAGATGTTACACAGACAATAAAGGACAACTGGGGACTTCTCGCGGCCAGAATCGCGTCACACAATAAACTTGGATTTGCAACCTAAAAATTCAGTTTTATGGAGATACCCCTAAGAGAATAGAGTATGTGGTCGTATCGGACGAGAGAAAAAAGGGAATGACAACACTATGGCGTTACATCTTCTACCGCCGACACCAGCAACACCAGAAGCGTCCCCTCTGACGTGACGCCACTTATTACCAGAGCCAGAGCCGTCGCTACTCCTAATATTTATTCGAGCATGACGCCTCCAATCATTACCAGGGCTGCCACAACTTCTTCGTAAGGACGCGAGGCTGGAGGAGCCAGAGGAAATCAATCTTTCCCATTACCATTACCGATTTGAGGGAGAGACAGGAAGTTCTTGCCAAGACTCAGACGGACATGACCACAACTCAGAAGTAGCCGCCTCAACATTCTCTCCAGAAGCCTCTCTGCTTCAATGTTTCGCTCCAGAAGCCGCTTCAACGTTCTCTCCAGAAGTCGCCACTCCTCCCTATCAAGGATCGTGATCACAACCAGCCAAGGTTCGTAGTTGTGGCCACTCTTTGATATATGTCTCCAAAGCTTGTGATCGTGGACAGTTTACTCGCCTACGCGTCCAGCCAATCCCTTTGCTTCCATGGACGCCCATGCAATTCCTGCCAACCTATTTTGTTTTCACGACAACGTAGTCTCTTCGGATCACATCTACTGCCAATAACTGTTGTTGCTCGTTTGTTGGTACTAGCCATAGGTTTACAATAACAACTACCACTACAAATCTCAAGAGACACGGTCAACCAAAAAGCCATAGACACGACGAGGTCATCTACTCTTCAAAGGTGTAGCGTAAGGATATCATCACCTCTTTGCCCAGAAGGAGTGTGCAACACTTTACGGGGCTCATGACGAATCCCAAGCCTACTCAGAGGAAACAACTTCAGTAACCAAAGAGAAGTGCGACTGGGGACTGCTCATTGCGGTCCATCCCCGACAACAATAAAGCATTCATGAGATAACTCCAGAGACGCGGCTGAAACATTTTTCTTGAAGAGGCAGAGGGAGCCACGATTAACGACATAACTCTGTCACTGCTACCTCTTCGTTATCCAGAATTTTCATCCATGAGATGATTCCAAGAATCCCAGCATTACATCCAAAAGAGTACAATAAGCTTGTATCAAATCCCATAAGCGTGGATTCAAGGCGATGCAATTAAAGTAGGCTACAGTTGGGGACTGAAGCCTCCTTGTGTTTAGAGGTTTGAACGCAGTCACCACCTTACTAGTGAATGCAGTAGAAACACATCTTCCACGAGAAAATAGGCTCATGATAATTACACATGGGGACTACCAACATGGGATGCTTTCACTCCCCTCAATCAGGTTATTTCTGATTTCAACATCATCACTGTCGAAGTTTTACGAGCCGCGGGAATTCCTCAACATGAAGCCGTACACGTGCATCAAATACTCCAAAAGCACGCCACAGAGATACATTCACATATTCGGCCACGCCATTGGATCTAACAGAAGTATAACTGGGGACTGCTCACCGCATCCCATTCCATACAACAGTTCAAGATTCAGAAGATGGTTCAAAGGATGTCGCAGCACATCGGCCACGGAACGCTCTCAGCTCGTCTACTTCACCCAATAGCACCAGAAGATTTCGACCATGCAAGCATCCACATCATATAATCATCGCAATCACAAAATCTAGGCACCAGATAACCTAAAGTCAAGGATGGACCAACAACACAACCACAATCTCCAAGGTTAGCCCTGACATGATTATTGCCGAGCATATATTTCATCCATCCATCCCAAGAGTGAAATGGAGTTTGGTAAATTTTGAAATCCACTGGAGAGGTCAGATACTTATTATTCTGGAGTCAGAACCTTATTACACATTCTGGAGAAGATCGATGGTACTGTTGAGTGGCTACATGCGCAAAATGGAAAAAGCACTACCTTGAGTTCTCCTGGCTCGCCTTGCTGCTGATTACAACTGCCGGAGATTGTTGCTGTTAATGCTCGCTCTACCACCGCTAAAAAATGATGAAGAGGAGCCGAACGCTGCAGACAAAAGCACGGAGCCGGACGCTGCAGACAAAAACAGAAGAGGGTCGATACCCCTTTTCATACAAATGAAGTTTCTATAGTTTGAATAGAAACAGGATTCCTCCTTGCTCCATGAACGAGACTGGGCGTATCACACTCATGATCCATAGCTGAACTAGCTGTGGGCCAATATCTCCGCTCCATGGCCGAACGAGCAGTGCGCCAGCACGAGGAGCACCAGTCGCTCAACCTGCAATGCTCCGTGGTCAAGCCAGCGCCAACGCTCCGAGCACCAACATCAATAGTTCGTGGTCGAAGTTGCAGCACCATCAGCGCTCCGTGGTCAAAGTTGCAGCACCATCAGTGCTCCGTGGTCGAAGTTGCAGCACTATCATCACCGCTCTGTTGCCGAAGTATCAACGTCATACACCGTTCGACGGACTGAAGCCAAGTGCCGTTTTCACCATCCCACGGGCTGAAGCCAAGCGCCATTTCCACAGTTCCACGAACCAGGAGCCATCAACACCATCTCCATCCTCCAGCTCCACGGTCGAGCCAAAGTTTCAACGCCATCTCTACCCATCTCGTGGTCAAGAAAACGATGTTGTTTCTACCATTCCATGGACTGAAGCCGTTTCCACCATTCCATGGACTGAAGCTATCTCCACCTTTCCGCGGCCAAAGCTGTCAGCACCATCTTCGCCATTCCGTGGTCAATCCAGTCATCATTAACCATTCCGTAGCTAAGTTTGCAGCGCCAACATTAGCATTCCGTCGCCGAACCTGCAGTGCCAGTATTAGCGCTCCGTGACCAAAGTGGCAGTGCCGACGCCAACACCCTATGGCCAAGTAAGAATTACGCAGAGCCGCCAACACAAGGATCACGAATTCCTCATGCCTTCCACTAAAGGTTAGTTGAATTTCCTCGGCAATCTCTTCACGTCTTGCCCTTTTGATTTTACTCTTGTCTGTCACCATCTCATGCTTACCCCGCAACAATGCCATTGTTACGTGCTAAGCAGGGGACTTAATTTTGATGGTAGTTTTTAGCTTAGGGTTAAAATCGTAAAACCTTGCATCTGATGTGACGTCACTCTGTAAGGAAACGGTGCCGTGAGTGCTAACCTCTCCACCGGCGTATTTATTGAGTCGTTCAATATACTTACATGAAATTTATCCAGACTGGCGAATATTGCAACCATCCCAGATGTTCTGTAAATTTCGGCGCCTCGCCTATATTCACTTAATATAAGTTCATTTGAATGCCTTCTATGCTATGTTCTTCGGCTGAACCCTTAATGTTGATATGACATGACGATTTGTGTTCACTCGCAGCAGAGTAGCATAAATTTCCAAGTATCAAGGATAAGGTCTTTGCATAAGTTATTCAATCAGAAAAAGCATGCTGCTATCTGGAAATGAACTTAAAAGAACTCTATGTCAACATATAGAATTCAATCAATTGACCTGACTAACTTGCAGAAGTTAGGGCTTTTGTGCCTCGTGTAGTATATCAGACCTTGCTTGTCGAAATTAAACCTAGGCAAACTAGGTAATTAATCCGCCATGGATTAGCAGGTGCAAAACCTTGCTCAGAATCAGAAAACAGGGAGCCGCAACATGAAAGGGAGGCGTGGCCATGCCTTAGGCCAACTGGCGCCACTTTCCATTGGCCACGCCCCTTCATAAACTGGTCATATTTCTTTCGACCAATCGTGTCGCCTCAAATTAGCCACGCACACATAAGTTGTGGCAGGGCCCATACTCGCCGGCCTCACTTCCCATCGACCAATCAGGTCGTTCTAAAGCCATCACACTCTCACCAGAAGTGTAGCCACGCCCATGCTTGTCTGACCCTCTTTTGATCGACCAATCAGGTCGCTCTAAAGCCGCCACACTTTCACCAGAAGTGTAGCCGCGCCTTATGTTTGGCCGACACCTTTCCTCGGCCAATCAAGTCGCTCCAAACTTGCCACCATACCTTAAAGGCCAAACGCACCCTGTCGCGCCACCATACTAACTGGGAAGCCAAACGCGCCTTACCACAACAACATATTGATCGACATGCCAACATGCCAATCTGTCGCGTTAGCATGCCATTTTAGCCTTGGTCACGCCGCAAAGCCCTAATTCTTACCATGATGCCAAATCCTAGCCTTGGCCACGCTGCCAAGCCCTAATTCTTACCACGGCGCCAAATACTAGCATTAGCCACGCCGCCAAGCCCTAATTCTTACCACGACGCCAAATCCTAGCCTTGGCCACGCCGCCAAGCCCTAATTTTTATCACGGCGCCAAATCCTAGGCTTGGCCACGCTGACAAGCCCTAATTCTTACCATGTCGCCAAATCCTAGCCTTGGACACGCCGCCAAGACCTAATTTTGGCCACGGAGCCAAACCTTAGCTTTGGCCATGCTACAACGCCACAGGCGTGGCCATACCATAACGCCACTGGCATGCCGCCATGCCACGACTACTAGCATACCGCTATGCCATGGCTATGTCACTGGCATTCCATGGCTCCACTAGGCGCTATTATGCCAATGACGCTACTTCGCTATACAACAAGATGCGGCCATAATCGATGGTCACTCTTCCTCGTGAGACGCAATCTCATCCATCCAAGTTCGCCACTGAACTGACGGACTTGCGGCAAGTCCCAGGCAACCCGCTATGCCACGGCTACTCTTCATCATGAGATATAATCTCAGCCTTTCAAGTTCGCCACCAAACTGACGGACTTGTGGCAAGTTTTAGGCGGCCGACCAAGGCAAGCCTAATAGCATCACATGCTATTTTCCTATGGCAAAGTCTCTTGACTTTGACTTGCCACACATAGTCACCTGCTACACGTTTTCCACGAAAACACTCGAGACATCAAACATGTCACAAACCGGGGGATACTCATCAGGGTATTGGTCTGGCGGTTTACAGCGTGCAGCGTGCAATGCGCCCGTTACAATAAGTGTCATGAAGTAGGACAATTAGTGGTGGTGAAAAGTAACGGTATAAACAATTCATTTCCTTCATCATGGAAGCGTAATGACTGATGGTTACACGAATTCACTTCCCTCATAATGGAAGCATAACGTCTGACGGTTACACGTTACTCTATTCTTCCACCACTCAATCGTTTCCACTTTCTACGAGACCAAGGTACGTTTCAATATGACTTGTATACATAGGTTTCACCTATTTTCACCAAAAAACAAGTTTTTGGTCGGCAACAATACAGTATCTAGAAATCACCTGGTAGCTTTCCATTCGGCTAGCCAGTTCTACTTTCAGATACAAGTCATAAACAACCACACCTTCATAATCAACGATTCTGGTCTCAACACTCTTTTCGATTCCCTCCCTAAGACCAACCCTTCTCCTTCATTTTGTGACCGAAGCAAGCTTGGAACGACCATTTCTTGGTTTTAGGCCAGGATTGTACATATTGATCTCTCGAATCAAAAGTACTCCCGTGCAATACATTATTTAGGGTTTAGATTCGTTTCTCACCCACACACCCAAAATTACCAAAATCAGCAGAAACGGTTTTCACCCACAAACAGTAAGGTTCTACGCAACTTACATCCTTTACAGTCTAAGAGTTTCTTCATCCTAAGTGAAGACTTTGATACCAATCCGCCTCTAACATATAAGCCTATTTGATTTCCCTTTCAATCAAATAGATTAAGGCTTGGAAATCTGTTTGCAATAGACAAAGCTAGCAAACTTCACAAATCTGGAACACTTACACTCAGTTAGCTGAGATGCCTGGATTATTAACTACCTTTCAAAAAAAATTAAAACAGATCAATAAAAAAGAGTTTTAGATATCTATCTTGAGGAATCACAAAGTCTGAGACGAAGAGAACTGTGTAATTTCTATCTATCTCATTCTCGGAAGGGATTAATAAAAACCTCGATAACCAGCAAAATCATGATACAATAACTATCGAGGTAAAGATATCCGGTCCTGGCTTCACGAATCCCTAAGTGAAGTCTCTAAGTCGCAAACTTAATCATGTTTCTCCGGCGAAACCTAGGTTAATAGAGGATGACTTTAGCATACAATTACAACATAGAAGTGTCAGGGATTAAGCTCCCAGTTGTTTGAGTCTCTCTATTTATAGACTTTCAAAACAAAGGGTTGCTTTGAATTAAAGCTAAGAAAACTGGAGAATCAAGCAAACACTTTCTCGTTTCAAATGAAAATCTTGTTACGAGTCCATGTAAGCATGTGAGAAGTTTGTCTTGAAATTACATAGAAGAATACACTATGGTCCAGGATACCGAAACCGTGTATAATGATAGTTCATAGAAAGTAAGCCATATGAACGCATAAACAATATTGTGTTTATTTAGACACTTAAGAATTGAATCATGATGCACATACACAAAGTGTTTTAGTGATCACAGATGTCTTAGATGTGTTCGTGAGAGTTGTAGCAATGCCAAACATATGCACATCTGATAAATTCGTACTGGGTAGGTATGTGAAAGGAGATGCGTACCTATTAACCAATTCGTGAATTCAGAGACCTTATGTATGCGTACTGGGTATGTGTACCCTTCATCTATTCACAAACTCAAGACCTTGAGATACGCGTACTGGGTATACGTACCTCGCCTCATTCACGAATTCAGTTCCATGGTATGCTTACTGGGTATGTGTACCTACCTACATTCTTCAGATATCTAACGTACACATACTGGGTATGCGTACATACCCTGAGTCCATATTTCAGTAGTTTTGAAAACTCTCTTTTGATGTTTTGAAACATTCACAATCGCTATAGATATAAATATCATGGCTTGGCAATTTCCAAATAATCCATTTGACACAAAAATAGTTCTTGAACAATAAATTTCTTTGAACTAAAATTACTAAAGACTGTTAGAGAATTGCTCGGTTGAACCCGCCAAGCGTTAAATGTCAAGTTTGGCTGTCATTGAAAAAGCGGTGGTACCTCGTACACCAATAACTTTTTCATTCGGGAACCAGTATAGATAATCCTTGTACAATCTATACGTTCGAATACAAAACTGTATTTAAGATTTATTTAACAAGGTAAACCTAGTATACACACGAACTGTTTACGAACCGAATTCCAACAAGAACAAGTCTTGTAATCTATATTTCAAGATATGAATTCACAAAGACGAGTCTGGTAGGTTCTTACAGTTATGTTAATACAATATAGGTTTAGATACGCACAAATTGTGATATTTCAATTATAAAGATAAAATAATATAATGCGGAAAAGAAATAACATAGACAACAAAATTTTTGTTAACGAGGAAACCGCAACTGCAGAGACTAACCTCGGGACCTAGTCCAAATTAAACACACATTTACTATAAATTGTTACACCAATTACCTACTACCTATTCGGACTAGATGTAATACCTTATTCAGTTATATTCAAGCACCCGTAAAACTCCTAGCAGAACACCGATTCTCATTAAGAATTTTTCTCATAAATCTTATAGCAGAACACCAATTATCTTTATAAGATACTCTTGAAAATCTTCTAGCAAAATGTTAATTCTCCGTAGAAGATATTCTCCAACAATTAGGTTGCGAAATCGTGAACCCTAATTGAGTCTTCCTCACAAGATCACTTAGAAACAACTAAGAATATCTTTCTCTATCAATTATAGGGTTTATAACAAACACCTAGGAACAGGAACTAAAACTATCAAAGAAGATAGATTCCTTGTGCTTTATGATCCCCAAATAAAGTCTTATAAAGCCTCACACTTTTTCGTGAAGAACCAAGTTATGGAAAACAACCTTATGTGACCAAACACAATTTTCCAAGGGATAGCTTGTATTGTCACATGAAAACTCTATTTATAGTGAATGACCAAGTCTAGGTTGCTTCGGAACCAGGCTACCTTGTCTAGGAGACAAAAACCCAAGTTTTTGGCCAAAATAGGGTTTTAGTCAAGTAGGTATGTGAAAGGGTACGCGTTCCGTTGCAAAAGTTCGTGTACCACTTCCTATTCACGAATCAACCTTAGATACACAAATAAGTATTGCTCTAATGAATCACTAGTAACTTCTTCGTTATAACTCGGAATTGAGTGATTCTTGGCATGTTGAATTCGTATGATTATCCACTACAACATGAGAACCTTTCCAGGGATAAATATCATACTCATTAAATTCTTGATCTCAAACTCCTATAGTATATACATAAATGTGTATTACCGTCATAGGAATTATTCCATAGAGTGAGCACTTGTTTTGATCGAGAGGTAGAGTAAACAAGAGAATCAAGTATTTGTTACTAAAGTTTAATAATCATGGATGTCTTATTGTAGTCTTCAATCTCCATTCTTCAAAGATAGCTTCGATTATATATATACTCTACTTTTTAGACCTAATCTAGTCGGAAACTAACTTTAGTATACTAAATCAAGAATGTGCTTTGACAACTAAATTTGAAAACTAACTTGACATACCAACGCCAGTGGCTTCAATCGAGCAATGCTCTAACAATCTCCTCTTTGTAAATTTTAGTGACAAAATCATTTTACATATTCTCTAATTCCAATATGCTTCTTGATATCTTGAATCTTCAACGTCTTCAACTGTGCATGTGTTCATTTTGTACTTTTTGAAGATCCGTAGCATAATATTGTTCCCTTCCTCAAAGTTTAATTGTACCACAACTTTGAAGCAATACTATGGTGATATGTTTCTCCCCCTTAGTCAATACTTACATCTTTTACACAATAGGTAAAACCAACGGATATAGATTCACTCCTCCTTACATAATGATCCGTAAACCATATGTGTAGTATGAAACTACTAAATAATTCTCCCCGTTTTTGTCAATAAAAATTGGCAAATATACAAAAGCCATGGGATCGTAATGAATTCTAACAAAAGATATTTAAAGACTAAAGAAACACATATCAACTATAATTTGGATGATGTCATAGAGTACAAAAATACTTAGTGTCTCATCTAGGAGATATTAAGATGCAAGCATCCTCTCCATATTCCATATCCACTCTCCCCACAAAGATATAGACTCTCTCCCATGTGATTTCATTTCCTAAAGAACAACACGAGCGAACTTACTCCTAAAGAGAATGATTTATACTGGATTTCAGAAAACCCACAAGGAGATATAAGCTAAGAACCAATCACAAAAAGCTTCTCATGAGATCGTGTTACTAAAAATTAGAAATACTTATGGTATCAAAATCATTGACTTTGATTATTTCTTCTAATCTGTATACTTAAGAATTTCAACACAAATCAAGTTAGGTTAACAAGTATTGTCACGAGGTATATAGGTTATTAGCCGTATTGTCTATTATAAGTATTTCACCTACGATATCCATTATCTCTTAGCTAATGGTGAATGATATACCTGTAATCAATATGGTTATCATGTCTTGATAGTTATACCCAAAATCTAAGTTTAAATATCAACATTATGATTAGATAGACTATCCATTGCATATTATTCTCAGCTCGTTATGCAAAAATTCCCATGGATCCTGTTCTCGTCTCTTGTAAGGAGTCAGATAGGCGGGGTAAACTCTACAAAGAGCATAAGAAGTGCTCATGCCCACATCAAGTCATTACTATTTGGATGTATTTGCGATGTGGTACACCTTGAGTCGTTTATAACTTATTTTGACTCATTTATAGGTGCATAAGAAAAATTTTTTCCTCCATAAATATTGGATATGTAACTTTAAGTATATATTTAAACAACCAATCATAATAATACTCGGGTTTCCACCAAAACACTTAGTGGAAATTAGAGTTTATAGATCGAGGCATCAAACATGAAGTTTTCTCACGTTTGTAGACGAATCCATATGCTAATGTTCGGCAGGGTCGGTATGTGTACCGGGTACGTGTACCAAACCTAATTCGTGAAACAGTTCTGTTATAGTATGTGTACCGGGTTTGTATACCCTCAAGACAATAAAAGTTTGATAGTTACATAACTTTTTCGGTATGAATACTAGGTATGTGTACCATCCTGAGTTCACGAGTCAACAAATTAATCTTTTTGGGTTTGCATACTCGGTATGTGTACCAAAAGTCGTTGCAAAACTAAAGTTATGCCGGTACATGTACTACGGCTCCGGATGTATATCAATTATGCCAGTACATGAACTGGTATGTGTAATGTCATGTATCCAGATTTATAGTAGTTTTATATCCACAACATACATAAAAAAAATTACCCAACATAATATTTGCGCCCCAATTATTTTGCTTTCTTCACCGCATTTACTAGGGCTTCTTGGTGAGGATGAATTTCCAACACAATCAAGTTGTGTTGAGGTGAACAAGATCTTGCTCACCATAGGAAATCTAAAATACAAAGTCATCCATGAACTCTAGAAATTTTACAACTTGTTTGAAACTTTCAACAACTGTTTCATACCTCATTAAGATGTTATCCCTTGTCGTGCTCTTGTCTGGGAGATCGTTCTTAATGACACTCGTTGTTTTATTGATCTTCTTTGGTACCCATTTTTGAGTAGCTTTTGGAGCAACTATTTTTTTTTTCTCCCCAATATTGTTACGAAACTTCGTCGGGGAATACTTGAAGAACTGATATTATGCAACCCAGTTTTTCTCCAGTTCGGAACATCAGATCTTGTCATCTTAACAAAATCATATATGGCTTTATCTCTTTTAAGATATATGCAACCCCTTTGCAAGTGACCTGGTTTTCTACAGTGAAAGCAATGTTTAGTAGAATGGAAAAGTCATGTTTAGTGTTACCTGGATGTGTATGTGCTTGCTTTGGAGCTTGATAGAATTTCCTCTTTCCATCATCAGCAGTTGGTAGACATACTTTACTTTTGTCGTCATTGAAATCTTTTGGTTGAGAGTAATCTTTAGCTTTGAAAAATTTCACCTCTTTGCAAATACTAGGAGCGTTTATTTCTTCATAGCCCAATCTTCGTGTATCACGATGATTTATACATGCTCCCAATATCGAAGTTAATTTATCCGAGCTACTATTACTAGCCAAACTCTCTTTTAAGCTCATATTTTCTTCTTCCAACCTTTTGATTTTATCATGCGCAATAACTAGATCATTATTGGAATATTCAAATTGAATATTGAGATCTTCTTGTTCTGAATCAAATAACAATTTTATTTTAATGTTCTCCAAATTATCTAGCTTTGCTTGAAGAATAATTTCCCATTCACGACCTGCAACGATTTCTTCTTTAAGATTTCATATTTCCTTGAGATAATCTCTTGCACCACTAGAATCAAGTTGGTCTTGCAAGTCTTTATTCCGATTACGAAGTCTGTCATATTTAACTTTCTCACTGAATAAGGTGCTTTCAGTTTTAGAAAGTTTCTGATGACATTCCTTAAGAAGTATATTAGCAACTGGATCTTCGTGGAACACTTCTTCATCATAGTCATAATCTGTATCTGAAAAATATTTTCCAAGCTAATGCAACCTTGCCTACATACTCTCGGTAATCATCAAATTCAGGTCCATCATCATGAGTAGACATAACTTCTGGTTGTGTACTATTTCAGCTAGGACATACAAAGGAAAAGTGCCCGAAACTACGATAGTTAAAGCATTGAATACATCATCAGGAGATGTAACTTTATAAGAAAAAAAAAATTCTTGTTTCTCAAGATTTTTCTAAATTATCGTGGAGTATCATCCTTAGTATCTGGTGTGCCTGATTTATCCTTAGAGGATTCAGTATTGCCTAGAGATTTAAGAGAAATTACCTCTTTTTCATGCCGGTGTTCATTATCAAAGATCTTTAACTTTCCAACAAGAGTATTTCTGGAAAGTGTTGAAAGATCGCTTGCTTCTTCAAATGGCATGTTTCTTTGACTTGTCTCTTGATGGTAGAGACCTGAGAATTTTGCACACAATAACTTTCTCCGGAATAGTTCTTCCTAACGAATGTGAGGAGTTAACTATCTAAGAAAGTTGTTGGTTAAACTCATTAAAGGTTTTATCATCAGATATGCGAAGGTTTTCCCAGTCAGATGCCAGGTTTTGAAGCCTTACTTTTTTCTCTGCGGTATTTCCCTCGAAGAAGGTCTACAAGATATCCCAAGCATCTTTCTAAGTTTCACATGATGTTGGAGATCTTGGCTTATGGCATGGATAATAACATCTTGGATAATAACATCTTTAACCCATAAGAATTATGCTTTGAAGCACTGATTTCTATTTCATTATATGCAACTATATCTTTTATAACAGTTGCACTGTCTCTAACAACTATTGGAAGATTATACCCATTTGCAACAAGTACCCATGTCTAAAAATCACGGGCTTGTAAAAAAGAGCTTATAGCTACTTTCCACCATAAGTAATTAGTGGTACGTAAATCGAACTTGGTTGATACAAGTTCAAATTCATGTCTATCGGTTCGGATCGCTACAAACATAAACTTATTAGGTCTTTACGGTGTTTGCCTGCTCTGATACCAATTGAAAACGCAGGGGTACCTAGTACACCACTTACTTTTTCATCCGGGAACCACTATAAACAATCCTTGTACAATCTATATGTTCGAATATGAAACTATATTTAAGATTGCTTTAACAAGGTAAACCTAGTTGTTGATGGTGGTTTTTAGTTCAATGGCTAAAATCGTAAACCCTGTATTTAATGCGTTGTCATACTGCAAAGGAACAAAAGCCATTTAAAAGCAATGAGTGATTAAGCCTCTTCGCTCACATATGTATTGAACAATTCAATATATCTATATATATGAAATTTACTCAGAATGGTGCGTGCAACAGCAATCCCAAAATATTCTTTGAATTTTATCTTCCACCGACATTATTCACTAATGCATTGCCTGCCTAGTATTTTCCTATGCAAATTTCCCATCCGAACTCTCAATATTGGCATGACATGACGATTAATGTTCGCTCGCATTGGAGTAGCATGAATCTCCCGAAGTGTCAGTATTGAGACCTGCATGAAAATACTCACGTAGGCCACACCACTCTCTATAAAGAGATCAGCGTGTTTACACACTTTTTAATTAAAAGTTAGCGCGATCGAACACGTTTAAATTCCTTAAGGAAAATCTAGACTGTCCATATAAGTCTTAAAAAACGATCACGGCCACGCGATTTGGCCACACAATTCAACAGGCCTAGCCTACTCCTAGCGGAACTAGGTGATCATCATGATGACCACCGGCGGGCCCACTAACATCCCGACCGAACGGATTTCATCTAATACACCCGCAAGTACTTCGAGCGTTAACCCTACTATGGGTGTTCGCGCTATTTGAAAAATAAGCTCAAACGAGCTAAGACCGGCAAAAATGGTCTCAAATACATCATGATCGTCCAACTTAGCCAGCCTAGTTGGATGGTTGGGATCTTCCTTGGAATAATCAAAGAGGCGCCAACATACCTATTGGCGTCCCAACTTCTCCCTTGGTCGATCGACCTGCCCGCGGCAAGTCCAGAGGGCGTCAGATCGTTTGCCCAAACTAGGGCGAACACGCTATTCCAAAGCCCTAATTTGGGTTGTGACAACTTACAACTATCGCAAATCATCACATCCATCCAACTTAGACAGCCAAGTTGGACGGCCTAGATCGTATCTCGCACGATTAAAGAGATGCCAATGCGTTCACCGTCGGCCCAATTTCATTCCCTGTCGATCGACTTGCTCATGGGAAGTCAATGACGCATCAAACTGTTCGATCGAACTAGGGTGGACGTGGACATTTTAAAACCCTAATTTATAGTTGCGGCAGTATGCTACTGTCACAAATCGATCATGACCACCCATCTTCGCCAGCCGAATTGAGTGGGTTGGATCTAATTTTAGATGGCCCAGGAGATGTCAGCGTGCTCACAAGCGGCCCGTCTTTGCATATGGTCGATCGACATGTTCAAATCAACGCCCAGCGCTTTGATTTGATGAGCCAAACAAGGGTTGGCCGCACGACTTCCAAACCCTAAATCAACGACAGCAAGCAGCCACCGCAAAACCATCTCGTCCGTCCAACTTCGCTAGCTTGGTCGGACGGCTTAGATCGGATACTTGATGATCGATGGGGTGCCTCTATGATCACCGGCCACCCCCCCTCCCGTAAGGAGCGTTCAACCGAGCTATAGCTCGCCCGTGCGATCCCAAACGATCGCCCAAAGATGGCCCTTCGCGCTGCTTCAACATCAATCATTAACTGTCGCAAATCGTCTCAACCACTCAACTTGGCTAGCCGATTTGAGCGATCCAGATCTAATTTAGATCAACCGGTAGGATTTTAAAATGAATACCATCCGCCACTCGCCTATAGGGAGCGATCGACCAAGCAGTAGCTCACCCCCAGAGCTACCAAACGATCGCCCAAAGTTTTCCGGTCACGCTCTTCTTTTTAAGACGATCGACTCGCGACTAATTTAGACAAGCTCTAAATAATGATGCTCCATGCATATCGATTATTTTGAGCTGTTTTCTTAAAAGCGATGCTTTACGTGCATCAAATACATACGATATTTTATGAATATCGGCTTCACAAATAACTTAGTTATTTAACTTAATAGCACCACGTGCTATTCTGTGCTGCAAGTCCCACGACTTGACCCATATACTCGAAACATCAAATGTGTAACAAACTGGGGGATGCTCACTGGGGTATTGGTCTGGCGGTTTACAACGTGCGGCGTGCAATGCGCCCACTACGAGAAAGTGTCAGGAAAGGACGGACGGTTAACAACGATGAGAGTAGTGGGTGAAGGTGTGACCAGTCTTCCCTCATAATGGAAACGTGATGATCACCTCATCTTACACAACCCCACTACTCCACTACTTAATCTCCTCCACTTCCTACGAGGTCAGGGTGCGCTCAATGACTTGTATAAATAGGTTTTCAATCTATTTCGACAATAACGACACAAGTATCTGGAAACCATATTATGATACAAGTCATAAAACATCCACACTTTCATAATTCAACATTCTGATCTCAAACGCCTTCTTCGCTTCCCTCCCAAAGATCAACCCTTCTCCTTCACTTTGTGCCGAATTGAATCTGAAACTGCCATTTCTTGGTTTAGGATAGAGTCTTACAGATTGATCTCTCGAATCTAAAAGTACTCCCGTGTAGTGCATTTGTTTAGGGTTTGAATTCGTTTCTCATCAACACACCAAATTTACCAAAAACAGCAGAATCAGTTTTTACCCCAAAACACTAGTATAACACGAACTGTTTATGAACCAAATTCTAACAAGAACAAGTCTTGTAATCTATATTTCAAGATACAAATTCACAAAGACGAGTTTGATAGGTTCTTACAGTTATGGTAATACAATATATTTTTAGATACACACAACTTAATGTGGAAAAGAAATAACAACATAATGTGGAAAAGAAATAACACAAACCAAAAGTTTTGTTAACGAGGAAACCGTAACTGCAGAAAAACCACATGACATATTCCAAACTAAAAACACACTGATTATAAGTTGTTACACCAATTACCTACAACCTATTCGGGATAGATATAATACCTTCTTCAACTATATTCAAGCGCCTGTAGAACTCCTAGCAGAACACCGATTCTCTTTAAGAATTATTCTCATAAATCTTCTAGCAGAACACCAATTATCTTTAGAAGGTACTCTTGAAAATCTTCTACCAGAATGTTAATTCTCTGTAGAAGATATTCTCCAACAATTAGTTTACAAAACCGTGAACCCTAATTGAGTCTTCCTCACAAGATCACTTAAAAAAAACTAAGGATATCTTGCTCTATCAAATTTAGGGTTTATAAAAAACACTTGGGAACATGAACTGAAACTATCAATGAAGATAGATTCCTTTGCTTTAGGATCCCTAAATAAATTTTTATAAAGCCTCGTGAAGAATAAAGTTATGGAAAACAACCTTATGTGACCAAACATAATTTTATAAGGGATAGGTTTTATTGTCACATGAAAAATCTATTTATAGTGAATGACCAAGTCTAGGTTGCTTGGGAACCAAGCTACCTTGTCTAGGAGACAAAAACCCAGGTATATGTCCAAAATAGGGTTTTAGTCATGTAGGTACGTGAGAGGGTACGCGTACCATTGCAAAAGTTCGTGTACCACTTCCTATTCACGAATCAACCTTAGCCACACAAATAAGTGTTGCCCTAGTGAATCATTCGTAACTTCTTCGCTATAACTCAAAATTGAGTAATTATTGGCCCGTTGAATTCATATGATCATCAACTACAATATGAAAACCTTCCAGGGATAAAGGTCATACTCATTAAAGTCATTAGCTCAAACTCCTCTAGTATATAAAGGCTTGGAAATTTGTTTACAATAGACAAAGCTAGCAAACCTCACAAATCCAGAACACTTCCACTCAATTAGATGAGAAGCCTGGATTATTAACCACCTCCCAAGAACAATCTTAAACCAATCAATAAATAAGAGTTTTAGATATTTATCTTGAGAAACTACAAAGCTTGAGACAAAGAGAAATTTGTGGTTTCTATCTATCCCGTTCATGGATATTAACGAGAACCTCAATAACAAAAACAACAAGATCAGGATACACGAACTATCAAGGTAAAAACAGGAAGACCTGGGTTCACGAATACCAAAGTGAAATCTTTAAGTCGTAAACTTAAATATACTTATTTTGGCAACTGACTCATTCCAATGTCAATCGGGAAACAACTTTGAGATCTGAAAGGAAAATCACCGATCATAAGAAAAAGGTTGGGCTTATCTTCCTTTACTATATGCTGCACACAACTGGCTAAGAAACAACTCTCAATGGATTTGTTACAATAGATGACTCACAAGATGTCAGCACTATCAATCTTCTTACCACGACCACTAGCATTCTTGATTTGCTTCCCTAGCTGTTTTTTTTTTATTTAAAAAAATCAGATACTGGCACTATTGATTTCACTATCACTTATGTCTTCTTTAGACTAACATTTGCAATCTTTTTTGGACTTTTTACAGGGGAAGCATGCTTCTTAATTGAAGCAGCTAGTCAACTACTTTAGTAGCTACATCCTCCTTAATGATGCCAATTTCTGCTTAAGTTTATTCAACATCTCTAGATATATCTTTTTTTCACTAGATTTCATTACTATAACATCTAAACCTCTTTCTTTCCCTACAAAAATATTCTCTTTAGATAAGATTTCAACTGCATCCCGAATGTTGTTTTTATTTTCTTGATTGTGCTCCGAATGCTGCGCCACATCTTCATTTTCCTTAATCACTTTCTTGGAAGTCCGTTTAGTTTTCAATTTTCTAAAACTAAAAAAATAACTTTATATTTTTTCCCCTTGTATTGTGTTTGTTCTGGAATAACTTTAGATCTTAGGGAGTTCCGATTACCTAAAACTCAAACTATCTAAAAAATAAATTTCATCCTTCGAAATTTAGGTGTGGCAGGATTAGGAATGAAATTGAGAATTACTCCTATGTGAATTCAAGAAGGAGGTAAATATAAAACTTCATGGAGATTGTGCTTTCATATTTGAATTATTAGACGATGAGGATCATAAGTTAGTATTGGACAATGGATCCTTTCATATTTCAAAAAAAAACTCTTTTATCTAAGACATTGACTCGACTAATTGAAAAATCACTCTCTGACATTAAATCAATGTCAATATGGTTATTGATTCATGGTGTTCCACTTCACATGTAGGATTTAGATGGTTTAAGTTTGATTACTAGCTATCTAGGTAAATCCCCTAGTAGCTGATGATAGCACTATCAAGTAAACTAGGCTAGCTTATGCTTAAATATATGTAGAGATAAATGTTGATTTCACCTATCCTTTTTAGCATTCCTATAGTAATTGATGAAAAGATATCAATGGAGCTCCCTGTTGAGCACCAATGGAAGCCAACCAAGTGTGCTAATTGTTTAGTTTTTGGTCACTCGAATAAAAATTTTGGGACTGGCAAAAAAATAAATAAAATAATAATAATAAACAAAACTAGTCATAAAAACCCAAGGTATCTAAACTTGTGGTACGAAAACCCCGTTCAAATGTTGGAATCCATTAAAACTCCATCTTAAACAAATTTGACACAAAACCTCAAATTTTTAATATTTGATACAAAAACCCTAAATTTTAAAATTGGTTTCATCAAATTTTTTGGGGGTTTTTGTGTTACTTTCGTTTTGATGGGTTTTTTGTGGAAAAATATAATGATACCTTTGGGTTTTTAACTGACGGACCGAATAATAAATAAAAAAATCTAACCACGCGCATCCACATTCCACATGAGAGCAAATTCAAAGTTTTGGGTTAAAACATCCCGCGACTTTCAATGCTGTTCATGATATTTCACTCTCAAACCACAATCCGAATGAAGCCTTCTAAATCAATATCAGCCGTTGATAAGAACAAGAAAAAGACTCAGATTTTCCTCATCCGCATGACACCTTTCAAACCAATAAAACAGCAAAGAACTTATACCATAATCCGAATGCCTTTTAATTGATTATCAACCGTTGATAAAATTTCCACAATCTCGCCCACTCCTCCTCTATAAATCCCATTCCCAAAATCACGAGTCCTCACAAATCAAATCCTCCAAACCCTAGTAATCAGAAATCTCTGCAATTTCCATCTTATCTTTTCAAAAATGGCTCGTACTAAGCAAACTGCTCGGAAATCCACCGGAGGAAAGGCCCCAAGGAAGCAATTAGCAACAAAAGCAGCTCGTAAATCAGCACCAGCGACCGGAGGAGTGAAGAAACCACACAGGTTCAGGCCAGGAACTGTTGCCCTTCGTGAAATCAGAAAGTATCAGAAGAGCACTGAACTGTTGATCCGTAAACTACCATTTCAGCGTTTAGTTCGTGAAATTGCTCAAGATTTCAAAACTGATTTAAGGTTTCAGAGTTCAGCAGTTGCAGCATTACAGGAAGCAGCTGAAGCTTATCTTGTTGGTTTGTTTGAAGATACTAATCTCTGTGCGATTCATGCTAAGAGGGTTACTATTATGCCCAAAGATATTCAACTTGCCAGGAGAATCAGAGGTGAACGTGCTTGATTATGAGGGATTTAAGATCTAATTTCTGTCGTATCTATTGGGGGTTTTCGTGTAAATGTGATTTAGGTTCTAGGGATTTAAGATCTATGTGTTTTTGTTTTTGGTATGTTTGACTGTGTGTTCTGATTTGATACATCTAATGGAATATATTCACAGTTTCGGAATTTTATGTTTTATTGGTATGATTAAGATTCTGTTCTGAAACTCAATTTTCGATTGAATTCAACCCATTTATGCTTGATATGTTAGACCTGTTGGGTGTTGCTGCAATACCTCAGCTCTTGTTAACCTTCAAAATTGATTACCATAGAAATTGAATTCAGAAATTGGTTTCAAAAATCCAATTTAAGGTGATATACATCAACAATACCTGATTAGTTAAGATGATGTTACTTAGCTAAAAAAAAATAGTTAAGATGATGTTATTTGGTAGATGTAAAAAACTAGATGTGCTGTTGTTTGAGGAATTGCAGGTGCAGGGGTGAAGTTAGTTGGCAAATCAACCAAGGTTTGAGTCCATGTCAACATTGTAGAAATTTAATCTTGGTGCCTCATAGGGCAGCAGCAGGGACTACAGCATGAAACGGTAGTACAACTTGTATTTAAGACAGTTTCTCATTTTGCTGCAAATTCAAGTGTAGATTATGTTACTACACTCTTTCATCAATAGATGGATACCAGATCTTTTCATGGAGAAATTGAGAATTGTATTAATGGAGGCAATTCAGACTTCAGGCCAGATAAGAACCAAGGTATGTCCATGTTCACTAGTTGCATCTTTCTGTAATAAATAGATTTTAGATGGTTCTTGGTGAAAAATTTGTAAACATGAATCTGGTATCTTCAGGAACCTGCATAAGCCATGTTCTTCTCATATAATAAGGCATAAACCTGCTTTTAGAGTGTGATTTAGAAGCTGCAATCTAGTTTTTTACATCATGCAGACTTTAACCATGTTATGATTGCAGCTTTGTAAAATTTAATAGTTGAAGATCGAATAACTTGAAATCTCACACTTTATTTAATAATTGACAGAGTAGTTACAAGAATTAGAAAGATACAGCTTTGTTAAATTAAATTTTTGGTGGAGAATGCTGACTGCCGCTGAGTAGACCATAACTTCACCCTCAATGATGTTAACTACGTCTTTTGGCTTTTGCTTTATGTCTTGAAAAACAAATAAGCATCTTGCCTTCCATAGATTCCATGTTACAATACCACATACTGCCGCCCAGTCAATTGTTTGTGAGTTTATACTTTACATTTTCCAGTAAATCTACTTTTGTTGCTTTTCCCATTTTTTGGCTTACTTCATTGAATCCAACCTTGAGCCTGAACTTAGACTCACACATTGGAGTGCAGAATTTTTCTTCGTGGCATCTCCTAAATGAGAAATGTCAAGGGTTGATATCTCTTCTACCTTTTATGCTTTCCAGCAAGAATTTTATTGAACTCACTTCTCATTGCTCATGTGAATCCCGCACGAGTGTGGTAGTGCAGGATAAGCTCACTCCTGGTGTGGATGTGCTGCTTCCCAATTTCATCATTGGAGAAGTAAAATATGAAAACGATGTATCACCGGCTTTAGCAATGTAAATTCAAGATGAGTATTATACTCGATGGAAACAATGGCCAGTTATTTTAAGGAAACATGGACGGATGCAACACACTAAACTAATAGGTAAAATGAACATTAAGACAACCATGAAAACAAAAAAAGACTTGATTGAATCTCATCCTCAAGTGTGAGGTGAGCCAGCCTTCTTAAGGATCACAGCAACTGAGTTAGAAAAACCTCTACAAGTGAATCAATCACAAAAATGAGCAGCTTTGGAAGTTCACTAATAGTTCCTTCTGTTCAAGAGTTGGCTAAAAGAGAGATCACTGAATTCCCAGACCGATATATCCGTACAATTTGCAGTAGTATTAGTCTTGATCATGATATTAATCACAGTGACTCCGCTGCTCATTCAATACCTGTCATCAACATTGAGAGCCTTCTTTCTGGAGAGTCAATATTGGCTGAAACTGAATTACAGAAACTTCACTCTGCCTGCAAAGACTGGGGCTTTTTTCAGGTAATACTGTTGGCAGATTCATGTACTTATACTATAATATAACTTCTACAGTGTCACAAAAACACCATAGATCTGGCATATAAAGAAGCACACACTGTAAAACTGCTAAGTAAAGAATTACTCATCTTCCTAAGCTGTTATGTCTGTTCTATGTTATTGTTTTGTGCACAGGTGGTAGATCATGGAGTTAGCTCCTCAACAATTGAGAAAATAAAGTTGGAAATACATAACTTCTTTGAACTCCCACTAGAGGAGAAAAAGAAGCTATGGCAGAAACCAGGGGATTTTGAGGGATTTGGGCAGCTCTTTGTTGTTTCAGATGACCAGAAACTTGATTGGTCTGACATGTTTGGTATAACTACGCTACCAACTATATTGAGAAAGCCTCATATATTCGCAGGAATCCCGTTACCTTTGAGGTATACACAGTTTGGTCTTTTGTAATTAGCCATTCAAGCATATATGCACAGGTGAATCTGCAATGGCCTGCTTGTGCCACAGTTGAGGTTTTTCTAGTTTGTCCAACCTTAATTCTATTTGATTGTGTTTTTTCGGTTGCAGGGAGGCTTTGGAAGAGTATTCTCTAGGATTTGAAAAGCCGACCATAATTATATTAGAAAAAATGGCTAAAGCTCTAAAGATGGATTCTGATGAGATGAGAGCGTTATTCAGTGAATGTTATCAAGCAATGCGAATGAATTACTATCCCCCTTGTCCTAAAGCTGACCAGGTCCTAGGTTTCTCACCACACTCGGATGGGGATGCTTTGACGATTGTACTTCAGCTTAATGAAACAGATGGCCTACAGATCCTTAAAGATGGAAAATGGCTTCCAGTAAAAGCTATCCATAATGCTTTTGTAGTCAACATCGGTGACATGATGGAGGTAACCCAATACTCTTTTATTTTATCAGACCTTTTATTTGCATCAATAAATCTGACTAGAAATTTGGTTTGAAAGCATAATGTGTTTCATTTCTCATACCCATTGGTTTGGCAGATTATGAGCAATGGTGTTTACCGCAGTATTGAGCACAGGGCAGTTGTAAATTCAACAAAAGAGAGGCTTTCGGTTGCTGCATTCCACTCAATCAATTTAGATGCAGAGATAGGCCCTGCACATAGCTTGATAAATCCACCACATAAACCAGCATTATTCCGAAGAGAGACGGTGGAGACGTACTTTAAGAACTTCTTTGCACGGAAACTTGATGGAAAGTCTTACTTAGATTCTATGGGATTGAACAAGCAAATCAGTCCAGTTGATTGTTGTCAATGTTCTTGATATTAGCACGACATATTTGCATTTGTCTTCTACTACTGAATATTTAGCCTCTCAATGCATCAGTTATCCTGTTTCTTCAAACTTCTCGTTGGTGGCTCATTTCTCCAAGAGTTACATTAAGATATATATAGACAAAAACCAAAACTGCTCAACTGGGGCGGTGGCGCAGTTGGCTAGCGCGTAGGTCTCATAGCTATATAGAGTGATCCTGAGGTCGAGAGTTCGAGCCTCTCTCGCCCCAATCTTTTTTCCCCCTTAAAGATTTAGTCCCAAAACGAGCTTTAGATCGTCTATAAGGATCTTTAAGTATTGGGTATTCTTCTGGCCATGTCTCATCGATGTATTATGGGGTTTCCACCCTGAACTTTTCTATGAAGTGGGTTGCATACTTGTATTGCTAAAGTAAATCACTCTTATTTGAAAGATCTTCCTCTATGTATTTATAATTTAATCATTTCAGTTGTAGAGCACATTTAATTCCAACCAAAAGGGCTATACCCTATACTATACACTAAATAACTTCGAATCTCCCATTATCTATTCATTTTTTTTTTTTGAAGCATGCATTTTATATTAAAAGGAAATTAGTTTACAATTTATCGTTGATATGTGATACCCACAGAATCATAAAATAAAATTTGACTAATAAAAGATGGGATTGCATGGTCCCATATTTCGGTTGATGAACTTCCCATTTGACTTCCATTTGCCGCATGATTGGCCAAACCATCTGCTGCTTGATTTCTTTCCCTGTAGTTGTGCTGAATAGCAGTCTGCGGGATCTATCGAAATCTAATTTTTATTTCCTCAATCATCCCTGATATGTGCCAAGGTGTGTGTGTGTGTGTGTGTGTGGTGGGGTGGGTAGAGGAGTGATGAAGCGCATAAGGTGCTTCGAGTCGGTTTCAAAGAGGGCCATTGCCTTTTCATTTGTTGTTCTTGATGCCAATTGCGAGCCCAAGTTTTGCAGTTAAGGCGATCGTAATTCTAGTGGATGAGCTAGAGCCATTAAAGTTCGTGCGTCGGAATCTCTGTGAGATGAACCACCGCCTGGGTGGCCTCTGGCTGCTCCATCTGTGTTAATCTTAATCCAGTTGATGTTCGGAATGGACCATCGCACTGATATTGTTGATATCCTTTTGTCTCTTGTTGGGTGGTTAAATATCAGTGCATCTCCTGGAATGATTGGTGGTGAGTAATCGAGTGCCGCGGAGAATTCTTGTTGCAGTTTGTGTGCCCAGGCTAAGTTTTCTTTCGAAGTTGTTTGCTTTTGTTGGTATATTTGATCATTCCTAGCTAGCCATAAGGTCCGAATAGAAAACAGAAAGAGGAGACTACAGATGTTGACGCAGATTGTTGAAGTATTTGGGAAATGGTTGTCTGAGGCGTTAAGGTGAAAGTGTGGGGGAGATTGGAGTTTGGTGTTGTTGATGGTGGTGGTTTTTAGCTTAGGGTTGAAATCGTAAAACCTTATATCTGATGTGACGTCACTCTGTAAAGAAAACGGTGCCGTGAGTGCTAACCTCTCCACCGACATATTTATTGAGCCGTTCAATATACTTACATGAAATTTATCCAGACTGGCGAATGTAGCAACCATCCCAGATGTTCTGTAAATTTCGGCGCCTCGTATATATTCACTTAATATAAGTTCATTTGAATGCCTTCTATGCTATGTTCTCCGGCTGAACCCTTAATGTTGATATGTCATGACGATTTGTGTTCACTCGCAGCAGAGTAGCACGAATTTCCAAGTATCAAGGATAAGGTCTTTGCATAGGGTATTCAATCAGAAAAAGCATGCTGCTCTCTGGTAATGAATTTAAAAGAACTCTATGTCAACACATAGAATTCAATCAATTGACCCGACTAACTTGCAGAAGTTAGGGGTTTGCGCCTCGCGTAGTATATCAGACCTTGCTTGTCGAAATTAAACCTAGGCAAACTAGGTAATTAATCCGCCATGGATTAGCAGATGAAAAACCTTGCTCAGAATCAGAAAACAGGGAGCCGCAACAACAAAGGGAGGCGTGGCCACTGAACTGACGGACTTGCGGCAAGTCCCAGGCAACCCGCTACGCCAGGCGCCACTATGATAATTGCTCCACTTTGTTACACAACAAATATGTGGCCATAATCAACGGCTACCCTTCCTCATGAGATGTAATCTCAATCATCCAAGTTCGCCACCAAACCGACGGACTTGTGGCAAGTTTTAGGCGACCGACCAAGGCAAGCCTAATAGCATCACATGCTATTTTCCTATGGCAAAGTCTATTGACTTTGGCTTGCCACACATAGCAACCGGCTACACGTTTTCCACGAAAACACTCGAGACATCAAACATGTCACAAACTGGGGGATACTTATTCGGGTATTGGTCTGGCGGTTTACAACGTGCGGCGTGCAATGCGCCCGATACAAGAAAGTGTCATGAAGTAGGACAATTAGTGTTGGTGAAAAGTAACGGTGTAAACAATTCATTTCCTTCATCATGGAAGCGTAATGACTGACGGTTACACGAATTGACTTCTCTCATCATGGAAGCATAACGTCTGACGGTTACACTTTACTCTATTCTTCCACCACTCAATCGTTTGCACTTCCTACGAGACCAGGGTATGTTTCAATATGACTTGTATAAATAGGCTTCACCTATTTTCACCAAATAACAAGTTTGGGTCGGCAACAATACAATATCTAGAAATCACCTGGTAGCTTTCCATTCTGCTAACCAACTCTACTTCCGATACAAGTCATAAAACAAACCACACCTTCAGAATCAACTATTCTGGTCTCAACACTCTCTTCGCTTCCCTCCTTAAGACCAACCCTTCTCCTTCACTTTGTGACCGAAGCAAGCCTGGAACGTCCATTTCTTGGTTTAGGCCAGGATTGTATGAATTGATTTCTCGAATCAAAAGTACTCCCGTGCAGTACATTGTTTAGGGTTTAGATTCGTTTCTCATCCACACACCCAAATTACCAAAATCAGCATAAACGGTTTTCACCCACAAACAATTGGCGACCACAGTGGGAGATTAATCTCTCGGTTGCAATACTAATTTCCAAATTCCAATTTCATTTTTCAATCCCAATTTCAAGATGGTAGAGCTCAGGTCCGGGTCAGTAACAAACCATGAAAACACTAGCGCTGAAATTATTCTCGGTACCAGCGTTCCTTCCAGTAGCGTTAATACGCCACCTATCAACGGCAGCGGCGTGGAGAATGTTCCTTCAGGAATTACACCTTCGATTACCATAGCCAGAGCCGCTGCCGCGGAAAACGTTCCTTCAGGTGTCACACCTCCAGTCACCAGAGCCAGGGCCGTAGCTGCCCCCTCAACGTTTCTTCAAACGTGATATCTCCAACCTTCACCAGAGCCGCTGCTACTCCATCAGTACGAGAGACTGTGGGAGCCAGAGTGAGCCGATCCCATGTTACCATTACTGATTTGATGGAAAGATAGGAAGTTCTTGCTAGGGCTTAGACGGACATGGCTTCGACTCAGAAAGATGTGCTTCTTTTCCTCAAGACACTGACGGAGCGGCTATCACAGGAACCGCGCCAACGAGGAACACCTTCAATACTCCTGGCGCTGATGCCTCAGCAAGGCGCACCTTTGTAGATGAAGAGACTCGTTCGAGGGCTCCAACGGAGAGGAATCAGCCGTCCAATTTTGTCACACGAGAGGATTTGGAACGACTTCTTCGAAACCGAGACAAAAGTGATTCTGCAGACATGCATCAACATCAACCCCCGTTTCTTCCTGAAGTACAAAGAATTCCTCTCCTGAGAGGATACTCTTCTCCTCAATTCGCCTTATATGACGGCACCGGTAATGCGCGTGCATGTCTCTCGATTTTTGGAATCCTTGGGCGAGCACGAATACAACCATTTTCTCCGTTTGAGGGAGTTTTCAAAGTCACTTACCGGAAGAGCATACACCTGGTACAACAACATTGCACCAAACATTATACCCAACTGGGGTGACAGGGTTACGACTTTCTACAAGAAGTACTTCTTTGTGTCTGACCAAATTACCTTCTCAGATTTAGGGACGATATTTCAACGAAACAATGAACATCCAAATGATTATGTCAAAAGATTCAGGATTCAAGCGCTGGACTGTCACGACCCAAATGTGACCGAACAAAAATTAGTAGATTCTTGCATCAATGGTATGATTCCCATCTACCGTGCCTTACTGGAGAATCTGTGATTCCAGACGTTCTCTGAACTTCATGAGGCTGCTAATCGGTCGTCCACAACAGCACCAGCATTGTTGGAAAGAACCAAGCCAGCCAAGGTTGAAGACGCACGCGAAACTCGAGGAAACAAACGCCTCATCAACAAGCAATATAACATTGGCCACTCTGTGAGCGTGGTAAGTGAAAGAGGAAAAAGGAAGGCTCCAGCGACAGAACAACAATCCAAGTGTGCAACGCTAGCACATCAGGCGGCTCCACCGCAAAAGAATGCAGCTAAAGCTCCTGCGCAATATCAAGGAGCCGGAGAAATGGCCTTAGATTTCTCGTTCCCAATCGAGGAAGTAATTGAACTCTTAGAGGCATGGATCCAAGATGACGCCATCATATTTCCCATACTAGGCGCCCACCAACTGAAGAGGAAATGGCAAATCCTAAGTATTGCCGCTATGATGCGTGTCGTAGGTGCAATCAAATTAATTCAATATTTCCACTCAATTAAAAATAATATAATGGAAGTCAAGTTCGTTCCCACGAGGAGCAAGAGATCTTAGTTGTAAAAGTTGTCACGAAAGGGGGGTGTAAAAAGCAAAAGAAAATAAACAAAACAATTAAAATAAAAAGTTGGAAGATGAAAGCAATAAGAGAGACAAGATCAAGGAATCCTTCTTCGTTACGAAACAATGAATCAAGTTATGTTCTTTTCTACTTGTTATTAGTCACAAATTATCACCAACCGTAGGTAAAGTAAAGCTAGCTCGGTGCTAAACCCCTAAATCCCTTGTATCACCGGACACGGAAGTTCTCGACTACCGGATTCTATTTACCAAACCACCTAGTAGTAGCTCACTCTAGATGTAATTTAAATAAACGCATTAAGATTTATGAACTTATTAGGTTAATATTAGTAGTTAGACTCTTAGATCAAGGTCTACTTGCTAACGTTGTTTCTACACACAATTGCTCCACGGAATCCCTCCGCAAGGTCTCGTGTTTGCTACTTATGTAAAGAGTCAAGAAACGATTACTTATCTCCTAACTTTCACTAGCTTTAGATCAAATTAACAAATCAATTTAGCGTGCACTCCAAACAATCTATCAATCAATCATGAATGTCTTTAAGATCACTCCTATTAGTAAAAACAAACGATAATTATGTGAAAAACTTCAAGATAGAATTTGAAAACAAAAACTTAAATCATATGTTAAGAACTAGGAATTCATCCTCAATCAATAAGAAAATTAGCTACTCATGTTTTTGAAATTCACACAAATAATAATTATTAAAAGAAGAATTTTCAAATTCACACAAGTAATTAAAAAGAAAAATCTTAGAAAAGCAAGCAAAAACACAAGTGATGTGTGTGTAGAGAGGTGTATGTAAAAGATATGTAGAAGTTGTAGAAAACTTCTCTATTTATAGGCTTCAATATTCTCCAAATCTTCTAAGGAGTAGAATCCTTTTCCTTTAGCAATTCAATTTCCAATTCCAAGCTTTTCTCAACTCTTCCACCTTCTCTTTCCAAATTTGAGTCCAATTCTCCATCCAATTCCTAGCCCAAGTCTTCACACCCATGAGAGGAGTCCATAGAAAATTCTGGAATTTTTGGCTCGTGGAAAATCGGGATTGTGGCGGAATCGGATTGCCGGAATAAGTCGCCGCATGCGGCCACCTGAAAATTTCTCCGTCAAGAGAATATTCGACGGAATATTCCGTCAGTCCTCCGTTAGGACTAACGGTCAAAGTGGTCAACCGTCAGTCAACTGTTAGTCAGCGGGTCAAGGTCTAGGTCATGAGTCAGAACCGAGTCAGCATCTGAGTCCAGCTAATTGGGCTGACTCGGCTAAGTTGCCATGGCATAAGCCATTGCTCTGGCCACAGCTGTGTGTTGCACCAGGATAGTGCTTCACGCCTCAGCCATCATGGCTGTGCCTTCTTCACTTTTGCAGCTTCAGTTTCATAACCACCAGGGCTTCAATACCAGTCCCTAACTCCAGTGTAGCTCAGTACCACCTTCTCCATTCACAGCTTCATAATACCCAGGAACTGCAATATCTTTCCTTCTCGCCGCGACACCCACACACACAATCAATCACTCTGCAGCCGTGCTTCTGCCATCCCCTGCACCAGTTCATTGCCAGCACCACTACTAGCTAGCACCACACAGTAACTCCAGACATCATCCCTATCAACCTCTTCTTGTTGAAACTCATTATCACCATTTGCACCTGAACTGCAACTTCCAATCCTAGCATTCATCTAAGCTTAGCTTCAATTTCCCATCTCAACCACCAGAACCCATTATTCATCTTCATACACTGCACCATTCTTCCAAAGCATTCAAATCACCATCTCAGCTAGCACTACAACCCCCTGCCACCAGCCTTAGTGGCAGCTACTACACCAGTGCCTCCCCCTACTCAGCTCTGTTGGCATCTCTGCATCCAGTCCAACTGGAGCAGCACCATCAAACCCTGAGAACAACTTGATGGCGGCGAGCGGCTGCAGACTTTGAGCCCTAGCCACCGTCAACCTACCTCTTCTCAAGCACCGATTCCTTCACTTAAGTCGCAACCGGCGACTCAACCAAAGCACCATCGCTACAAGCATCAACACAATCTTCGGTTCCATCTGCTCATCTAGTCATACTCCCCGCACTTACCTCGGCGCAATTCCATCGCTCGCAGTTTGCATCTCGGGCCTTTCCCGGCCCTCAAGTCATCGCACTCGATTTGATTGCACAAACAATCACCAGAACCATGGCAATCACCAGCACCAGCTCTTTCCTTTCTCCAGAACCAGACCTCAGAGCCTTCCATTCCCAGGTCTGCATCAAGCTCATTTCATTCTCATCAACACTTTGCCACACTGCAATCTCGATTCAAAGACTCCGATGAATCTCAATGCATAACTGTTCATTCAACCTCGAGCAAAGCCATTCCTGCAGACTTATGGCCATACCACCACTACCATCACCGAATTTCAAATGGCAACAGCACTCCACCATCACTTGCATATTGACACAGCCAAGCTGCCAGCCTGCAATGTAATTCATCCTAACATGCATCTAGTTTAGCAGCTTCATTCATTAGTTCATTCAAGCATATGCAGCATCGTCACTATCTTCTTTCTTCACCTCTAGTTCTTTTGATAACAGAACCATCTTCTAATCGTTCACCAACTCCACCAGCTTGATTTCCCTGTATTCAAATCCCTAAACCTAATTTCTGCCATCAGACTCAGACCCAATCCATCTCTTATCACCCTGAGCTCAGTTAACAATTTCAATCCCCTGAGACCCAACAATTCCTTCATATCTGTGCATCACCAGAACGATCAAACTCCACATCAAAACACTTCTTCCTGTGTAGAATAACAGCTCAAATCAAGCTCGATTCCCTGAGTTCTTCAAACCCATTTTTCTGACTGATTCAACGGCAACCTCTCCCTGAACTCTATTTCTCATTCAATTTCTCAAATGAACCCATTTCATAACATCATCTTCTCAGAAATTAACCCAGTTTCGATTCAACATTCAAGACCATCAAACCCATTAATCGAAACAGCGATAAAAACCCTAACTCTATTTTCATTTGGTTTTCAGAGGTAACAAACCCTAATTTCTCCATCTACATTCTTTGCGATTCAATTTTGAATCGACCCTGACTTGAATTTATCAGCCACAAAACCCATCTTCCTATCCTGCTTCTCGATCTTTAAACTCAAACTCAAATTCCTTTCTCTCTCGATTTCACCCTTTAATCATCTCTAAACCTCTCGAACTCTCAATTTCAGCATCCACAGCTGCTTGTGCAGCTTTTCTCTCTTTTCAGTTTCAGGTGAAAAGTAATAATCGAGAGAAAACTTAGGTTATACAAATTGGGTCCGGACCTAGGCAATATGGGCCAGCCAATAACATCCCAAGCCAGTTTACATAGGTGCCTTGAGTACCTAACCGGATGCCTTTAACATTTGAATGGGTTCCCCTTATCCTTAGCTGAACTGTCTTTAGTGCTCCTCCAAAGAGAGTTGCCCCTTAACCTTGACTGAGCTCCATATATCAATCGCCTGTAAAATAACCTTTTTGCCCTTTTGGCTCGAATTGGGTGATTTCTTCTTCTTTTCCTCCATGTGACTCCATAGTAGCTATAAAACTCAAAACAAGCGTAAAATACATAATTTACAAGAAAAATAGCAAAGAAAGCATAAACTACTAGATAGTAAATTAGGTGTATTTTACACCTATCAAATTCCCCCACACTTAGACTTTGCTAGTCCTCGAGCAAATCAAACTAAAAACTCACAACTTCAAAGCGTTCAAGCGTCACAAGCATCCAAAGAGCTATGAGGACATAGAGTTTCTGCATGCTAGTAATAAGAAGTTAGAAATACTAAAGAACATATTCTCGTTCTTAAATGTTGAGTGAGAAATAACCACACCATAATGAGAGAACGCGTGTTTGAGAAACGATCAATAAGCATTTCGCCTCGACTTCTGCCTCACCAAAAAGGATTTTATGATAATTGCACTCAAAAAGACGGCTTTTTTATGGGTCTCACATGTGTGCAGGTAGGAATGAATAGAGAATTCCTGCAACACGTTGAATGGTGGGAAGGATAACTTCCGAAATATTTTTAAAAACCCACATCTTTTAATATTTTGAAAAACCATTTTTCTGACGATCTCTAAGAAAGGAAATCAACCATATTATCGAGGATGAGATTACTTACTTACCTTCACATCCGATCGCCAATTATGATAACACCACTCTCACGGCATCCAATAGAAACGTCTTCCGCTCCTCGTCTTGATCTTCATGGTCTTCGGTTTCAACTATTTATGATAAACTCTTGATCTTCGTAATTCCTTGACAATTTTTAACTCTTTTACCTTAAAAATCCTTGTCGCTTGAATCTCCTTATATATTTTCCTTCCCCACGGCTCATTAAATAAAAACAAATATTTCTCTTGTTTTTCTCTCTTTTTTTTTTATATCTTTTTTTTTTTATATCTTCTTTTTTTTGTTTTTTTTTTTCACAAGAGAAATTAAAAACAAAATAAACCATGGCCGTGGGAGAAGTATTTTACCGCTTGATTCTTCACAACTTGTATCGTCTTGAAATCATAAACTTCAAAAATTTTCACCTTTTAATTTTCTTCGCTCTTATGAATAAGTCTTCATACTTGAATATAAAATTACCTCATTGTATTGTAAGTCTTCAACATATATGTGAAATCCGCTCATTTGTATGTCGCTTTACTTGAATATGAAATTTGCTCTTTTTCTCGTTCCGTTGCTTGTAAACCTTAAACTTTTCCAACTTTCCTTGTAGATTTTGGTGTCGCTCCTTGTTGATGATGAATGTGTTTCTATGGATCCGTTGTTGAGAGAGAATGGTGCTAACTGCAAATCGAACTACAAGAAGGAAGCTTTCATCTATAGACGTCACCCTCATGATTGACAAAATTAGCACTCAAGAGATCAAAGAGTAGTGCTTCTATTGGTGGGAGGTTGGGTAGCTCACCATTCTACCCGGAATTAACGTACGGTGACACACACTCAAAAGAAGCTCTTTAGTAGATGGAAAATTTCTGGTCGGTGCCTCTCATGATATGAATACGGGTAGTCTCCACTAATGATTGATCAGCAACTCTAATAACGCCTTTCTCCCTGCACCAAATTCGCATCACCGGCATGATTAAATCCATTATTTAACACTCTAACAAACAAGAAATCCGAATGTAGTTCTCTAACATTTCCAAGTTCAATTATGTCGGTCAAAATCTCTATGTAAACATACCTAGAAATATGCTAGTGACTCTAAAATCTTTAAAAGTTGGAATTTTTATGTAAAACTTTTTTTTTTTTCTCAAAATTTTTTAATTTTTTTGTAATTTTTTTGTTTTAAAAACATGCTTAACCACTCCCTCACACTTAAACCTTACATTGTCCTCAATGTAATTGAATCCTCCTAGTAACGTCAAGGTGGGAGATTTTAACATGATAAGAAACAAGAAAAAGAAATAACAAAAAGCAAAAAGATGAGAAATACAAAACCGATGGGTTGCCTCCCATTAAGCGCTTGTTTTAAAGTCGACGGCCCGACTTAGCTCTTGCATGATTCATTCCCCATATACTAACAATCTGAAAATTTGAGGATCCACCCATAATACCTGTTTTGCAAACAATAACTCCATACAAATATTAGCACAAGAAAACATTAGTGAAATTATCGCTCGATAGAAATTTCCCCCACACTTATTCTCGTCCACACTCGGAAGTGTATAAAGAACATAGAATTTTGGAACTTCCATGTATTCTTCTTGGCAAACCTGCATAGTGTTAGCATCAAGTGTTTCCAATGGTGGATATCTAGAAACAAAATCATCCAAAAATACTTTCGAAGCACATACATTCAAACCAATAAGAGGTAAAGGAGTAGAATCAATATGCAAAGGGTTAGACAAACCTTTCACAATTTCTTGTATTATAGAATCGTCTTCATCCTTAAAAAATTCAAGTGAATTACTTACCTCTTGTATATCGTGGTCCTCTATTAAACCTTGCAACCATTCTTCGTCGTTTTCTACCTTAACCAAAGTCTCGGCATCATCACAATCATTAGCAAGTTCAATTGGGTCTTCCACAAAATCAATGAATGTGGTTTCATCCTCTAGTATCATCTCTTCAACATTCTCATCATCGGAATCGGGCCATTCACTAAAATGATTTTCATCGGTATAGATTGTAAAATCTTCTTGTGCGGGTGGTACACCGTTTATAACAATAGGTAAGTCACACCCAATCTCCTCCTTTTGAATAGGTGAAGGATCGTTATTATGATCCGGAGTTGGAATAACTTCCTCATTGTCGGAACATTCATACACTTCCATGAGACTCCCATCTTTCCCTAAGAAATTTTTTGCCAAGCAATAAATGCATCTTCCTCAAGCTCGTCCTTTTGAATAGGTGCTTGATCATTATTAAGATCAAGGCTTGAGTAATCTACACTAGCGTCGTCAAAAGTTTCTAAAGGTTGGTTAATTTGTTCGTATATTTTCTCCGAATTCCTTTGAATTTCTCGATGTGGTTCCTCCCAAACATAAGGTTGCTGGTCTTGTAGTGATTCTTGCAACTTTTGTTGAAGATCCCCAATCATGGCCAACATCTTATCTGCAAAACTAGAGAATTTCTGATCATAAACAAAACTATCCTCCCATCCTTGTGATTGTCCACTTACATACCCGTCATAAGGTTGTTGATATGTATGAGAATATCCATAATGTTCTGTAGGAATTTGATCATAGCCAAAAGATTGGTTTTGATTATATCCTAAGGATGGTTGGAAGTTGTCATAATGTTGAGGTTGAAAACCATATTGATTGTTGTAATATGCTTGCTCTTGTCCACCGTACATGAAAAACCGGCACCTGAAATAAGATTCAAAAACCAAGTTAGATACGGAATAGAATCCAACAAAACAAGAATAAAGCAAAAAGAAAAATAAAAACAACTAAAATCATCCATTGCTCCCGTAGTGGCGCCAAAATTTGATGCGTGTCGTAGGTGCAATCAAATTAATTCAATATTTCCACTCAATTAAAAATAATATAATGGAAGTCAAGTTCGTTCCCACGAGGAGCAAGAGATCTTAGTTGTAAAAGTTGTCACGAAAGGGGGGTGTAAAAAGCAAAAGAAAATAAACAAAACAATTAAAATAAAAAGTTGGAAGATGAAAGCAATAAGAGAGACAAGATCAAGGAATCCTTCTTCGTTACGAAACAATGAATCAAGTTATGTTCTTTTCTACTTGTTATTAGTCACAAATTATCACCAACCGTAGGTAAAGCAGCTAGCTCGGTGCTAAACCCCTAAATCCCTTGTATCATAGGACACGGAAGTTCTCGACTACCGGATTCTATTTACCAAACCACCTAGTAGTAGCTCACTCTAGATGTAATTTAAATAAACGCATTAAGATTTATGAACTTATTAGGTTAATATTAGTAGTTAGACTCTTAGATCAAGGTCTACTTGCTAACGTTGTTTCTACACACAATTGCTCCACGGAATCCCTCCGCAAGGTCTCGTGTTTGCTACTTATGTAAAGAGTCAAGAAACGATTACTTATCTCCTAACTTTCACTAGCTTTAGATCAAATTAACAAATCAATTTAGCGTGCACTCCAAACAATCTATCAATCAATCATGAATGTCTTTAAGATCACTCCTATTAGTAAAAACAAACGATAATTATGTGAAAAACTTCAAGATAGAATTTGAAAACAAAAACTTAAATCATATGTTAAGAACTAGGAATTCATCCTCAATCAATAAGAAAATTAGCTACTCATGTTTTTGAAATTCACACAAATAATAATTATTAAAAGAAGAATTTTCAAATTCACACAAGTAATTAAAAAGAAAAATCTTAGAAAAGCAAGCAAAAACACAAGTGATGTGTGTGTAGAGAGGTGTATGTAAAAGATATGTAGAAGTTGTAGAAAACTTCTCTATTTATAGGCTTCAATATTCTCCAAATCTTCTAAGGAGTAGAATCCTTTTCCTTTAGCAATTCAATTTCCAATTCCAAGCTTTTCTCAACTCTTCCACCTTCTCTTTCCAAATTTGAGTCCAATTCTCCATCCAATTCCTAGCCCAAGTCTTCACACCCATGAGAGGAGTCCATAGAAAATTCTGGAATTTTTGGCTCGCCGGAAAACTGGGATTGTGGCCGGAATAAGTCGCCGCCGGCCACCTGAAAATTTCTCCGTCAAGAGAATATTCGACGGAATATTCCGTCAGTCCTCCGTTAGGACTAACGGTCAAAGTGGTCAACCGTCAGTCAACTGTTAGTCAGCGGGTCAAGGTCTAGGTCATGAGTCGAACCGAGTCAAAGCATTCGAGTCCGGCTAATTGGGTGACTCGGCTAAGTTGCCATGGCATAAGCCATTGCTCGCCTGTTGTGTGTTGCACCGGGATAGTGCTTCACGCCTCGGCCATCATGGTGTGCCTTCTTCACTTTTGCGACTTCGGTTTCATAACCACCGGGGCTTCAATACCGGTCCTAACTCCACTGTAGCTCGGTACCACCTTCTCCATTCACGACTTCATAATACCCGAGGCGCAATATCTTTCCTTCTCGCCGCGACACCCACACACACAATCAATCACTCTGCAGCCGTGCTTCTGCCATCCCCTGCACCAGTTCATTGCCAGCACCACTACTAGCTAGCACCACACAGTAACTCCAGACATCATCCCTATCAACCTCTTCTTGTTGAAACTCATTATCACCATTTGCACCTGAACTGCAACTTCCAATCCTAGCATTCATCTAAGCTTAGCTTCAATTTCCCATCTCAACCACCAGAACCCATTATTCATCTTCATACACTGCACCATTCTTCCAAAGCATTCAAATCACCATCTCAGCTAGCACTACAACCCCCTGCCACCAGCCTTAGTGGCAGCTACTACACCAGTGCCTCCCCCTACTCAGCTCTGTTGGCATCTCTGCATCCAGTCCAACTGGAACAGCACCATCAAACCCTGAGAACAACTTCAATGGCAGCAGCAGCACCTGCAGTTTGAGCCCTAGCCACTGTCAACCTACCTCTTCTCAAGCACCAGATTCCTTCAGCTTAAGTCGCAACCAGCGCACTCAACCAGCACCACTGCTACAAGCATCAACACAATCTTCAGTTCCATCTGCTCATCTAGTCATACTCCCTGCACTTCCCTGGCGCAATTCCATCGCTCGCAGCTGCATCTCAGGCCTTTCCCAGCCTCAAGTCACTGCACCTGATTTCAGTTGCACAAACAATCACCAGAACCATGGCAATCACCAGCACCAGCTCTTTCCTTTCTCCAGAACCAGACCTCAGAGCCTTCCATTCCCAGGTCTGCATCAAGCTCATTTCATTCTGTCAACACTGCCTCACCTGCAATCTCAGTTCAGCACTCCGATGAATCTCAATGCATAACCTGTTCATTCAACCTCAGAGCAAAGCCATTCCCGCAGACTTATGGCCATACCACCACTACCATCACCTGAATTTCAAATGGCAACAGCACTCCACCATCACTTGCATATTGACACAGCCAAGCTGCCAGCCTGCAATGTAATTCATCCTAACATGCATCTAGTTTAGCAGCTTCATTCATTAGTTCATTCAAGCATATGCAGCATCGTCACTATCTTCTTTCTTCACCTCTAGTTCTTTTGATAACAGAACCATCTTCTAATCGTTCACCAACTCCACCAGCTTGATTTCCCTGTATTCAAATCCCTAAACCCAATTTCTGCCATCAGATTCAGACCCAATCCATCTCTTATCACCCTGAGCTCAGTTAACAATTTCAATCCCCTGAGACCCAACAATTCCTTCATATCTGTGCATCACCAGAACGATCAAACTCCACATCAAAACACTTCTTCCTGTGTAGAATAACAGCTCAAATCAAGCTCGATTCCCTGAGTTCTTCAAACCCATTTTTCTGACTGATTCAACGGCAACCTCTCCCTGAACTCTATTTCTCATTCAATTTCTCAGCGAACCCATTTCATAACATCATCTTCTCAGAAATTAACCCAGTTTCGATTCAACATTCAAGACCATCAAACCCATTAATCGAAACAGCGATAAAAACCCTAACTCTATTTTCATTTGGTTTTCAGAGGTAACAAACCCTAATTTCTCCATCTCGCTGCTGCCAGATTCAATTTTGAATCGACCCTGACTTGAATTTATCAGCCACAAAACCCATCTTCCTATCCTGCTTCTCGATCTTTAAACTCAAACTCAAATTCCTTTCTCTCTCGATTTCACCCTTTAATCATCTCTAAACCTCTCGAACTCTCAATTTCAGCATCCACAGCTGCTTGTGCAGCTTTTCTCTCTTCTCAGTTTCAGGTGAAAAGTAATAATCGAGAGAAAACTTAGGTTATACAAATTGGGTCCGGACCTAGGCAATATGGGCCAGCCAATAACATCCCAAGCCAGTTTACATAGGTGCCTTGAGTACCTAACCGGATGCCTTTAACATTTGAATGGGTTCCCCTTATCCTTAGCTGAACTGTCTTTAGTGCTCCTCCAAAGAGAGTTGCCCCTTAACCTTGACTGAGCTCCATATATCAATCGCCTGTAAAATAACCTTTTTGCCCTTTTGGCTCGAATTGGGTGATTTCTTCTTCTTTTCCTCCGTGTGACTCCATAGTAGCTATAAAACTCAAAACAAGCGTAAAATACATAATTTACAAGAAAAATAGCAAAGAAAGCATAAACTACTAGATAGTAAATTAGGTGTATTTTACACCTATCACGCTACCACAGATTTGTCCATCACCCGACCAATGACTGCAATAAGTTAAAGCGTATTTTCAAAGAAAAGGTGGAGGCAGGGGAATTTAAGCTGGGCAATGAGGGAGTTCACATAGATCCTCTTCCACTCAGGAGTTGCATGCTCTCTGCGGACTCTGTTCACAAAACCGTGCAATCCATCATGGAGCATGTATGCGAGATTCTCTATTTCTCCAAGGCGCAGCGTCAAGATATATTTACATCACTCAATTGAGTTGTGTCGGGCAAGCGACTTTTTCCTACTGAAGAAACTACGCCAGAACCCAAAACTCTCTCGGGAGACGGTGCTGGAAAGTACAAATGGGGACTGCTGACCACGGTTCATCTGAAGGACGCCGAGATCGAAAACACGTTGATTGACGCGGCCTCTGACTTCAACATTGTTACCATCAAAACTCTGAGAGCTGTGAGAATTTCCACTACAAGAAAATTGGACTTTAGCGACTACCAGGATTCAGTTGGTACATGGCCGTTTTGAGTGGCTGGAGGTCTATAACAGCCGACGTGGCAACGGATACCCTCTGTGGGTAAAGGCTTATTTGCTAAAGGTTTATACCAATGATTCTGCTGGTACAAATGTCTTTCAACTTCAATGAAGCGACTCATGTTCTGGTTGGCACAATTTTTCAGTAAGCACTGGTTGTCGTTGGTAAAACATATAAATTTGTGTTGGTTAAATGTATAACCCACAAAAATATTTGTTGTTGAAGACTTGTACATCGTTGGTAGATGTGGCTATTATATAACGATGTCAGTTGATAAAGTATTTGACCCACTGAATTTTGGTCGCTCTATGTGTTTGGCCTTGCGGGTAAAGGATTTTATCCGCTAAACGTTTGGATGTTTGAGTGTTTTATCCACTCAATTTTCGTTGGTTAATGTGTCTATCCGCTAAATATCTAGTTGCTTGGAAGTCGGTTGAGGGATCTGGGGCACTGAAATTTCAGCTGCTCAAGGAGTCCAGCCACAGAATAATAGTCGGTGAAGTTTTGTAATCTCTTAATATGTCGCTGGTGAAGATTTGTTGCCATCAAAAGTTTAGTTGGTAGGTGCTATAGACGTCGACTATTCAATTGGCATCGTTGGCCAAGGGCTTAAGCTATTACAAATTGAGTTGATCAAGTGCTTCAGCGTTACCAATTGAGCTGCTTAAGGTGTTGTTGGAGTATTATTCAGTAATAAAATAAAAAACCAAAACAACTTCATAATTTCTTTTATTCAGATATTTGCTTTTATTCATTATTTTCAATCACTACAATTAGAACATATTTGAACAATGATAAAGGAACCATGATAAATTACAAAGAATTTACACAAGTATTCAGCAAGTTAACCTTGCACCCACACCTTACGGATGTTTCAGAAAATGGCGACCCAAATGAGAATGGAATCCATCTGCAGCCGCATCAATTTGACACTTTCAGCTTATGAAGCAAGGGAATTTAAGCATGAACTTTTTGACATTGTTCCTCTTTTTTAGACCATCAACATCCATTTAATGACTAAATTTATGAGCCTGTAATCAAAAGTAATGAAGTATTATTACAACAGACGAAACAATTTGTTTAGTTCTCATAAAAAAGCTTCCGAAAAATGCAAAATCACCAGGGCCAAATGCTTACATTCCATGAAAAGATGAAGTTTAAGCATTTAATGCAGGATTGCTATGATTATTTAAACAATAGTGAAACCACAGTATTGCAAATATACTCAAAACACACACAAAAAAAAAGTATACTAGTAACAGAACAAACACGTGATGGATTTTGTCTTTTCAAACTAACCAAGTAATACAGATCAAGTAAAAGAAAATAGTCAGACACCAAAACGAGATGTAAGTAATATGATATATACTATTATTATTAAGCAGGAGAACTCAGATATTTAAATTAGTACTAGGATCCTTGTTGTCCAGAATATGTAGTTGTTCAACCTCAAATCTTATGTCATGAGAATTCACACAACAAGCAGACAAAACACAAAGCACTAGACTCTTTTTAGAACAATGTCAAACTGGCTTTTCATAGTATCCAAGTTATGCAAATCAAGTATAAGAAAACACTTGGTGCTACACTGAACAAGATTAAGTAAATACCATATATACGTAAGCACTCCCATTTACAAGATGAGTATTTTCAAAGATTGAACCTATGTGCACATATCTATGTCCAGGAATCATTAAAATAGATGCACACAACATTGCGCCACTGGTTAAACTTCATTGACCAGGTGAACATTAATGAATTACAAATTCATGATCAAATCTAATGTAATTTCATCCAAATACTGAAAATGTAACCAAAATTGCAAGGAGTAAATTACCAGTAAATTAGAGAAGTGAGTACCGTCTTCATCTCAGATTTCTTGACGAGTTCTTCGTTGGAGCCGCCACAAATCACAGGTTTACGTGTTTCTCTCTAATTCCTTCAAATCTAAACTACCTGAAAAGGAAACAACAATGACATATTAGTCGGTCTATTTTTCCCTTCCATTAACATACAGAAAAGGAAATACACCATGATGTCAAGCAGTTTCCCGTAGGTGGAGCAACACGTTTATCCAAACCAACACCAACTGAACAAGAAGTGGACCTATCCTTGCACCTTACCAAGCAGGTAAAAGGACCAAAGAGGTAACTACATTTCAAATGACATCCAAGAATTCCTCATCCAATACAATGTCAATCAGGATCCATATTCTGCCCCTCTTTGTTCATCATCTGGGCAAGTTGGTAACGGATAGCAAAAAAGGTATTAACAGTTTCAGAGAACGGGGAAACCATGTGCAATGTGGTACACCCCATCTTCACTGTGAATATCACTTCACACCCTTAATGAAAGTTTTCTTTTCATCTTCATTTCTTGTGTATGCAAAACCTGAAAACCATGGACACTATTAGACATAACTCTCAAACATCCCTCAGTGAACAAGTCAAAAGACAAAAACCGAAACTATGAAATGCAACTCTCAAAAGTCATAACAATCCAAAATCTCTTGATTATGTAATCAAGCCTCAATGACCAATGCCTAGGCTACAACTGGATCCTCCAACAGAGATGCACTGCAACACAAGCATCTCTTTCTTTGATCAACAGTTCTAACAAGTTAATGAACTAAACCAGACAAAACCCACATCTTCAAAATCATCACACAACGATCAAAACCCAGAAAAATCCAACACCACTGACATTTGTTTTTTAAGAAGTAACATGCATGCAAAAATCAAACTGGCATCAAGCTCCTATTTTTAGAAGAGCAAGGGTATCGAAGCGAAAAGAACTGCTGCACAAAACATTGCAAAGTCGGTATGATAACGAGTATCAATTGAAAAACGTCAAACACAAAATTCGTCAAAAACTCTTTCTGTATGTGGAACAATTATGCCATTAAGAGAACTGATTGTTTGCCAAAAACCAGAAGGAAAACAACTTTAATGTTACATATTTTATTAAACCTTCACTTTATTTGCAAAACACTGAAGTAAAACCCCAATCAACTGTGTTGCAATTCATATTAGTATTAGCTAAAATTAAACCTAATTTTAACAATCATAAGAACAAATGAAAGAATGAGATGATGAAACCACCCTTCAAGATCAAATATCTCAACATCTTTCTTCCAGGAGTACAAATAACTCTTCATAAGGATAAGCGCAACACTAAGAACTAGACCATTAAGACTCCTGAACATACTTTCCCAAAATTAAAAAATAAAAAACTTTCTACACAAGAACAGATATGAATAACGAGGCAGGAAGACAAGGTTTAAAATAAACCTGATCAGTTCTCTTAAGGATCCAGTTAGGGATCGATGGGTCTGTTGTGTCTCATTTTTTTAAAGAGCTTCTTATTGATCATAAATGACTTACGGGAAGGCTGCAAAACGTAAAACCAAATGAAAAATCAAATAAGTAACTGAAGCAGAATCCAAACAGAAAGATAGTTACAAAGAGAATCAAAGGGAAGAGTAAAGAGATGTAATCACCATTATCGCTTCTAGTTCAGAAGTCGGAACGACATATTGTGCTGAGAGAAAGCATTTTTGCTTTGATCCAGTGGTTCTGCCATCAATCCAATGCAAGCACTCAGACACTAGTATATTTTTCAAATCATAAGGAACATAGATTTGATAATTATAAAAGGTACCTTACATGTTGAAGCATCATTGGCGCAAAGCATCCTGTTTCAATACAAGCAAACAACTTAGTATAAAATTCAGTACATACTTGTTAAATGGAAAGAGATTGTGAAGATTGATAATGACGACAATGATTTGTAGTAGTAGCCATGGACCAAATATCCATTTTAAGCAAGCAGCAAGAAATCATTTTTGACTTCTAGTACAGACTATCAAACAAGAGAGAAATACAAGCATACAGAGACACCTACAAATCATAGGTTGCACAAGGAAGCTCTCTAATGGTAGAAACTTTGTTGGATGGAAATAAAACTTGTTTCCTGCTAAATATAAAGTTGCAACTTCCATCATTACAGGAACAATCATCTATTGCCTACTCAGTACACAGATATTTTTAACGAGAGGTTGTCCAATTTCGCAAAATATAGCAAGCAGAAACAGAAATTCAAAATTAGGATCTTATAACTGAGGAATTTAATGTGAACAAAAATTAAAAAAAATATATAAAAGATAAATCTAACCTCGTTAATAAGAATAGTCATGAACAGACCCATAATTAAAAAGCCAGGACTAGGGTTTCATTTTCATGAAAACCCCCAAAATTAAAACCAAATCGAACGATTTAAACCAAAGCAAATAGAAGTAATCTAAAACAAACCCTGGTAAATCTTTTGACACTTCTTCAGTTGGTGAATCCCTTCATATCTTCGAAGATCCATCTTTTACCCTGACAATATTTCAACACAAACCCGAATCCCTGCACAAAAATCATCCAAATAACAGTTTAAACCAACTATTCCCCGATCAAATCTTAATAATAAAATTCAAAAAAAAAAAAAAAAAACGAAAATCTCTACAGAAAACTAAACCATATATGAACAAATAGACTAACAGAACAAGAACAAACTTTAGGGGTTATGGAGAAAAAAACATGATCTTACCTGATGAAATGCAACCCTAACTAATCGAGGTCGAGAACAAACCCTAATTATTAAACCAACCGCGCATAAGAAGACGAAGGGATTTTTTTTTTTTTGAGGTTTTGAGACCTTGAATCGTAATATTCGCTGTGAAGAAGATAAAGGGAAAAGAGTTCCGCCGCTGAGAACAGGAAAAGAAGGAGGACTAAAGTAAAATGAAAGGAAAGGTAAAGAGATAAGGATAAGGATGTATATTTGTTACATGTCATCGATCCGTATGACAAGGTTTCAACAAAGATCCGACGTTCCACAAAGCTGAGATCTTTAATTGGTCGATTAGGATCTAATGGGAGGTAAGTAATAGTTCTTCTGGTATTTGGCTTAGAATAAGTCTATATTGATTTAGTCTTTCCCGAAAATTCCACCGATAGACACAAGTTGGGGTCTCATTTTGTTCGCACCAATCTCGATGCCGAATACGTTGAGTATTATCTATTCGATTTCTTTTCGGGATAAATAGAAGTGAAAATTTCGGTGTCTTTATGTGAACTTTGTTTCACTCGCTGCTTATCATTTTTACCTAGCATCATATCACACCAACTATTTTAAGACGAACATAATTCAATCAATCTCGTTAATTTGAGCAAGTTTCATTTAATGTATGTTTTGGCAAGTATTATCACATCCAATCATTTGCTAATTAAATAACTGGTTGTGGTATTGCTATATCAAAAATGCTTGACCTTCTCATGAGAAAATTATTTTCCGATTTTATGACTTATTAAAATAAAAAATGAATTAATAATTAATTTTATAAACTATCTAAATCCAAAAAACTATGCACTCTTTGGCAGTCACTTATTTTGATAAAGTTAAGAAGCAAATCCCTGTCCAATTTTCATTATCTACAAGAGACTCCGTACTGTGGCAATGTAACCGAGTCAAGCATGCACAAGACTACCTTTTGGCTGTTCCTATTTCATCGGTGGGCTAGATCGGTGACTTGGTCCAGCACCGGTTTAGAGCGAGTTTGCTATCGGCTTGGTATCCCCTTGTTTGGCGAAGATGATGTGTGTTCTTGTTGTAATAAACCTATGGATATTTTTGGTGATCACGCACTCCATTGTGCTAAAGACGTGGGTATCAAGTTTCGTCATGACCTAGTTCGTGATGTGATTGCGGATATTTGCTACAAAGCTGGTGTGCCGGTGCGTAAAGAGGCTTCTTTGGGTCTTTTATCGGATAGCAACAAGGATTTACGTCCAGCAGACATTCTCGTCCTTAATTGGGAGAATGGCCAAGATATTTGCATGGATGTCACAGGTGTATCACCCTTCACGGGTGAGGGGGTTCGTTCTTTCGTCCCAGGTCAAGCCATTTCGAAAGCAATTGCGCGTAAACGTTCTAAATACTTGGATGATTGTACTTCAAATGGGTATGGTTTGGGCGTTTTAGCTTTCACCACTTTGGGAGAGCTTGGTGAGGAGTTGCTTTGTTTTTTAAGCGTTTAAAGAACTGTTTAGTTAGTAATGATCTTTGGTAGTGGTCTAGGCGGTTTTATTTTACATAGGTTAGGAGTTGCTATTCGAAAGGTGTTGGTGCCCACCTGGTCGCTCGGTTACCAACTAAGGTCGTGTATGAGTCCTAATTTGAGACTTTTGAGTCGAAAATACAATAAATAATCATTTTTTAAATTAAAAACTATTAAAATAAAATTAATTAATAAAAAATATTTGTTATATCATAACCGTTTTCCAAAAAACTATCTAAACAAGTTTTTTTTCTTCTTTTCAATCTTCGATCTTCTTCAAACCTAGATTCACTAGGATTTAATCTGATATATCAGATTTTCCTAGTAAATTTGGGTTTGCAATTGTATAATTAACTTTTCTTGCTTTAAATGAAAATCACTTTGTGATTTAGGTTTTAGAATTTACTTTTCAGTTTGTGTTTTTCTGTATACAATGGCTATTTCATGCCTTGCAACAATTTCAATTATAATCGCCATTAGTGCGTTTTATTATAGCCTTTGGGATATTATATAGAAATCCGGTGAGAGATTCAAGCATATCTTTGAAGATGATTATCAACCTCTACAGAAAGAAGGTTAATGTCTATCAGAATGGGTCGTTATTTCAATGATTAGCAGAAACTACTTCTACGACTTATTTTATCTTACCGAAGACGAAGCTTTTGAATGGTTGAAGATAATGAAAATACCATTACTCGGATTAGTCTTTCCATTTTTCTTTGTTTCATGCAGATCAAATAATTCACATTGTAGATTGGTTGTATCGGTGGGCAGTGTATTATGTTGAAACAAGAGGGTATGTTTATCTACCACTTCTGTCATGTAACAATCCAAACCTCAATTTGAATGAAGTTCAAGTAATCTAATAAATAAATTTAGGGGTTTTCCAGAGCCCCTATTTCCATCAACAAGAAAATAAAAAATGAAATAATAATTAATTTTATAAACTTAAAAAGTACATGAGGGTTGGTTTACGACCCACTAATTTGGGCAGATGAGGAACCAGAATGAAATTGTGGTAAAATTATGGGATTATTGAAAGAAATGAGAAAAAATGTAAACAAAATATATTCGGCGAATCAAACAAATAACATTGGATTTCGCTCAATTTAAACGATCTATATTCATGATCTCACCCAAGTTTTCTTGTAGTGAAAATCCCGATTTTTATATAAGTTACTGGGTGTCTTAAGGTATGTAGCTGGACATCTAATGCATTTTAATTTGGACTAAGAACGAATGTTATATTTTTTTCCAAAAGCGTTTGCTCGAGTATCGTCTCTAATTTTCTATAAACAAACGTTTCGACCAAACCATTTCTATAAGTAATCTTGCATCTTTTTATGTAAGTTAAAACCAAACCAATGCAACATCATTAAGTAAGGGCCTATAATACCAAGAAAAATGAATCCTCTATATTGTAACGATTTTTTTAAGGGCCTATAATAACAAGAAAAATATATCCTTTGCATTGTAATGAAGTTTTTTCTTCTCATTTTCATTGCAATTTACCTAGTATTCTTCTATATTAGTTCCGGTTTCGACGATGCGTACAATTAATTAAATGAAAACATCTCAACCAATTAGGAGGATCATAATAATAAGTTCACATTCACTATCTAATAGAAATGTTGTAAGAAACCCAAACCAAAATGCATGTGAAACTAGTCCTAATAAACTATTATAACTTTATTTGTCAAATGATAGCGGTCGAAGATTTTTCTAGTTGTCAATCTATGGTGGTTGGAAGCTAATGGCCATGTATACACTTTTACGGTTGGTAAAGGTGTCCACAGGCAGATAGTTCTGGTGGCTCACAGCTTTGAAGATTACATGTTGTGAAAGCTATAGACTTCCAGCCACTATAGCTTTGAAGATTACATGTTGCCGTATCAACAACTTACCGATGTAACTCAATTATCTGGAGAAAGCCCATTGGCGTTCATCCGCAGATTCCAAACACAAGTAAGTCTGGTTAAACAACCCTTTCTGAACCCAGTCACTTCTCCTCTCGGACAAGCATGGGAACTCAGTCCAATCACCAACCCGGGCGTCATTAAGAGATGTGAATGGAACGCTGTGCCTTTCAAGTGCTTTGTCAAAAATTTGGAAGCTGCCGCAGTAAAAAATGACGAGCTCAAAAATCAAGTGGTTGCACAACGCCCAAACCCGTTTCAAATTGGAGATATGGTAGTCAAGATGACCTCGTTTCAAGTTGGGGATGTAACAGTAAGGATAGCCGCACAACTTGATTCGCCTAAAGAAAAGGAAGATGAGACGTATCTAGTGGCATATGTTATCTTGGGTGGTTACTGCAAACTCATCAATGCCGACAAGTTGGAAGGTGTGACGATTCATTCGCGATGGCTCAAGCCCTTCAATACCTAAAAAGTTGTGCTACTTTCCCCTCCAGCGTTCTCCTTTCAATATTTCCTTCAGCAATTTCCCCTTTCATGCGATGTTTGTAACTTCTCTAAAGTGATTGCACTGCTTGCATTCATTAGTAGAGTTTTCAATTTCAATTAAAGAACATCTTCCCTTAAAAAGTTTTCCTGGACCATCTTAAAGGAAAAATACCAAGTAAACCCAAACTCTCGCAGAGTCATTACCCGTCGATTGAAAACCAGAGAAATCAAATCCCCACAAAATGTTTTATTCATAAAATAATGAAGAAAAGAATAATGAAAGAAAGAAGATCATCAAGCAGCGGCGCAGACACTTTCCCTCAAGAATCTCTAGCCACAACTTTCACCTGACGGATTTCTCTATTTCTCTCATGACGTGTTATCCAGCTTGTGGCAGCTCGCACTTCTACGCACCATGCGGCATGCCACGGAAGCCCTAGATAATTTGCAAGGGAAAATCCAATAAAAAGAAATGGTTCTTCGCAAAAGGGGTTTTGCTAGGTCTCTTCCAGAAGGTTTTATTCATTCAATCAAAGATATGAAAGCAACATAAACGAAGGAATGATACTCGGTGAGACATGGCTTCGGTCGCACAAAAAAAAAAAAAAAAAAAAAAAAACCGAAGTACCAAAAAACATCTACGAGCTACAAAAAGATTGTTTTTCTCTACGGAAGAAAATCGCAAAATGGGAAAACCAGTTGTCAATGACGAACACCTTGGTCAATGACGCCTCCATCAGAGCTTTTTCAAGCACTTGCCCCAACACCTTTTCCGACAGCAAACATTCCATCCAGAAGCTATCTCAACAAGCGACTTGAGTAATCCCATCCGAGAAACCGTTTGACTTCAACATTCCATCCGAAGCCTTTTCGTGAAGACCTTCAACATTCCATCCGAAGCCGTTTCAATGAGAACTTCAACATCCCATCGGAATTCGCTTCAACAGCAGTTCTAGCATACATCCCCACAGCTTCTCCAACGACTCCAACATATGCTTCCACCACCTCACTATCTGCCTCGACAGCATCCTCAATAGTCGCTTCGATTTCCTCAACAACAGTTTCGACATCCACTTCAGAAGCTGCATCAGTCTCGCAAACCACAGCCTCTTAGGAATGCTTTGGTTCGTCCACCTCAGAATCGAGGATTACGATACCATTATGGACATGGTAATTAAACTAGCTCTCGTCTAGAAGTTTCTTGGACTCAGTCCTTCGCCGTTTCAATCGAGAGCCGAATCGTTCAGCCCTGGAACTGGGTTGTGGAGAAGCTTCATCACATAGATATTTCCCAACTTGCTGGGATAGTTCATCACGTCTCTACTTCTCCTCCATGTCAATCAAAGCCATGAAAGCCTGGGCGCGCACCCGCACGATGTGTATATGGGCGAGGGACATGGCTTGTATAATCCGGCCGGCTGCATGGAACAAATGGCTGATTTGGTTTAATATCTCCTCATGTGAAGAAAACCTGGGTTCGTCGACTTCAAAAAAAAATTCCGAAGAGTCAGAGGTATGATCATCACCGGAAGATCCCATTGTGCACTACAAAAAAAAAATAAAAAAAAATTACATTATGTCTGCATCGGCAATCTACATGATGAAGAACACAAAAGGGAGAAATACGAGAAAAGACACGAGATGATACCTGTGAAGAAGATGGGTGCAATTCTATGATGATCTATACGAAGAAAGAATAATTGGCTCACCTAGACTGCCGATGGAAAGAGCCTTGCCGCTACAGAGGTAAAACCAATGATACGAAAATAAAAGGGTAGACAACGCCTTTTATATACATTGTATTTTGAAGTTTGCGTAGAAAAATGTTTTTTCTTTTGGGTCATGCATGCCATTCCGTGACTTAGCCAAAGGGGCGCCTTCTTCACCGCTCAAAGCAGCGCAATCGCCGCCTGCTCCGCAGCCTAGCAAGTAACGCCATGACTCCAACACCCCGTGATTAAAGCCGCACTATCTCCGCTCATTCTGCGAAAAACGCCAGCTCCAACTTCACTGTTTGGTAGCCAAAGTTCAAAGTGTTGTTTTCACCATTCCACGGACATCCCCAAAGCGGCGCCATCTTAGTCGTTCAAAGCAGCGCCATCTTCACTAGCCAAAGCGGCGCCATCTTAGCCGTTCGAAGCAGCGCCATCTCCACCATCCAAGGAGGCACCATCCTGGCCGTTCAAAGCAGCGCCATCTCCATACGTTCCGTAACCTAGCCAGCTAGCGCCATTCACCGATTCACGGACCAAATTGCAGCGCCATCTCTGCCAATCAATAGCCAAAGCTACAGCGCTGATGCCAATACCCCATGGCCAAGCCGAATTTATGCAAAACCACCATTACAGGGATCACGGATTCCTCATGCCTTCCGCTAAAGGTTAGTTGAATTTCCTCGGCAATCTATTCACGTCTATGTACTGGTTCAAGTTGACATACCAAGCGCTGATGCCAATACCCCATGTACTGGTTCAATATATACTTCTACCAAGAAGAAGAGCAAGATGTTCGCTTCCCATAACCTCATCAAATGAATGTCGTTAACAGAGAGCAACAATGGTATCCTCCACCAGCTGGAGTGATAAAGATTAACGTGGACGCTTCCTGAAAGAGTGTAGGGTCCTCATGTGTTGTAGTGGCGAGAAATAACAATGGTAAGTTTGTGTGTGCCAAAACTGATATGGATGATACCTACTACCCATTAACTTCTGAAGCGCCAGGGTTTCTGCTGGCGAGTTCACTTGCTGCAAAAAATTAAGCATACCAAGATTATTATAGAAGATGATGCTCAGAAGATTGTTTAAGTGCTGAAAGGTGAGATTTCCGAATTCCTTAGGAGACTACTAAAGTTTGTGAACTAAATCAAGCGGTTGGTCTGTCAACTTGATCAAGTAGAGTTCTCTTATATATGTTCCCGAGAGGCTAATGAAGCCGCCCATCAGCTCGCTGCTCATGCTGTTAGGCATAATGTCCATTGATGGTGGATATCTTCTCAACCCCATTGCATTTCTTCCCGTCTTACGGTGGAAGAAATCGTAGAGTTCTCTAGTTAGGTTCTGTTAGAGCATTGCTCGGTCAAACTCGCATGCGTTGCTATCTCAATCATGTTTGTCAATGTTAGTGATCAAACTATAAGTCTTGATTTCTAGGCTATTTGTATATGTCTCGGATTAGGACATAGATAGTGTAGTTAAGCTTAAATATCTCGACGTTCATCTCTTGAAGACGAAGAAATACTAAGGGGTGCTTGTGGAACTTCTTCGACAAAAGGTATGTGGAGAGTTGAACTTATCTATCACTTGGAAAGTCTATTTCTACTATCTCCTATATTGAGACATAAGTCGTGTTACGATATAGTTTTATTTATACACATTTGAGATTTCGAGCTGAGTATATCTCGCTTACATATTTCTCGAAATATGTGTTGGTAAGCTTTTGCTTCGACCAAGTTCATCTTATATCATGAGAAAATTTTCGAGTAACATCTTACATGGTTTGTGTGATACAATCATTTGTTGTAAGACTTGGAAGGTTTCAATAATGATTATTTCAATATCTTGAAAATTGCTTTGATGCTAATAGTGTGTGAAAACGGCAATTATCATTATAGAAGAATGTTTCAATGATTGAAATAAAGAGTTGATGATGTAACCATCTTTGGATATAAGCATATATAGTGTGTTCACACATTAGTGTATAAGTCCATAAACCGGGAGCCAAGAGTATGCATATGTGTGTATAGGAGACAGGTTAAGTATGCGTACCCATAAGCATACTGGCGGAAGTTCTCAAACCTAGAATTTCTGCTGAATTTGGGTTTTGTAAAACTCACAAACCAGTCACCTAAAGTATGCGTACATGTACGCATACTGGCGGAAGTTTTTGAACCGAATTTTTTTACTGAATTTGGAAACTTTACAAACTCAAAAACCGGTTGCTTAAGTACGCATACCAGTACGCATACTTAAGCTGGTTACTTTGTCAAATCGGTCAAGTCCATATGAACTTAAATATTTAAATCACAAGGAATGCAATCTTTGCAAACCGTGGCTGTAATGTTCATGATTGATTCAAGTAAATCAAACCGATTTGATTTCAATTGTGTTTTCTAAACAATTGACCAACTCTTAACTAGTTTCATTTGAGTCATTTGAACTAGTTATGTTTAAGATGAATAAGGTTGATATGAGAGTAATCCTAACCTCGGTTAACTATTTGTGAACCAACCTGGTGTACACGTTTAGGTATAGCTACATAAACCTAAATGAGGGTACATTTCATTTGTATGTAACAAGTTAAGTTAGATCTAACAGTTGAAAGATATTAGCTTGGTTGAATCAGGTTTTTCATCTAACGGTGAATATTGAATGCTTTGTTACCAAGGTAACTTGGATTGCAAACCCTGATTTGAAAACTATATAAAGGAGAACTCTAGCAACTGGGAAACCTAATCCCCACACCTCCTGTGTGTTACTAGTTGCATAACTAGAGTCGATTCTCCTTTAACCTTAGGTTTCTTCTCGAGACCCCGTAGGTTAACAACTTGAAGACTTCATTGGGATTGTGAAGCCAGACCCAACTATTATCTTTGTAGTTGTGTGAGCTGATCTTGATGTTTCTATCATGTTGAGTGCAATTGAAATAATTGGCTCGAGATTTTATATCTCCGATAGGCAAGATAGAAAAGTAATCACAAACAAACTTTGTCTCATCGTTTGTGATTCCACAATAACTTATTTCACTAGTCGATTAAGTTTATTGTGAGGTGATTGATAATACTAGGTTGTTCTTCAGGAATATAAGTCCGGTTTATCAATTGGTTCATGTTCACCTTGATTTATCAAAAGACGGAACAAAAACTCTTGGGTATTTCTGTGGGAGACAGATTTATTCAATCCTATAGATTTTTCTGTGTGAGACAGATTTGTCTATCAAGTCTTCGACTTTGGGTCGTAGCAACTCTTAGTTGTGGGTGAGATCAGCTAAGGGAATCAAGTGCGTAGTATCCTGCTGGGATCAGAGACGTAAGGAGCGCAACTGTACCTTAAATCAGTGTGAGATTGATTAGGGTTCAACTACGGTCCAGTCCGAAGTTAATTGGTAGTAGGCTAGTGTCTGTAGCGGCTTAATACGGTGTGGTGTTCAATCTGGACTAGGTCCCGGGGTTTTCGCATTTGCGGTTTCCTCGTTAACAAAATTTCGGGTGTCTGTGTTATTTCTTTTCCACATTATATTTTGTTATATAATTGAAATATCACAGGTTGTGCGTTAAGATCAATCAATTAGAATATCCAACCTTTGATTGTTGATTTACATTGATTGACACTTGAACATTGGTCTTTGGTACAGTTCAAGTAACTCCTCTTATATTCAATCGGGCTTGCAGATTTCTATTTGCTGATTGCGGATTGATTAAGAGTTAGAGATATTAAACTCTTTGATATACTTTAATCTAGATTGAGTTTGACTGTCTAGTTGATTCTCTAGAAAGTGTATTGGAGTAAGTCCTCTCAGATTTCCAAACGAATTGTTGGGTGTGGTTGTTAGACCCCCCGCATTTTCAATTGGTATCAGAGCAGGAAAACACATTAAAGACCTCATAAGTCCGTGTTTGTAGCGATCTGATGATGGAAAATATTGTCTCTAAAAACGCTTCACCGGAAATGGATAAAATCAACATCGAGTGTGTTCTAGAAACCGTCGAAAAGGTTGAGAATCCTGATTTAAAAAAACTTATCAAGTTCTTGTGTCTCGAAAAATTTCGATGGATGAATGAAATTGATAATCCTCATTGCGAAGGTTATATCAAAAAACCTATTGCTCAATATTTCTCTGAAGAGGTTGTTGAGCTCCAGAAAAAGTTAGATAAACAAATCCAGATCAATTTTGATCTTGTTGCAGAAATTGCAAAGCTTAATGATTTGAAGTCCGTAATTTTTTTTCCAAGGGAATTGAATAAGAACTCTAATCCTTCCTTGAAGAATTGCCGTTTGTCAGGTGATAAACAAGGTCTAGGCTTTGTGAAATCTGGCAGCGCTCAGAACTCTTCGAACAAGGTTAATGATGTTGGTACATGTTTGTTTTTTGGTTCTCACAATCACTTTCAACATGTGTGATTGTCTTTCAAGAGAAGACTAAAGGTTGCTAGTGATTTTCATAAAAAAACTAATCAACTTGTGTCATCTCTTAAAAGACCTTCAGTACTAACAAGAAAGCCCAAAATGGCTAGTAGTGTTAGTATGGGAGCTTTTTCCCTGAAGTCAACATCACCCTTTCAATGGTTCCTTGATAGTGGATGTAGCTGGCACATGACTGGTGGTCTCTCATGGTTCATCAATTCAAGCGATTTTGATGGTGGACCCGTAACTTTTGGAGATGGAAGTTGCTGCTACATAAGCAAGAAAGGGACGATCAAATTACCTTGCGTTCCTGAAATTCATGATGTCGTATACATTAAAGGTATGACTGCTAATCTTCTTTCTATAAGTCAAATATGTGACAAGGGCCATAAGGTTGTCTTCAATGATAAAGGATGTGACATTGTCGACAAATCTGGAAAAGTGATTTTTCAAGGATCACGTGGCAAAAATAACCGTTATCTTCTTGATACTCAGTTCAGTAACTGTTGTAATTTGACTAAGGTTGAATCTACACACCTTTGGCATGAACGTTTTTGTCACATCAATTATCTTCTTCTAACTAAGATCATTAATAAAGAACTTGTTAGAGGCGTTCCCAAAATCAGTGCTAAGGTTGAAGGTGTATGTGGTGCTTGTCAAAAGGGTAAACAAACGAAAGTTCCACACAAATCATCCCGGAATATTCTCACCAAATCTCCACTTGATTTAATTCATATGGATCTTTTTGGCCCAATTCAACAATCTACAGTGGCCGGGAAGAAGTATGTTTTGGTTATGGTAGATGATTACACTAGATTCACCTAGGTGGCATTCTTGGCTCACAAAAATGAAACTCTCAGTGAGTTCAAGATTATTGTTAATAGAATCCAGAATGAGCAAGGTCGCAAACTAAAGAAAATTAGAAGCGATCATGGCACAAGATTCAAAGACACCAAGGTTTTTGAATACTGTGACTCTCTGGGAATTATTCAACAATACTCACCACCAATCACTCCACAAGCAAATGGATTTGCAGAAAGGAAGAATATAAATATTCAGGAAATGGCCAGGGTAATGCTCCATAACAAAAACTTATCATTAAGGTTTTGGGGTGAGGCTGTTTTTACAGCTTGCTATTTGATCAATCGTGTTTACTTATGGTCAAAGACCTTAAACACTCCCTATGAGTTGTGGTACGGTAGGAAACCCAACTTATACTATCTTAGAGTGTTCGGCAGTAAGTGGTACATTCTAAAGGATCGAGAACAGAAAGGGAAGTTTGATTCAAAAAGCGATGAGGGAATTTTTCTCGGCTATGCATCTGACAGTCGCGGTTTCCGAGTCTTTAATCTCAGAACCCAAGTCATGATGGAATCAACTAATGTTATCATTGATGATCTAAGTAACTTTCATCATGATGACTCTCCTACTGAATTGCCTCCAACCGAGACTATTGAGAATGTCAAGGAAACGTCAGAATCAGAAGAAGTTGTTCCAACGGTTGCTGATCCTGGTATCTATAGTGATGAGGAGAAAAATTATAATCATGATGTTCCTCTTGAACAAGAGTGTGTCTCCGCACGACACCTTTGGGTTCAAAGGAATCATGATACTAAAAATATTATTGGCGGCAAGGACTCTACTGCTAAGACGAGAGGTCAACTTCAATATATTTGCAATTTTGATTGTTATCTATCGCAAGTGAAACCTAGAAACATTGATGAAGCTCTTAGTGATCCCTTTTGGGTGAACGCAATGCATGAAGAGTTAAATCAATTTGAAAGACAAGACGTATGGAAACTCGTACCTTGTCACCCGCATATAAATATTGTTGGTACTAAATGGATATTCAAGAACAAGTCTGATGAATTTGGCACCGTTGTCAGAAACAAAGATAGACTTGTCGCTCAGGGTTATTCACAGATTAAAGGAATCGATTTTGACGAAACCTTTGCTCCTGTGGCACGTTTGAGTCCATTCGTTTGTTGTTAGCTCATGCTTGTTTTCTTAAGGTTAAGTGATCGAATTTTTTATAGTGGTAAGAAAGGTTATCGTTCACTCGGACTTAATGAGATTGATTTTAAATTTAATAGACGAAAATACGATAAATAAAGAAAATATATACAAAATATGTCACGGGATGAAGAGTTTACTGAGACTCGGGATTTCACTGACTTTCATATTCAAGTGGTTCAGAAATTAATCCTAGGCAATTATAGCTCAAAATAAAAGAAACACTAACTCTATTCTTTGCCAAAGTAGATTTCATAAAACATTAGTTGTATATTGTAAGCATGAAGCATAAAAATTACCTAGAACTAAGCATGCGTCATCAAACAAAGTCACAAATAATTAATAGAAATCATAAATCATTAAAAATCGATGCAAAAAGTAAATGAAAGAATCAATCAAATTACCACATTGATGAAATCCAGCTTCCTCCATCGTCCCAGTGATGGTGTTTGGTTCCTCATATTGTAGGCACTCTCAAAATATTTTTTATTGCTCAAAAGGTGCTTCAAATGGTGAAAATAGAGAAAATAATCAAAGCAGCGAGTTTGCAACGTTTTTCTTGCGTTAAAGACTCGCTGTTACAAAACATGTGTTGTGAACCGAAGGTTAATGTTGCTAATGAACTGTTACAGAACTACGGAAATATAAGGCGCTAGTTAAAAACGACTGTTCCTCACAGTGATATGTTCTTCGTGTTCATCTTGTTGCAGCAGCAGAAGAATGGCTCTGCAACTCTATTTTTTCACTCTTTTTCTTCACCCTATCACTCCATATCTCTCGACAATGTCCCAGACCTCTATATATACCCAACAAATCCTCCAAATATCAACAATAACTCCAAAATCTTCCGCAATCACTCTCTGCAATTTTCCGAGATATTATTCCCTTATATTTTTCTTCTCTCAATTCTTTTGCGTCTGGATATAGTTGGCACACTCCAATATAATTTATTCTTCATCCAAAACAAGTAGCATATCGATTATAACATACTCAGGCACACGCAGATACAACAAGCGGCTCGGAAAATCCCGAGAATATTTCTTCTCTGTTTTACGTGGAAATCTTCTTTTTAAGTTAATCCAAGTCATATACCGGCCTTTTTAGACGAAACAGGGTTATACTAATCCATATCACGTGAAGAATCCGGCCAAATTTCCTCCAATACCGAACCAGAAGTCTCGGGTTTCAAAGTTCCATGTTTTGCTTCCACACGGCTAACCAGCCCAATTCAGTTGATTCTGAAGCTCACACCATGCCTGATAATCTGATTCAAGCTATCCCAAATAGTTTCAGCCATTGAATCTCCTTAATACACGCCCAAATCACTAACCCTAATTTTGTTCTCCCGCTGCAAAACTTTCCCGCCAATAATTGGAATTTGAATGAAGAAGATCACCTCCCCCTAACAGAGATGGGGGTGCGTTTAGCAGGTGACGCCCTGGGGTGCAAATAGTGATTGAGGTGCCCCTTAACCAAAGTGAGAGTCCGCATAGCAAATGTCCTCCGGGTGCTTTAGACAACTTTTCGAGTCGATTTTTTCCAAAAATGTTTATTCCCCAAAAATACATACACACACATAAAACACCATAATAAGTACAAAAATGAGCACTAACAATACAGAAAATTGAGGACAACTTAGACACAAAAATGTCTCTATCAAATACCCCCAAACTTATTATTTGCTAGTCCTCGAGCAAATTTATTCTAGAAAATAAAATCCTAATTCACTGTCGCAGGCATCACGATTGCACTTAGCATGTGAAACAAGCCTTTAAACCCCTAGGTGGCCCTAGTGGCCGAGTTATAGTCTCGGGAGGGTTTACCAGAGGTGTACCCACAAAACCTTTACCCACAAAACCTTTACTCCAGACCCTAGTTATCTACGCAGAACCTTGAAAGGCACTAAAGAATCTCCTTGGTTGGCATACTCTCATTGACTACAGGAGGAAGTACCCTGATGCGAAATTCCAATTGCTGTACACGAGTTTGCACTCAAGCATACTAAATTCATATATAAGTGACAGAGCTCTACTCAGATAGTTTTTGTACATCATAACCGGAGTCAACCAATCACATGGAATGATTAAGAAGATGGATGTAGAGAAATACGTAAATGGTTTTGATGTTGATTAAGGTGAACCTATCCTAATGGATTGAGACACCGGTCTGACTAATATCAACACATCTGGCATATACAAGGGAACCAGCGGGTGATAATCCTAACTCTAGGTCAACACAACTGGCATATACAAGGGTACCAGTGGTCGACTTTATTGAATTTATTCCGGTTGGTCTGATGGTCAGGTCTTTTTTTTTTTTGGTGGTATCTCAATCACTCTATTTCACCCAATCACTTATAAGAAAAGAAAAATAAAAACAGAAGGTGAAAAGGATTCAACGAGATATGGCGAAACTATCATGTTTTTTTTTTTTTTTTTAATTCTAACACCTGAGCTCTGTGCTTTTATGAATAGACTCTTTAGATGTTTCCATCTAATCAGATTGGTTCCTCAACTCCTACAACCAAGATGTTCCCATCCACTTAGATTGGTTAGTGCCAACCTTAATAAACATAAATTTCTAGACTCTGGAGTTGATACTGCAAACAAAAAGTTTTCCCATGCCCCCAAACTTAAATCTAACATTGTCCTCAATGTTCTAAAGATAAAATTAAAAGCGTGAACAAGGAGAAACTGTTACCACTTGAAGCAAAAGAGTTAAGGAAAGATATTACCGTGTTGCATGAGCATGGGTTACCTCCCAAGAAGTGCTAACGTTAAAGTCTTCAGCCAGAAATCAGAAGGAATTAGTCACCTCATAGAATCATAAAGTAATAGCTGGAATAACTGCGGATCACCAAAACCAAATAAGGCTATCACAAGTAAAGGGAATCTGCAACATGCCAAGAAAATTAACAAATAAAGCACACCCTTGTCTAGTTTCCTGTTTAATACAACTACATCTAGCCGTGGTTCAGGTTCAGGTTCTATAACTGGGTCTAGATAAAATATTTTCATGGGTTGCGTTTCCTCATAAGTTAGATCCGAATAGGCCTGTCAATATTTGTCTGATATGCGGAATCCATTTCCGAATATTCGAGATCGTATATGATTTTATCCGTTGTATCGGATATCGGATATCAGATCGGATATTTTATCGGATATTTCTTCCTTAACATATCGGAAACGGATTAGACCCCATACGAAATGTTAATATCCGATAGTATAGGAACTTATTTGTAATTTATCCTAATTTCGAGTCTAGTATCGGATAAATATCCGATAAGTGTCAATTATGAAAATGTTTTACAAGGGTTTTTAAGCTTTTTTGGTATAACCGGATATTATCGGATATTTATCAAATATCCGACAGCTTAGCCTATCGGAGTCGATATCTGATTTTGATATCCTATAGGATAATATAGGATATCGAATATCCGGTAGTGCTTAACCTGTCGGATATCGGATTTCTAAATATCCGACGGATATTCTTCCACTGACAGGCCTAGATCCAAATGTTCAGGTTCTAGAGTCTGGAAAAACTCAAATAAAAACTTAGAAGCACATAATAATAACCTGAATAATTGAGGATCCTCTAAGTCAATCAGTTTTGACTTACACAGCTGACCACAATAAGATTGGTGGTCTTCCTTAAGCAAATGTATCGACCCTAATATCCTAAAGTAATTAGGTTTCTCAAAACTTAATAATTGACACATCTGAAACTTATACGTTCCCACAATTGGTTGAAAAATATTTGGTGGGAAAACAAAGTCAATTTGGGTATTATCGCATGGGTAAACCACATCAACCAGAGAATGGGTATCTAACAACTGAACTTCTTCATGGACATTATTAGGTTCATGAGAGCTAGTATGAAGGTAATCTGGCACAATTGTTGAGGCACATATATCAAGTCCCAAGTGAGGGACCTTTCTAAGAGTTAAAGCACACGGGGAATGATAATTGTAGTTGCAGGAAATCCCACAATACACCCCTCACAAGAATTTACTTTACTAATCCATTTGAAGATGAGTAATAATATATTTTTATTGATTATCTTCTTGAAATGTTTACACAGAAAGATAGAACAGAGTTAAAGAAATTACAATCACTCTTAACTTTCTCTCTCCTAATGACTTGCTTAACAATTCAAAAAGAACTCTCCCTACAACAGACTAACTCAACCCTTTATATAGGGTAATACACAGTGGATGAATGACTAAGTTTGTCCTTTATTTTCGGGAATAACTCGCGAAGTGTCGCGAGTGTTATAAACATTTTTCCTTGCGACACTCCTAAATCTCGCCATGTCTTCACAATTTTCTCACGTTCTGGCTTTCGTCATCTATTGCGTCATTTATATTTCTTTCCTGCGACGCCTTCGCAATGTAGTCGTTTATTAATCTCGTGAAGTATTGATGTCGCGATATTCTGCTCCTACATCTTGCCTCTTTTTTCTTGAATATTGCTTGAAGAGCGATCTTTAAGAAAAAATCCGTTGTTGTAGTAGTCTTTGATTTTTGTTGATGAAGGAACGAGCGAAAGAATATTGGACTTGAAAAGTACGTACTTGCCTCTATTCTTTTGCGAAATTCCGAAGCTTTAAAAAGTAATTTTAAAAGTATCATCCCGAAGTATACGAAGTATGAAGTATTCTTGAAGAAATATAAGAAGTATTTAATCCTCTAAATGTAAGAAGTATTGCAAATCCATCCTGCGAAACTTTCGTTCCATGTTCTTTGCCTCATGCTATGAGCTCATATTCTCGCAGGTTCACTCTATAATTTCGAAAGTTGCTCATACTTTCCTCATGAATTATGCTGATACCATCTGCTACGTCATTCTTTTAGTGTTCTGCGAAGTCTTGTTATGTCATGAGAATTAATATTTTGAAATGCCGCAATTGCTCATTTTCATCTTGCGATTGTTCATTTTTAACCGTTTTATTCATGTACGGAATTTATTACAGGTGTTTCTTCTTCCACTCTCTTTTTGACACGTCTCTTTCAACCACTTATTCTTGACCATTCACGTCCCATCTCGCATTAAATGCATTTGTTTTCTCGAGGATTCTCTTCTCTATATATAGTTTTCTTACCCTTCTCTTTTTTCTCTTTTACTTTCCCTCTGCAACTTTCCTTTAACTTCTTTCCTCCGCAATTTGCGCTTCTACTACTGTAATCTTCCCCTTTAATTCTCTCAATCTTCAATTTTCCATTCATTCCCATACTATATCAATGGCTTCACTTGGTCGTACATATAAACCCCTTTTTGTAGATACTCAAAAGAAATTACAAGAGAAGGGTTTCATCTTATCAACCATTCCTGATCAACAATCTTCGTCTATTCTCTCTGCAAAACTGTTTTCTGATCATCAGTGTGATGATCAGAAAATCATAGTCTCGCTAGGTCAACTCCTCGCAGTCCTTCCCATTCCTCTATACAATCCCGAGATACCATTATTCTATGAAATTCTTGCTCACGAGAAATTCTCGCGAGCTGTTTGTCAACTGAGTGGCGATTGTATCCGTCTAATGCTTGAATTCGCCAATCGTGGCGCTGGTAAAGGATCTTTATATCCCGATGATGTCGAGATCCTAAATTGAGAAATTTACAAATAGTCGCCGAGAAGTATACCGTGGACAACTTTTTTGAAAATTATAAAGTAATAAATATGAGAAATGACAAATCTCATTTGGGGTGCTCGGTTGAAAAGAAAAGATAATATTTCCGATGACAAGCTGCTTATGCAAGATATTGATTGGCATTCGGGCAACAATAGTACTCCTCGTCATTCCAAAGATGAGAAATGGTGGGTTGTTCCTTTATTTTTGAGTGGGCCTTACATCGCAGGTTCGCATGTTCTCCCTGCAAACCTCGCGAATTATCATCCTTGGGAGTTGAAGTGGCCTGAGGAGGCAAAAGAGGTATATTTCCTTTTTCAATTTCGCTTTGCGACATTTTCTTCCTCTTCTACTTATTAAACTTTCAAAAAATTTAGATTGCCAGAATGAGAAAGAAGTATAAAGAAGATCCAAAGGCGAGTACCCTAGCGATACTCCGATCGCTCACGGATGAAGTAAGAAACATTTTCTTTTGTTATTTTAAACAATATTGTTGCCTCTGTTTCTTATCTTCATGCGTATGCGAAGGTTGGCGTTGAAGAAGCTGAAGCTGCGAAGGTTAAAGGCAAAGATAAAATCACTTTTCGCAAGGACAAGTCTTCTGCTCCGCTTTCTAAAAAACGGAAAACCCATCCCTCTTCTCATCGTAGTTCCCAATCCAGTGAAAGTTATGATGAGGATGAAAATGAAGTTGGTACTTACTCCGCGAAAGAGAATCACTCTACTACTTCTGCTATGGCACAACTGTCTAGTGTTTTCTCCGATTCCATGCAAGGAATGGGAGATGATCACTTATCTGCAACTTGCGAAGCTCTCGCGAAAATCTGCGATGCCCCGCTATTAGAGGATAATGAATCTTTTCGCGGAGTTTCCCGAACATTGACTTCCAGCCACTTGAATTCTCTCAATGCTTTGGTATGTTCATATTCCTTTGCTTCTCTGTAATTTCGATTATAAGCTTTATCTTAACAATTTCTTTATTTTCCTTTATAGTCTGGGAGAGCTTCCTTTGTTGTTGCCTCAGATCTCGAGAAAAGACGCGACAACCTTGAAAAGAAAAATCTCCAACTTAAAGAGAAGATCCGAGAACTAGAAATTGAGGTTGCGATGTCTCGCAAGAAAGATGAAAGAATTCAACAATTGGAAACTAAATCCACTTCTCAGGAGACTAAAATATCTACTCTTCAAAGCGCAAATCAACAACTTTATGGTACAAAATTTTTGCTCTTCAAATCGTCTTTACTTTGTCATCAACTATTCTTTGCCTGATTTATTATTTTTCGCAGACATATATAATCTCTCTGAAGAAGCCATTCTTCTCCATTCATTTCCCGAGCCTATGGATAATGATGTTCTTCTCACCTATCTCAACGAGTCTTTAAGTAATTCGCCAAACAAAGTTGACTCCCTTTCCTTAAATGAACTTCAAACCAAATATCGTCTCTTAGAGATTGAGCATAGATCTAGTTTAGGTTTAGCTAACCGATTTAAACAAATGTATCTTGATTCCCATAAGAAAACCAAAGCTTTAAGGAAGAAGATTAGTGGCCTTATAGATGACAAAGATCGCATTGCTAATAAAGGTGCACATGCATTAGCAACATTTCAAAAATCTCTTCTCGAAGTACAAATTGAACGAGATGAATCTCTTCATCAGAATGCTATACTTAATGAGCGAGAAGATCAAATTCGTTCGCTTCTTGTTATAAATAATGATGATGAATTCGCTTGGGCTGCGAAGGTTTTAGATAATGCCAGGAATAATTTAGGTGTTGATGTTAGCCTTCATGCCGAGCATACTGCCTTGGTTAAAGACATGATATCTGACAGAGAAGGTTGTTTATTATACTTTACTTGCTCTTTATCTCTCGTAGTCTCGTTATTGTGTTGTTAATTCATTATCATATGTTTTGCAGAATCCGAGAAGAGATTTCAAACAAGGATTGAAGAACTTGAGTCTGAAAAAGGGGAACTCGCAGAAGGCCTTTCTCTTCGCAATAATAAGTATTCTAAGTTGAAGAAACAACTGCAAGCTACGAGTGGAGAATTTCAACAATCTTTGCACATTCGTTTTCGCAATCAAACTATTGAAATGATTTGCAATGATCACCGCATTCCTCTTAGTTCATATCCTTGTCTTCGCGATGTTATTCCTGAAGATACGCCTTTCTCGGATGTCTCTGATAGTGAAGCTAGCGAAGAAGAAGATTCTGGCGAAAAGAATGATGGAACTTAAGAATCTGACCAAGAAGAAGAATCCTCAAAGAAATAACTTCTTTTTCTTCTTTCGCTTCTTGTAATACATATACTCTTTCAATCTTCTTGGATTGTCAAATATGAATTCAATCTTCGTTTTCTTTACTTGCGCGTATTCGTCAAGTAATTCTTCTTTATAATTCAACTGACCATCATTATGAATACATAAATCCATCATGTGGAAATGAATAACAAGATTTTATCCTATTCATTCCCATACTTGCCTCTGTTATTCATTTTCAAATGAGAGATTTGAACAATTACATCTGAGTAATGAAATCTCTGACTTCATCCTTTATTATTTGTAACTCTATGATGGAACATAATCGTTTTCGCAAGCTTACTCGCTTCCTGAATTTTATACATGTCTGTATCTTTAGTTATGTTGAAGTTCATTATTGCGACAAGATCGCAGGATGTCTTTACGAATGAATAAATCCATTGATCTTGTCTTATCATTCTTGTGTGGTCTTATTTTGCCTTCTTAATTAAAGGTCTTATTTCGCCACCCCTCGTTGCGACAAAATCGCAGGACGTCATTACATTTTCATGTAATGACCCATTGAACTTGTCTTATCATTTGTTAAGTATTTTTGCCTCTGCAGGATATTTTATCTGCGACAATATGACAGGCTTAAATACTCTTGCGAGTGTAAAATCCCATGACATTGCCGTCTTTGCGACGAAATCGCGGGGACGTTTTTGCATTTTCATGCAAAAACCCATTGATCTCGCCTTATCCTTGCGTCAGTATTATTGCCTCTACAGGATCATTGCACAAATATGACAAGCCTAAATTTCCTTGCGAAAATAAAGTCTCATGACATTTGCGTCTTTTGACACTTATCATCTCCCTAATGGAGGGTGCCGCCCTTATCTTCTCCCTGGTTGCCCCTTCAAGGAGGCGTACATCGGCCATACAAGACTAGCTCCTCCCATCCGGTCTTAACAACAACCAGTTGTTTTCGCAGCCTCTTATCCCTTATACCTATATGGCTTATGGTTACGAGACTGCACCCTAAGTGGAGTTTTCTTCGGGCCGAGTGCAGCATATACCAAGACTTGCCAAGAATGGCCGAGACACTTCAAATGCCCCAGGCACTCTTGGCTTAACCGTGTACCCCGGCGCCTTGAGCATACACTGACTCCTAGGAAGAGATCCTCGGGCGTCCAACCAGGGTATAACCTTATATATATATAGTTGGAAATCCAAGGTATCTCTCCCGGATAGGCTTTCATGGGCCCCAAATCTTCATGACTCAGGTTCCAGGAGCGGTGTAACCTTTTCACTGAGCCATGTCAAGAGATGCCCCCTTATATGACGCACTTTAGGTCTTACATTTGCCTCTTGCGAAATGTCATTCGTGAACTAGGTTGTACGCCATAAAGGTTCGTCCCATTCACTCACTCTTTCATTTTTGTTAATTCATTCAATCATTCATTTTGTTTGCGAAACTATCGCACAATCTTACATTGTTTAATCATTTTTGTTTTTCAATTCTTCAATCAAATTGTCATACATTCTTAATGGCGAGATCCTCGCATATTTCTTCTTCAATTATTGTTTCTTCCTCTTACTCTGAACAAGCTTTTGTTGTTGCTTTTTGATGATTATTCACTTCTTACACTTTTTGCTCTTGCTACTCTCTGCCTCTACACCATTCAAATCTCTTAATAATTCCTTTCCATCATAATTTCCAACTGTTTTCATGCACTTGTTTCGCAATGTATCTTCTCCTCTTACATCAATGGCATCCACCATTAATCTTTCTCTTCTTTTCTCATCTTTTGCATGTTGCTTCCAACCCTTTCTTTTCTCAGCTCTCTCTTCGCAGCTCTCCACATCGATCTCATAGCATTTTTGTCCTTCCATCCAATCTCCTTTTATAATTCCAACACCACTAGGATGAGGAAATTTTATACATTGATGATATGTTGAAGCTACACCCAGAATTTCATGCAACCATGGTCTTCCGATCAATGCATTACAAGGGGATTCCACATCGACCACACAGAACAAAATATCAGTAGATAACCCTTGCAAAGGTATTCTCATATGAACTTCACCTTTAGGCTTGTTTCTTTGTGCCATTGAAACCATATATTTTGTATGTTGAAGGTATCATTTCGCATCCTTTCCCCCATAGTCTTGTAAGTATGGTAAAAGAGGATGTTTACCGAGCTTCCAAAGTATCAATTAATATTCTATTGATTGCCCAAAGCAATTTTTCGCTTCATCATCTTCGCCATCAACAGGTTTTGGATTAATTTCCAATTTTACAACCAATGGGCTATCATGCATCTCTCTGCCTTCGGGAATCTCTTCTGCGGTGAAAGAAATAATCTGCATTTGCCATTCTTTTAATTGCGATGTCCTCGCAATGTTCAACACTTCTTTATCATCAACATCCCTCGCAAAAACTCTACTGAGTATGTTATCATGAAAATCTTCAATTGTACGATATGAGTGAACAATGGAGTTGCAAAATAAATTTTTAGCTTTCGCTCCAACTTCTATTACGAATGTTTCTTTCCCCTTTGATGGTGGTGGCGGCAATGGTTGAACTTTCTCTTCACTTTTTAGAAAGTGATTCAGCTTTCCTTGATCAATCATTCTAAGGATGATTCTTTTTATGTTTCTGCAGTCATTTGTCAGATGTCCATGAAAACGATGGTAAGAGCAGAATTCGTGACTTCTATCACCTGGTGGTGGTTCACTCCCCATGTTCCATGGTGCAGGTATATTTTCCATCAAGAGTATAGCTTCCCATATCTTTTCCACACTAGTATTCAGTGGTGGCATCTTGATTTCTTCCCATACTACTCTATGACGTCGTCGCATTTTGCCCTCCATGATAATTCTGTTTTTGACTTCCATAGGTTTCTTGCGAGTGATCAAGTCTCTGAATTTTGTTATTGCCGCCACGGTTGTAGTAATTTCTTTCTCTTTCAAACTCTTCTTGATCTCGGCTTCCCATGGCCACTAACTTTGGCTGTCCATCATCTATCACTCTTTCTTGTTGTCCTTGCGAGGTACTCGCCACTGTGTGTATTAATTTGGGTAACAAACTTGCATTCGCAGCATTTGAACTTGTATTCGCAACCGGGTACGACTCCACCTCATTTTGCCTTTCTTCCAAAGCAATATATTCCTCTTGCAGTTCTCGCAGCTCCGTCATCGTGATCGTATTCTTGACTCTAAAAATTTGAATATATAGCAAATTGGTTGCGAACATAGCGTTTATAAATGATAAAATGAGATATCTTTCATCCACTCTTCCAGCCATCTCGCTACACATCGTCTTTCATCTCACAGTTAGGTGTCTTAAACTTTCGCCAACTCTTTGTTTCAGCCCAAATACATCTTCAATTCATGGTCGCGAGGAGTTGTTACTTATGTATGCCCCTAAAAATATAGCTTGTAGATGGTTGAATGAAGTGATGGTGTTTCTTGGTAAACCTTCAAACCACTTCAGTGCTTCCCCTGTTAAACTTGATGCGAAATATTTGCACAATATAGCGTCATGATTTTCCCACTGTAACATACATCTTACATACGCTTTGATGTGTTGTATTGCGCAAGTTGTTCCATCAAAAATGCTGGTTAATGCAGGTAAATTGCACTTTGGGGGTATTCCTCCTAACTGCACCTCTAATGTAAAGAGATTCTTCGCAGCTTCTTCGATTGCCTCATCCAATTGTCTTCTTCCTCCTCCTCTCCTATTGTTCAACATTCCTCTCATTTCTGCCAACTCTTTTAAGATTTGTTCGTTTACATCAGGGTTCGAATTTATTGGTCTTTTTAGTTCCGTTTCTCTCCTTCTTCGTTCATGTCTATCTTGATTTTCTTGTTCAGCATTTTCTTCTCTTCTTTCTCTGCGACTTTCTTCTCCATCTCGTTCTCGGATTCGCACACCATTATATCCATCATTTTCTCTTCTTGGTTGTCTATTAACTCTCCTTTGTATTCTTTCATACTCTTCATTAATATTCCCATTGTTGCGATTTTGCTCGCGCCTTCTTTCTCGATTGTCATGATTATTCTGCCGGATTGCTTCCTCCAATTCCCGTTCTTCCATTTCTACCATTAATCTTTCCCTTTCGCGAGCTAGACGCGCTTGTTCAATATAATTCCTTTCGATGTCATCTTCAATCTCCTTTTGTTTCCTCTGTGTTTCTCTTCCACGCAGTATTCTTCTTCCTTCTTCCGGATTTTCTTTATCAATTGGATTATTCTGCTGCCTATTTCCTTGATTTCCATTATTTTGGTCACCCTGTAAAATCTCTGGACGCGGAATACACACCATTTCCCTTCTTTCGCAGTATCCTTCACCGAGATTTAGCTCTCTTTCTAAATTTTCTTCATTAGCATTTTCTACAGGCAACATTCTCCTTCTATCATCTCTAACTGATCCTGGTCTTGTCCTGGTACTACTTCTCGACCTCCTATTCTGCAACCTCATATTTTTCATTCTTAACTCATGGTTTTGCCTTGTTAAATTTGCGCGTTCTTCCGCTTCTAATCGTCTTTCTTCATGTATTGTTTGTCTCAACGTTTCTAATGCTACGATTTCTTCATTTCTATGAGCTGTTTCTCCCATTTCTTCTCGATTTCTCTCCTCTTGTTCATTATTTATCAATTATTGCACTTCTTCTCTTTCTTCCACAGAATCTGATCTCCATGTATGCACGCTCACCCTATCATAATCTACTACTCTATTCGGTACTGGTTGAATTGGTGGTTGAATTGGTGGTTGAATTTGACCTTCTTCTCTATCTCTTGCGTTTATTCTTGATGGTTCACCTACTTCATTTCTCCTTTCTCCAGCTAATCTCCCACTTCTCCTCACAATTGTTGGTTGTTCTGATGCATTCCTTCTTCTAGCCATTTCTCAATTTTAGTAAATTGTTGAGAATTATCCGAAATTTCTTTCTTGTTACTCCTGATTCTTTCAATTCACAAGGTTGATCTTCTACTCATCCCTGTTTCTAGCGCATATGTAGTTGCAGGAAATCCCACAATACACCCCTCACAAGAATTTACTTTACTAATCCATTTGAAGATGAGTAATAATATATTTTTATTGATTATCTTCTTGAAATGTTTACACAGAAAGATAGAACAGAGTTAAAGAAATTACAATCACTCTTAACTTTCTCTCTCCTAATGACTTGCTTAACAATTCAAAAAGAACTCTCCCTACAACAGACTAACTCAACCCTTTATATAGGGTAATACATAGTGGATGACAGCTAAGCTGTCCTTTATTTTCGGGAATAACTCGCGAAGTGTCGCGAGTGTTATAAACATTTTTCCTTGCAACACTCCTAAATCTCGCCATGTCTTCACACTTTTCTCACGTTCTGGATTTCGTCATCTATTGCGTCATTTATATTTCTTTCCTGCGATGCCTTCGCAATGTAGTCGTTTATTAATCTCGTGAAGTATTGATGTCGCAATATTCTGCTCCTACAATAATCACCCCCAAACTTAGAGTTTTCAGTGTCTCTAGAAAGACTAGTCACAAATTCCCTAATTTCTAGGTCATCAGATTCCTGGAAATGGTTAATTGATTCTTCTAAGTCAGGCTCATCCTCACACATCTCTACGAGTTCACTTTCTTTGTCTAAGACTATTGTTTCTAAATCGCTAGACTCAAAATAAACTCGTTCCTCTAAACCTTCGTTGGCTTCGTGAAAAGGAAATACTACATCGTCTAAAACGGGGATATTTCTAGTCAAACCCTCGTCCTTTTGAATAGGTGAATAATTATTAAAATTATTTGGATTTGTACTAGAATTAACATTATCATTATAAAGCTCGTTGGGAGTAACAAATTCCTCATCACTATGCCTACATAATTCAGATTCTTCATCAATATTATCCTCATCACAATCATCATTATAATAACATGAAAATTATCGAACCTCATCTAAACAAGTAGTGTTACCAATTCTAACCTCTTCATCCTGATTATAAAAATTATCCTCATTTTCACGGGTGATATTGGAAAGAATGTATTGGCAATAAAGAGTAATTTGAGAAATTCTTTCTCCCGTCTCTAACTCTAACCTACGTGTTGTCTCAGCAAACTCATGTGTTGACTCAGTTAACTTACATGTTGACTCAGCTAACTTCCTGAGATTATCTTCTAAAGAAGTTTCACTCACCGTTACAGTTCTTTCGTCCATAACTAAGTCATATGCGTCCGCTAACTTATGTGTCGACTCAAGTAACTTACGCGTTGACTCAAGTATCTTACGTGCTTCATCTAGAGAAGAGGAATTATAAGAATTTTGCTCGTATGACCGGTATTCATGTGAATAGTAATTGGGCTCACCATGGTATGAGCCATAATCTTCAAAAGGTTGGCGTTCCCAACCACTATTCACACAATGGTCAAAGTAATGTCCATTTTGAAAATCAGTCGGATATTCGTTGTATTGGCTATCGTAATACCAGTTCAACATTCTCAACACAAAATAAACCCACTGACAGGGGATTCGCGGGTGTTCAGAAAAACTTACCTCCCGTTCCAGACGGGGGATGAACCGTTGAAGTCGACTCGGGCCACGACTCCTATGTTGTGTACGAACCTGAGGGGCCGAGACAGTATCGTAACTGTCGTCCTTCCCTGCAGCAGTTTTATTTAAATTAATTATTCCTTAGGGTTTTAAAATAAAATACAATAATGTCCAAAAAGTCCAAAAATAAAAAGAAAAGATACAACAAATAAAACCCTATTTACAGTTTCTAAAAAATAAAATAGAATAAAATAACTATATACAAAATTTTCTTCTTCACTCCTTTTGGATTCCTCTTTTGTTTCCTTCTTTGGCTTCTCTTTTCTTTTCAGCACTTTCTCTCTTTTTCTTTCGCTCGGCTCCAAATCTAAAAGAAAACAAGAAAAACCAAAACGCGTAAAAAAGAACAAAAATAATAAAAATAAAACCTAAAAACAAATCTATACACAAGTCCGCGTCGGCGGCGCCAAAAATTGATTGAATTTTTTATAGTGGTAAGAAAGGTTGTCGTTCACTCGGACTTAATGAGATTGATTTTAGATTTAATAGACAAAAATACGATAAATAAAATGTGATGAAGAGTTTACCGAGATTCGGGATTTCACTGAGTTTCATATTCAAGTGGTTCAGAAATTAATCCTAGGCAATTATAGCTCAAAATAAAAGAAACACTAACTCTATTCTTTGCCAAAGTAGATTTAATAAAACATTAGTTGTATATTGTAAGCATGAAGCATCAAAATTACCTAGAACTAATCATGCATCATCAAACAAATTCACAAATAATTAATAGAAATCATAAATCATTAAAAATCGATGCAAAAAGTAAATAAAAGAATCAATCAAATTACCACATTAACGAAATCCAGCTTCCTCCATCGTCCCAGTGATGGGGTTTAGTTCCTCATATTGTAGGCACTCTCAAAATATTTTTTATTGCTCAAAAGGTGCTTAAAATGGTGAAATTAGAGAAAATAATCAAAGCAGCGAGTTTGCAACGTTTTTTTTGCGTTATAGACTCGCTGTTACAGAACAGGTGTTGTGAACCGAAGGTTACAGTTGCTAATGAACTGTTACAGAACTACGGAAATATAAGACGCTAGTTAAAAACGATTGTTCCTCACAGTGATATGTTCTTCGTGTTCATCTTGTTGCAGCAGAAGAAGAATGGCTCTGCAACTCTATTTTCTCACCCTATTTCTTCCCCCTAACACTCCATATCTCTCGACAATGTCTCAGACCTCTATATATACCCAACAGATCCTCCAAATATCAACAATAACTCCAAAATCTTCCGCAATCACTCTCTGCAATTTTCCGAGATATTATTCCCTTATATTTTTCTTCTCTCCATTCTCACGCGTCTGGATATAGTTGGCACACTCCAATATAATTTATTCTTCATCCAAACACGTAGCAGATCGATTATAACATAATGAGGCACACACAGATACATCAAGCGGCTCGGAAAATCCCGAGAATATTTCTTCTCTGTTTTATGTGGAAATCTTCTTTTTAAGTTAATCCAAGTCATATACCTACCATGTTTAGACGAAACAGGGTTATACTAATCCATATCACGTGAAGAATCCGGCCAAATCTCCTCCAATACCGAACCAGAAGTCTCGGGTTTTCAAAGTTCCCTGTTTTGCTTCCACACGACTAACCAGCCCAATTCAGTTGATTCTGAAGCTCACACCATGCCTGATAATCTGATTCAAGCTATCCCAAATAGTTTCAGCCATTGAATCTCCTTAATACACGCCCAAGCCACTAACCCTAATTCCGTTCTTCCGCTGCAAAACTTTCCCGCCAAAACTTGGAGTTTGAATGAAGAAGATCACCTCCCCCTAACAGAGATGGGGGTGCGTTTAGCAGGTGACACCCTGGGGTGCAAATAGTGATTGTGGTGCCCCTTAGTAATTGAGGTGCCCCTTAACCAAAGTGAGAGTCCGCATAGCAAATATCCTCCGGGTGCTTTAGACAACTTTTCGAGCCGATTTTTCCAAAAATGTTTATTCCCCAAAAATACCTACACACACACATAAAACACCATAATAAGTACAAAAATGAGTACTAACAATACAGAAAATTGAGGACAACTTAGACACAAAAATGTCTCTATCATTAAGCTGTTTCAGATGGACATTAAATCCGCCTTCCTAAATGGAAACTTAAAGGAAGAGGTCTATGTCACTCAACCAAAAGGGTTTGAAAACCCTGATTTCCCTGATCATGTCCTCAAACTCAATAAGGCATTATACGGGTTAAAACAAGCACCTCGTGCCTGGTTTGAAAAACTAACCACTTCTCTTCTTAGGAAAGGTTTTTCAAGAGGTGGAGCTGACAAAAATTTGTTTACCAAATGGAGTGGAAAAGATTTTGTTATTGCTCAAGTGTATGTAGATGATATCATATATGGATCAACATCGGAGAAATTTGCAAAAGATTTTCAAGTCTCTCTGGGTAAGGAGTTTGAAATGAGCAATGTTGGTGAATTAAAATTCTTTTTGGGTTTACAAATTCAACAACACAAGGATGGAATTTACTTATCTCAAGAAAAATATGCAAAAAATCTTGTCTCAAGGTTTGGTCTTGACAAGTCAACTCCAAAACTCATTCATATGCCTACCACGGGTAAACTACATAGAAATGAGAAAGGTGTAAATGTGGATCAAAAACTCTATCGATCTATTATTGGAAGTCTTTTGTATCTCACTACTACGAGACCTGATATTGCTTTTAGTGTTGGTTGCTGTGCTAAGTTTTAGGCAAATCCAAAGGAATCTCATCTCGCTGCCACAAAGAGGATCATACGTTACATCGGTCACACACCATAGGGTATGGTCTTTCTTACACTTTTGATACTAAGACTGATCTCACTGCCTATTCAGATGTCGATTGGGCAGGATGTATGGAAGACAGAAAGAGTACATCAGGAGGATTCTACTATGTAGGAATGAATCCCGTAGCTTGGCATAGAAAGAAACAAAATTCACAATCTCTTTCAACATGTGAAGCAGAATACATATTGCTGCTGGGTCATGTTGTACTCAACTTCTATGGACGAAACAAATGCTTGCTGATTATGGAATAATGAAGATCATCTGTGACAACTCAAGTGCGATTCGCATCACTGAGAATCCTGTTAAGCACTCAAGAACTAAGCACATAGACATTAGGTACCATTTTATTCGAGATCTTTATGAAGAGGGTATTATCTCTATGGAATTTGTGCCTTCTGAACAACAATTGGCTGATATTCTCACCAAACCATTAGACACTGCCACGTTTTAGCACTTGCGACAGTCTATTGGTGTTGTTTTAGTTCATTAGATCCTCATAAATCTTGCCCCTGCTCTTATCTCGATCTTTTGGGAAATTGAGTTTGGAATTCTAGAATAGTGTTAGGTAAGTTGCATTTGTTTCCAGTAAATGTGTTTCTGTCAAGTATCCTAGTGTTTGTAGGAAATCCTTCTTTTCTTGTGAAAGTAAGGTCGCCTTTGTTGTTCCTTTGTAGATGACATTTTAATGGGGGAGAGTTTTTTTGAACTTGTGCTTAATTACCATATCTTTGTGGGGAGTGCGGCTGTGGAATTTTTAGGAGTTATCTTGTATCTTCATAACTCCTTGATGAATGCATTTAGCTTCGGCTTTATGATTGCATCTGTTAGAGCATTGCTCGGTTGAACTCGCATGCGTTGCTATCTCAAGCATGTTTGTCAATGTTAGTGATCAAAACTATAAGTCTTGATTTCTAGCCTGTGTAGATAAAGGTCTCGGACTAGGATAGAAAGTGTAGTTGAGCTCAAGAACTCCATGGCAATCATCATACAAGACGAAGGACTACTCGAGGAACCGGTGGAACTTCATCGACTAAAAGGTATGTGGAGACTTGAAATTATCTGTCACTCAAAAGTATATTTACTCTATCTCCTACTCTTGAGATAAAAGTCGTTTAGACGTATAGACTTTCAATATACACATTTGCTATTTCGAGTAGAGTTTAACTCGCCTATCTATTTCTCGAAATATGTGTTTGTAAGCTTTCGCTTTAACCAAATTCATCTTTACCTAGTGACGAAAGTCATGATATGTTTCAATCACTTTGGAAATTGCTCTGACGAAAAATGGTCTGTGAATAACGGTTATATAACGTTCTCTGAGAATGTTTCAATGATTGAAATGAGAGTTTAGATTACATAACCATTGGTAGTGAAAAGGCGAGGGTACCCAAATATACCTCAAGCTAAAACTTTTCCTACCTATAAGTCCTTTCTCCGAAAGTGATTGTCTATGGACTGAGTCGAGACAATATAACTAATCGGTTCACAAGTGTGATCTTCTATGGATACGAGATCGAGACAATACAACAACGAAGTATGTTTACTTGATACAAAGGTTCGGACTTCCCCAAACACAATAGGATTGCTTATCAAGTAAATAGGAATAAACGTTTGTGTGATTTACTTTAATTATAATGCGGAAAATAAAAGTAAATGACACAACAAGATTTTGTTAACGAGGAAACCGCAAATGCAGAAAAACCCCGGGACCTTGTCCAGAATTGAATACTCTCAGGATTAAGCCGCTACACAAAATTACACCTAACTTCGTATAGTTGAGACCAAGTAACTAACCCTATAGTTCACTTAGTTCCGTCTGTATTCCCACGCCTCCGACTTGTGAATAAGTCACATACTTGGAACAATTCCTTTGGTTCGTATTCCAAACAGTAAAGGAACAACAAATCTGTTTGGTATCAACTCTATTCAACCAAGTGATATGAGTCGGACAAAGGCTCTTCTGTTTATCTTAACATAAACTCCTTCGTCGGGTCCTTAGATCTATCTTATGTTCAATCACCCAAAGGTAATCGTTTAAGATTAAGTCAATCAATACCTTTAATCACAAGGAAACGTATTGATGCCAATCTACACAATTAATTAATCCAATCTACCACAAGGATAAACCGATTATTAATTGGATCCTCTTTTATCGAAACAAGTATTGTGCACACCAAAGATTATAAAACCCAATTCAGATCTTCAATATCTTCTTTGTCTTCAAATCTTCTTAAATCTTCAATAAAAACCTGCACACAATCACTTGAATCTCTTGTGATCAATCACGTACAGAACGGAGTCTGTTAACAATGGATTATCACAAGATCATCTTTAGAACTAACAACAGTCTAAAGATCCCTGTTGAAACTCCGAACTAGTTTGAGTGAATCTTATATCAGAAGAGAAGATTCTCAAGAATAAACAAACTAGGTGCAATCAAATTTCAACCACCCGTTAGTCAATCAAATCAATCGAAAACAAAGATAAACCGCAATTATCTAGTTTCCCACCAACGGGTCGCGCTAGAGCTTCTCAATCCCAAAGAAGACTTTAAACTGAGCGGCCGTAAGAGATTTCGCCTAATTAGGTTACTCTCCTCTCCAAATAGGCGGCTACACCAGTAACAACAACAAAAGAGTAAATATGTTGTTACGAAGGATTAGTTTGCTAGAAAGGCAAACTTTGTATATTTATAGACAAGGAAGTTTGGACACCAAGGAATTTCCAAAACCGAAAATATTCTCAAGATATTCATAAAAGCACATATTCGGTTTTCATAATTCCTGGAAATGCTATGTCCAAAAATAACGATCGAAATCTCTCGGAAAATCTAATTAGTAAATGCACATTACTAATTCTGTAATTTCCCTACAAAATGAAATTAATAACCTTAATTAAAAGATTCTTAACTTACTTATGTTTCGATCCTAGGATTCTCTTCCTTATCCGTTAAGGAATATCTTTGAACAATTATAGAAATAAACATTCACAACACGTGTTCAAAGTTTGTCGAAACCTTAACTTTGTAAGTTCTCTTTCACACTTACAACCTTGAAACCGATTTGCCACACTTCCAAACAAGTTTAGAATTGGTTCATCTGACTTTCAAGAACTATGTGATTGATCAAACCAACATTCAATCACAATCATGGGTTTACGGTTCTACCAAAACAAGTTTCGGTTCTACCTCCATGTGATTATTGTGCATAGTCACACTAGCTTCCCAAAAGTTAGGTTGACTAGGCTCTAGGATCAGTTCCCCACATATATATGGTATCTAACTTATATGTGTTGCACATGTCCATAGGATCGGTTTCCATTTCTGCTATAAACCTTGCTGCACCCCATACAAGGATCGGTTTCCTTTGATGTACTGCACCCCTTACTAGGATCGGTTCCCTTTCCCTTACTAGGATCGGTTCCCTTCCCTTACAAGAATCGGTTCCCTTTCCCTTACAAGGTCAGACATACAAAATCCGATCATACCACAGGTGATTACTTAAGATCAGTTTTACTAATAAAAGTTATACCAATACATAAGTCAGGCCTTTGTGAACAGTTCTACCAAGAACACAACAAGTTGTGAGCGGTTATACTCTATCACACATATTGGTTGTTCATAAGATATGCAATGAATAAAAAAACCAATAACACCTGGCAATTTCCTTTTCGGTTCACAAACAAGTTTATGAACTTACTTCCTTAGAACACATGTAAACATTGTACCCTAGGATGAAATCCTCACCTCATACCCATACATAATCACAATAGCATTCAAATGATTATGGCGATGTATTATCTACAAAGTTTAATGGTTAAGCAATAAACCTCGTATTGTATTCCTTAATACTATGTCTATCTAGAGTTCAAATATGCTTCGCAGTTATGTTTTCAATATGCACGACTTGAAAGATACGTTAGGGAATGAAACAATTCAAGTCAAATATCACTAACCTCAAGTGGAAGGATGATTGTTGTCGTTGTAGCTCCTTGCTTCTTCACTATCTTCAAGTCTTCGCAATACTTGTAATGTCTCATATCCTAATACTTTCAGTCTAAACTATATGAAGTTTAACTCTAGTACATAATCAAGCGACTCTTAACATGAGTTTTGATTCACTAAAATATGACAACCAAACTTGACATACCAACGCTTGGTGGGTTCAACCGAGCCATGCTCTAACAGGTAGGATATAAGCATTGTTGTGGAAACACATGTATGTATAAGTCCTTATTCCTTGAACCAAAGTTTGCGAACTTTGTTGATAAAGAGAAATGGAAGTGGCGCAAGCAAGTCCGCGAACTGGCGGAAGTTCTCACCCGAGAATTTCTGCTGGAGTTTGTGTACTCCTTCCACGAGCTTAAGTCCGCGAACCCAGTCCGCGAACTTGAGTAGGTTATATCTAAAACCGGTTGTTCTTGAACTAATGTTTATATAAACTAAGGAATGCTTTTGCAAACCATGGCTATAAAGTTCATGAACCGATTCGAGTGAATCAAACCATTTTTGCTTCGATTGTGTCTTGTGTAGTTACATAAGATCTAAGAAATTGAACAACTCTCTAACTAGTTCATTTGAGTCATTTGAACTAGTTATGGTGAAGAAGAATATGGTTGATATGAGAGTGTTCGTATGGCTAACCATTTGGTTGACTATTGTTGAACCAACAAATGTTAATGTTTGGGTACGGTTCATAAACCCAAAATTGAACATTTCGTTTGTGTGTAACAAGCTAAGTTTTCGATCCAATGGTTGAGAAATATTAGCTTGAATCTAATAAGGTTTTCATCTAACGGTGAATATTGAATGCTTTGTTACTAAGCTAACATTGATTGCAAACCCTTATTTGAAAGACTATATAAGGGAGAACTCTAGCAACTGGGAAACCTAATCCCTACACTTTACGTGTGATACTAGTTTTCTAAGCTAGAGTCGATTCTCCTTTAACCTTTGGTTTTCTTCTTCTAAAACCAGGTTAACGAATTCATTGGGATTGTGAAGCCAGAACGATACTACTTTTCTTGTAGTTGTGTGATCTGATCTTGCAGTTTCTATCGTGCGAGTACAATTGAATTAATTGGCTTGAGATTTATATCTCCGATAGGAAAGATAGAAAAGAAATCACAAACACTTCGTCTCATCGTTTGTGATTCCACAATATCTTTTTTCGCTGCGTCGATTAAGATTATTGTGAGGTGATCAATAATACTAGGATGTTCTTCGGGAATATAAGTCCGGTTTATTGATTGGTTCCTGTTCACCTTGATTTATCAAAAGACGGAACAAAACTCATAGGTTTATTCGTGGGAGACGGATTTATCTATTACTATAGACTTTTCTGTGTGATACAGATTTTTTTACTAAAGTCTTCGACTTTGGGTCGTAACAACTCTTAGTTGTGGGTGAGATCAGCTAAGGGAATCAAGTACGTAGTATCATGCTGGGATCAGAGGTGTAGGAGCATAACTGTACCTTGGATCAGTGTGAGATTGATTGGGGTTCAACTACAGTCCAGACCAAAGTTAATTTGGAGTAGGCTAGAGTCTGTAGAGGCTTAATACAGTGTGTGTTCAATCTGGACTTGGTCCCGGGGTTTTTCTGCATTTGCGGTTTCCTCGTTAACAAAATTATGGTGCCTGTGTTATTTCTACTCTGTATTATATTTGTTTATATAATTTAAATATCACAGGTTGTGCGTTGTTCAATCAATTAGAATATCCAACCTTTTGGTTCTTGATTTAAATTGATAGACACTTGGATATTGGTCTTTGGTACCATCCAAGTTATCTCTCTTTGATAAAGACTCGCAGATTTCTATTTGCTTGAGTAAAAATGAAATCGAGAGATTGAGATATAAACTCATTGATATACTTTTTATCTAGATTGAGTCTGAATGTCTAGTTGATTCTCTAGAAAGTATATTGGAGTTTGTCCATACAGATGGCTAAGCGAAATATTGGGTTTGGTTGTTAGATCCCCGCTTTTTCAGCATCTATATTTGTTGGTATGTGTAGATGGGGAAAAACGATTTACTGGTTTTTAGGGAAGTGAAGAGTCGAGCGTGCGGACGAGACTCCTCAACCGAGCAAACTGCTGAACCTCACACAGATGCACTACAAAGGGAGTGCTTAGATTCGAGAGATCAATCTATAGGACTCCGGCCTAAACCAAGTCAATGGCCGTTCCTGAGTCAATTCGGTCACAAAGAGGTAGATGGGTTGATCTGTAAGAGGGAAGCTGAGAATTGTGCGGGATCAATGATGATCAAGGATTGTGGATATGTTGAAGGTTTCTGCAAAATTGATGAACTGTTGAGTTCGAATAAGTTCTGGTCGATTGATGGAATTTCTGAGAGTGATTGCTCGAAAATTGTTCCTTTTTTAATCGTGGATCCAGAGACTTATTTATATTGTCAGAATAACGAACACATTGATCCCAGTAAGTGTGACAGTTTCATGAGTGTGTTGATGGTGGATTTTCGTTCAAGGTTGAGTTTGTAAAAAACCAGAAAAATCATGCGCTGACATCTTGTAAAAGATAAAGCCATTTATAAGTGTTGGATACTCCCTCACTTAATTCAGCCTTGTATTTCCTGTACTCATTATCAGTGTGGCATGATGGTCGAGTGTTACTCTTATAGAGTAACACGAACCTCCAAGCACTATAATGAATCATTAACAGTGTGGCATGAGACTGAGTGTTACTCATACAGAGTAACACGAACCTCCAAGCACTATAATGAAACCATGTACGAAATACCCGTACAGCCGATTCTCGGTGTGTTATACTAGCCCGAGCCCTCTCGGTGTGTTATACTAGCCCGATTGAGCCCCTCTCGGTGTGTTATACTAGCCCGATTGAGCCCCTCTCGGTGTGTTATACTAGCCCGATTGAGCATCCGGACTTGATCGTATCGGTCTCCGGATATGATTCGATCGCGATCATCCAACTCCACAAGCATGATTGGATGACCACAGATCAATTCCATCACCCTAAGCATGGTATGGAATACCCACGGCCTTAGCTTGCCGGATATGATCGATCGCAGTCATCCAACTCCACAAGCATGATTGGATGACCACAGATCAATTCCATCACCCTAAGCATGGTATGGAATACCCACGGCCTTAGCTTGCCGGATATGATTCGATCGCAGTCATCCAACTCCACAAGCATGATTGGATGACCACAGATCAATTCCATCACCCCAAGCAGGTATGGAATACACACGGATGGCCCCGCATGGTCGACCATTGGCCTTTGCTTGCCAAGAAACCGTCCATACCAAGCATTATGGGCGGAAAACCTAAATTAGTGTTTGCGGCATATTACATGTGCCGCAAAACGGTCTCAACCATCCATCTTCGCAGGTATAGATGGAGGGTGTAGATGCAGACTCAAAGGGCCCGGAGCATGTCGACACAATCACCATGTGACCGCCTACACACTTGACCAATCGGTCAAAACCAACCATGGTTGGTTACAACACATTCGTCCGTCTGAAATAGCATGGTCGCGCGGCTTTGAAAGCCAAAATTAGGGTTCAAGCCATCACGCGCGTCCATCTTCTCCGGCACTAATGGAGGGTCACAGATTAGATTAAGCAGGTCTGGTCATACCAAAGATGACCACCGTGGGCCCATCTACCTCTTCATGCGGTCGGCTAAGGCATATCACGCCCTGGCCAATCCAAAACGCCCGCTCAAACATGCGTGGATACACTTCCCAAATTGCAAATCGATCTCGACCACTCAACTTCACCGGACGGGTGGGTGGCTTAGATCACGTTTTCATGGGACGGTGAGACATGGGCGTGAACATCAGCCTACCATCTTCACGCCAAACCAACCGGCCGGGACCGACCAAGCTAGGTCGTCTTGGAAAACGCTAGGAAAAGAGTATGGCGCGCGGCTTCTTGCGGTATCAAACTCTTATCGCAAAATCGATCTCGACCACTCCTCTTTGCAGGTCAAATTGAGTGGCCCAGATCGCGCTTTCGTGAGGGAACGGAATACAGGCACCTACACCATCATGCCGTCTACACGCATGTATGGTCGGTCCTCTCCAAAATCCTTCCCATACTTGGTTTCGACCAAGTTGAAGAGTGATGCTTGCGCACCTCTTCAAAAAACCTAATATTCATTAACTGGCCCGCAGATGAGTGTCTCAAAGCTCATCTCATCCATCCAACTTCACCAGCTTGGTTATACAACCCTGGTCAGGAGTCAATTGGTCGGTAAGGCGTCATTACCCATCGCCTTACCACACCACAATGCGGTACCTGCATAAAATACACACGATACTTCACAAGTATCGACTTTCTGAATAACGCAGTTATTCAATTCAACGATTACATGCTATCTTTCGTGGATCCACGATCCACATTCCAGGACATCAATCATGTCACTGGCGGGGGATACATATCGGGGTATTGGTCGGCGGTTTACGGCGTGCGGCGTGCAACGCGCCATCACAAGAACGTGTTAGGAAGTCATGGGCGGTTAGAGATGAACAGGAGAAGTGGGCAAGACCGGTCGTGTATCACCGACACACAACTCCACTACTCCATCATTCCACTACCTCCACTTCCCACGAGAAACGTGAATGAGGCTCAATGACTTGTATAAATAGGTTCTCCGCCCTATTTCAAACAAGAGACAGAACAACACAAGTTCAGACGAGACAGAAAATCAAGTGTTGATACCATTGTGTTCAAACACCCAGAGCCTCCTTACCGTAAGCCTGCTCATTTTTCTGTCACAAGTCATAAGCAAGCCAACACCTTCTTCGCTTCCCTCCCTAAGATCAACCCCATCTCCTTCACTTTGTGACCGAAACAAGTCTGGAACGGCCATTTATTGGTTTAGGCCGGACTTGCACAGATTGATCTCTCGAATCTACAAACACTCATCGCGCAGTGCATTTGTTTAGGGTTTAGATTCATTCCTCATCCACACCCCAAATTACCAAATTCTGCAGGAGTAGTTTTCACCCATCAACAATTGGCGACCACAGTGGGAGATTGATCTCTCGGTTACAAGAATCGAATTCTCGAATTCGTTTTCGTCTCACGATGTATCCTCACTCGGAATCCGCAGTGGTTCAGATATCATGGGAAGCATAGCTAGAATGCTTTGGAGGATGTCTTGGCAAATCAAGTCGGTATCACCCAAAGGCAGAGCGAGACATTTCGCCTTTTGAATGATATGACGGCACAATTACAAGAAGCATCGACATGCATCCACTCGGGCAATGCAGAATCTTTAACCAGGAGTCACATCTTTACCGGTGGAGAAGCAAAAAGGGCGTGCAACCGCAGGAGACCCAGGGAAGATGAACAACATGGTCCGGTCAACAATGGAAACCCGATGTAACTCCACAGGAGAGGAGACTTATCCAGAATGCTACGATGTCGCGCGGATAAAGAAGGGGAACCTGCAGCCTATGGAGCCTTGCCGGAGGATTTATACCTCAAAGCTCTTGCCGAAGCCCTAAGACTGTCCAATCCGCGTCGGCCTTCCAACCAATCAAGAAACGCTTGAGGAAGGAGAAATCAATCAAGAAATGCCTGAATACGAGAGGATGGGAGCGTTTCAATCCGGTCACTCAGCAGGTGACATTACGACACCTTCTACATCCCTCTACTTAGGAAGACAATCCGCAGACATGATGGCGCTCGCAAGTCTTCCAACTTCATCTCCCTGTTCCATATCAAAGCCAAGGGAGACATCGCAACGCCCGCTAACGCAGAAAAGCTGGACACAAGGTACTTACATTTCCCCTTCCCAATGAAGAAGATTCTCGAGCTACGGAGACGTGGGTACGAAACGAGAGAGATAAAGCTACCCCGATACGGCGCCCACCTACTCGGTCAAGGAGTAATGGACCCGAGGTACTTGTCATTACCACCGGTCCCTTCATCACCCCACCGGTGAGTGCAACGCTTTGAAGCGCATTGTTAGGAGAAGCTTGGCTCAGAGGGATAGCTTTGAGAAGTTAGTGTGGAGGATTTTCTTGGAGAGGCTACTCCGGTTTGATACAAATGAGGCTTCAAAAGCAAGTAAGTTCTACTCAACAATTTTACAAGAAAGATAGTTTAGAATTCACACTGGGGACTTAGCATCCCACACGTGGAGAAAGAGGCTCGATAATCAAACACCATGTCCTGTTTCATTCATGCTTTCCTTTCACACAACGTTTGCAACTTCATGTGACATGTGCAATCATTCATGACCAAGATGCAAATTTCATTTAAAATAACCTCTTTCAGAAAAAAAATCATTCACCAAACTATCTCAAAATGAACCAATTCAATTACCTATTAATTCAAAACCGGTAGTCAAAGGAATCCTCACTATCACTCAAAAACAAGAACATCTAAAGGACAAGTAGGTAGCTACGATCCTTCAAGGAAAGTCCTTCAGTGAGAACTCGTACTTCGGGCAAGAGAGACTTTCATCCTTTGAAGTACAACCCGCTTGACTTCGGTTCCTTAGGAAACTTTTCAACCTCTTCTTCCTGGCGAGTAACACAAAGTATACGAAGGGGCTCCGTCCTATAATTTCGGAGCTACCGTGGTCAATACACCTTATGCGGCCGTCACTTCTACCACCGGTGCCAGCGTAGCGGGAGATGTTCCGGTAAGTGTAACACCTCCCGTCACGCAGTCGAGCGGCCGCAAATCCCGACAACTCCTCAAGCGTAACGCCTCCGGTAGTCACCAGAGCAACAACTTTCACTCCCCGCATCGGGACGAGGAGCCGGAGGGACGAGAGGAGGACCACCATCCATTACCATTTCAGACTTCATGGAGAAGGGGAAGTTCTTGCTAAGACTCAAACGGATATGGCCGCAACTCAGAAAGAGGTATTTCAGCCGCGCGGACCTACGTGGACCTCGATCAAATGAGCGACATCAGATATGAACGGTCTTGTCATGGAGATTCCTACACTGGGACCGATCCTCACAACGATCCTCCCTGGTCAACAGATTTACTACGAACCGAGAGACCAAGTGGATTAGGAAGCGGCATCTCTAGTGGAAAGCTTGTGTGAACTCTTGCGCCTCTCAAAGAATCAACGTGCGAGAGATGTTTCCCGTAATTAATAAAATAGCTCGGACGTACACCGACTCCTTCACGTCCGAAGTCTTAATCGCATCGAAAACACCCGTAAATAATGTTACATTTACGGAAGACGACATGATGGCGAGAAAAAGATCACGACCGGCCCTACATGTTACCGCATACATCAAGGGTTCGAGTTCGGGAGGGCCCTCGTCGACACGGGAGCATCTTCCAATGTGATTTCTCTCAAGACTCTCAGACGGCCAAGGTTAGCCCATGCAAGATTGTGCGTCATCCCACCACAATGACGGACTTCGAAGGAAACCAGACCGGCACATACGGCGAAGCTTCAACCCATACTCACACCAAAAGGGGACGCACTTTCGAAGCAAGACGTGATTAGAAGGGGAAGACAATATACGGCGTCGCTGTTACCAATTAGCGGGGAGAGACCGACACCCGGTCTCCGCCCAATGGAATGCTCCAAAAGCGATTCTCCTCTACCGAACATCGACATGTTAGTAGATGCAACCAGCGGACACGGCATGTTCTCCTCCATGGATGGATGTAGCGGCTACAACCAGATAAGGATGTACGAGCGTGACGCAAGGGCATATATCTCACCAACAGGCGATACAACCTTGACCTTACGTAGCGGTTCCCTGAAGCGGCAAAGGGAAAACCACCGAGATACAATATCCTGCGTGTCCGCCAACTCCAACTCCAAAGTGCCACATGTACGACTCCGCAATGATGCAACGGCGTTCGAGATATTCCATACCAGGCTCGACAAAAACCACTACGAACAAACCATGTAAACCACGCTTGGGGTCGAGTCTCGGCATGAAGTTCCTTCACCGTCAGTCAAGGATTTCTTCAACACGAGAAAGATGGTCTGTCAAGAATCATGGAATTCGCAAGGGTAAATTGAACTGGAGAGGAAGCCACTTCAACTCTCCCTCTCGCAGAAGATGCTTCAATAGTCTATTCAAGAGGCGCCTCAATGCTCTCTCCGGGACCCTGTTCACTTCGGAATCCTGCTTCAACACTCTCTCCAGGATCTACCTCAATGTTCGCACCAGAAACCACTTTAACATCCTCTCGAGTTGTTTCAACACTCAAGCTACATCAATAATCTGCACTCTAAGTTATCTTTGATGTACTCATTGCTTAAACGTACGTCTCATCCATCCTTCATGAGGACCCGGTGAGCATGAAAACCCCGAAGTCGATAGGAGGAAGGTTATCCTATGGAACGGATGTTTTCATATAGTTGAAAGGGCGCGGTGAACAATTCATCATCGATGTTCGGCATATCTTTGAAGCTTCTGTCAACACTTCCCGACTTGGCACCAAACATTATCTCTAGAAGACATCTCAACGGGGATTCTTTCTACCGCAATGAAATAAAAGACAGGAGTTAGAACTTGTATGAAAGCATATGAGAAGTGTCGCCACACACGGCAAGACACAACTCACACAATGGCCAGTCCAAACATCATTCAAGTCCGGTATTGATCAAGCTTCGGTATAACTCAAGTTTTCAAGTCTCGGTATTGATTTCAAGTCCGGTACAAGTTTCGATGCAGTATTGATTTCAAAGTCGGTACAATTTTTAAGTACGGTACAAGCCTCAAGTCCGGTATTGCTCAAGTCAAAAGGCTGGTATTGCTCAAGTCGCAAAGGCTGGTGTTAATCACGACATAAGGGCTGGTATAATAGGCGCACACAGCGAGGCGGTTTCGATCGAAGCACATGGCCGACGTTTGAAGCATGTACACGGTAGACCCACTTTCAACCGAAGAAGACACAACAAGCCCACGTTCGATCAAGCAGCGCAAGAAACCCACGAACGAAGCGGGCGCAATGAGTCATTCGATTAGGCACATCCCCACGATTGAACGAAGCAGCGCAATAGCCCCTCGACCAAAGCGGTCATAGCAAGGTCGATCAAGGTGCAAGACCGAAATCATGCTAGGGGAACACTTTTACGGACGTCTCTTGAACGTGACATGCTCGAAGGACAGGACGACCCGTCTCTCCGGTAACATCTAACATTGTCTCATAAGTTTTATCTTTAACTGTCACCATCTCATGCCTACCACACAATAGTGTAACCATTGTGTGCTAGGCGAGGACTTAATGTTGATGGTGGATTTTCGTTCAAGGTTGAGTTTGTAAAAAACCGGAAAAATCATGCGCCGACATCTTGTAAAAGATAAAGCCATTTATAAGTGTTGGATACTCCCTCACTTAATTCACCTTGTATTTCGTACTCATTATCGGTGTGGCATGATGACCGAGTGTTACTCTTATAGAGTAACACGAACCTCCAAGCACTATAATGAATCATTATCGAGTGTGGCATGAGACCGAGTGTTACTCATACGAGTAACACGAACCTCCAAGCACTATAATGAAACCATGTACGAAATACCCGTACAGGATGATTCTCGGTGTGTTATACTAGCCCGAGCCCTCTCGGTGTGTTATACTAGCCCGATTGAGCCCCTCTCGGTGTGTTATACTAGCCCGATTGAGCCCCTCTCGGTGTGTTATACTAGCCCGATTGAGCATCCGGACTTGACTGTATCAGTCTCCGGATATGATCTGATCGCAGTCATCCAACTCCACAAGCATGATTGGATGACAACAGATCAATTCCATCACCCTAAGCATGGTATGGAATACCCACGGCCTTAGCTTGCCAGATATGATCTGATCGCAGTCATCCAACTCCACAAGCATGATTGGATGACCACAGATCAATTCCATCACCCTAAGCATGGTATGGAATACCCACGGCCTTAGCTTGCCAGATATGATTCGATCGCAGGTCATCCAACTCCACAAGCATGATTGGATGACCACAGATCAATTCCATCACCCCCAAGCAGGTATGGAATACACACGGCCGACCCCGCATGGTCGACCATTGGCCTTTGCTTGCCAAGAAACCGTCCATACCAAGCATTATGGGCGGAAAACCCTAAATTAGGGTTTGCGGCATATTACATGTGCCGCAAAACGGTCTCAACCATCCATCTTCGCAGGTATAGATGGAGGGTGTAGATGCAAACTCAAAGGGCCCGGAGCATGTCGACACAATCACCATGTGACCGCCTACACACTTGACCAATCGGTCAAAACCAACCATGGTTGGTTACAACACATTCGTCCGCCTGAAATAGCATGGTCGCGCGGCTTTGAAAGCCAAAATTAGGTTCAAGCCATCACGCGCGTCCATCTTCTCCGACACGAATGGAGGGTCACAGATTAGATTAAGCAGTCCGGTCATGCCAGCATGACCACCGTGGGCCCATCTACCTCTTCATGCGGTCGGCCAAGGCATATCACGCCCGGCCAATCCAAAACGCCCGCTCAAACATGCGTGGATACACTTCCCAAATTGCAAATCGATCTCAACCACTCAACTTCACCGGACGGGTGGGTGGCTTAGATCACGTTTTCATGGGACGGTGAGACATGGGCGTGAACATCAGCCTACCATCTTCACGCCAAACCAACCGGCGGGACCGACCAAGCTAGGTCGTCTTGGAAAACGCGCCGGAAAAGAGTATGGCGCGCGGCTTCTTGCGGTATCAAACTCTTATCGCAAAATCGATCTCGACCACTCCTCTTTGCCGGTCAAATTGAGTGGCCCAGATCGCGCTTTCGTGAGGGAACGGAATACAGGCACCTACACCATCATGCCGTCTACACGCATGTATGGTCGGTCCTCTCCAAAATCCTTCCCATACTTGGTTTCGACCAAGCTGAAGAGTGATGCTTGCGCACCTCTTCAAAAAAAAAACCTAATATTCATTAACGGTCGCAGATGAGTGTCTCAAAGCTCATCTCATCCATCCAACTTCACCACTTGGTTATACAACCCCGGTCGGGAGTCAATTGGTCGAAGGCGTCATTACCCATCGCCTTACCACACCACAATGCGGTACACGCATAAAATACACACGATACTTCACAAGTATCGACTTTACGAATAACGCAGTTATTCAATTCAAAGATTACATGCTATCTTTCGTGGATCCACGATCCACATTCCAGACATCAATCATGTCACAAGGCGGGGATACATTTGGGGTATTGGTCCGGGCGGTTTACGGCGTGCGGCGTGCAACGCGCCATCACAAGAACGTGTTAGGAAGTCATGGGCGGTTAGAGATGAACATGAGAAGTGGGCAAGACTGGTCGTGTATCACCGACACACAACTCCACTACTCCATCATTCCACTACCTCCACTTCCCACGAGAAACGTGAATGAGGCTCAATGACTTGTATAAATAGGTTCTCCGCCCTATTTCAAACAAGAGACAGGACAACACAAGTTCAGACGAGACAGAAAATCAAGTGTTGATACCATTGTGTTCAAACACCCAGAGCCTCCTTACCGTAAGCCTGCTCATTTTTCTGTCACAAGTCATAAGCAAGCCAACACCTTCACAATCTCAACACCTTCTTCGCTTCCCTCCCTAAGATCAACCCCATCTCCTTCACTTTGTGACCGAAACAAGTCTGGAACGGCCATTTATTGGTTTAGGCCGGACTTGCACAGATTGATCTCTCGAATCTACAAGCACTCATCGCGCAGTGGATTTGTTTAGGGTTTAGATTCATTCCTCATCCACACCCCAAATTACCAAATTCTGCAGGAGTAGTTTTCACCCATCAACAGAGTGGAAGAGTGGGAAAGTGGGAGATCGTGGTAAAACCAATTCCATGTCGTGTGGAGACTTGGTTGATCATTCACCCACTACTTTGCTAACTCCTTTAACCGTTGCACGGCTTACTCACATTTCTCATCGTGGATGAATCCACGTGCCGTAAGCCACCAGACCAAAACCCTAATTGATATCCTCCATGTGACGTGATTGATGTCTCACGAGTCGTGGAGTCTGCAAGCCAGGCGTGTATTTTATTAGTCGGTTGTTGACTGTTTAGATAGTGAATCTAAGTTTTGTTGAATCGAGCATGAGTGATCGAATGCTCAATGGAACATATTGTAAATTCGAGCAATTGAGCAAGTATTGCTCAATTTTACGAATTACTGATAAATTACTGAATATTGATAGTTGGATCAATATTTGATCAACTGAGCAAGTATCGCTCCTGATAAATTACAGAATATTGATAGTGATCAATATTCGAGCAATTGAGCAAGTGTTGCTCGATTCGACGAATTATTTATTTATTGGTGAAGCGACCCAATAAATATTAATTAAAATATTGGTAGATTACCGAATATTATATAATTAATCCGCGTGTTGTTTGCTGGATCAATATAAATTTATTTAGTGTTTGAACTTGCTCAGAATGATGATTTGTTGAGCGTTTGTTCGAAACCCTAATTTTTGATCAATTGCTCATTAATTGACGAATTGCTGAAAATAGGTCATGAGCGAAGGAGGGACCGACCACATGGGACTATGGACGTCCATGTGATTCCCAATTGCTCGAGTGAGCGTACACCAGGGTCCTGAATTGACCGGTTGGTTGGTGAAGGAATGACGATTAAATGCAGGTTTCATCATTTATTGAAATAGTGCTCGATTGAGCATTGGGTGATAAAACCTAATTATGGAAAAGTGATGGACCGACCAAGAGGGTGTGAAATCGGCTCTTGGTGGTCGTGGGACCAGCTGATGGTCGTTCGAGTAAACTCCAAGTTGGTTGGAAAGAGTTTGGACCCAATATGAGCAATTGCGCAAATTAGGTCAAAATTGTGAAAACATGTGGGACCGGCTCGTTGCAAGCTTTAGAGCCGCCCTTGGTCGGTCAAGGGAGTATGATCGTGTCACCATAATGCCCATGTCTCAGTCCTGAGAGTTTCGGCATTTTTTGATGTGCGTTGGATTTTCAGAAGAGTTCGATCTTTGACTGGAATTCTCGATTTTGCTCGAATGAGCAAGTATGCCCGTTTGATTGTGACCATGTTGACTTTTGGCTTTTTCATGGTTTGGGCAATATTTGAGAAAACATGGAGAAACCATGATTTTTGCTGAAACCGAGAAGTTTCACAAGATGAGAGAAATAACAATTTATGAAAGATTAGGGATTGCAAGGTGTGGGACCGTCCACGGCTAGGGCATGACCGGACGGCTAAGTTGCCCGGTCCCGCAACACCTTTCCCTATTTTACATTATTATTTTTCATGTAACCACGAAAAAATGGAGAAACCATGAAAATATGGAGAAACCATGAGTTTTGATCAAACAAGGAAAGTTGTTAGAATTGAGGAGTCTTCATGAGTTCATGAAAATAACAAAAAATAAGGAAAAATAATGGAGGAAGCATGGGACCGGCCACGGCTAAGGTACGGCTGGCCGACCGGTGGGCCTGGCCCATGGGCGCTTCTCCATTATTTAAATGTTATCATTTTCTCTCTCTTATTTTGTGCAGGATTCCTCATTTGTCCATATTTTCGCATGCTCGTTCGTGCATTTGGGTGCTCGTTCATTGTCGAGTACACTTGAACCATTTTATGGGGCTTACTCAGTGGCAGTACAGATGCCCGATTGTTGAGTATTTATTACTAATTTATGAAATTCAGTGGAGAATGATTCATGAAACTGAGTAATAAAAGTGAGTAGTTGTTTATTATCAATCCATTGGATCAGCCATGGATTTGACCATGAATTCGGAATAATGAAACGAGCATTACCATTCCATGGGATCGTAGATTCGACCACAGAATCGGAGTAATAAGATTATTACCATTCCATGAGATCAGTCGTGGATTCGATCATGAAATCGGAGTAATGAGATTATCCATTACCATTCCATGAGATCATCCGTGGATTCGATCATAAAATCGGAGTAATGAGATAAAATAGATTATCTTCTAGGAATTCAGTGGTGAATGTCATAGTAGAATTAATCTTTTGCAGGAGGGATATTAGCCAGTTAAAGCGTCATAACCGTTCTTAAAGGTGCATAGTCAGGAAACAACAAGTGTTGCCGAAGTCATGAATGCGTTATTGCTCTCAATCTTACGGAGAACCGCCTGGATCTATACACGGTCTCTCTACATAGTCAGGGAACAGTGAGTGTCACCGACGTCCTGAAGGCGTTATTGCTCTCAATCTTATGGAGAACCGCCCAATCGTTCTTTTATGTAGAGGCAAGTCTCTCTATGTAGTCAGGGAACAACGAGTGTCGCCGACGTCCTGAAGGTGTTTTTCCCTCTCAACAAACAATTATGTATGGAGGACCACCCAATCTTTCTTCTTCTTCGAACGCTCAGCAAGTGGGAGGCCTTTCGAGAATCATATTCATCGTGGATCTGAGAGGTACTCGATCAGAGATCGTGAAATGGTTCACGTATCGTAAAACACGAATCGTCACATGCGTTCCTGAAACCGGGTCAGAAACATGCAGTATCATGATTTTACGATTTTAGCCCTTGTTGAAAATCCACCATCAACATTAAGTCCCCTGCTTAGTGAGGGACAGTCATGTTCCGCAGTAAGCATTAGATGGTGATTTTCCAGTTAAACGAGATAAGAAGTCGGACTTAGTCGTACAAAGGCGTTTTCAAAATCCCAGATTTGCTCCAATGATGTCATGTACGAGCAAGCCATGGGTAAGGACCCTGTCGTGTGATAGAGTGTCCTCTCGTGGTCACGGAGAAACGAAGCACTGCTGATTTGGATAGTCGGTCGTTCAGTTTTCGTCGGTTCAGTGGGCCCAGCCCAAAAAGGAAATCCATGTTTTATTAAGTTTTTGGAAATAAAATAGATATAAAAGGGAAGAGACCCTAAAAAAAATTATTTTCTTTAATTTGTGAGATTTCGCAAAATGGAATAAACTCTCGTTTCAAAGGTGGATGCTCGTACGAGAGAAAAAGTTTTTTTTTAATAGACGTGCGTCTGTTAGTAATAAAATTTTTGTTTATGAGCTTTCATGAAAATTTTATTTTTGATATGTGAGCTTTCATAATTTTTTTTTGAAAATATGCTCGTTTCAAAGACGAATGCTTGCGCGAGGGAGCAATATATATATATATTCAAATTTAAGTGAGTTTCACGTTAAAATATATTTTTTAAAATCAATGTTTTGATTTTGAACAACTGTTGAAAGTAGACAATTATACATGGTGAAATAATATCTGTATGTGAGTTTTCACAATTGTATAATGGACGTCTGTCCAATTTTTGAAAAATTTTAGTGAATGTTCACACAGTAAAAATTTATGTAAAATCAAATTTTGATTTTCAGCAATTGTTAGAGGTAAACAATTTCTGATTAAATGTTGTTTGTTTGGGTTCTGTGATTTGTCAGTGTATGCACAAAAACCAAGAAATGTTCACCTAGTGGGAGTGGCTCACAGAGTGAAATTATGTGAATTCCTCACATGATAGTAATTTCGTGAATCGCTCACAATTTATAAAAATCATGTCATGATTTAGAATAATGTATTTTATTCATCTCTGCAGGTTTCAAGAGACGAACAAATTCTAGGGATTTTGTGTCATAATCACTACAGTTAGTGAAATTGTAAACAGGTAAGAGTTGAGAGTTACCCTTTTTGTAGACGCTGATGTGAGCACCTTTATTATTTTTATTGTGCTTTAATTCCACTGCTTTGATGAAATTTGCATCTACGGATGATATACTGAAGTAGGAATAGTGTATGGACGTCACAGTAACTTTGCAGGAATGACTGATTCCAATAACGACACTTCCAAAGATGGTGTTTCCAGAGATGACATCTCTACGGATGCAACTTTAAGAAATGGTACTTCTGGGATCTCTGAGTGATGGTGAGAGATCCTTCATACTGAGTTGTACTTTTGGTTATTTCATTAACTTTATCACAGGATGATCGTGTAGTGAGATCCTGGATCAATGTAGACTTCATGAAAGTCTTCAGGGCGGAGAACCCAGAAGTAAGGACTACAGGATATTAGCAAATGATGTGCAGTCCCCAGCCGTTTCTTTGGCGAGTTGTCGATGTTTCCTCCGTCATGACTATTCTTATCCGTACAATTAGGATCACAAACAAATGTTTGTTAATTTCAGAATTTTGCTCCATTGATCATTGACAGTCTTCATCTTGCTTCTGGGCAAACAATTCAGGAATCCAGCACCGATGAGGGAGTTGATGTAAGTATTCCTTTTCGTGCAAGCGATCATGACATCTCCTTGATTGAAGTAATAATAATTGTTGTTGATGTATTTAGGAGGATATTATTGCAGATAAACAACATATTGATGAAGCACATTCTTCCTTGAGGAATGGAGAGACGGACGATCCTCAAAATCTACAACCGAATGGAGTAGTAATGCCATTAATGGTGATTTCAACATTGCTGAGCCTCCAAATGACTTAGAGACTCCCCAAGTAAGTATTCCTTCTGTAATTTCTTCATAGAAGTATGAAATTGTTGACTTGTGAATGAATGAATGAGAATCCATGTGAGTATATGAGAAATTTTGCCGAAATACGTCACCAGAAAATTTCAGACTTCGGTCTTTCAGTAAAAACGATGTAGAATCTTCGTCTGATGTCGAATTTTCGCCATCTACCCATGTTTATTCATCCCAAGGAAATTTCCAAGCTTTTTCAAAGAAGCTTTTTGAGTTTTGAGCATGTTTAGGACCTGAAATAGGCGAAACAGGAAACTTCCAGAACTTTTTCAGATTGCATGTAGTCTAATGTTTTGGCCACATCTATCTGCTCGTTCATCTGATTATTATGAAATTTTGATATGTTATAGATAAAATCCATAAGAAGATAATGATATATGACTCAACCTTATATTCCTCACCAATTGCTCCCACTTCATCGTCTTATACATGGCAGTGTAAAATCTTCTCAAACAAACTTGTTGCAAAACGTGTTTAATGACTTCCACGTTATTTGTTCATGTCTTGGATGCATAGTAAAGGTAATAAATAGTGTTGGTTCACTTACATGTTGAATTTTATGATTGATTCTTCAATTCCATGTTTGAAAGCTCTAACTTGTATCCTTGCTATATTAGGTGGAAAATGGTGGGATTGAGCATAATGAGACCCACAATGATAATTCGAGCAACCTTGAGACTATTTATTATAAGACAACCACCTATGCACCTCAAGGCCATGAAACTCTCGTTGTTGAAAATGTTGAAGCGACCGGAACTCCAATTGTGGTTGTTTCAGAGATGTAAGAGACCGGGCCAAGAGTAGAAGAAGCTGCTCCAGCTGTTGAGGAAACTACCGCTATGACTGTTGAAGTTGCTCCAGTGATTGAGAATCGCATAATAGTGCACGAATATCCCAATGCAGGGATTGTTTGTGATCCTCCATTTGGTGATTTACTCTCATATCACACATCAGTCGGTGGATTTAGCGTTCCCATTGGGTATGCTGACATGTATGAGAAGTTGTGGAATATGTACGGTCATATTGTTGTCACCAAGGATCCAAATCGCAGCTACTTCTTGACAATGCAAGTAGGAAACATCTTGTGCGTCATAAATGATATAAGAATCAGGGCCAGAAGTACTGTTACTCAAGATGTACTCTTTGATTGGGAGTTTGAAGAAATCAGAAGAACTTGGTTTCAACTTGAAGTGACTTCGTGAAAAGATTGACACCATCACGGATGCAGTAGAGAACAATATACCTTTTACCAGTCATGTTGTGGTGGAGAAATGGCCAAGATTGCTGAGTTGACTGAGAAGCTGAAGTTGGAGAAGGCGGCCTCGCAAATGTTGGAGAATGTAGAGAAGCAGAAATCTTACTTTGCTGGTTTCCTTTAGTTTCCCTTTCCATAATCTCTTGAACCTTGAACTTCTGAGAAATGTGAGGCTTTAGTTTTTGGTTTTGATTGGTTTTTTGAATACACGTTGATTGAGGATTTTCTTTTGGATTTGATAGGGATTTTTCTTTAAATAAAAGAACTTTGATAAATTGTTGAATTCAAATACTGGATGCAAGTATTGCAAACGTTTTGGAGGAATTGAAAATACAGGTAAAGAAAATCCTAAAATGTATTGGGTGTCTCGAACAGTCACTCATGTCTTGAGTGAATGACACCCCAATACGCCGAACATCTCAGGTGTCAAAGGCTTTGAGCCAATTCTCTTGTATTGTTGGTATTATCCTTCCATCCGTGTTGATCAACTCGTAGTATCCTCCAACTATGGATTTAGCAACCATGAAAGGCCTTCCCAATTGGAACTCCTAGCCGAATGGAGATTGTGTTTAGTGGCTTTGAGAACCAAATCTCCTTCATGAAATTTGTTTGGCTTGATTGTTCTCGCCCTGAAGATCTTTTGCTGATTCGGCATTCCACTGATGATGGGGTTCCATGGTCGTGCAATAAAAGTTTCCTGACTTTGTGACACATATGGACACTCGTGCAAGGGAGAGTATAGAGGTTCTGCATCCAACCACTTGGTGAAGTATTGCCGAGGAGAAATCAACCACTCATAGCTTTTGGTGAGTGCTGAGTTATTCGCAACATTGAGTCCCCGGACCAGGGTAGCATATTTGATAGTGGACAATATGGACGCATGAGGAGGAATAAGACTTTCCTGAGTGCGGAACCTTTGGATGAAAGTATGTGCATTTTTTCCAGGTCTTTGCTTCAGTTCCATCAAGGCTTTGACTTCCTCTAGATGCTCGAATGATGGAGTATCCTCTGCTTCTTCTGAATCGGAGCTTTCTTCAACAGAGAAATGTGCGATTGAAGGTGTTGGAGTTACCTTTTTTAGCATGAATCCATGTTCGTCCAAGGATCATATCATATCCTGGGTCTTCCCTGATTATGTGAAATTTGGTTTCTGCCCAGGTTAAACCGATTTTTATCTTGAGTATGATGAAACCATCTGCGTCCCTGGAAACTCCTTCATAATCTCTGACTGCAATGGGGTCATGAGTGGCTTCTTGTCGAGTAATGCCTACAACTCGGAGGGTTTTCAAAGGAATGATATTGACAATGGTGCCCACATCGACCAACGTTCGCTTGAATTCATTCCCTTTGAGGTGAACTATAGTGAGAAGTCCCCAGTTGTACATCTTCTTGTCTGTTGTTGGAGGCTCAGAGAGTGTCTCATGGATTACTAGACGCTTTCCTGACACGATTTGATTCAATACTGCAAATAGACCACTTCTCTGGGCCTTTGACATGTATAGCAATTCACAGGCATGTTCAATCAGGGATTGGACTGCTTCCTTGACAGGTGGTTCAGAGAGCATGAAGGTCCTGATAGGAAGAGGATTTCTGTGCACTCCTTCAGTCCCCAGTTCCCCTGAATCAGATTTCTCTTTGAATATACGTTTTAAAGTTCTGCAATCACTGGTTGGAAGGCTGACATATCTGTGGAAACGGCAATAGCGTGGATTTTCCACTTCTTCTTCTTTTGGATCTCTTGTGACGGGAGGTAGTTTAATCGCACCGTCTTGAATCCAGACTTCCAAAAACTCTATCACCTCTTCGATGAGAAAAGGGAAATCTGGCTCTTCTTGGTCGTTCTGTTGACGCTGAGCCGGTGGTTGTGCATTTCTATCCCGGTTGTCCTTCCTTGGTGCTTTTTTAGGATGGGACGCTGGAGGAGCATTCTTATGCTGCGCCTCAGATTTCCTCTTGCTTCCTTCAGCAACATTCGTGGAAAGTTGGACATTGTATTGTTTATTGACTAGGCGTCTGATGTTACTTCGAGTGTCTCGCGGCTCTTCGGTTTTGACAGTTTTTATTCTTTCCAGTAAGGCTGGAGCAGTAGTTGCTGATCTCTTAGCCCTTCATGGAGTTCTGAGGAAGTTTGGAACCAGAGATTTTCCAGCAAGGCTCTGTAGACAGGGATCATCCCGTTGATGCACAAGTCCACCAATTGTTGTTCGGTAACATTAGGATCATGACAATCCAAGGCTTGAATTATGAACCTCTTCACATATTCGTTCGGATGTTCGGTGTTTTTCTGATCCATTCTCCCTAAGTCAGAAAGAGTAACCTGCTCTGAAACGAAAAAGTATTTCCTGTAGAAGGCATTAACCATTTCTCCCCAATTAGCGATGCTCCTTGGCGCGATGTTGTTGTACCAAGTATATGCTCGGCTGGTCAGAGACTTTGAGAACTCCTTCAGTCGGACGACATGATTGTGTTCATGTTCTCCTAATGCCTCTAGGAATCGAAAAACATGATCTCGGGCGTTCCGCGTTCCATCGTAAAGTGTGAACGTTGGAGGTATAGCCTTTCGGGAGAGAAATCCTTTGCACATCAGAGGAATAGGGAGGTTGATGACGATGGAAAGATGGTGCCTTGCCCTTTCCTCGATCCTCCATTAATTGCTCTAGATCTTCACGAGTGATGAAACCGGTAGGCTCCTTTGTTGGTGTGTTTTCCGCAGCTTTGTAGACTTCATCATCGTCAACTACGTGGACTGGAACAACTTCAGGATCAGCAGTTGAAGATGTTTCCTTGGCTTTTTTTTTTCTCCTGAATCTTCTCTGACATCTTGTCAGTGAGAGTTATGAGATAATTGCACAACTCTTTCTGTGTTGTAGCAATGTCAGTCTGATTTTTAGCGAGAACTTCCTGGACCTTCATGAGATCGGCTATGGTAGGTGGATTTTCTATGCTTTCCTCGGGAGACCGGCCGAAGAGAGGATGATTTTCAATGTTGGTTTGAGGAGGAGTAGTATCACCACTATTGTTAGAATCAGGAATGGTTTCTGGAATACCATCATTGTTATTGTTGCTAGTGCTAGCGTCATTTGCATTTGTAATTAACCCAGACCTAAGACCAGCCATCTTGAGAAAATGTGAGATTGCAACTGAGAGAATGATCTCCCACTGTGGTCGCCAATCTGTAGATGGGTAAAAACGATTTGCTGGTTTTTAGGGAAGTGAAGAGTCGAGCGTGCGAACGATACTCCTCAACAGAGCAAACTGCTGAACCTCACACAGATGCACTACAAAGGGAGTGCTTAGATTCGAGAGATCAATCTGTAGGACTCCGGCCTAAACCAAGCCAATGACCGTTCCAGAGTCATTTCGGTCACAAATAGGGAGATGGGTTGATCTGTAGGAGGGAATTCTGTGGGATCAATGATGATTAAGGATTGTGGATGTGTTGAAGGTTTCTGCAAAATTTATGAACTATTGAGTTCGAATAAGTTCTGGTCGATTGATGGAATTTCTGAGAGTGATTGCTCGAAAAGTATTCCCTTTTTAATCGTGGATCTAGAGACTTATTTATATTGTCAGATTAGCGAACAAATTTATCCCAGTAAGTGTGACGGTTTCATGAGTGGAAGAGTGGGAAAGTAGGAGATCGTGGTAAAACCAATTCCATGTCGTGTGGAGACTTGGTTGATCATCCACCCACTACTTTGTTAACTCCTTCAACCTTTGCACGACTTACTCACATTTCTCATCGTGGATGAATCCACGTGTCGTAGGCCGCCAGACCAAAACCCTAATTGATATCCCCCATATGACGTGATTGATGTCTCACGAGTCGTGGAGTCTGCAAGACAGACGTGTATTTTATTAGTCGGTTGTTGACTGTTTAGATAGTGAAACTAAGTTTTGTTGAATCGAGCATGAGTGATAGAATGCTCAATGGAACATATTGTAAATTCAAGCAATTGAGCAAGTATTTCTCAATTCGACGAATTACTGATAAATTATTGAATATTGATAGTTGGATCAATATTCGATCAACTGACCAAGTATCGCTCAATTCGACGAATTACTGATAAATTACTTAATATTGATAGTGATCAATATTCGAGCAATTGAGCAAGTATTGCTCGATTCGACGAATTATTTATTTATTGGTGACGCGACCCAATAAAATATTAATTAAAATATTGGTAGATTACCGAATATTATATAATTAATCCGCGTGTTGTTTAATGGATCAACATAAATTTATTTAGTGTTTGAACTTGCTCAGAATGATGATTTGTTGAGCGTTTGTTCGAAACCCTAATTTTTGATCAATTGCTCATTAATTGACGAATTGCTGAAAATAGGTCATGAGCGAAGGAGGGACCGACCACATGGGACTATGGACGTCCATGTGATGCCCAATTGCTCGAGTGAGCGTACACCAGGGTCCTGAGTTGACCGGTTGGTTGGTGAAGGAATGACGATTACCGGTTTCATCATTTATTGAAATAGTGCTCGATTGAGCATTGGGTGATAAAACCTAATTATGAAAAAGTGAGGGACCGACCAAGAGGGTGTGAAATCGTCCCTTGGTGGTCTTGGGACCAGCTGATGGTCGTTCGAGCAAACTCCAAGTTGGTTGGAAAGAGTTTGGACCCAATATGAGCAATTGCGCAAATTAGGTCAAAATTGTGAAAACGTGTGGGACCGGCTCGTTGCAAGCTTTAGAGCCGCCCTTGGTCGGTCAAGGGAGTATGCTCGTGTCACCATAATACCCATGTCTCAGTCCTGAGAGTTTCGGCATTTTTTGATGTGCATTTGAGCAATATCTTGGATTTTCAGAAGAGTTCGATCTTTGACTGGAATTCTCGATTTTGCTCGAATGAGCAAGTATGCCCGTTTGATCAATATTTTGTGAATATTAAAATAATAATATTTTAATATATTTTTCTTGAGTAACCTAGTCGGTCATGTGACCATGTTGACTTTTGGCTTTTTCATGGTTTGAGCAACATTTGAGAAAACATGGAGAAACCATGATTTTTGCTGAAACCGGGAAGTTTCACAAGATGAGAGAAATAACAATTTATGAAAGATTAGGGATTTCAAGGTGTGGGACCGGCCACGGCTAGGGCATGGCCGACCGACTAAGTTTCCCGGTCCCGCAACACCTTTCCCTATTTTATATTATTATTTTTCATGAATCCACGAAAATATGGAGAAACCATGAGTTTTGCTCAAACAGAGAAAGTTGTTAGAATGGAGGAGTCTTCATGAGTCATGAAAATAACAAAAAATAAGGAAAAATAATGGAGGAAGCATGGGACCTGCCACGGCTAAGGTACGGCCGGCCGACCGATGGGCCCGGCCCATGGGCACTTCTCCATTATTTTAATGTTATCATTTTCTCTCTCCTATTTTGTGCATGATTCCTCATTTGTCCATATTTTCGCATGCTCGTTCGTGCATTTGGGTGCTCGTTCGTGCATCATTGTCGAGTACACTTGCACCATTTTATGGGGATTACTCGGTGGTAGTCCAGATGCCCAATTGTTGAGTATTTACTACTAATTTATGAAATTCAGTGGAGAATGATTCATGAAACTGAGTAATAAAAGTGAGTAGTTGTTTATTATTAATCCATAGGATCAGCCGTGGATTCGACCATGAATTCGGAATAATGAAACAAGCATTACCATTCCATGGGATCGTAGATTCAACCACATAATCGGAGTAATAAGATTATTACCATTCCATGAGATCAGCCGTGGATTCGATCATGAAATCGGAGTAATGAGATAAAATAGATTATCTTCTAGGAATTCAGTGGTGAATATCACAAAGAGAATTAATCTGTTGCAGAAGGGATATTAGCCAGTTAAAGCGTCATACCCGTTCTGAAAGGTGCATAGTCAGGAAACAGCAAGTGTTGCTGAAGTCCTTAAGGCGTTATTTCTCTCAATCTTACGGAGAACCGCCTGGATCTATACACGGTCTCTATACATTGTCAGGGAACAGTGAGTGTCACCGACGTCCTGAAGGCGTTATTGCTCTCAATCTTACGCAGAACCGCCCAATCGTTCTTCTATGTAGAGGCAAGTCTCTCTATGTAGTCAGGGAACAACGAGTGTCGCCGACGTCTTGAAGGCGTTTTTCCCTCTCAACAAACAATTATGTATGGAGGACCGCCCAATCTTTCTTCTACATAGAGAGGAACAGTGAAATGCGTAGCATCGAACGCTCAGAGATCATATTCATCGTGGCTCTGAGAGGTACTCGATCAGAGATCGTGAAACGGTTCACAGATTGTAAAACAAGAATCGTCACATGCGTTCCTGAAGCCGGGTCAGAAACATGCAGTATCATGATTTTACGATTTTAGCCCCTGCTGAAAATCCACCATCAAAAGTATGTTAATACACCTTTTGGTCATGATGTATCTCCGTGGAAATTTATAGGATCCCACTAATTTTTGTACCTTTGCCAATTTTTTTGACAAAAAGGGGGAGAATTAGTGTGTAATTCACACTACAAATACATATGGTTTACGAATCATTATGTAAGGGGGAGTGGTTTTCATGTTGAGATATGTATTGACTAAGGGGGAGTGATGCATATCACCATAGTGGTATTGTCAAAGTTGTGATACAATTGAACTTTGATGCTATGTAATAATACTATGACACTGTATAACAATGATTGAGAGCATTTTGTTTTCTCATTGTTATAGCTACGGATCTTCAACAACTGTGATACTGAACTTACAACCTTTAGGATCATGGAGTACTTGGAAGTGATGAAGATTTCGAGTCGCGTTGAAGATGCCATAGAGATCAAGCATGTGGATAAGAAGCTCATTTTTTATCTTTTTTGTAATCCACATGTATTGATAGTTTTGTCACTAAAATTGACAAAGGGGGAGATTGTTAGAGCATTGCTCGGTCAAACTCGCATGCGTTGCTATATCAAGCATGTTTGTCAATGTTAGTGATCAAAACTATAAGTCTTGATTTCTAGCCTATTTGTAGATGTCTCGGACTAGGACATAGATAGTGTAGTTGAGCTTAAATCTCTCGACGTTCATCTCTTGAAAACGAAGAATTACTAAGGGGAGCTTGTGGAACTTCTTCGACAAAAGGTATGTGGAGACTTGAACTTATGTATCACTTGGATAGTCTATTTCTACTATCTCCTATATTGAGACATAAGTCGTGTTACGATATAGTTTTCTTTATACACATTTGAGATTTCGAGCTGAGTATATCTCGCTTACATATTTCTCGAAATATTTGTTGGTTAGCTTTCGCTTTGACCAAGTTCATCTTATATCATGAGAAAATTACCGAGTAACATCTTACATGGTTTGTGTGATACAATCATTTGGTGTAAAACTTGGAAGGTTTCAATAATGATTATTTCAATATCTTGAAAATTGCTTTGATGCTAATAGTGTGTGAAAACGGCTATTGTCATTATAGAAGAATGTTTCAATGATTGAAATAAAGAGTTGATGATGTAACCATCTTTGGATATAAGCATATATAGTGTGTTCGCACATTAGTGTATAAGTCCATAAACCGGGAGCCAAGAGTATGCATATGTGTGTATACGAAATTGGTGAAGGAGACAGGTTAAGTATGCGTAGCCGTACACATACTGGCGGAAGTTCTCAAACCGAGAATTTCTACCGAGTTTGGGTTTTGTAAAACTCACAAACTAGTCACCTTAAGTATGCGTACATGTACGCATACTGGTGGAAGTTTTTGAACCGAAAATTTCTGCTGAGTTTGGAAACTTTACAAACTCAAAAACCGGTTGCTTAAGTACGCATACCTGTACGCATACTTAAGCTGGTTACTTTGTCAAATCGGTCAAGTCCATGAACTTAAACATTTAATTCGTAAGGAATGCAATCTTTGCAAACCGTGGCTATAATGTTCATGATTGATTCAAGTGAATCAAACCGATTTGATTTCAGTTGTGTTTTCTAAACAATTGAACAACTCTTAACTAGTTTCATTTGAGTCATTTGAACTAGTTATGGTTAAGATGAATAAGGTTGATATGAGAGTAATCATATGGCCAACCTCGGTTAACTATTTGTGAACCAACCTGGTGTACACGTTTAGGTATGGCTACATAAATCTAAATGAGGGTACATTTCATTTGTGTGTAACAAGCTAAGTTCGATCTAACGATTGAAAGATATTAGCTTGGTTGAATCAGGTTTTTCATGTAACGGTGAATACTGAATGCTTTGTTACCAAGGTAACTTGGATTGCAAACCCTGATTTGAAAACTATATAAAGGATAAATCTAGCAACTGGGAAACCTATTCCCCACACCTCTTGTGTGTTACTAGTTGCATAACTAGAGTCGATTCTCCTTTAACCTTAGGTTTCTTCTCGAGACCCCGTAGGTTAACGAATTGGAGACTTCATTGGTATTGTGAAGCCAGACCCGACTATTATCTTTGTAGTTGCGTGATCTGATCTTGCTGTTTCTATTGTGTTGAGTGCAATTGAAATAATTGGCTCGAGATTTTATATCTCCGATAGGCAAGATAGAAAAGTAATCACAAACAAAATTCGTCTCATCATTTGTGATTCCACAATAACTTGTTTCGCTAGTCGATTAAGTTTATTGTGAGGTGATTGATAATACTAGGTTGTTCTTCGGGAATATAAGTCCGGTTTATCAATTGGTTGATTTATCAAAAGACGGAACAAAAACTCTTGGGTATTTCTGTGGGAGACAGATTTATTCCATCCTATAGATTTTTCTGTTTGAGACAGATTTGTCTACCAAGTCTTCGACTTTGGGTCGTAGCAACTCTTAGTTGTGGGTGAGATCAGCTAAGGGAATCAAGTGCGTAGTATCCTGCTGGGATCAGAGACGTAAGGAGCGCAACTGTACCTTAAATCAGTGTGAGATTGATTAGGGTTCAACTACGGTCCAATCCGAAGTTAATTGGTAGTAGGCTAGTGTCTGTAGCGGTTTAATACAGTGTGGTGTTCAATCTGGACTAGGTCCCGGGGTTTTCTGCATTTGCGGTTTCCTCGTTAACAAAATTCTGGTGTCTGTGTTATTTCTTTTCCGCATTATATTTTGTTATATAATTGAAAGATCGCAGGTTATGCGTTAAGATCAATCAATTAGAATATCCAACCTTTGGTTGTTGATTTTCATTGATTGACACTTGAACATTGGTCTTTGGTACAGTTCAAGTAACTCCTCTTATATTCAATCGGGCTCGTAGATTTCTATTTACTGATTGTGGATTGAATTAAGAGTTAGAGATATTAAACTCTTTGATATACTTTAATCTAGATTGAGTTTTACTGTCTAGTTGATTCTCTAGAAAGTGTATTGGAGTAAGTCCTCTCAGATTGCCAAACGAATTGTTGGGTGTGGTTGTTAGACCCCCGCATTTTCAGGTTCAGTTGTTGTGTTTGGTTTTTGCCTGTTTTTGTTGTTTCCGTCGATCAAAATAAAAAATAAAAAAATTAAGAAGATGATTTTTCTTACACTTCCACCATTTTATAATTAGTATTCCAAAAACATATGGGTGAGCCTTCAGTGGAGTGCACGTTCCGTATTTTTTTACTGGTCCAACTTAAACGGACTTTCGTTATTATTTAAGAGATTTATTATTCGTAAATATTACTCCCTTCGTCCCAAATTAATTGAGCTAATTGGTCTTAAATTTTGTCCACAAACAAATGAGCTATCTCATTAATCAAGGGAATATTTCTAAAATTACCCTTTTAATTGATTATTGTTACTATAAGAAATATGTATAAATAGCCGTATTTATATTTGTTACGTAGGTGTTTTAAAATGCTTTTCAACGGTATAAAGTTTACGAAAATCTGTGGCATAGTTTAAGATAAATCATTTCTAAGTTTTACTAGCTATTATCCATAAGGGTATAATTGTAAAAAATACTTAAACATACTCCCCTTTTCTCTTTGCCTTAATAATTGTGCAAACTATAAATAACTCAATTAATTTGGAACAGAAGGAGTATTCAGATTTTCTCTTTCCAAATTAAGTTTTTCTTCTCCTAGTTAAGTTCTTTTCCCATCTATCTCTTTAGGGTTTTACTCTTAGCAAAACTTCTACAATATCATATGATTCTCTTTTTAACACGGATAATTCTAAAACTATGTTTAGTATTAATCTTAGATATCGATTAAGGTTGAACGACTATCAAGATTATGATTTTATTTATATTTTTTTTGGTATTTGTGAAAAACCAGGGGTCTAACAACCACACCCAATATTTCGCTTAGCAATCTGTATGGACTAAATCCAATATACTTTCAAGAGAATCAACTAGACAGTCACACTCAATCTAAAGAAAAGTATATCCAAGAGTTATATCTCTATTTCTCAATTCAATCTGCAATCAAACTGCGAGCCCGATTGAATATAAGAAATAACTTGGACGATATCAAAAACCAATATCCAAGTGTCAATCAATTTAATCAAAAACCAAAGGTTGGATTCACAATTGATTGAACTTACGCACAACCTGTGATATTTCAATTATATAAACAAATATAATGCGGAAAAAAAATAACACAGACACCAGAAATTTTGTTAATGAGGAAAGCGCAAATGCAGAAAAACCCGGGACCTAGTTCAGATTTGAACACCACATTGTATTAAGCCGCTATAGACACTAGTCTACTCCAAGTTAACTTTGGACTGGAATGTAGTTGAGCCCTAACCAATCTCATGCTGATAAAGGTACAGTCGCGTTCCTTACGCCTCTAGAACCACGCCGGATTCTGCGCACTTGATTTCCTTAGCTGATCTCACCCACAACTAAGAGTTGCAACGACCCAAAGTCAAAGACTTGATAAACCAATCGGTCTCAGACAGAAAATTCTATTGAATAGATAAATTTGTCTCCCACAGATATACCTATGAGTTTTGTTCTGTATTTTGATAAATCAAGGTGAACATGAACCAATTCATATATCAGACTTATATTCCCGAAGAACATCCTAAAAATATCAATCACCTCACAATATTGTTAATCGTATGATAGCGAAATAAGATATTGTGGAATCACACACGATGAGACGAAGATGTTTGTGACTACTTTTTATCTTGCCTATCGGAGATTAAATCTCGAGCAATCTTAGAGAAGATAATACTCAATCACGATAGAAAACAACAAGATCAGAACACACAACTATAGAGAAAGTAGTTGGATCTGGATTCACAATCCCAATGAAGTCTTCAAGTCATTAACCTACAGGGTTTTGGAAAAACCTAAGGTTAAAGGAGAATCGACTCTAGTCGCAACTAGTATCACACATGAGGTGTGGGGAGTAGGTTTCCAAGTTTCTAGAGTTCTCCCTTATATAGTCTTCAAATCAGGGTTTGCAATCAATGCTACCTTGGTAACAAAGCATTCAATATTCACCGTTAGATGAAAACCTGATTAGACCCAATCTAATATGTTTCAACCGTTAGATCGAACTTAGTTTGTTACACACAAATGAAAAGCGACTTCATTTAGATACGAGTAACCATACCTAAACCTGTGCACCTTTGTTGGCTCAATAATAGTTAACCGAAGTTAGCCATATGAACACTTTCATATCAACCATATTCAACTTAACCATAACTAGTTCAAATGACTCAAATGAAACTAGTTCTAGAGTTGTTCAATTGTTTATATTATCATAGAAGTATACAAGACACAATTGAAGCAAAATCGATTTTGATTCACTTGAATCAATTCATGAACATTATAACCACAATTTGCAAAAGATTGCATTCCTTATTATATAAATGTATTAGTTCATGAACAAACCGATTTTAGAACATAACATACTCAAGTATGCAAACGTGTACGCATACCTAAGTGGCCTGACTAAGTTTGGGTTCGCCAGTATGCGAACGTGTGCGCATACTTCCAAACTCAGTTGAATTTTCGGGACTTGAACCTCACGCCGGTACATACACCGGTATGCAAACTAAGTTCTCGTACTTTCACTAACCAACCAGTACGCATACGGGAATGCATACCATGGTTCCCGGACTTGGACTACATATATTAAAGTACACATACTATGCTTTATCCAATCATGGTTATTTGTTCTAAACTCCCATTTCAATCATTATATTGAAACATTCTTAGAAGGCGACAATAGCTGTCTCACACAAAATATTAGCTTCAAAGCAATTTTCAAGTGATCGAATGATCAATACGAAATATTCCGAGTCTATATCAAATGATTGTCTCACATAAATCATGTAGGATGTTACAAGGCGATTTTCACATGATCAACTTTTGACTTTCGTCAAGAACATAAGATGAACTTGGTTAAAGCGAAAGCTTACCAACACATATTTCGAGAATTATGTAAGCGAGTTAAACTCAGCTCGAAATATCAAATGTGCATAATTGAAGTCTATATAGCTATACGACTTTTGTCTCAAATATGAGATAGAGTAGATAGGATTTTGAGTGATAGATGAGTTCAAGCCTCCACATACCTTTTGTTGGTGAAGTTCCACAAGCTCCCCTTAGTAGTTCTCAGTTTTCAATCGATGAACGTCGTGAAGTCTAATGCTCAACTACACTTACTATCCTAATCCGAGACTTAGCTATAAGTAGACTAGAAATCAAGACTTATAGTTTCGGCAACTAAACTTGACAAACAAGCTTGAGATAGCAACCCTTGTGAGTTCGACTGAGCAGTGCTCTAACAATTTGTACATTTATAGCAATACTGATTCCAGTACATAGATAAGGTGAAAACTAATATTTTCTCTCTCTTCACGAACTCATATGATGAGGAAGAACAACACTTTTATTAAGTTTATCATTTCCCTAATAAACTTACAATGTAACAGATGTCATACCCCGTACAAGAAGTCATATGTAAAAGCGGTTGTAACTATATTAGCTGTACACACGCTTCTGCTGTAACAAAAGTAGTCTTCCTATTCTACAACACATTAGGTTTATTCTCTCTATTCTTCAGTTGTAGCTATTCTTTTGCCTTCTCCGTTGAACAAACTTATCTTTACGCTTATGTAACTTTATATATACATCTCAATGAAATAGTCTCAATACAGTTGTGTGAGATATCATATCAGTGTTTCTTTATGGTATCAGAGCATATGTGATGAGTTGCACCACTATCTACTATCCAAACATCAAATTAATAAGATAAAACAGTACATGCAAATTAAGTTGGCAGAGGGATGGATATATGCACTTTCGCTAGCTGGTTCGAGAAGAGAAAGCAAGCGAGCATATTGTACAGCAGTGATAGCAGGTGCACCAGTGAGAGCAAGTGCAGAAGGATGGACAACAACAAAAGCATGGGGATCTGATTCTCTCGGTGTTGGGCTTATTCAGTTTCCAGCAAGTTTGCTTAGTGTGACCATGCTTATTGCAGTGATCACAAAAGGGCCTTTGGCGCTTATTATTTCCATTGTTGGAGAAGGGCCTTTTAGTTCGTGGGTCACTGCGGGTTACTTTCAGAGTAGCAGATTCAACAGAAGTGGTAGAGGAAGAGTTGATACCTTGTTGCTCTTCTTCTTGCCTTGCATGGTTATAAATCTTGGCAGGTGATGGAATGGGTTCCATTAGCAGGATTTGGCTGCGTTGTGAAGAAAACCGATCATGTAGCCCATGTAAGAATTCCATAGATTTGTCTTGATTGTGATTGTTAACGTAGTTCTTTCCTGCTCCACAAATACATGGCTAATTGGGTCTGAAAGCATCTAACTGATCCCACATAGATTTGAGATGAGTATAGTACATCGCAACATTCAGATTTTCTTGTTTCAGAGTTGCAATTGATTGTTTCAACGCATACAGTTTAGATACATTGTGAGGAGAGAAACGAGACTTAATCTCTAGCCACTGTTCTCGAGCAGATGGAAAGTTCATGGTGGTTGGTCGAATATCTGGTTCGACAGAGTTGGAGATCCAACTACCAACTAAATCATCACAGCGTGTCCAATATGGGATATCAGCTGGATTGGTAGGTTTCAGGGCAGTTCCATCGATGTATCCTGTCTTTCCTTTTGCACTCAAGGCTTTGGTCATGCCTCTTCCCCAAGTGCAGTAGTTATCACAGTTGAGACGAGGGGTGAAGACTACTACTCTTGTTACAACAGAAGAGTGTGTACAACTAATATAGTTACAACAACTTTTACATACGACTTCTTGTACATGGTATGACATCTGATACATTGTAAGTTTATCTGGGAACTGATAAACTTAATAACTTTTTCAGGGATTTTGTTTGCTTTTGGGGATGCTAGTAGATGGCCATGAGAACTAAATAAAATCAAAGAAATTATAAGAAGTCTAATGGAGTTTTTAATATATTTATATTTAAGCGAAGAATAGAGTTGATGTTGTTCTTCAAGGGAATGAGTTCTAATATAACATCTTACTGGAAAGGATCTTGAATTTATCAAAGAAAATCCTATTTTCAATAGAATTTCTTCCAAGATAGTAAATCCATAAAAAAAAAAAAATATTCGGCATCATTCACATAAGAGAAACGTATCAGATTCAGTAGGTGTATACAAATAGAAGATAAATGTTTCAGATTCAGATTCAATAGGTGTACGCATCAATATGACTAAATTTCTTTGATCACAGAATAGTTGCTAAAATGTATGGACTATTAAAAGACTCTTTCTGACTTGACATGTTTTTCTTTCATACTTGATCCAGTTTGTTCTATAGTTTTGACCTTGATTTGTTCAGGAGATGGCAAGTAAGGGTTTTATGTTACCTATGCACAATAATGGTCCTAGGCCCCAAACTAGCCAGGATTATTATTGTCTCATTTAACACGATATATTAATGTTTCCTCAGTTCTCAACTACTTCCTCTGTCTAATTCATGATCAATGATCAGTGCATCAATAGGGTATCTTTTGGTTCCAGAACATTCGACTCTTGGTGCTGTGCCTTTTGCTGTATGACCGGATTCGATCGAATTTCTTCTCAACATTTTCATTTTTCGATTTTTGACAAATCTATCAAATTGAGCCAACTAGAGTAATTTATACTCTTTCCAAATCCTTACTCTTACAGTCTTACCATACTAAAGCTTATGCACAGACAGAGATAACATAACTTGAATTGACAAAAACGGCAAATACACCTCTGGTGGAAATTAGTAAAAGAATTGAGGACATAGTCGATGCTGTCAATGAGTTAGCAAGCACGACTGGTTTCACTGAATCAGCAAGTGATGAAAAGAATAAACAACAAAAGAAACCTATTATGTCAGATGACCAGGAACTGCAAGATGTAATGAAGATCCTTCAAGAAGCTTAGAACAGAAAATTTTACCAATTGTCAGAACTTCAAACAACATAGGAACAAAGAGATAACAGAATGTACTCCCAATCCATGGATCCATGGCATAGGGTAAGAAGTTTAATTGAGAAGCAAAAGTCTGAAACATCTGAATCTGTAAACTGAATCCTGGAATCTAGAATTATAACTAGTTCAGCATAAACATAAAGTCACAGAATCAATCAACTACAACTACTTTTGCTGTAATCAGCACCATATATTTCCCTTTCCATGGAGGCCGCAATGGGTTGCAGATCATCCACAGCCCCACCGTCTAATAAACAACTTCCATAGATTACACTAATAATTATAGACTAGTTACATAATTTTTCAAACTGTAAGGTGTCCAGCAAAAGATGCTCATCTGCCATAAAATTTACAATAAGCACAAAATTTTAGCTAGAGAGTGAACATAATATGGTATGGTACCTAGTACCTACTGATCTCAACTTTCGCATAACTTGACTGCTTCATTGCATTTTAATTCAACCATCAAGAGAAGTTCAAAAGTTCAGCTCATGAAGCACTATTCCTAGAACAGGTTCATGCTGAAATTTGTTTTTCTTAGTCTGCTTTTCTTGAATAGCTTCTTGCTCAGATGAAATTTCCGCTTCAGCTTTCCCTATCTCAATATTTACCTCTGAAAATTCAGTTTCGAGTTCTTCTTTTCTTGTTAGGAGGCCAACATATTTCCCCTGCTTTGCATCCAATACTTGTTCATGACTCTCAATATCTTTATCTACCCTGAATGAAGACTTCCAACGGTTCTTAAGTCGACTAAATCCTTCGTGAAGCCACTTAATATTAAATTCAAAAATCTCAGCTACACAGAATGTGTCCTGACTCAATCCCATCAACAATTACCACTACACAGCCCAATAAACCAAAACTTAAATTGAAAGAAAATCACAAATTTGAAATATCTTGTTAAACTATTCTACACTTACCGATGACCGATGAAACTTACGAGCATACCACCTTAAACAATGAGACCGTACAAGAGGCATCTAACATGTATCTATTCAGTCACAGAATCAGGACAATCAAGATCTAAAACGACCATATGTCATTTCTGTACCCAACCCTTACCATAGAACAAATGAAGAATTTCTGATAGAAGCAAAAAAAAAAAAACAAACAAGACCGATCAAGTTACCATACCCGAAAAACTGATAGAAGCCTATTCCTTTCTCTCCTATATATATCCAGCACTTGCTCCTTTTTTTATTGAATTCCCAACTTTGCAAAGTGTCTCATGTTTTGAATAGAAAACCCCTGCTCATTGTTCAGAACAACAAATGCCAGTTGCCTGAAGAATGAAAACCAGTGTTAATTCCACGCTTTCAGAGTAAACGTTATTATCTGCATTTTGAACCTGAAGATAAATTACAGAAAGACAAGTTAAAGTAGATGATGTTAAAAACCTCCTAAAAAACATTATCTAGAAGTGCAGGGATAGTCAGTCAAATGAGCAGGAGGAAGAAGAGAGCCTATGGGATTGAAAGAAAGGTCAATAAATTGAATGGAGGATATATTAGTCAGAACCCCACAAAGAGGTATTTAAGAGTGAAAGGAGAACATGAGCAAGTAAGGCCTGTTAAAGCATGAAGAGAATGATTAATGGAAGCAAGTTTTCAGCTATCAATATAATTACGTACTAGTGTTGTGCGGGGTTGGGACTACTAGTTCACATGTCTGGTTATGCATCGAACAACACCTAAATCTGTTTACTAAGTAGATATTCACTCTTCGTCATATTGCCATAGTAGTATGTGATTCATCATAGACGATTCTCCAGATACAAGATACCAACTTCTAAATAGCATGATATAAGTGGATAAGAAAATTTGATTAAGGCCTACAAATATGAACTCACCAGCTCCAGAAGAAAATGTGAATCCCGTGAATATAATTTTTGAGAAAGACAGTGGATAGCTCTCCCTAACATAGCATGAGTTGGAACTAGATCAAATAAATTATGCCTAATACACTCAACAACAAGTGTGGCCTCTTCGTCTCCTTCATGTTTTGATGGACTCTTGCGCAGCTATAATTGATCTCTTTGTTGGGCACTTCGTTGAGATTCATCCTAGTACCGCATTCACTACATATTTAGTAGGTCCATCTGTCTCAGCAATGACTGCTACTTTTCCATCAGAATTAGGTTGATACGCTGATCCATTCGGTACATCAGCAGCAATGCTAGATCCAGGATTCGAGACTTCTATGTTTGAGATCCTAAATGACATGGGCAAACCATCAGCGGCACTAAATTTAAACGCATGATAATCTCCAATCCATTCCATAATCCCAAGAGAAACCCAAGTTCATGAAGCATCATTCGTTTATCGAGTAGGGTGCACTGGAGTAATATCGCTGCAGGGCCTTCCCTTGTGAAAGATCTCAACCCTGAAAGAAACAAATCAGCAGCAGAACTCCAAAATTCCGACGTAAGGTAACCAAGACACTCCAAAATGAACCTTGATGCCACAGGAATCCCTTTATCTTGACCATGTAATTCAACATCCCAATCATTTCCGGTTTCCAGAGAGTCCACTGAATTTTTTTAGGGTGACTTGAATTGCTTAGTGTGCGTGGCACTTAAGAAGGGACAAGGGAACTTGCTTTTCCCCTCCGGACAAAGAAAGCAAAGACAGCAATTTGACAGCTGTTTGAAATGAAGAACCTTGGAGGACAGCTACCAAGAAATCGTTTACAGTCACCGTGTGATCTATTCGGATTATCTTCCCATCTGTTGTCACTAAACACAGCAACTCTTTGGTGTTGGCTTCACTTAATAACCAATCCACAAGAGGACCAAGCGAAGGAGCAAACAAGAGGTCCCAATGAGACCACAATAGTAGATCTGATAACATTGGTGCTCTGAGAAAGCAATCAACTGCATCCTTGGCTGAAACAGATTCGCGTGCCCCAAAGATGTGCCCTAAGTCGGTATTCAACTCAGTGTTTCCTTCAGTTTGTAAAAATATGTCCCCACTTCATGCCAAGATAGCGATAAAGCTGTGGAAAACAAAACACAGCTGGAGAATTGGCTTTTCTCTTGTTCCGTTGAGTATTTAGAGAAATCTTTTGAGGGATCATTGCCACCCACTTGGAAACCGATTGTAGGAAATTCCGCATCATTCCCCCCACAAGCAACCCGCTGCTTGAGATAGCAACATTATCAACTGCTTCCCGAGCATGGATACCTCTAGAAGGGACTTCCCACTCATGTCTCCAGATAAACTTTCATATAACTCATTAGGTAGACTGGAGGAATTATCTTCCAGGAATTTTATGAAGTCACCATATCCCAAATAATCAAATTCCTTGACAGAAAATTGTTGTATTAACCACATCTCACAATCACGTAGAGATCTCAACAAATTAAGTTGCTTCTGTGGTGCGGAATGGCCTTCTCTAGTACCAGAGTCATATTCAAAAGATGACTCAATTTTCTTTAAAATGTCACCAATAGATACACCTGGAGATTTAATATGGGAAAATAAAAAACTGGAGTAAGAAATGATGCTAGCAGTGCATGCAAATCGCAAAAGGTTCTCAGAAAATAGAGAAACGCCAAAAAACAAAACATCTGAAAACATTTAAGAAAGCAAGACTGATGTAGAAAAACAAAATAAAGACATGTAAGCAATGCAGAGTACAGATAGATTCCTTCCCTCCCTCAATGATCTAACAGTAATAATCTGCCTAAGACAAGCCACTATTGGTTAAGCCAAACAGGTTCAACAGGTAAAATGATATATATCTCAAGGAGATTTCCACCAACATCAGGATCCAGATAATGTGTTTAGGTAGTTAAATCTGGTTTGGTATGAGTTCAATCAGACAGTTTCAGCAAGCTATTGATGTAACTAAACGTGTACCTAAGATCTTCAGCTTTGTATTTGATTAAAATAATTAATCAGGAATAACCTGGTCTAGCCAGTTTCATGCTTCACTATTTTGCTACAATACTGTAATTAGAAAGATCTAAAAAAAAAAACTATCAAGAGATCTGATCTAAAAATGAAGTAACGATCAAGCGTAATATAAATAAGAGAAACGCCATAAGAAGATGTAAACAATGACTGGGAATAGCAAGGACGAGAAGAAGAAGAAGAAAATGAAAAGAAAACGATTTAAAAGAATGCCCAGATATCATGCAATCAGCACTCACTATCTTTCAGTTGAGAGGCACGCTCATTGAGTGATAATGAATTTTTTTTGGGTTAAAATTTCAACATCTATCCTTTCTGTATCAGTAAAAGAAGCAGAATAAGGACTAGCACATCCATGTTGGCCAAATAGGATTTACAGCAACTAGTAATGGATTAGTCGGCAACCAATCATCGATAAAAATAAAAAAACATAAAACAGAAGATAAGAAGGTTGCCAGAAAACAGAAGATGGAAGATACGGCACATAAAAACGAGAAAGTATACTCATATAAATTCAGTGATCCAACCGTCCACTCGTTTAATAGTGCCCGAGCAAATAAGATAAAGCTCAAACCTATATCTATGACAAAAACAATTAAGGCAGTGCACAACTCAACCAACTGATGAAAAATCAGAAAAAAGCTAGACCCACAAGCATGGGCTTAATGAACATCAGACAAGCAGTGTCCTTCACTGCGGTCTAGATAATACCCTAGCTCAATATTCACCATGTTTGATTACACTAAACCACGCTAGTTCTATATTTTAGTCAAAACAGTTATATTGCATGCTGGGAACACGTAGATGCAAAATTCAACCCAAAAAAAAAACCATAATAGACGGGGAATAGAATGCTCAGAGTCAGCAGACCAAGTTCCAATTTTAACTTCTAAATGAATCGAGGTAAGCCAAAATTTTAGTACAGTTGTGTGCTTCGACCAACTTCCTTACATGCTCAAAATTTCAGTCTTCAGCTTAGAAAGTAGTGATACTTCGCAACTTTCTTTCACAAGCCATTTCTATCTTAGAGTGGGGCGCTTTAAAAGGATGTTTTCTCAAACCTCAAGCTTCCTAGATAGACAAAGGTCTAAACAACTTGTCTCGTGTGAGTTATGGCTAAAGACAATAGCAAAATACACTAAGCAGACCTATTTCAAAGATTGGCCATCTCACTTTTCTGAAAACGCAAGTCAAGCTGGCTTTTTCGTAACAATTTGCTGTGCCTGCCCGTTACAAAAATCAAGATATGATAATGATATATACGCCGAGCATGACTCAAAACTCTCATACAGTTTTGATGTCAGAACATCTCATCGTGTACACTATTAAACTTACATTTCATTTCATCAATGAAATGTTCTTGTTTCAATTTTCAAATGATTGCAAAATTAATTTGGTGATTTATGAGTGTTGTAATGCTATTCAGTTTTAGAAAAATAATCATGATCATTAGTGTTTCCATAACTTATCAGCTTCTGATGCATCAGATTTTTCTGTAACTAACACACATCTAGTTACATCTCTAAGGCTATCATTGGGTGCTTTACATTCAATTCTTAGCCCGGGTTGCATTTACCACATTGTAACAGAGCTCAGCATGATTGCTACGGAAGGAGGAAAAAAACTTACAGCAATATTCAGTAATCCGATGCACGGGTATGATGAGAACATTGATTTCATTTTCTTCTTTTGCCTTTATAAAAATTTCTTTTTTGATTTTTTTCCTAAGCGACCTGGTTCATCATAGAAATCTATCATCCTCTCAAAAACCTATACAACAAACAAAATATGAAGCTTCAAATGCTTGAGAGAACTATAAATGTAATCATTATCTACAGAAGTTAAACCCTCAAAAAAGTAGAATTTGGTGCATTATCACAAAAGCAAGAAGGAATTTGCTGTCATAAATTTGCATTTAAATCCACGAAAACTCGAAAACATTGCAACCATAAAAACCAAATGCAATGAAAGAGACAACATCAAAATCAATCTGCACCACAACTTTTATATGATTCATAAACAACAAAAACATTTGGACTGTAACAGTAGCTAAGAATCTGTATTGACAAGTTAACTACCTAACTTCAATCAAATCCTAGAAATAAATGTCTAAACACTCGCCATTTCCTCAAAATAACGACAGCCTTCTCGGAACAGCAAAATGTTAAACTTGCATGGCGGATTTTTTAGGGTACAACCTAAATTACAAGGACACCAAATGGCCTAAAGGTCCCACGTCAACTATAAATGAATCCATGATTGATGCCTGCCTATTTTTCAAAAATGTACAACTTTCTCGAAATTCCCTACCTACCCAATGGATAGAGATGCACAAAAGGTTCTGAACAGTGAACATTATATACAATATAAAGAAATAAACAATTATCGAAAACAGACAAATGCTTTCCGAGAAAATAGAAAAAGAAAAGCACAATCTAACAGATGAAACACAAAGTAACACAGGATCCAATTCATCAATTAAAGTAACAACCAATACAAATCAGTAACTGTACCCATATTTCTTAGGACTGTGTAGCATGTAAAACTGGCCAAGATATACATGCCCAGAAGAATATAACATACCTCAGTAACGGAATGCACCAGACATGCATCCTTCCAGGTGGTTATGATATCCATCATTTTATCATTAAGCATAAGGTCAGAAAGTCCTCAGAACCACTATTGTCTATCAGTTCAGTTTTGGCATCATTCTCTTGAAACACGTTGCCTTCAACACCCTCCAAATTCAGCTTCAACCTCTTGGAAAATAGAGGGTTGGAACCACTAATCAAGAATCTACGTTTCCTTTTCCTACCCATTGATTTGTTATTTGTGTTGCACCTTGATGTGTCACTGGCAGATGAAGGCTCGTCTAGTTTAACTTCCAATCCAAGCCGTGCCATTTCTTCAGATGCAGATGGATATGGGCAAGTGGTGGCACTTTTTCTAAAACTTTGTCTATCTTGAGATGAAATTCCATGATTACAGGTTAGGGACTTCTCATCCTTGTTACCAACCTCATTAGCAGCAGCATTTTCATCAGTTCCAGCCTCTGAGTCTGATGAAAGAAACGTAATATAGTTACCATCTAAATCGGCTTGAATTGAAGAAAATGACTTGATACGCTGAGCTATAGTGCTGAACCTTTTGTCCAGCTCATTTTTCTGTGAGTGTATACATGGAGCTTTTGCAATTACTGTTTCCTCTTCACTGTTTCGTAGATTGGACTTCTGCTCTAGTGCCTGAACATAATTCAGGATCAAAGTTATATGCAGCCTTTAAAATTGGATAGAGAAGTCATCTACACATGTTAGACATAACAGAGCAGGCACACAATGTAGGGAAGAGAAACCATCTCCACGTACTTCTTCTTCTAAGCCTTTAGTCCCAAACAAGTTGGGGTAGGCTAGAAAGGAAACACGAGGACTTCCCTAGCGGTCACCCACCTTGGTACTGCTGGCTGGTTTTCACCCAAACAAAGGTACACGAGGACTACCCAAGCGGTCACCCATCTCGGTACTACCCTCAACCTCTTTTGGTATATCGCAGGCTCGCCATGCCTATCACGACCCTATTTTCATAGGGGAATGGCTGTGTTTTGTACCGTTGGCTCGCCAAGCCAATCACGAACCCTCCTCTATCCTGGCTTGGGACAGGCTGTGCAGAAAAAAATCTCCATGTATCTCTTTGAAAAATTTTGCGACATGTTATATTACTTGGCATCTAACACCGTAATTACCATACATTTCTTCAACATACACATAAGATAATATATGCTCCTAACCAATTCCAACAGTTTCATCATTTTGTTCAAGTATTCTAACATTTAAAAGGACAATAAAATAAAATCCAAAGACTTTCTTACCGTTAGTAAGACTCAACTTAGTTTAGTGCTATTCCGAGTCAGAATGTAGAAACTTATTCAATGAAGAACACAAAAGCAGCATATCACATATAAACAAAAACATTAAGCCCCAGAGTCGAGCATTGCGTTATATCTTGATGCAATCAACACCACCACCGCATACAAAATCTATAGCACCTAAGGTACCAAGCGCAGCTACTGACAGATATTAATTTTCGGGATTATCTACTTGATTCTTTCATGCATACCAAATATAGGATTTTCAGCTCCATGAGTAATGTCGTCTATAAGAATTTATCCAAGGCATCCTGCATATTTGGGAGACCTTTGCACTATAGAGCTGAGAAGAACTTCAGAAGACGTGCTTATTGAAAGTTTCTAGTGTTTGATATTTTTACTAATCTAAAATCTGAATTAAGCAGTTGTTGCAACCAATTATTCTAATTTAAAAGCTAAATCCCCATATAATAAAAGAACTTAATAACAACAAAATTGGAAAAACAATTTACGTACTTCAAGATCTGAATCCGAACGCCAAGCTTTTCCTTAACGTCTACTGATTCTTTAGCTGCTAAAAACTCCAAAAACTTTTCAGCTTGTATAAATCTCCCGTTTTTCGAATGTATGTACTCAGCAAGGTAAGTGATTATCACCTTGCTTGTTATCTTGTGAACTTGTTTTGTCTCTAAAGGAACACAAAAATAATGTACAACAAGTGGATGCCGCAATAAAGATCCCAACCTTAAATCTTCAAACCCCTTTCAATGCTCTCATTCTTACAAATTGCAAGACTTAAATCATACAATGATGTAATTCTCCGAGACCCAACGAAACAGTGGATGAATGCATTAATCTAGACAATCCAAAATACACATAAATTAGCATACAAATTACAAAACAATAAAGCAATTTCTGAAAGGGATACATAAAGGAAAAATCCTACCTTTCCTTCGATAACCATAAGGATTCTTTCTAGAGTTTATCTGGGTTTTGAAGATGCAGTACTAGAGGTGTCGTTGTTGGCGTGGGTAAGGTGGATTTGGCGGATTGGGAAACAAGGGTTTGGGATATTAGGGTTTGGGGAGTAGAAATCAAGGTTTTGGAAATGAAAATTGGGATTCTGTGGGAACTGTTTAGGAAATTGTGGTTATTGTCGCGGTAGTGGTAGAGATTGAGGCTGCACACCAGGAGGACCGCCGGCGGGTTGGAGGTGGTGCTGGCCGTACATTGGAACTCACGGAGGCTGAAAACAGCGGGAAGTTGTCGTGTTGATGCGAAGAAACTGTAGTGGTTTATATAGGTAAGCAATTGGCTGGGCCCAGAACACATATTAGGGCCGTCGGTTGTCAATCCAATGCTGAAAAGTCTTTTTTTTAAGGTTTTTTTTTTTTTTTTTTTTTTTTTTTTTTTTTTTTTTTGAGTATTTAAGCCTGGCGAGATTGGGGTATACCCATTTTATTCCCATCCATATTTATGTGTTAAGGGGTGTCTAAAAGGTGTTAAAAGACCAAATTGCCCATACTAAAATAACCATGCCGACTAAAACATATCAAAAAAAAAAAAATCAAAATCTTTCTTCTAACCTCTTACTATACATGATGAAATCAAAACAAAAAAAAAAAATCGATGAATCAAAACGAATCATAAGTCGGCAAGGTTTTTTTTGTCTACCTTGCCGACCAAAATATAGTCGGCAAGGTATGAGGTTGAATACCGTGTCGACTTTTCATCTCTGAAATTACCATTTACAGGGTCGGCACGTTATTCATCCTTATACCTTGCCGACTATAGTTTAGCCGGCATGTTATGAAATTAATACCTTGCCGACTAATCATTTTTATATGTATGTCAAAAATTCTATAGTCGGCAGGGTATTTTTTTTATCGACGTTGCCGACTATAAGATAGCCGGCAAGGTAAGAAATCAACAAGATGTCGACTAGTGAAGCATTTACAACAGTCTCCTGTGTGTCAAAAATAATGAAGTCGGCATCTTCTTCATTCATCGACCTTGTCGGCCATAAGTTGTCGTCATGTTCTTCATCTGAAGACCTTGCCGGCCAACGTTAGTCGGCATGTTCTTCATTCGTCGACCCTGACGACTTTTGATAGTTTCAAAACTGAAAGTGTTGAATTCTTCTTTAATTTTGAGTATGATTTCATACCCAGCGTTGCAATCCTCTTTTCAGAAGTGTTTGGGTAGTATGCTTTCATTTCCGTTGAAAAAAATATTCTCGAAAGAAAAAAATTTCATCAAAAATCTTCCCACATGAGTTCAATCAAAAACAAAATTTCATAACTTCAATTCATGATTTCAAAAATTTTAATCTAAACTCAATTAATTAAGCTAATCAGATTTTTTAGTTTTAATTAAACAAGGGCATATTAGCCATTTAGAAAATACAAGGTTAAGGGGTGGCTTGATTTTACTTCATAATGACCAGATTTTGTCTTAGTGGGTATACCCCAATTAGTTTGGGTATACCCCAATATCGCCAGGTATTTAAGAGCCCGTTTGGTACAGTTTTTAAAAACAGTTTTCTATTCTGTTTTTGGAAACAGAAAACAACAAATTATTGTTTTCTATGTTTTTTTTTTCTTTCCCTTTTCTTCTTTTCAGAACAAAGTAAGAGATCGGGGGAATGACTGCAAGTGAGTCATGGCCAGTATCACTATCTCTTAGACGAGTCTTTACATTTGATATGATTTAGTTGATTTTCCTTGGTTTTTAAAAACAGTTTCTAACCTACCAAACAATTTTTAGAAAATGAAAACAATGAAAAAAGGGTATGTTTTCAAAACAATGGAAAACTATTTTTGCAAACTGTTTTTAAAAATTGTACCAAACATGCTCTAAATCACCGGATTCCGGTTGTTATTGTGGAATAGTTGTACCTAGAGTTAATCTTTTACTTAAAATGATTACTGATAAACTTAAAATGCTTATTGATAAATTATGGAGAAAACTGTGGAAGGTTGAAAGTGTACCTAGAGTTGATCGTTTACTTAAAAATGTTTGTTGAACCTTTCTAATTAGTATTAAAATTGTCGTTTTGTCTAATTAAACTATTTTATTTTTCTTCACCCATCAAAATACAAGATAATCAAAATCCTAATACAAATGAGGATATTAATTATAAGTAAATTGTGAAGAGAAAGAGTAACAAACCACAAAGATATCCAATTCATGTATGTGAAGCATTGAAGAATGATGTATTATTTTTTTAATAGGAGACACTCCTAATAAAAAGGAATATTTTGTCCATAATTTTGCTGATCCGAACAAACCTAAACCCATTAGATTGAATATGGATTCAAAGCGATGATGCGCCGATGTGAATGTGGAAAAACGGTTTGCTGGTTTTTTAGGGAAGTGAAGAGTCGAGCGTGCGGACGAGACTCCTAGACCGAGCAAACTGCTGAACCTCACACAGATGCACTGCAAAGGGAGTGCTTAGATTCGAGAGCTCAATCTGTAGGACTCGGGCCTAGACCAAGTCAATGGCCGTTCCAGAGTCAATTCGGTCACAAAGAGGGAGATGGGTTGATCTGTAGGAGGGAAGCTGAGAATTGTGCGGGATCAATGATGATCAAGGATTGTGGATGTGTTGAAGGTTTCTGCAAATTTGATGAACTATGGAGTTCGAATAAGTTCTAGGCGATTGATGGAATTTCTGAGAGTGATTGCTCGAAAAATTGTTTTTTCAATCGCAGATTCAGAGACTTATTTATATTGTATGAATAGCGAACACCTTGATCCCAGTAAGTAAGTGTGAGGGTTTCATGAGTGAAAGAGTGGGAAAGTGGAAGATCGTGGTGAAACCAGTTACAGGTCGTGCGGAGACTTGGTTAACTGTCCACTCACTACTTTGCTAACTCCTTTAACCGTTGCACGACTTACTCACATTTCTCATCGTGGATGAATCCACGTGCCGTAGGACGCCATACCAAAACCCTAATTGATATCCCCCATGTGACGTGATTGAAGTCTCACGAATCGTGGAGTTTGCATGACAGACGTGTAATTTATAGTAGTTGTTGACTATTTAGATAATGAATATAAGTTTTGTTGAATCGAGCATGAGTGATCGAATGCTCAATGGAACATATTGTAAATTCGAGCAACTGAGCAAGTATTTCTCGACAAATTACTGAATATTGATAGTTGGATCAATATTCGAGTAATTGAGCAAGTATTGCTCAATTTGACGAATTACTGAATATTGATAGTTGGGCAATTGAGCAAGTATTGCTCAATTCGACGAATTACTGAGTATTAATAGTTGGATCAGTATTCGATTAATTGAGCAAGTATTGCTCAATTCGACGAATTACTGATAAATTACTGAATATTGATAGTTGGATCCATATTCGATCAACTGAGCAAGTATTGCTCAATTCGACGAATTATTTATTGGTGACGTGACCCAATAACATATTAATTAAAATATTGGTAGATTACCAAATATTATATAATTAATACGCGTGTTGTTTGCTGGATCAACATAAATTTATTTAGTGTTTGAACTTTCTTAGAATGATGATTTGTTGAGCGTTTGTTCAAAACCCTAATTTTTGATCAATTGTTTGTTAATTGATGAATTGTTGAAAATATGTCACTGAGTGAGAGAGGGACACATGGAATTATGGACAACCATGTGGTGCCAGAGTGCTCGAGTGAGTGTGCACCAGGGTCCTTAGTTGGCCAGTTGGTGAAAGAATGATGATTAAATGTCGGTTTCATCATTTATTGAAATAGTGCTCGATTGAGCATTAGGTGATAAAACCTAATTATGGAAAAGTGAGGGACCAACCAAGATGGCATGAGACCGGCCCTTGGTGGTCATGGGACAGCTGATGGGCGTTCGAGCAAACTCCAAGTTGGTTGTGAAAAGTTTGGACCCGATATGAGCAATTGCGCAAATTAGGTCAAAAGTGTGAAAACGTGTGGGACCGGCTCATTCCAAGCCTTAGAGACGCCCTTGGTCGGTCAAGGGAGCATGGCCGTGTCACCATAACGCCCATGTCTTAGTCCTGAGAGTTTCGGTATTTTTTTATGTGCGTTTAAGCAATATCTTGGATTTTCAGAAGAGTTCGGTCCAAAATCCTCGATTTTGCTCGAATGAGCAAGTATGCCCGTTTGATCAATATTTCGTGAATATTAAAATAATAATATTTTAGTATATTTTTCGTGAGTAACCTAGTCGGTCATGTGACCATGTTGACTTTTGGCTTTTTCATGGTTTGAACAATATTTGAGAAAATATGGAGAAACCATGATTTATGCTGAAACAGGGAAGTATCACGAGATGGGAGAAATAACAGTTTATGAAAGATTAGGGATTGCAAGATGTGGGACCAGCCACGGCTAGGGCATGGTCGGCCGGCTAAGTTGCCTGGTCCCGCGACTCCTTTCCCTATTTTATATTATTATTTCTCATGAAACCATGAAAATATGGGGAAACCACGAGTTTTGCTCAAACAAGGAAGGTTGCTAGAATGAAGGAGTCTTCATGAGTTCATGAAATCAGCAAAAATAAGGAAAAATAATGGAAGAGGCATGGGACCGGCCACGGCTAAGGCATGGCCGGCCGATGGTCCCGGCCCATGAGCGCCTCTTCATTATTTTAATATTATCATTTTCCCCCTCCTATTTTGTGTAGGATTCCTCATTTGTCCATATTTTTGAATGTTCGTTCGTGCATTTGGGTGCTCGTTCGTGCATCATTGTCGAGTACACTTGCACCATTTTATGGGACTCGCTCAGGAATAGTCCAGATGCCCAATTGTTGAGTATTTATTACGAAATTCAGTGGAGAATGATTCATGAAATTGAGCAACAAAAGTGAGTAGTTTATTATTATCAATCCATAGGATCAGCCGTGGATTCGACCATGAATTCGGAATAATAATAAAATAAGTATTACTATTGCATGGGATCGTGGATTCGACCACAGAATCAGAGTAATGAAAGTAGTTATTACCATCCCATGAGATCAGCCGTTGATTCGATCATGAAATCAGAGTAATAAGATTATCTATTACCATTCCATGAGATCAGTCGTGGATTCGATCATGAAATCAGAGTAATGAGATAAAATAGATTATCTTCTAGGAATTAAGTGGTGAATGTCACGGTAGAATTAATCTATTGCAGAAGTGATATTAGCCAGTTAAAGCGTCATACCCGTTCTGACGTGCATACTCAGGAAACAGCGAGTGTTGTCGAAGTCCTCAAGACGTTATTGCTCTCAATCTTACGGAGAACCGCCTGGGTCTATACACGGTCTCTCTACATAGTCAGGGAACAGTGAGTGTCACCGACGTCCTGAAGGCGTTGTTGCTCTCAATCTTACGTAGAACCGCCCAATCTTTTTTCTATGTAGAGGTGGGTCTCTCTATGTAGTCAGGGAACAACGAGTCACCGACGTCCTGAAGGCATTATTGCTCTCAATCTTACGGAGAACCGCCCAATTACGTTATTCTACATAGAGGTCATGATGAAATGCGAGGTATCGAACGCTCAGCTAGTGGAGGCTTTTCGAGAAACATATTCATCATGGCTCGTAAAATATGAATCGTCACATGCCTGAAAGCCGTGCCAGAAACATGTAGTATCATGATTTTACGATTTTGACCTTTGTTGAAAATCCACCATCTACAACCGAGTAGTCAATGTTCTTAAATCGAAGCCACAAATCAACCAATAAGGTTTAGAAAAAATCTATGATGAACCGAAAACATGGCAATGAGTATGGACTAGTCAAATGACGTTTACACCGTACGTAATGATGATACAGTTACTTTAACCTAAACGCCAAATATAGTCGTCCAAATATTGGTATCATTAGATGAATCTCGGAAAACGGCTACTTGAGCGCATCATTCAGACACCAAACGAGAAAAAATTAACATTACAAAACTATCATGCACATTTTACTTTAGTCAATAAGAAGTGACTCCAAGTTTGACCTCGTATATGGGCTTCTGATCAGTGGTTTGGCAACACTAATGAAATTTTTCTCATCCTTTTATAACTTTTTAACAACAAGTAAACGATGCGAAACAGAATGTTAAAGGAAATACTACCTCGTCCTAAGGAAAAGTTGGTTTTCACTTGTTTAAAGATGTCTGGGATTTCAGCATTTGTATTAAGCTTTTCCTTATCTAAGTCTTTGAGAAAATGATGTAGGTGGGGTGAACACTCTTCCATGGATATTTTCTTTCGATTGGACTTTCACCATTCTCAGGCCTGTTAGCATCGTTAGACGATGTTTGGTCAACTTCAACCTCGTTTTCAGCTCGATTTCTAATTTTTAGACAAAGTTTGGTCACCAGTTGGTATTAAGTTTTTCATATTTAGAATTTTACCCTTCAAGTTTGTGCTATCGAAGCCATTTATCATGGATATTCATATCCGAGTATGTACTCTCATGTGCTTTGTGGATTATACCAATGCAATCAAGTTCTTTGACTAGGAGTGTCTTTCGATTATAATATGGTTTCAATCGTAAGGTTCTTACACGAAAACTGGACTTCTCTTTGAAATGATATTTTAATTGGAAGGATAGACAACAACAAAATTATTGATTGTATAATGCAAAAGCCTTGAGTGTGAAGTTTTCCAAACAATCTAAATCCAAAAATCTTGGGACCCCTCTTCTTAGGCCCATTGGTATCTTCTAGAAGAAGTTTGGTCAACTTGAAACTCAAGCTGACCAGAGTCTCATTGCATCCCAAACATGAATACCTAGGACAAACTATGGGTTGCCCATTACTGTAAAAATCAACACAAAAGATATACCGAGACATGGTTCACGTAAAAACACTCTCACTATATTTAACATTGGGTCATAACCTCCATATAATCCCTTTCAAAGAGATTTCATCTCTCTTGCATTCAATCCCTATGAAATTCGCAAGTTCTGGATTGTGTTTGATGTATGTAATCTTGAGACTGTCATTCTCTATACCATTAGCATTGATGATCTCTTAATTATATTCATAGCTTTCGTAGTAAGTAATAAAAATATGGGATATTTTGACTTTGGGTCACATAAAAGTGACCAGAGTTGCGTTTGGGTCACGAAGAAATTTTAATTAGAGTTTGGGTCACGGACTGTCATTGTCCGTCTTGACCGTTAGTTAAGTATTTATTTTTAAAAATTAATTTCAAAAATTTAAAGAAATCTCCAACACCTGCCGAAACTGGACCCAACAGCGCTTCCCATTTTCTTCTCCATCTCGGCAACACTCGACCAATTCCAGTCGTCGTCAATTGCTAGTACAACATCAGCCCAAACTCCTCAGTTTCTTCTGCACCTCTATCAGCCATCGACAACCACTATCTCTTTTGTCCATTCGTCCAGCCACTAACTCCACCGACTGCAACCATCACCGAATTCCAACCATCACTGTCGTACGGCATGCTAGAAAAACCACCATTGTCTTCGATTATCAACAACAATCTGAGAGTATAGAATCCGTTACTGCCATCTTCTTCCATTTGAATGACGCAGTTGTAGAGCCTTGAACGACCGCCACAAAGATCGATTCCATCTCAACTTTTCAGCTTCCCAGATCGAACCCCACTGCCATATAAAAGAGCTGTCGCCATTAGCATCAACCCATCCTATTTAATCGAACCACTTCAACGACCATAAGCTCCATGATTTCATTGCACCAAATCCGCTCATTGTTGCTGTAAGAACTAAGTACACCACTGGAATCTTCAGGGACTGAATCCTTATGTGGAATGACGTCTCCATTCACATCTTCTATGAGCCATCAAGTTCTCGGCAGCAGTGAACGTCTCCTTCCCTTGCTCAAACCATCTCTGTCACGTTCAATAAATAATCTCTCCATGAAACCAACGTTAGCATCCGCTGGTCACACCATACTTTCTCCAACCACAACACTTCTCTCCACCTTCCTGTTAAATCCCGTCACAGCGACAGCAAAGATTCGGCCTTTACTGACTGCAACAGCAGCAGTTACTTCAATTGCCGATCCATTGAATACCATCTCGAGCTCTCTTCCAACTCAAAGCAAGCTCATAATCTCGCCCACAACATTATGTCCATGGCCTCGAGAATTGTACACAGCCACCACTGACTGCACTCTCTCATATCCGTCTCAAACTCGAGTACAGCTCAATCTCAGAATCTTCTCCAGTTGGCATTGTTAGACAACGAACCAGCACCAGCTCTGTCACTTCTCACCTCAAAATTCATCTCGTTTTGGAACCTTCCTGCTGCTAACAACACTTCAGTCATTCTACCCAGCAGATGCCAGGCTATCATTAACACCATCTTCTTTAGCTGTCCGAGAATTAAAAACCAGAGCGGCAGTCGGAATACGTCCTCATTGATGTTGCTGTCCGAGAATTAAAAACCAGAGCAAGGGTTTTCCCCTGAGGATTAAGTTTGGGTGGGCGAATAAGAATGGTGCTAACGAGGGTGGTGCAACTCATAATTTGAATCAAGTGTCCAGCCGCCGTGGGAGTAGTAATGGCAATTGGAGATTTCTTTAAATTTTTGAAATTAATTTTTAAAAATAAATACTTAACTAACGGTCAATGACAGTCCGTGACCCAAACTCTAATTAAAATTTCTTCGTGACCCAAACGCAACTCTGGTCACTTTTATGTGACCCAAAGTCAAAATATCCCTAAAAATATTAAGAACCTGTTATATTCTTACTCTACCTTAATGGGACAACTAATCAACACAACAAAATCAACAATTATCCATCACCCACAACAAAATCAACAATTATCCATCGCCTGATATTACCCTAGAATGAGGTGGAAGACTCACAACAATTTATCAATATTCCTATGACGTCAATACCACTTATATACTTAGGGATAGGGATACACTTCAAATAATGAAGGTCTTCGACTCATATGTTCACACTTCTTATTGAACGATTGGCTAGAAAAACAAAATGATAAATGACTAAGTGCTTAAATCCGCTAGGCAGGTTAGTACTGGTAAATTTTTCACACCTCTAGTTATATTCATTTAATGCAATCTCATATTCTCCTTGCACATGTGAATGAAAATATTGATCTTATCACTAATATTTCTTACGTGATCATGATTTATTTGTCATAAAATTGCAACTTTTGGGATGGAAGTAATTGACCAAACCAAAAACACAAGGAGAGCTAGGCATCAGAAATGATGAAAAATATTACTTTATGTAGAGAGCATGGATCCTCCATAACCAACCATATTCTATCTAGGCAAGCCTCTATAGGAGGAAATACCTCAAACAAAAATCCGTTTTTATCAGCCAGTCCACAATGAAAATAATTAAATTATCATATCCTCTTTGATATATTTCAGGTAATAGCAGATTTCAAGAAACATATAAGATATATACCAATTACTGTGATAGTCCACCACCACATAGAGGAGAACCAGGCGGTGAACGGAGTGGCAAACCATACTATAGACGACAACCACTTAGGAAATTTCTCAACAACATCACGGGACTATACAATTCTAACCTTTTGAAACAATATTGTATTAATCTATAGGTACGATGTACCCTCGAGTAAGTCCTTCTGATTGATATAAAATAAAGACAAAAAATTGAAGAATGACAAACCCCGGTTTTTATACTCTTCGATTCTTTCCTTTATTTTATTAGGGCATGTCCAATGGGAGAAAAATTCCCGAAATAAGGAAAAATCAAGTCTTATGGGACGTGGAACTCCTCGATCTATTCGTTTTTTGCTTACCCTTGTTCCAAATATTTGATTAAGGAATAAGGAAATTTAAGTGGAAGTTGTACCGACCAACAAATAGTTTGATGATAGACATCGACCAACACTTGGTTGTCCGATATATTTTTATTTAGTCTGCTTAAGTAACATGATAAAGTAAAATTTACACCAAGTACCAATCGGTATTTGGTTATCATGTATCTGGTTTGGCGACGGTCTAATCTTGGTATGATTTTTTTGTCTTTTTTTTTATTTAGTTTTATTAATTTTATCTTATCTTATCTTATCTTATATATATATATATATATATATACTAATATAAAGAAAAGAGTGATTTTTCACATGTCCGACAGGAAAAGATTCTATTACCCTTCCGCATTTTTGTTTTCCTGCTCACTTTTTCGTAGATTTCAGTTATACGAGGGGTACATGCATGAATCGTGTCAAATTTAAATCAATTTTATAGTGTAAATCGTGTTTTCTTCAGTCTTTTCTTCTGTAAATCGACTACAGGTATCATAGAACGCCGCTGATTCAGTAACTGGGTTAGTAGAACCTCTTACTCTTTCGATTGTCATATTCCCAAACCCAGATTCAACTCTTACAGTTTGAATTTTCGAATAAAAACTTTTTCAATCAACCCCAGATTCAATTATTGAGCTATATATTCAATTTCTTAAACCTTAGTTGATATCGGCTTTAATTTGTAACAAGATTCACATGGTCACTAGATAGAATTTACAGAGCCAAGAATGCAAGGTTGGGGTGAGGATTGCGTTCCTCAATAATATTAGTCGACTTTAATTTTTTGAAATGGAAATTTTGAATGCTTTTTCATGAAATTGAAATAGTTTCCATGACAAGATACTGCAATTAGACTGTCGATTTTGGCTGATTGTTGAACCTCATATGTGCAAATACAACTTATTTTACATGAACGTTACATGTTCGACAAAATACCCCTGTGAAAACTTAGTTTGGGTGTCCCATTTAAGTATGTACCTTAATTTCACTATCAAGTTCAACAACAAATAATATAATGCATTGAACACTTATAAATTACTTATTAGAGTGTATTGGTTGAATATGAGCTTATTCACTTAAACCTTTCGCGAACTCTCTTCCAGTGGTAATGATGGTCATAACTTATTAGATAAAATTATGCTTGTCATTAATGAATGAGTAGTTTTCAGATAATATGCTACATATGCACTACCAAATCAAACTGCTAATCTGCTACAAGCAACAGATCCCCTGGTGCAAAACCAAGCAGACTAAAGAAAAACTTTCTCTTCGCTCTCATAAATAAACATAATGGATCCCTCCAAAGGAATTCTACCTTAGCTAACAGATTTTAGCTTACCATACTGTGGAGGGAGCTCATATGTGTCAAGACTTTTGAAATTTTTTGCTTTGATAAGTTCTTTGGTTATCTTTTATAAGGACGGTTTAATCGAGATGCTTCCGGTCATAATTTTATATAAGCAGTTATATTTGAATATAAAACAGTCATATCGAACCATTTAGTCTGTCGTTTGGTATATCTGCTACGTCGAAAGAGGATTGTATTTGATACTCACATGTTATGCTATTATCGTAGGATGTGAACTAAATTTTGGTGATATGTTTTGGTTGTGTGTAATTTTATGTTTTCTGGGGAACTATTTGGTCTTTCTTATGTCAGTGCATTTTCTGCAAGCGATTTGCGTAACTTGGGGAGTTGTGAGTAATGTACTTGATAAGCTACTTGGATGGACGATTGAGTAGCAGTGAGTTGGTTTTTATGCAGAACTGTAAACGGGTTGTTGCTCTTGCATCTGATTTGTGGTACTACTGAAACATGACTAAAAGCTGAAAGAAGGTGGTGTAGGTCCTGTAGGCTGTAACGGGAGCCATGTGTGCCACAATCATGGAAGCAAAGGGTTATATTATGATGAAACTGTTTGAACGAGATCTCGCTATGTCTTGCAATGTTTCGTGGAAAGATACCTCTGCTTTTATATGTAGAATTATCACTTTTCATTCAAATATACTACGTCCACTTGAGTAGGCAGATTTTTTTTCTCAATTATGTGAAGTCTCGACCTTAAGCACGTTATAATGTACCTGTGTGAAATATGCTCCAGATGCACTCCCAACCTATGTACATAGGAGCTATATGTGAATGGAGTTATATAATCAGCATGCCAAAGTTTTAGTATGATGTTTAACCATACTACATGTGATCGAAAATAGAGGTTTTGCTCGAGTTTTTATTAGCTGGCTCATGGACAGTCTGTAATTTATATAGAGCAGAGAAAGAGCGGCAGGCGCATCGCGCATGCGTGTTATACTAGTACTAATATAAAGAAAATAGCTATTTTTGGTGGGAGACCCCTAAATCACTAAGTTTCTTTCATTTAAATTATCAAGCTCTATTATATCATGTAATTTCAATAAAAATACAGGGTACAAAAGTATATTAAATAACACCTGGTTAAAAAACCATTAAAAACATATCATTGTTTTAAAAATAGAACAAAATTTTTAAAACCTTAATATCTTTCAAAATACACACAGGTTTCTATAAAATTTATATATCTAAAAAGCCATATGAATTATCTAAGTAACGAGTACAAATAAGAATAATAAAATTTTATTTTATGCAAAAAAATTGATTGCTTTCGAATTTAATATTGTTGAATGAATCAAATTCAAACATGTGCATCGCACATGTGTTCTCCCTAGTATACATTGTCATATTACATTTTAATCGTATGATGTTTGTGTTAGTGTTACAAGCTAAATTGTGTTACCTTTATTTCTTGGTTTCCTCTATAAATACACATTTTTGTTTCCGTCCTGCTTTTATCTTGAACCATACATTTTTCTTCGTTCTATTTTTCTGTAAAATTATAAATCTATTCCAAATTTGAAAAATGTCAGGTCGAAGCGTGACTCATGTTCGTTATTAATGTGTAAACTTGAAACATCGGAGAGTTACTAAAAGTCAAAATAGGTAATTATGAAATATTCAAAACAACCCTGAATGGAATGTTTGCCCTCTAGTTTTTATCTTAAGCAAACTGGAGTTAGAAAATGTAACCATCTAAATCCATCACTATTAAAAAAAAAAAAAAAAAAAAAAAAAAAAAAAAAAAAAAAAAAAACCTAATTTGGGGCCTAAGGGTTTTCTTTGAGGCATGTTACTAAAAGACAAAAAAAGGTCATTAGGAAGTAATTTCCCAAAACCCCTTGCCAATTATTCTCTCTATTTTTACCCATGATTAATTAGTCGTTTTAGGTGTTAATCAATCGTGTTGGATGTGAGATCAACTTATGTTAATCGAACTTCAAAACATCAAACGACTGGAAAAAAATTGATGTGTTTTTTCTAAAGCACCACCCAAAATCGGTTTATGTTCATGCGCTATTAAACCGATTCTGGTTGGTGTTTTGGGATGCACGAAGGACATAAAGAATCGGTTAACGTACGCACAAATGAAATCTGATTACTATATTCGGGTATTTTTTTCGTCATAAATAAACCGATTGTTTCATATTAGTAAGAAAAAAAAATCATTCATACTTTTATTCATTTAAAATCTACTCCTTTTCATAGGAATCACGGATGCACTTAGCACGTGCATCAAGCCTTTGTATCCCTAAGCGAACCTAATGGATGAGTTATAGTCTCGTGAGGGTTTACATAGAGATCTGCCCACAAAATCTACACAAATGATGCTAAAACTATCAATATTCGTCAGAGGAGTCCGAGTCTGATTCACCTACCATAAATTCCGGGGCATACTCTGGAATTTTGGGTACCATGAAGTGATAGCTTTAATCAAATGTGAATGCTTCTCTCTTCTCCTCCAAGTAGTGCGGCTTGAAGACTTCATGCTACAAAAACACAACACCAACCTACTTTTCTAGTTACAAATTGATAAAAGTAGGGGCCAATGACGTTTGGTACCACAATAGAAGTTAACGAAACATAAAATACCACAACTTAACATAATAGCATTCCATTTTTATGTTTGAATAATTCTCCCCTGACAAAACATATAGTTTGGGTCACACATGCGTAACGTAATTAGATATTTAGATTCATTGTTTTGATCACGCACGATTGATTTGGGTTATTGGAGATCAGAGTTTTCCAATTTTCAAGCATCACTTCATTCAGCTCAATCAAGAGCTAGCACATGGACGGTTGATATTTTTTTGATCGATAAAATAAATGGTTGTTGTAATGAAAGAGTATTGATTTGGTCGGTAAGTTTGTGAGAAAGGGTTTCCAGTAAAAGAGTTTTAATTAGGCTCGTGATGGAAAACTCCTGAGGGTCCTTTAAGGTTCTAAAAACTCATGCAAAGTATTTCACTTACTGGGAGCATTCTTTCTTTTCGACACGGGCGACTTGAATATGTAGATTAGTAGATTGATAACACTGAAAAAGAGAGATCCAAAGGATTCTACATAAAACTGCATTTAGTATCTTCATTGGCCACCATAAATCGGGTTGCTTTGTATTAATGGGATTGTTGTTCAACGAGTTGAGCTTTAAGGATATTGAAAATTAAGGTGTTAAATTATTTTATTTTAATTTAATTTGGTTTGCTTCTTTGTCTATAAGCATATGTTCTTGGCTTGATTCTAATCTTTATCGATTTAATAGTTCTAGGACATTTGAAGTGCAACAAGCGTTGCATTATGGTCTTGAGATGGGTAATATAAACGTGCTCAATCTACTTTGTATTACTTCATATTATATCCCACAACATTAGTTTTGTGATTTTTATAAGCGAAAATAAAATAAAGCAAAACAATAAAAAGTAAAACAAATCAAGGATGTGAAAATATTGGATAAAGGTTTTTCATCTTCAATTGTAAACTTAAGTATTTATCATCAAAAGCCATGGAATACCTTATTCGAATACAAAGTAAATTTCCAAAGTTATCAACACACACATTAGGGCTGCGTTTGAAATCTACCTAAAGAATAAATGTATTTGCGCAAACATTCGAACAAAGGTCAATTTCTACATATGATCACTACAACCTAGAATCATATCATGCTACTTGTATTCAAGGTTATCGTTTTAGCTATAGATATGGAAGTTCAATCAATTCTAGCAGAGAAACAGTTAGTATGTCTTCGGGATTATTGAAAAGTCGTAGGAAAAGTGCATCTCATTCGGGTCAATGTTGTTCAAGTCGGAGATCATTTGAGGCGGTCAGGATTTAGGTCGAGGCCATTGCATTGGCCAAACATGCGGCAATCATTGTGCGTTGTGTATTTCTCGGCCATGATGGTGTGCTCGGGAAAACCAACTGTCCATTTGTATCATGGCACTCCTCAAATCTTTATCTTTAATTGAATACTCCCATTTCATGCTCTCAATTTGACTACACTTCCTCTTTGTGCCAAATACTTAATTTTGCTACTTATGTTAGGCTTGATTCAACTACAATTCTGCAATTTTGCTGCAACTTCTCAATGCCTCCTGTACTAGCACTGAACAAATTGTAATTTTTCTTGACTGGCCACCATTTATACCAGCAATCCCTTGAACAGTAACCCACCACCTCGGCTCAATTCAAAGTCAACACAAATCTGCAAATATGAAATGCATAAATACTTTGTTGTATTTCTTTCACGCAATTTCAGGTACTTATGAACATAAACCTCATACCCATTTTTTTGCTAAATAATTTTGCTTACTAATAATTGCTATGTTAATTGTTGTATTGGTAAATTTTGCATAGATTTAGTTGTGTTTTATTTTTTGACTAAAACCGCATTTAGTATCTTCATTGGCCACCATATTTCTCTTGTATTCGAACCAACGGCGGGGCTTTTCTCGATTTACTATAAGCATATGTTCTTGGCTTGATTCTAATCTTTATCGATTTAATAGTTCTAGGACATTTGAAGTGCAACAAGCGTTGCATTATGGTCTTGAGATGGGTAATATAAACGTGCTCAATCTACTTTGTATTACTTCATATTATATCCCACTATCCCTTACATTGGAAATGGTATATCTTTGTCTTGGCTCAAATGGAAGAGCACATGGTTTTCAACCATCTAGTTGTGGGTCCGACTTCCACCTATGGCATTATTACTTGGGTTGGTTTGGTAGGAGAAAACCTTACACATGCTTCCGATGAAAAAAAAAAAAACAGTGATTCCATTATTTGATGCTCACAAAGTAGGACTCCAACAGAAGATATGATGTTAGATCAGATTTTAGAGTCTTTGAGAAGTTATTAAGAAGAAATTTCTCTCATTCTCTCTCGAAGGGTAAACCTTCGGGTGACCGCTAAGATTGTTTTCACGCGATAGTAGAGTGGCTCAATATCCTAGCTTTATTTGTACAACGAAAAGGTAGTTTTGATTTTTCTTCGACCTGGGATTTCTTAACTATAGAAATTAATTAATCGTCTCTTCTTTTCATTATGTGCACCGATTTTCATCTTTTCTTTTTTGGGTATCTTAGAACTCTGCAGTTGTTGAGAATGTGATTTATGTTGTGTGAGTCATTAAGGATCCCTTTACATACACTATTAGAGAAAGTCTATCACTTATGGAGGTAAGTCATAAGGAAATAGTGTGGGATCACCTAGGTTGGTAGGTATCCTAGATGACTACTGAATTAGTTACCAATATCATGTAGATCTTATTAGGCACCTGAAAGTGCGAATCTGAAATAATAGAAGGTTACTGGCTTGATATCATGATTTCATATTGGATTATTTGGTTGTTTAATATTTGCGATGCTAGGGTTGTTAGGTTTATATATTAATTACTTTTTTTCCGAGGTTGTAGTGAAATGATTAGTTATTATACTCGGTTTTCTTGGTGCAGGCGAGCATATCCACCTGATCATTTGAATAAAGAGATCTAGGTCAATCGTGGATTGCTGAAAGTTGATGATGTAACTAGTTTTGTCTAAATTGTTTTTGGGGATAGTATCCCATAAACCATGTGATTCTGGAAACTCCAGTGTGGTATATGATTGCCAGCTTACTAGAGTCTCCGGTACTACATCGTCATTTTATTGCTCAATGTAGCTGAGCAATAGGTCCCTGAGCTAATCTGCCCATTTGGATCTGTGCATGATATATTATGTCATTTCAGTTCGTATGGATTATTTATGTGATTGGTTCACCCCCCTGTGTTTCTGATTATTTGTTATCTTGAAAATTTATGCATAATTTATTTACATTCGCTAGGGAATTTAGTTAAGTGTTGATTTTGAAGCTCTTTAGTGGTTTTACAGCTTTTGCTTGGTGTAGAAAAAGTTCCATCTATGTTTCGGTTGACACAACTTTGTTGACTTGAACTTGCATGCCTAGATTTCGCAAGGAAATAACCATATAATAGAAGGATGTTACCTAATGAGATTGTGGCTTTGAGCCATCACCAGTGGATTCAAAGGAGATTTTTGGAGGCCACTTGGATGATCGGAGGGGTGAAGAGCATGGTTGCGGTCTTCTTCTTGCCTGGCTCATGCACCTAGCTACTCTATTTCAAACCTGCTCATCAATGACTAGATTAATTTTGATAAAGAGTTCTTGCAGTCAACAAGGTAAAGGCTAATCATCCTAAAAGTTATCATAGTCCATATTATAAAAAGAAGCGGTGTTTGTCTTGGGACAAAGACGGCCATCGAATTCGCCCATCTGGCGGCTGGGATCGATAATTGGCGAGATATCTATCCGTCCGTTCTTGACATATAATTTTGAGAGATACTTCCATCGGTTTGTTCATGAGATGATCGTTTTTCTAGATGTCACGTAATTTTTGTTAAGTATCTCTTTGAACTTCATACTAAATCTATGTGTTATTGTGTATACGTAAAGCTTGCTGAGTAAGATCAGAAATTCAAAAACAAGAGAGGGTTATATGAATATTCATGTTTATCAATTACGATAATTTTGTAATCAATTAGCACGGACTCTCGAATACATACTAGAATAAAATCAAATGACTCTCTTGCATGAGAATCCCAAGGATGCAGTTGTCTGCCCATGACACGTAAGGATATAGTTGAATTATTTAAACATGTAAATTGGTACGTCTCGGTTAATATCCTAATTAGTGGCATATGCATGCCATTAAAAATAATAGTTGGATATATGAACTAATTACGAAAAAATACACATGCCGCTTATAATGATTTGAAACCATAACAAAAAATTCTTAGGAAAAAGTACATGTATTGTACTTTTAATATGGATTAACCTAGCTACCAACTCCGTGGACTTAAGACCACCACTACACAAAAGGAAAGGACTCTCTAGACCAAGTTTGATGCACATGAATCATCCACCTACATACACAAATCAAAATGGAAGAAAAATTTAATCATGTTACATACATCCTCTTTAACTAGTTGCCACTGAGATTAGTAGAAACCCGGTGGAAAACCATAAGGACCTGGAGAGGTCCATGATTCCATAGTCATGAGAGGATTATAAGTTTCTTCATGAGTTGATATTGCTTCAAGTTGTTGATTGTCTTTTTCTGTAATACATGAAGGAAAAAAATAAAATTATCTTAAAAATCCCGGCGAGATTGGGGTATACCCAGATTAATTGGGGTATACCCAATTTCAAGGGGACATGATGTGTCATTATTAAAAAGGGTGACTTTACTTTAATACCCTTGAACTAATTAAATCTTAAAAATAAACTCATTTCTTAATTTCATTAACCCTAAAATTAAAAAACTAAACAACTCTTAATCTTCTCTTCTTCTTCTTCATCTTCCATCAACCAAAACCATATAAAAATCTTCAACTTTGATTTTCCAAAAAAATTGTTAACTCTACCAGCGAAAAGAAGACTATAAATGATGTTTAAACTCAAACCCATCATTGTGTTGTGTGATTGATTGTTACGTTAGGTTGGAAATCGAAAATTATGATTTATGTGTTTTTGGTCGGCAAGGTCGTAACATGCATATCTTGCCGACCTTTCATAACATCCATGGCGACGAAAAAAATTTTCAACAAAGGCAGGTATTTTTTGAAGACCTTGTCGACTTATACCGCGTGCGGGTATTTTTCTCAATGGCTGGTGTTTTTTTTGTAGACCTTGCCGACTAATATTTTTCAATGACCCTCTCCTGTGTGTCAAAAAAAATAAAGTCGGCATGTTCTTCATTTAAATACCTTGCCGCCCAAATATAATGGCATGGTATTTTCAATAAAATGGCGTGGTATTTTTCACCAAGTATGTGGGTTTTTTTTTTTGTAGACCTTGCCGACTAATATTTTTCAATAGCCATCTCCCGAGTGTCGACAAAAAAAAAAGTCGGGATGTTCTTCATTTAAATACCTTCCGGCTAAAATTGGTCGGCATTTTATTCAAACAAAGACCATGCTTCTAGGCCATATATAGTTCATGCACCTTATTCAAACCTCTACTTTGCCGACCTTTGACATTTTTGAAAACCAATTTTTTTTATCTTAATCGAACTCACAAGACGGATTAAAGGTTTAATCTACTGAATTTTCATTTTCAAATTTTTTATCGAAACTCAATTAATTAGCCTAATCAGTTTTTTACTGTTAATTATAAAAGGGCATTTTTGCCATTTTGAAAATATTTGGTTAAGGGGTAACCTCTTTTACTTCAAAATGACCCTATTTTGTCTCATTTGGTATACCCCAATTAATCTGGATATACCCCAATCAAGCCAGGTTAAAAATGGGTAACAAGTATGTAAAATGTGGATGGCAAAATGGTGAAATCCAAATTAACAAAAATTGCTTCCAAAAGTATTCCTTGTACCTTATCATTCAAAATTTCAAACCAATCCAATTCAAAATCCGACAATAGTATAAAACAAAAGAAAAGATACATAAAAGGTCCCGCTGACGGTGACTGATCTCAGTTCCGGTCTGGACCCACGAGCAATCATACTTGACGTTTGTGTTTCCACACAAAATACGCGTGTTCCCCAGAATCCCCGCCACACAAGGAAGGAAGCATGATACAGTTTCCATCAATCAAACCAAGCTACACTCCTCCAGGTACTGACACAGAAAACACGCAATTCAAGTAATGAAAGTATTCAAATTTCAAAATAACAATCCCAATAATAATACAAAAAAAAAAATTCCAACAAAAAAAACTAGTCAAATTTGGGTATACCCGGATTAATCGTGGTATACCTAATAAGACAAAACCTGAGTCATTGTGAAGTAAAAAACACACCACCTCTTAACCAGTTATTTTCAAAATACCTAATCTATCCCTGCTTAATTAACACTAAGAATGTGTTTAAGTTAATTAATTTAGTTAGTTAATTAATTAGGTACTGTTTGGAATTCATGGATCATGTGTTATGCTTTTTGAGGATTTTTTTTTATTTTTTTTTTAATTTTTTTGTAACGGAAATGAAACCACACTAGCCAAACACTTCTACAAAGGGGATTGCAAAGCTGCTGAGTGATTTCATACTCAAAATTACAGAAGAAATCAACACTTTCAATTCTGAAAATATGAAAAGTCGGCAAAGTCGACAAAAAAATACCCTATCGACTATGAAAAGTCGGCAAGGTCAACAAAACAATACCCTGCCGACTATAGGATTTTTGACATACGTAGAAAGGTGTTACAAATACATGATTAGTCGGCAAGGTATTAATTTCATAACCTGCTATAAGGATGAATATCGTGCCGCCCCTTTAATAATTTCAGAGATGAAAAGTCGTCATGATATTCAACCTAGGAAGCTGCCGACTAGAATTAGTCGGCAAGGTCGACAAAAGATTACTCTGCCGACTAATACAAGTCGGAAAGGTCTACAAAAAGATACCGTGCCGACGTTTGGTAAAAATGTTGAATCATAAAGGATTTGAGATTAGGTACGATTTTGTACTCAATCTTAAAACCCGTATGATACAAAATTTCAGTTTCTTCTCTTTTTTCTTTTTTTTTTGATTTTTTTTCGATTTCATAGTTGGAGTTTTGGAAAAATATTTTGAAAATATTTTGGATGGATTTTAGTCGGCATGGTTTTTTTTTTTTGAGGCAATTTGATATTTTAACACCTTTTAGACACCCCTTAGCACACTAGGTTGGACGGGTTTAAATTTGGTATTACCCCAATTAATTTGGTTATACCCCAATTTGGCTAGGAAAAAAAATGCGACAATTTACTTGATAAAATTATTATGATAAATAACAATACCTTTTTTTCTTTTTCTTTTTATTTCTTTCTCTTTCTGGTTATTTTTCAATATCTATTGCTGTTGGTGTTCTTCTAATATTGCTTCTCTTTTAAACTAAACAATCAAAATGTATTCATTACCACTGGGTGCCCTGACAGTTATGAAATGGGCACAACAACACAAGGAACGAACCTGCAACATCCGGTTACAAAACAAGAAGCTTGTCAAAGAACTGAAGAAGAAGCGGAACAATCATCAATCACGGTGCAACAATGAACTGATAGATGACTGTGTAGATTATATTTCTTATTTTCGTATGTTTGAATGTAATTCCCTAAGGTGGAGTGGTTGCCAAATTTCCATGAGATAGCTTCAGACTTTCACTCTAATTACTCAAACTTCGAGATGAGAGAGCTATTTCATAAAACCTATGCTTTTATACAACACAATGCTCAGCAGGCTCTTTGCCTGACTGACTAATCTTTATATATCTATGCATTTCCAAAAAAAAAGAAAAAATGTATTCATTAATAACAAGCTAAATATAAGCCAAGTATGTAAGTTTAGAAATCATAACAGTCCCAAAAGCTAAATTTGTCGGTGAAAACATTAACTTCAAAATTAACATAAAAATAAAACAAGAATACCGGCCAGGGGACTAATTACCGACCGACCGAAAGAGCAACAATAATATGTTTGTCTGCCAATCGGTGATTGACGCACTGATCACTTCAATGTTTTTTTTCTTTCTTTTTTTCTTTCTCAAAATTTCTTATCGCAAAATATAATAAGTCGACACTCCACAGTCCACACACAGCATTCAGAATACATTCTTTCGGCCGTCAATTTGTTTAGGAATCCTCCCTAAGAGCTTCTCCAATGGTCATGTGGTCAGTTTCACATGTGGCATTTTGGGAAGACATCCTTTGTCATATATGGCAACCAATTTTCCTAAACTTATGGAATAAAAAATTTGTTCTCCAACCCACCTATAATGCGTTTCCCTTTCTGTCGAGCTGTCCTCTTTATTTCCCTAATTTCAAAGTAGGTAAAATATTAATTCATCCTTTATTTCTTTTGATCATTCGTTCTTCTTTATTGTTTGTGAATTTTTTTCTTTCGATGTAGGCATATTAAGAACTTAAAAATATCGATATCTATTTACCATATAAATATCTATTTACCATATAAATATTCGTGCAATGATCCAAACATCTCCAACTCGTAAACAAGGAATTTGTTATCCCCTTTGTCACAGTAACCAATCAAATTTATCAATCATAGTAACCAATCAAATTTATCAAGTTAGGATGATTAAGGTTTAGTTGAAGTTCCTTTACATAGTCTATGTTTCCTGGATGCAAAGATTTTTTTAGCAAGTCGTTTTACTGCAACTACCTGTACTATGAGCGAAGAAATACCAATACCATTGTACAACACCAATACAAGAAGATGAGTAAACAAATTAACTCGAAGCCGCATCAAACGTAATCATATCAAATCACTTATGTGATGATTTCATCTATTTCTATTGTATAAAAAATTTAATCAAACACCACGGCTTGATTTGTTTTCCTAATACCTTTTGCTAAACCCTAAAAACAAATTTGATTTAATCATTGATGATGATCATAACAAAAACGTTAACATGTTAGTACTGTTACATTAATCAATAAAAGTTTGATGTTGGATAATAGGAATAACAAAAAGTACTCCCTCCGTTCTTAAATAATAAGCTGGTTTCATGTGTAATTTGTACATGAAACCAGCCTATTATTTAAGAACGGAGGGAGTACAAGATATGAAGATGATACATTGATTTTATACGATTGATTGTAAAGAAATAGGTTTCAGTTAAAAATATTGATGTGAAACATTGATTTGTAATTAAAAATCGTTTTTAAATAAATTAAGATTATTTTTATTGAAAAAAATCTGACTAGGATGGGTAGACATCCTCTGTGAACCTCTGAAACAAGAGGTTCACCAAGAGGATGTCTAGCCAAAACCATGACATGTCATCTACCCTTTAATTTAGGAGGTTAGTGTTGGAGAAGGATTTTAGAAAAAATGGTTGTGTATCTAACGTGGATTAAGAATTTTTTCCTCACACACAAGCCATTGGAGAAGCTCTAAGGACTATGGAATGAACAAACTCAGAGTTTGTTCATTTTGCTCCCACATGGAATGAACAAACATGAAAAATGGATGTTCAAATCATCAAATCTGTTGATTTGAACATTGAGTCGGAACATCCAGCGCGCGTCTGTTATAAGGACGCGTGATCGTGCCATAGACGCGCAGTCAGAAAGAATGTCGTGGAGTCAGTAGGAATGTCGCCCCTCACATATTCTCTCTCCAAAACATGATTATTATAATTATGATTTATTTTTTATTATTTATTTTATTAGTTAAATAATTTGTGGGACCAAACTCTTATTAGTTTATATAAATAAAATCATTAGTGGGACCCAACTCTTATTAGTTTATGACTTTATGTTAATAAAATCAATAGTGGGACCCTAAAATATCAGATTTGTTCATTTTGCCTTGTTTCCCATAGTGGAGAATGCAGTTTGTTCATCTTCGTGGCTCAACAAATTTTTATTTGTGTTCATTTCCATAGGAACTGCTATAAGACATGAAATTTCCAGCTCGCACATTGTTGACAAAAATTGCTTCCAAAAATATTCCTTCTACCTTGTTGTAACTTTAACCAATCTTTTTTTTTTTTTAATCAGACACAAAAATTGCTTCCAAAAATATTCCTTCTACCTTGTTGTAATTTCAACTAATCTCTTTTTTTTTCTTCTTTTGATCAGAGGAAATTAAACCCATAACTTCAACCACTCTCCCCATTCCCTAATCAATTCAAAATGCGACAATAATACAAAGGCAAATGTTATTGTATGCACCCATGCATAGGATAAGTGCATTATATTGTAGTATAATTGTAAAGAAGAAGACAAAGAGATAAGAGGGAGAGCACAAAATCTTATTGATTCATTAGTCCCTTTACATATCTATAATATCCTTTATAGTTTATATACATGTAAAGGGGAACCCTAGGTTCTAGTTGGGTCGCACATCTATGGGCCGTAGGCCCTACAACACTCCCCCTTGTGCGGTCCAATAGAACTTCATAAGCAGTGCTTCATGCTTCAAATGTAGTTCTTCAAATGTCTTCCTCTCCTTGATGACTTGTGCCGAAATCAATTGCCTCATTAAAACTTTGACAAGGAAAAACCCAGTGGGATAAAACCTTGGTACAACTCTTCACATGTAGTACTTCACATGTTGTCTTGTACTTTACATGTAGTTCATCACATGCAATACGATCTTCAAAGACCGATGAGTCTGAGTTAATTGCCTCGTTAAAACTTCGTCAGGAAAACCCAGAGGGACAAAACCTGAACTAAAGAAAAAGAGTACAATATTAAGTAAAGTTAGAACATAGTTGGATTCGTATACGTTGCCTCATTAAAACCTTGACAAGGAAACCCAATGGGACAAAACCTTGACAAAGGGAAAAGAGTACAACGTGACATATGTAAGTAAAGTTGATCAGTTGCAGATGATCACTTTGCTCAGTTGAAGTTGACTAGTTGCTTCACAACTCCTAAGACAGAAAATCTTCGTGGGAAAGACAATAGCCTTAGTTGGGAAATTACTTTCCGGTGTTTATTGTTGTCTCATTAAAAACCTTGCCGAGTAACAAAACCCTATGGGAAAAATTAACCTCGATGAAGGAAAATAGTTCAACACACCATTATATGCTCCCCCTGATGTCAGACAATTTTCATTAATCTAACGCAATCAAAAGGGAGTTTATCACACTTTACTTTGGTGACTTGAATGTTCATAAGACCATGTTGTTGATTCTGGAAGTTACGTTTCTTAACAGACTATCGTATTTCATTTCTTTGATTCAGATATTTTCGGTAATATCAACGCGATCTTTATGTCTTCAACGTTCAACATACTTGATGCTTTTAGTGTTGTCTCGCTAAAAACCTTGTCGAGTAACAAAACCCTTTGGGAAAAACTATTATCGATCGAAGGGAAAAAGAGTACAACATAGCTTCAATTTCGAAGTAAAATACGTCGACATCATATCCTTGGATCCTCCCCCTGATGTCGGCATCTCCCCCTGATTACTTTCAGAGTTGTTCCAGACAGTTCTTTGGTCATGTATTTTTCGAAACTTAATATTGGTAATGACTTAGAAAATAATCTACGATATCTTCCTCTGATTACTTTCGTTGGAGAAGAGATTATTTTTCCTTCATAATCAACAACTTTTGGATTGCAATTTCATTAGCATTCCTTTTAATGTCTTTGTAGGGATAAAACAAATTTATGCCAATGGTTACTTTTATGTACATGATTACATTCACTATACCATTCCAATGACGTGGCGTTGGCGCGGAGCTATATCTAGCTAACAAGTTCCCTGAGGATGTAAAATTTAATCAAGTACATTATTATACTAAGTACAACAATGCGTCTATTGTACTTAGATATTGGAATTTCATCTCCAAACACATCTTCGTCATATTCCTTTGGACGAAATGGTTACTTACTTACATTTGAACCTCGACTAATCATGGGAGTGCTATCAGGATGCGTGTCTTTGTTAAATTTCCTGACAACTTTAGACATATGCAAACTGGTGGAATAATATACCACAAGCTCAGTATTCGATCGAGCTTTCCCTAGATTTTTCATCTCAAATTCGGATTTTAAATAGCTTTTAAAGTCTCTTATTACATCAAGAGTACTCATCATGTCTGTACCGTCGACATAAATAGCTACAATTCCAAATTAGGAACTTTCTTGTGAATACACAATAAAAAATAACTTATTTGTCTATCCCCTCCAAATCAAATAGCCACTTAGACGGGTATACCACTTCCGCCTGATTGCTTCAATTTATAAGTGAACGTTCTGCCTAATTGTAAACGCACTCTGTGGTTTAGAGTTACTTGATTTGGGAAACAAAAGTCTATCAAGCACTTTTGTAAATATCTTCTATCTCTTGATTCTTTCAGAGTTATGTAACAACCACATACATATGCTGCATTTCAAGTCCTTGTGAAAATTACTAAGCTAACTAAGTAGCAGAACTTTAAAACGTTCATTACAAAAGAACAATTCCAAGGCTTTGTGAGAAACCTCGCGCCACAAGGCGAGTCTTTGTACTTTTAAGACTACTTTCTTCTCATTATGCTTTATGACAAATTAATTATGTATGTCCGATAGGCTTTACACTTGGTTGGTTAGCACCACCACACCAAATACCCGTATATTTGCCAAAGAACTAAGTTCTACCTGGATTGTGTATGCCAAATATGCTATTTATTTGAAATTAATCAAAATAAAGCATGGTTCGATCTCATTGTGCTCTACTTCTGGAGCAACTAATTATGGATTATATCATCACTGTGCACGCATGATCCTTCCATTGATTCATGTGCATTTTCATAATCCGTCAGGATTTCATTGTTCTCTAGAATCATTTAAAACTTCGGAGCGTCCTCCCATTTGATTCATGGACATATTCAGAGACAATATTATGAGGTGATTTCTGATGATATAAATAAGTTGTGCCTTACTCACCTACTTCCTTTCTAGTTGAGGATTGATCGAACAAAATGGTATCTCCAACTTCCTTTATGGAGCCACGGCCTAAACCACACTTCCACTGAGTGTAGTTGCAACACCTTAGTTTATGGTGTATATCCCGTATTGAGGATTTGTAACTTTGCAGGTAGGTTTGCAGCTGGTATGTGTGATCTCATCATCACTTTAGCAATATCAGTGTGCATTCTGAAAATCGAATATTCTTTATCACTTCACATTTACATTTGTGGAGTATAAGAATCAATATGTGACACAGTGGGAACACACCACGACAATTCCTGTCGTTCCTTAGAAAATACTTTTTCTTATCTCCCTTAACGACGGGAAGACTGTCTCATTAAAGTGATAACCCGCAAATCTAGCGATAAGAGATCTCCTGCCAAAAGTTTTAAAATGCGGATAATTGTTGGGAACTCATTTCCAACATAACTACTTGAAGACCCATCATAATACGATGTGGAGTCGGATTGGCACATATATAGTGCAACCAAAAATGCGTAAGAACACAATGTCAGGCTTAAATCCAGTTACCAACTGGTACGCAAAAAAGGTTGACTAATATTGGGTTCTAAAACGAATTAAGTAAGATGCGTGTAATATTGCATATCCCCAAAGCAATAAAACATAGGTTGGTACGCATAACCTATTTCTTAGGCACTATCTGTAACCTTTGATGGTAGCCTTTGCGAGACCATTGGGCATAAGATGCTCTATATTGATCCTATTAAACATGCAATATTCATCAAGTCTTTTTGATGTAAATTCTCTAGCATTAATAAGGGTGGTGAGCCTTTAGCACTTTTTATTGTGTAATATGTGCTAGGAATTTTTAAACGCAAATTTCTTTGGAACTATAACTAGTCCAAAATGTCAAAACATTCACCAGATCCATCGGTCACTTTAATGGTCCGCATTCTCGCATGAATATTTTCTAAATTTCACCTTATTTTCTTTGTAATATGGAATTTTTTTACCATTTGCATCTTAGGATGGTCTCGATCCTATTTCTTGAATACTTTGTAAAAATGAGTGATATGCTTTCTTACTTAAAAGCATAATGTAACGGAGGAGGGGGTTGTGCATCTAGTACTTTAGAAAACACTTATTGAGAGATATGTCATTACTTCGCATTCTGTCAATATTGTTCCCAAATTTTGTTCACTCAAATAAAGTGATGTTCGCATGAGTCCTTTCAAAACGATCATCATGTCACAACCAAAGTTGCTTTATGGTTATGCACAAAGCCTGTGTGAGTCAATTTCCAGCATTTCATCGTTGGAATCAATATGGATTCAATAATCCAAATTAATACTATAGTGATTTACATTTCACTAAATTGACTCATTAGTCTCTCTAAAGTATGTTTCCTTCCAAATACTTTAGTGACTATAAAAGATGCAATCAATTACATTCTCATCATTTTGATGTTCCGCATAATATCCATTTGCACGGGTTACTTGGGAATTTAACAAGGTGTGATTATCTCTTGGTACATCTAGAGATTTTGCGACGTCTTTGTTCTATCTTGAAAAAAAATGAGCAATGCTGCGCTCGATAAGATAGTCAATTGGCCAGGCAAAGTTCTTGTTGCTATTAAAGTTGATGTGAAAATTGGTTGTTACTATGATACACATACACATTATATTGTATATACCAACACCTATGACCAAGGTGCATTTCCAACTCTTTTATTTATGATGGGAGCTAGAATTACATTTTAGCTGATCCCATGTTCAATTGATACCTATACTTTGGTGTCATTATTGCTGGGGAAAAAATAAATAATTTCTTTTTTTTTCATGATATATATGTCCCTTTTCACATGCTTTATATGAGTCGGTACGTTTAACCCTCATTACTTTGGGGTTCTTTCCATTTTCAATTTTGCTACATTTAGCTTAATTTGAGAAATTTCTTTATCTCAATAGGCCAAGAGAATCTCACTACACACGTCAACCACTTACTTTAGGTTGAATATATTACTAAAGTTAATTCTCTTGTTGCCATACTTCAACATATACCGGTTCGTTAGTATTATCGATGCAGTAGAGAAATGAAAATTTTATGACTCATATCATCTTTTGTGAGTTCTTCCACAAAATTGGAATACATGTGATTTTATTTGCAATGTATATTTTAAAAAATACCGACACTTCATAATCGAGCCAGTGGATTGCTTCCCACGGAACATTTCAAATTTTGGGAAGAAAATATCAAGTACGCAATAATGGTGTTCAAGTACTTCTAAACCCCAAATAAATATATTTGAATCGAGTTGGTACAACCAATTGAACAAAATACATCATTCAACTATATCCAATAGCATATTCAAGAGAACAAATAGCATTAAGACCAAAAATTCTTAATGATTGAGATCAATAAAAATAATTTAAATTGACCGTTTATATGCTGTTGACTTATTTTAAGACAAAAATAATCAAAACTAGGCATATTCTAAAAACAAATAAATAAGCCTAACGAGTAAATAATCTTAGCATATAAAAACTCGCGTTATAGTTACGTACCTCGGAATTTGGTTCCCATCTTATATAGCCAAAACCGGAATAGCGTTGATCGCGCACATCCCGGGACCAAGTTCAGAACAGGACGGGATAGACAGTTTGGACTAGAACCAGGTCAGAATGGGACTGGCTCTGCTGGAACGGGACGGGCTCTGCTGGATTTATTCTCTTCCTAACTTAATTTCTTCTTCCTCTTTTCCACGAGGAGATCATACAGCAATAGTCAACCGCCGCATAAAACAAAAAAAAAAATATACAGCGAAGATTAAAACCAGACTTCACGCCCAAATATGAACAAATATATTATGTTATCATATGAATACGGTATAGAACAGATTTCACATTACTGATGTGAATAAAATAGATCATGGTATAAACATTACCAATATTATATTATAAAATCTAATCAGTCGGTTGATTAGTTATGGGTTTGGCAAAATCGATCAAAAATAAAAATAAATATGAGAAAATAGATCCAACTTATCTTTGTTTTTTTTTTTTCAGCGATTTCCTTGATGTAAATCCAAACCCCAACGATTTCCTTGATGTAAATCCAAACCCAACTTTTGATTCAAACAACTTGTGTTTATCATCCATTTAGGAAAAATAAAAATAAAATCAATCGCTCTGCGGTATAGCATCGTGCATGATAACGTATTGTAGTATAATTGTAAAGAAGAAGACAAAGAGATAAGAGGGAGAGCACAAAATCTTATTGATTCATTAGTCCCTTTACATATCTATAATATCCTTTATATACATGTAAAGGGGAACCCTAGGTTCTAGTAACATGTTTTATTGGTCGCATCTTATCTATGGGATGGTCTCTAATACGATATGATAATGGCCCTACAACACATTAAGTATTTTTGGACTTTTAACATGTTTTATTGGAAATATAATAGTCTAAGCTTTATTGAATGTTTCATTAATCTAAAATATTAAATGGGATGAATTTCCATACTTACCCATAAGCTTAATCATCAGTTTTATTTATTTTATGGTTGATTAACAAATGGATCACTTACACTAGCCACAAATTCATGTTTATATCTTATTTACGTTTTCCCCTCCTTGCAAAATCCCACATCTCATGTCAATAAAATTAATGCAATGATATTTAAGATTCCACTTAATTTTATTCTTGATTTATATCAAATGAAATGAATTGGTTTCCCTTGCCGTTATTACACCTAGGCTATGAGTATGATCTCTATTACCGAGTATAAGCAAAATGCTTGGCTGATACTAATTTTTTTTGTTTTATACATTCCGATGAAAAATGATATCCGTTCATATACTAACTTTTTACTATTGTCTTCAAGCATACGACAATAAGGATACCCGTATTTCACATATATCGGAACAACTATTGTCATATGGAGTATAATGCTATAGTGTCTTTTCATTTTTCAATGGGAGGGGAAGTATTTGCATTAAATAATTTTTCCCAACTTAGGGGTATTTACGGAACAACCACAATATTTATCACTCCCCAAAAACCAAAGGAGTAAGAGAGTTTGTTTAATATAGAATTGTTTTAGTTCCAAGAAACAAATTGGAATTTCAAGGCAAAAGGATATAATAAATGCTAGATCATCCTATGCCTGGGTGCATAGGATAACAGGACCCTAATACAAAACAAAAGGAAAGATGCTTAAGAAGTACGGCCGATGGTGACTGATCTCTGTGATCAGTCTGGGACCCACGGTAATCATACTTTCACTTTTGGACCTTTTGGTGTAGAGTCCGCCAGACCCACGTTTCGTTTCCCACACAAAATATCGTGTTCCCCACCAAATAAAGAAGTTTTCCATCTCGTGTTAAACCAAAGCTTCACGCCTCCAGGTACTGTTACTGACACAGAAAACACCATAGCCATAATAATGCCACAGCTTCATCAAGACCTTGAGAAGGAACACTATTTCTTTCCATCTTGGGTGGGACCCATACCGATTGGCTGGTACAATTAGTGGGTAGGATTTAAGAACCAGTGAGGCAAGAGACATACAATAATTGATTTGCGGAACCACCCAACGACGCTCAACATAAATTCCCCCTTCCTTTGACTATTATCCGTGGTAGTATATAAGAGCTCGCAAGTTGTGATTTGTGTTCTCAAGTAGATATCAAAACTCATCATCCCTATAGTGCTAGAGCTTTAAGCAAGTACTGCCCCCACAAGAATCTGACCCTTGGCAGCTTTGTAAATTTATCAAATAGTTGAAGAAAAATGAGGTTGTGGCTGAAAGATGGCAGCAATCCAGCTCCAAGCCCTTTCTGCGGAACTACAGTGCCACAAAATGTGTTCAAGAGTCTCCTCCTTTGCGCTGCACATGTAACATTTATTGGCAACAGGCATATCAAGAGCAGCACAAGCTCCTCGACAGATATTCCATTTTTTGAGCAGATAAAGATTTTAGCTTCCTAAAAACATACCATGCTTAGTACGAATAAACTCTCCTGCTGAAGCCACTGAGAAAGAACCCTTAATGTCCGGCATCCATATTCTACAGTCTGCACCACCCATCGGACGCGGTAAGTTATCCAGATCTTCTCTGTGTACACCGTGCAGAAACAGTGAGGAAACTGCAATTGAATAAAAAAGTACACTAAAGGTTGTAACTTGCATGTGGCTTGTGCATAACTACAGATCAAGGTGATAGCTAGTTTGTAAGCGAGCTACTTATAACAAAAAAGGACTCTAGCATCTTGGGTCAAGATTCTTAAGGTTCAGATGAAAATGAGAAACGGAAGCCCCACCTCACCAATCAACCCAAATGGCCACCATAACTTAAAAAGTCGGTTCTGAATTATAATATTTATCCAGAGGTTCATAATTTTCATTCCTATATCAAAAACCTAATAGTGGAGAAATGAGACACATGCATAATATTCAGATACTCAGGCTACTGAACTGTCACAACATAGCAATAAATAAAGCTATTTGCAAATTTCCAACCAGAGGAACGGGGTTGCTGAATGAGTGACTTCTCTTGTCCAACATAACAAAATACTCAATTTGGCAGTTAGTTGCATATGCCTAGCCTAAGAAATTCCTGGACTTCTCCACAACAAGGTGTCAACAAGAAATTATCCCAAAAGTCTAGAAGTAAATACCGGTCCACCCTTGCCCCTTGCTTTGTTGATGATCAAATCATAGAAACTGTGATGCTGATAAGAAAGTGTGTAATCTAGATATTTAATGAAGAACACAATTGAGGAATGATCAAATTAACATATAGAAGGTTCTCAACCTGGAAGTTAGTAACTCTCCAGTGGAATCACCCTTGCGCACCCGTAAACCACAATACGTACAAAGACAACCACTAAGAAACACTCATAACTGTACCAAAAGGATAAACAATTTAGACAATTTTCATCTACAAGTATTGGTAACTAGATATACACTAAAAAAGAGCCTTACTTTGAATTCTTAGTTGCTCACGTCCCCACTACTTCTTTAATCTTTCCCGCTCAGCCTGTTCCTCCCCCACCCTCTCGCTAAAAATTATCCATTACACCAGTAAGTTAAAATGCTAATCAAATTGCTGAAGGAAAGCAAAACCTACTTTCATGCAGCGAATAATATGAAGTGTCTAGGAGCCATTTGTATCATCTGTAGGTTCCTTACCTGGAGAAGCTTTTGTATGTACTGATTGTAGAGTTTAAAAGAATAATGCAACCTCAAGGATACTTAACAACTAAACATTGGCGATCATGGGCATAGTACTTATGTGCCCTCTGAGTACTACTAACATTATAACATTATAGATGGTGAAAATCTTAAAGACCACCTAGACAAATGGTACTCACCCTTGCTTTTACACATAAATTCAACTAAAAAGTTAAAAACTCGTAAATAACTAACTAAATTTTTACTTTCCCAACGTATTTGCTCTCTACTAACTAATCCAACCGTTTCCCTCTAAAAAGCAGTTTCAAGAATCTGAAATAACGAAATTTTAATAACAAAGTCAAATTCATCTCTCCTAATATCATGCAAGATCAAGTATCAACAGTTAACCAGCCAACGATGTCAAACTTAATTCAACTCAAAACCTTAGCTAGAGATTGCTAATAACGAAAATTAGGGGAAAATGATTAAGTGCCTCAGAAGGACCAGAGAAGACCAGGTTGACCACCAGAAGAAATGAGAGACAGAAATAAATTTTCTTTTTGTCGTCTTCTGCTTCTAAAAACTCGTAAATAACTAACTAAATTTTTACTTTCCCAACGTATTTGCTCTCTACTAACTAATCCAACAGTTTTCCTCTAAAAAGCAGTTTCAAGAATCTGAAATAACGAAATTTTAATAACAAAGTCAAATTCATCTCTCCCAATATCATGCAAGATCAAGTATCAACAGTTAACCAGCCAATGATGTCAAACTTAATTCAACTCAAAACCTTAGCTAGAGATTGCTAATAACGAAAATTAGGGGAAAATGATTAAGTGCCTCAGAAGGACCAGAGAAGACCAGGTTGACCACCAGAAGAAATGAGAGACAGAAATAAATTTTCTTTTTGTCGTCTTCTGCTTCTAAAAACTCGTAAATAACTAACTAAATTTTTTACTTTCCCAACGTATTTGCTCTCTACTAACTAATCTAACAGTTTCCCTCTAAAAAGCAGTTTCAAGAATCTGAAATAACGAAATTTTAATAGCAAAGTCAAATTCATCTCTCCCAATATCATGCAAGATCAAGTATCAACAGTTAACCATCCAACGATGTCAAACTTAATTCAACTCAAAACCTTAGCTAGAGATTGCTAATAACGAAAATTAGGGGAAAATGATTAAGTGCCTCAGAAGGACCAGAGAAGACCAGGTTGACCACCAGAAGAAATGAGAGACAGAAATAAATTTTCTTTTTGTCGTCTTCTGCTTCTAAAAACTCGTAAATAACTAACTAAATTTTTACTTTCCCAACGTATTTGCTCTCTACTAACTAATCCAACAGTTTCCTCTAAAAAGCGGTTTCAAGAATCTGAAATAACGAAATTTTAATAACAAAGTCAAATTCATCTCTCCCAATATCATGCAAGATCAAGTATCAACAGTTAACCAGCCAACGATGTCAAACTTAATTCAACTCAAAACCTTAGCTAGAGATTGCAAATAACGAAAATTAGGGGAAAATGATTAAGTGCCTCAGAAGGACCAGAGAAGACCAGGTTGACCACCAGAAGAAATGAGAGACAGAAATAAATTTTCTTTTTGTCGTCTTCTGCTTCTAAAAACTCGTAAATAACTAACTAAATTTTTACTTTCCCAACGTATTTGCTCTCTACTAACTAATCCAACAGTTTCCCTCTAAAGAGCAGTTTCAAGAATCTGAAATAACGAAATTTTAATAACAAAGTCAAATTCATCTCTCCCAATATCATACAAGATCAAGTATCAACAGTTAACCAGCCAACGATGCCAAACTTAATTCAACTCAAAACCTTAGCTAGAGATTGCTACTAACGAAAATTAGGGGAAAATGATTAAGTGCCTCAGAAGGACCAGAGAAGACCAGGTTGACCACCAGAAGAAATGAGAGACAGAAATAAATTTTCTTTTTGTCGTCTTCTGCTTCTAAAAACTCGTAAATAACTAACTAAATTTTTACTTTCCCAACGTATTTGCTCTCTACTAACTAATCCAACAATTTCCCTCTAAAAAGCAGTTTCAAGAATCTGAAATAACGAAATTTTAATAACAAAGTCAAATTCATCTCTCCCAATATCATGCAATATCAAGTATCAACAGTTAACCAGCCAACAATGTTAAACTTAATTCAACTCAAAAACCTTAGCTAGAGAATTTGAGTAAACTAATAACGAAAATTAGGGGAAAATGATTAAGTACCTCAGAAGGACCAGAGAAGACCAGGTTGACCACCAGAAGAAATGAGAGACAAAAATAAATTTTCTTTTTTGTCGTCTTCTGCTTCTAAAGCGTTGGCTAGTCTAGTGTATGATGGAGAGAGACTGTGCTGCTTTTTTCCTTCCCCTCTTCATCTTCTTATTCCCTCAAACCTAAACAGAAAAATTCTGAAATCTAAGAGAGAAATCATGGCTTTTGAAGGTGTAACAATTGATTTTAATCAGGAACTAGGAGTGGATGGCGATATAGCTAGATTTAGGGGTTTTTATAAGAAACTTCCAATAATTGCAGTTCAATATCTTAATCAAAGTATCAATCATCCCATTCAAATTGTATCTCCTACTCGATGGGATAACAATCTGCTTCTTTATCATGGATTTCATCTTCAAATAATCAAGGGGGTTTGGACTTATTTCTACATCTATGAACACTACGACATATTGTTGAGTGAGATTTTTAAAGATTTTCCAAACAAAAGCTTTATTGATCCTGTCAACAATGTCATTGTTGATGATTTCACTGCTGTTATTGGGTAACTATTATTTTTACTTAATTTTTTTTTGGTTGATTCAAATCTAAATTATTGTTCTGATTACTTTTTTTTGTTTTTGTTTTGTTTTAAACAGAGGATGTGCTGGGGGGTTATCCAATTTGAAAACCCTAAAACTAGGTGGTCATGGTATTCTTGATCCAGAACATGTAGCTCTTATATATAGTGGGGGAAAAATTAAATATGTGAAACTCACTAATATGATAGGACATGAAGCAAACCCTCGAGATGGTAATGAAATTCGGATTTTGGTTGTTAATGTAATCTCTTTTAATTACTTCAATGTTCTAAGGAAAGGTGGTTTCTATAATGGATAAAGGACGGTCAAGATCTTCTCTAAATTGGACGGCAAAGATTATATCGTGGCCCACTCTAAGCAAACCATAAGCTAAAGGTCATGTTGTGACCAGTCGCTCCAACCAAGTTCTCGGCGACACGAAACCATTATAAGTTATGTTTTGTTCGAAGATAGATAGCAAAGAAGCGATACAAAATTTGTAGAAATTTTGGGTTAAGTCTGGAACGAAACATCAGTTCAACAAGTAAGGTGTCTCTGTCGCGGCAGCCTGTTCTTGGTTCTGCTCTTTCTACATTTCTTTTTTAAGGAGGACTGATGAGTTAGTTGTTCGGGAAGTGAACCCATCAAGTGTTGGAGAAATGAGTTTTAAATTAAAAGGTTTTATGGTCTTGGTGTGGTTTGATCTAATGACCTTAGGGTCTAAGGATACTCACTCATTTTTGGGTGAATGAAGTGGAACCTTTAGTCCCACATTGTGGAAAACTAAAGAGGAGCTCCACTATATAATCATACACTTATGTATGAATTGTAAAACGTGGGTGGAGCGGGTGGGCAAAAATACAGTGGGCAAAAATACATATTTTTACCCATGCGATATGCGCGAATACCATGCACCAAGTCCTTTTTCTACACGGATTTATTTTTGGCGAGTTTTTTCTTTAGAAAGTTAATTCCAAAATTATTTCTTAAGAGTTTTATTTATGGTAAAATTCCTTTTACTTGTTTTTGAAGAAAACCAAACCTAACTTGATTCGCAAGTTTTTTCATCCTATAAATACAACTCGTAATCTGTTTTCAACACACCGAAAAATTCTTCTTTTATTCTAGGGTTTTCTCCAGACGTTTTTACCTCCATCCCTGTTGCTGAGTTCGAAGAGAGGGTAACTTGCGTTGTGCTAACTCAAGTTATATCGGGAAGTCTTATCCTGGACACATCTTCGCTGTGAGGGGTTTAGCATTACTCAACTCGAGTATACCCGCGAACTAATGTGTTAAGGACAACTTGTTGAACCTGTGATTCTGCCCTCGTCAAGTTATTTCGGTAGAGTTGTTTCGCATTAGTTCTTTACATATTATTTTCGATACATCTAACGTGCTGTTCATTGTTGCAAGATCCCAACATCAAGTCCGTAACTCTTAACTGATACAAATCATACAAGGTTTTCTCCAGTTATAGTCATTGTTTACTTTAATAATTGCTATCTAGCTTAGGAAGAAGAAATTTGACAGAGTACTAATTCTTTTTTGTCTATGTTCTACGGCATGCTTCATCTCCTTAATTGACAACTTGGTAAGATATCACTTGGCTGACATTCTTTGATCCATCTTGCCCATTAAGTGAGACGTAACAAGATAATGTGCAGTTACGGAATTTGACATCAACCCACAATTTGCCGGTGAAATTTAAAAAAATTTCCCTTAAGTCAAGTATTTTTCGTGGTTGTTTTGGCAAACTATATGTGTGATTCCGTTGGAGTCCCATATACAGATCGTATCACATTGTTTTACTTGGGCACAGTTCATCCTTCCAATTGTTGATTCCTAAACGAGAGTTGTTTCATATGATCTCAACTGCTCTCCTGCAGAATAAGGCAGACTTGCGGTAGTTATCCCCGGAGTAAATGAATGTTAAAGTCAATTCAGAATCTCAAATCTAATGCAGTTGGTCACTGAAGTTAGAAAATTCAAATCACTGATCATTTTTTTTTTCATTTGACTAATTATTTAAACCTGTACCAACTTAAACGCCAAATTATCGAATGTTCCTTCAAACCATGGACCTTTTGGCTTATGCTTTTGATCCAAGTTACACCTTAATACCACGTAACTTCCTGAAAAAAGGTAAGTACCGAGTCACAAAACAGGATGATATTGGAATATGAAATATCACACAATTTTCCATTTTTCCTTCATGTCAGCACCTGAAGAATTGATTATTAAAGACGAGACAAATTAACTATGACACGGAAAGGTACTTTCTTTGTGTTAATTACACTGCAGTAGATGTGTTGGATATGTGCTCTGCTGCTCTATGACTAATGAAGACTTCACATATAATAAATATGAGAATAAATTTATGGATCACTATTCACTAGCATCACCATAAAACTTGGTCTGCTGAAGTATGCTTTATAGAATTTACACTTCTGCAAATCTGCAACTGACCATGCCTAAAATTGGATGGTATTCAACTGTCACATGTTTTTATGAACATAAATTTGGCTAGGATTGGGGGTATTTGTGTACCTCGAGATTTTCTGAACTGTAAGCTTTAGCAGATTTAGAGTTAGTGATGATAATTTACAAAGTTTTACAAAGTTAGTGATGATAATTTACAAAGTTTTACAAAGTTTTATAAATGTATTCCGTATGATGTATCAGCGTATGCTGTATCTACATATTAAAGACCTTGGTCCATTGTCCTTCTTTTTGGGTATTGAAGCTACATACAATTCTCAGGCTATTCATCTTAGTCAAAAACAATACATTTTGAATCTACTTACAAAGGCAAACACGGGTACTGCTAAATCTGTGTCCACTCCAATGGCTCAGCCTTCATCTTCTGCTGTGATTGATTCTAATGCTTTTTCTGATCCTGTTTTGTATAGAAACATTGTTGGTGGTCTTCAGTATGCTACTATTACCCGGCCTGACATTTCTTTTTCTGTCAATAAGGCCTGCCAGCACATGCAAGCACCTAGTAATGATCACTGGTGCCAAGTCAAGCGCATACTGAGATACCTTGCAGGAACTTTGGCACATGGGTTGCAGTTCAAACAATCATCTTCTTTACAAATTAAAGCTTTTTCCGATGCTGATTGGGCAGGTTGCCCTGTTGACAGGCGCTCTACCAGTGGGCTAGCTATTTTTATGGGTCCCAACCTCATTTCATGGTGGTCCAGGAAGCAAAAGACGGTCTCACGATCTAGCACAGAGGCTGAGTATCGGGCTATTGCTGATGCTACTTCTGAAGTTCTCTGGCTTCGCTCCTTACTTGCGGAACTTCATTTTTCTCCTTCTTCTCCCCCTGTTCTGTGGTGTGATAACTTAGGTGCAACTTACTTGTCCAAGAATCCAATATTTCATCATCGTATGAAGCACATAGAAATAGCTTTCCATTTTGTGAGAGAACTTGTGGCTGCAGGCAAGCTAGTAGTGAAGTTTATTTCAACAGATAACCAAATTACTGATATTCTGACGAAGCCTCTTTCCACTGTCATATTTTCCTTTTTGCGTGACAAGATCAGTGTCATTGCTCCTGCATTTCCCCCCTGGGGGTGGGGGGTGGGGGTGGGGGGTGGGGGGGGGGGGGTGGGGGGGGGGTTAGAGTATGAGTATGAGATTTTAACTATAATAAGACGGTTGTTTTTTACCTTCTTTTACTCTTTAGTTTTTCCTGTAAGTCAAGTCTGTAAAGTCAGTCAATGTATTGACTCGACTACATAAACTTTCTTTCTGCGTTTGGTTGGTTTGCGAAGTATTCTAAATCTGAAAATTCAATAGAACATTGGTCTCTCTCTGACAGTAACAGTCCCAAAAGCTAAATTTGTCGGTGGAAACATTAACTTCAAAATTAACATAAAAATAAAACAAGAATATCAGTCAGGGGACTAATTGCCGACCGGCCGAAAGAGCAACAATAATATGTTTTGTCTGCCAACCGGTGATTGGCGCACTGATTATTTCAATGTTTTTTCTTTCTTTCTCAAAATTTCTTATCGCAAAATATAATAAGTCGGCACTCCACAGTCCACACACAGCATTCGGAATACAATCTTTCGGCCGTTAATTTGTTTAGGAATCCTCGGTAAGACATGAAATTTCCAGCTCGCACATTGTCGACAAAAATTGCTTCCAAAAATATTCCTCCTACTTGTAATGTCAACCAATCTCCCCATTCCCTAATCAATTCAAAATCCGACAATAATACAAAACAAAAGGAAAAGATGCTCAAGAAGTACGGCTGATGGTGACTGATCTCCGTGATCCGTCTGGGACACACGGAAATCATACTTTACTTTTGGACCTTTTGGTGTAGAGTCTGTAGACCCACGTTTCTGTTTTCCACACAAAATATCGTGTTCCCCTCCATCTCGTGTTACAAAAATTATTAACATACCGCCAGAAAAACAGAACAAAAACCGTCCCCCTCACAGCTCTCCCAATGGTGGGCCCAAAAGTGGCCCTACCAATCCCCATAGGGTGGGGCCCACGTGTGGTGTGAGGAGGCGGTTTATATTTTGTTTTTCTGGTCGGTACGTTTAGAACAGATGCTCGTGTTAAACCAAAGCTTCACGCCTCCAGGTACTGTTACTGACACAGAAAACACCATAGCCATAATAATGCCATCGTTCAAGACCTTGAGAAGGAACAATAGTTCTTTTCAGCTTGGGTGGGACCCATACCTATTCGCTGGTAGTGGTACAGGATTTAAGAACCGGTGAGACAAGGATCTTCTCAAGAGACATGAAATGACCGAGTTGAATTTTCTCGAGAGACATACAATAATTGATTTGCGGAACCACCCAACGACGCTAAACATAAATTCTCCCTTCCTTCGACTATTATCCGTGGTAGTACTAGTATATAAGAGCTTGCAAGTTGTGATTTGTGTTCTTAAGTAGATATCAAAACTCATCATCCCTATAGTGCTAGAGCTTTAAGCAAGTACTGCCCCCACACGAATCTGACCCTTGGCAGCTTTGTAAATTTATCAAATAGTTAAAGAAAAATGAGGTTGTGGCTGAAAGATGCCAGCAATCCAGCTCCAAGCCCTTTCTGCGGACCTACAGTGCTACAAAATGTGTTCAAGAGTCTCCTCCTTTGCGCTTGACATGTAACATTTATTTGGCAACATGCATATCAAGAGCAGCACAGGCTCCTGGACAGATATTCTATTTTTTGAGCAGATAATGATGGATGCACGACACTTCCCTATAAGATTTTAGCTTCCTCAAAACATACCATGCTTAGTACGAATAAACTCTCTTGCTGTCCGGCATCCATATTCTCTTCCTCAAAACCTACCATGCACGGCACTGAGAAAGAACCCTTAATGTCCGGCATCCATATTCTACAGTCTGCACCACCCATCGGACGCGGTAAGTTATCCAGATCTTCTCTGTGTACACCGTGCATAAACAATGAGGAAACTGCAATTGAATAAAAAAGTACACTAAAGGTTGTAACTTGCATGTGGCTTGTGCATAACTACACAGATCAAGGTGATAGCTAGGTAGTAGTTTGTAAGCGAGCTGCTTGTAACGAAAAAGGACTCTAGCATCTTGGGTCAAGATTCTGAAGCCCCACCTCACCAATCAAGCCAAATGGCCACCATAACTTAAAAAGTCGGTTCTGAATTATAAAATTTATCCAGAGGTTCATTATTTTCTTTCCTATATCAAAAACCGAATAGTGGAGAAATGAGACACATGCATAATATTCAAATACTCATGCTACTGAACTGTCACAACATAGCAATAAATAAAGCTATTTGCAAATTTCCAACCTGAGGAACGGGGTTGCTGAATGAGTGACTTCTCTGTCCAGCATAACAAAATACTCAATTTGGCAGTGAGTTGCATATGCCTAGCCTAAGAACAGTGCCGTCTCTAACATTTTAGAGGCTTGGGGCGAGCATTTAAAAAAGGGCCTTTCCAACTGTCAAGTAAGTTGAGCAAATAAACCTTAGCTCCAATCGTCGTTAAGTAAAATGAAACTCAAATCTACCAAAGCTGATGTTCACTATGACGCAATCTAGCAAACACTTGAGGGTAAGTCCCTTCCTAATTGTGAAACTATATTCCAGAACATAGACGATAAGTGGCCATTGTACATGAGAGACATGGAATTTACATTTGCTGCAAAATCAGAATCTCCAAATGAACGAGGGATGCAAACAACCCCAGCGCAGGGTAAGCATTCACCATGACATTAATGAATTTTTCATGTCCTTCAAATATTCAATACATAGCAGTAATACTTATGAGGCCATGAGGGGATAAATATATATCTACGCTTTTATGCAACACTTAAATCAAATATCAGAGACTGAAAACCACACCCAAATGGACCAGAAAACAAGTACAAACTTGTGCTTTAAACTTGTGTTTAGGTTTCAATAATACATAAATAGTCGATTAGGCATTTGGGACTCTTATCAGTCCTATACGGACCAGAAACTCTAATTTGAAAACCAATTAACCAAAGGAGACAAACAAATTCAATCAAAGTGATCGTTTAGAATTCTGATCAACCAATATCAATACATGAAAGAAATACTAAATGAATAACCGGTTTACCATCTATTGTTAACAAAGAGAGAACGATTGAATTTAAAGAGAAAAAACCTCAAGTTTGTGCCCTAAGAGAGGCGAGTTGCTGGTTGCGCTTCCTCTTTTGTCAAGTCATATTTCTTACTAGATTACTGCTGCAGCAGTGAGGGCCGACCAAAGAAAACAACCACGATATCTTTTAGCCTTTCCTCAATCTCAATCCCCATATTGACCGATGGGAAGCATTCCCTTCAAATACGTGTTCCAATACCGGTCCATTGTATTCAGCCACGGATTCACCGCACTTCCCAAAGGGATCATCATTCCCGGAGGAAGGATTTAGATGAGAGTCATGTATTGGGAGATAAAATTAGAGATGATTCTAGGGGACATGTAGTACTTTCGGAGAAGCTAACGTTACCAAAGACCAATGTAATCGGTGAATATCGGTCAGTACCGATATTTCGGTGAATACCGGTGAAATATCGGCCAATACCGCCAATATCGGTGAAACACCGAAACCGATATTATCAACGGTATCTCGGTCGAGATTAATTACATTGCCCGAGACCAACAAATAGTAATAATATATTTTTTTTGGGATATTTAATGTTTGGTACCCAGCAAATGACCAACACATTGCTTTGGTACCCAACATTTCAAATATTAAGGGTCGGTACCTGGATCCGTGAGAGACTGTCAAGTCAAACCATTGACCCGACGTTCTGTTATATAAATTATTAATAATTAATAATTACTTAACGCCGTTAACAGGCCGTTAGCACGTGCCACATGTGACTTCTAACAAAACGTGTGAACAAACCAAGTTAATCTGACGGTTGATAATACACTGATCTAACGGATTAGATTCATCCAATTTAAAAAATAGATCCGTTACAAGATACATGGCTTATAAAAGGACTCATTCACAGCTATCTCACATCTATCAAACCACCATTTTTTTCTTCTCCATTTTTTTTGAAATACCTTGCACCTGCAAAAATTCTTTGAAGATCACAACTGAAGCATGGCATCATCTTCCAGACTTGAATATCGAGTAAGTGTGTCAATTTTTTCAGATGAATACTATTATTATATTCACTGTTGGCGAAAACTATTTTTTCAAGATCATAACTCAACTATTGTTTTGTAGGTGTGTCAGCAATGTGACAGTGTAGGTCATATAGCCAAAACTTGCCCATGGAGATATACCAAATGCACTGAACCTGGATGTATTGGTATTAGGATGTTGTTGCAGAGTGATTTAGCTCTAAGCAAGGGTAAGATGTGCTTAAAGTGTCAGTTTCCTCATTGTGTAGGTTTTTTGTGGCTTGATGATGCTAAGAATGCAGCAAAAGAAACTTGTGAGCTCTGTCAGACAAAGGGACACATGAGAACAAACTGCATATGGTCCAACTTACCTTGCCCCACTGAAGAATGTCATGGAACCAGGTCTGTCAGAATATCCAAGACAAGAGAGCATCCAGAAAAGAGATTTCTGAAGTGCAATATATGCCACAAGTTTGACTGGCTTGTGGATTATATGGCATCACATGAGGCTTCTATGGTATGTGATCAGATAATGAAGTCATCTCCAACTAGATTTCTGAAGAACAAATCTGATGCCATGAAAGAAATATGCAATGCGTTTACAAGAAGTTTTGTCATATGTTGAACAATATATCTTCCACTTACAGCCTTGGGATTTCTTGTGCACACATTCATATGACTGTTTGACCCTAGTGTTTTTCAGTTGCTTTATATCAAAGTTTTGGAAGATATGTTGATCTTTGATATAGTCCTTACAGTGCTGATAAGTGGCCCATTCCTTCCCTACCCAACACTCATCTAGTATAGTGGTATCAGTATTCCACTTATTTATCTCTTCTTCCTCATAAACTCTTCCACTTTTCTTAACATATGCCTTGTACTCTGCAGTTGACCTTAACACATTTCTGATCTGAGTTGCAAGATCATCTTCAAATTCCTCCTCATCTGGGAATGCCTCCTCTTCAGGTTCCTCATCAAAGTCAGAATGGTAGCCTTCTTCAGGATCACAACTATTAATGTTTGGTCTTGGTCTAGTTTGGTGGCACCACCGAATCTTGAGGTCTGTGAAGGCTCCACCCGAGTGACTCCCTCCACTTGACTAGGACCACCTTCTACCGCATTTACATCATCCGCTAACCCTCGTCACTTGTGCATTTACATCTTCATTAATCGAACCAACATTTACAATCATCGAACCAACATTTACTGACTTCATGTACTTCACCAGCATTTACATCACCATGTACTAAACCTTTACTAACACCTTTACCACTTTTACTAGCAACCTTCTTCCTAACAACTTTCCTAACCCCTGTACTAACACCCGCAACTGAATTAACACCTTTACTACCTTCATTAACTGTTGTCTCTGCTACTTCACCATCTCTAACCCTTGTACTAACACCTGCAACTGAATCAGCAGTTATACTACCTTCATTAACTGCAGTTTCTGCTACTCCATCATCCAATTCAATAACTCTACCCGTCTCATCAAACTTATTTAGCTGAGATAACCAATCAAGCTCTTCCTCATTAACTGAACCAACATTTACAGCTACTGAACCAACATTTACAGCTTCATGTACTTCACCAGCATTTACATCACCATGTACTAAACCTTTACTAACACCTTTACCACTTTTACTAGCAACCTTCTTCCTAACAACTTTCCTAACCCCTGTACTAACACCTGCAACTGAATTAACACCTTTACTACCTTCATTAACTGTTGTCTCTGCTACTTCACCATCTCTAACCCTTGTACTAACACCTGCAACTGAATCAGCAGTTATACTACCTTCATTAACTGCAGTTTCTGCTACTCCATCATCCAATTCAATAACTCTACCTGTCTCATCAAACTTATTTAGCTGAGATAACCAATCAAGCTCTTCCTCCAACACACAATCAGCTCTCTTCTTATTCAAACGAGTATCTTTCTTAGCCCTTTGAGAATCAGCCAAATATCCATCTTTAGTGGGGAAATATTTTTTTCCTCCTACAGAACCCACCATTTCTGACAAAAAAACAGTAAAGGAAGGGACCATCAGATAAAAATACAAAATTGACATAACAAAAACTACTAAACAACTAAAAAAGATTGATTCTGTCCCTTTAAACAACAACATCATCTTGTTCTTTATGATGAAAACAAAAGAAAAAGTTATTCTTTAACAGTAGAATCAATAAACAATGAAAACCCTAATTTACAATCCCTATTTCGCATCTAATAAAGCCCTAATTTCACAATCCCAATTTAAAATCAAATACAATGTGTTTCGAAATTACCTTATTGTGTCTCGATAATCTCTTGATTTTGTCTTCGATTTGGTCCTTTTTGTCTTCGATTTGGTCCTTTCTGTCTTCGATTTTGTCTTCAAATAAACAAAATTAAAGTTATCAATCTTATCAAACTGGTTTCAGTGGTAAATCTAACGAAACCCTAGGATTAAACAATGGAAATCACTCGAAATCAATCGAAATCACTTTAAATCTGTAAAAATCGCCATTTCGGCTACACTGCAAACCCTAGTTCTATTTCTGCTCGATAACTGAAAGGATTAGGGTAGAAGGTGTTGCTTTTATCTAACCTGTTGAGATCTCATCGTGGCCGTTAAAAATGGCACACGTATGACTCGTCATCCAGATTGAAACACGTATCATGACTCTAACCAGCCGTTAGGACAACCCATGTCAATGTTAGTATTGGTGAGGACAATAGTGTAATAACACGACTTCTGTTACGGGCGTTTTAGTATGGTCGGGTCAATGGTTTGACTTGACAGTCTCTCACGGATCCAGGTACCAACCCTTAATATTTGAAATGTTGGGTACCAAAGCAATGTGTTGGTCATTTGCTGGGTACCAAACATTAAATATCCCATTTTTTTTCTTTTCTTTACAAAACCAAGGAAAGACAAAGGAAGAAAAATCAGAAACATTTCATCAACTCTCCTCTTTTTTTTATCAATATTTTTCCTACATTTATATACTTTTTTTTTTTTTGAAAAGATACATTTTTTATACTTCTCCAGTTCTCCTTAGCTTAATCTATTTTTTAAGGATATTGTGATGCACAATTTTTCCACATGTTGAAGGTATCACTGCATGAGACACAGGTGCAATAATGTTTCACAAGTGGTATAGCTTTTTATATTGAAGTAGAAAAAAAAAACTTATACTCTGTTACTATTGCTCTATGTTTTTCTTCTTCGCCTCCCTATGTTCATTTTTGCCTCATTATGTTCATTTCATATGCATCCCTAACTGACTCATATTTATAAATCAAATAGTAGGGTGTTGGAAGTCATGGTGTTTAAATTCTTATGTTCATGATTCATGGATATTGAATTAAGAAACCAGAATTTCCTAATTTTGTTGTTAAATTTTTGTAATAAGAAGGATCTTGAGTTTGAAGAATTGGGTACTTGTTACTGTGGTATTTTGAAAGAATATTATACCACTGCTTTGGTTTTTGTAAATGTCGATTTGATGGTAAATGTTTGATTAACTTTCTCAGGCATATTGTTTTCAATTTGCTTAGATTTAGTTTAACTAAATACACGAATCCATTATTAACCTCATCCCAATCTTCGATAGCAATATTTTTAAGTATGGATCTGCAACCAATGGTTCGTCATCAGCATCACTCGGTACAGAGTATTGAGAGTTTAATTGATTTGGTAAGAAAAAAGGGGTGTGACTCAGTTGAATCGGTGAGTTAGTAAGGAAATGATCTGAAACGGCGGGCGCGTGTAAAGGTGGGTGGAATACTATATACAAAATTCTGGGCTGCCCGATTCGCTACTCTTCTTCTCTGCCCGAATAGCTGAAGAACATCTCTTTTTTTTGTTTTTTTGATTGATCAATCAATAAATCCAAATACCTTGTTATTAGAATAAGTAATAGATAAATTTAGTTAATGGGTCTACAATTGTACTCGTTATCGCTTGTAAAGTGGTTTCTGATGCAGAAACCCGCACCTAGAATCAATCATCTTCATCTTCAACGATTAACTCAAACTTTTTGCTCTGGTTTTGGATTTTTAGTCTATTCTGATTGATGCAATGAAGTTTTAGAATAACTTTGAACTGTTAATTTGTTCGTTTGATTGTTTTTGGTTGAAATTGTTGAACAATTTGTGTAACTATCTCAAATTATAACTCAATTTGGTGAAATTTTTTTCATTTTTTTTTCTCTGCACATTCTTTGTGACGGACATTTTTGGTTTTTTTTCATCACATAGGGACTCCCTTTGGTCGTCCAACTAGGTTAAAGATCAAGATCAGTGCACAATGCATATGTATATACGTAGTGGGGAAAACATTAGGCCCCTCTGATTTTTGGGCCTAGGGCGGTCGACCCTTAGGCCCTTCGTCAAAGACGGCCCTGCCTAAGAAATTCCTGCACTCCTCCACAACAAGGTGTCAACAAGAAATTATCCCAAAAGTCTAGAAGTAAATACCGGTCCACCCTTGCCCCTTGCTTTGTTGATGATCAAATCATAGAAACTGTGCTGCTGATAAGAAAGTGTGTATTCTAGATATTTAACGAAGAACACACTTGAGGAATGATCAAATTAACATATAGAAGGTTCTCAACCTGGAAGTTAGTAACTCTCCAGTGGAATCACCCTTGAGAACCCGTAAACCACAATACGTACAAAGACAACCACTAAGAAACACTCATAACTGTACCAAGAGAATGATATTAAAAAAAAAAAAAAAAAAAAAAATTAGACAATTTTCATCTACAAGTATTGGTAACTAGATATACACTAAAAAGGAGCATTACTTTGAATTCTTAGCTGCTCACGTTTCCACTACTTCTTTAATCTTTCCCGCTCAGCCTGTTCCTCCCCCTCCCTCTCGCTAAATTTTTTTCATTACACAGTTAAAATGCTAATCAAATTGCTGAAGGAAAGCAAAACCTACTTTCATGCAGCGAACAATATGAAGTGTCTAGGAGCCATTTGTATCATCCGTAGGTTCCTTACCTGGAGAAGCTTTTGTATGTACTGACGGGTCAACGACCCAAACACTAAAACGGACAAACTTAGGACCCAAACTCAAGGACCTACCAAAATCTACGACCCAAACACTAATTAACTCTTCTACCAACCAATACAGACCTAACAAGCTAGAACCAAAATACCCTTCAGTTTATCTTGGAATCAATCATTTTTTTCCCAAATCTGCTTCTGTCCTAATTTTCCCCCAAATTTGTTTCTGCCTCGATCTAATATGGGAATAGAGAATGCTTTTGAACCCCATCCATAAATATCATCCAACGCCGTACACGTTTTCACTTGAAAATAAATGATAAATGGGCGTTAACTTTTATTAACGGTTTGACCAGAAATCGTAGTTGACTGACGAGTCAACGACCCAAACACTAAAATGGACAAACTTAGGACCCAAACTCAAAGACCTACCAAAATCTACGACCCAAACACTAATTAACTCTTAAAAGAATAATGCAACCTCAAGGATACTTAACAACTAAACATTGGCGATCATGGGCATAGTACTTATGTGCCCTCGAGTACTACTAACATTATAAAATTATAGATGGTGAAAATCTTAAAGACCACCTAGACAAATGGTACTCACCCTTGCTTTTACACATAAATTCAACTAAAATTTTAAAAAATAAAATAAAAAAAGTTAAAAACTCGTAAATAACTAACTAAATTTTTACCTTCTCAACGTATTTGCTCCCTACTGACTAATCCAACAGTTTCCCTCTAAAAAGAAGTTTCAAGAATCTAAAATAACGAAATTTTAATAACAAAGTCAAATTCAACTCAAAACCTTAGCTAGAGAATTTGAGTAAACTAATAACGAAAATTAGGGGAAAATGATTAAGTACCTCAGAAGGACCATAGAAGACCAGGTTGACCATAAAATGATTAAGTACCTTAAATAAATTTTCTTTTTGTCGTCTTTTTGCTTCTAAAGCGTTGGCTAGAGTATGATGGAGAGAGACTCGTTTCATTTCCCAAACAATAAAAATACTGTGCTGCTACTTTCCTCTCTTCATCTTCTTATTCCCTCAAACCTAAACAGAAAAATTCTGAAATCTAAGAGAGAAATCATGGCTCTTGAAGGTGTAAGAATTGATTTTGATCAGGAACTAGGAGTGGATGACGATAAAGCTAGATTTAGGGGGTTTTATAAGAAACTTCCAATAGTTGCAGTTCAATATCTTAATCAAAGTATCAATCATCCCATTCAAATTGTATCTCCTACTCGATGGGATAACAATCTGCTTCTCTATCATGGATTTCATGTTCAAATAGTCGAGGGGGTTTGGACTTATTTCTACATCTATGAACATTACGACAGATTGTTGAGTGTGATTTTTAAAGATTTTCCAAACAAAAGCTTTACTGATCCTGTCAACAATGTCATTGTTGATGATTTCACTGCTGTTATTGGGTAACTATTATTTTTACTTAATTTTTTTTGGTTGATTCAAATCTAAATTATTGTTTTGATTACTTTTTTTGTTTTTGTTTTGTTTTAAACAGAGGATGTGCTGGGGGGTTATCCAATTTGAAAACCCTAAATCTAGGTGGTCATGGTATTCTTGATCCACAACATGTAGCTCTTATATATAGTGGGGGAAAATTAAATCTGTGAAACTCACTAATATGATAGGACATGAAGCAAACCCTCGAGATGGTAATGAAATTCGGATTTTGATTGTTAATGTTTTATTTAATCTCTTTTAATTACTTATTATATATCCATTTGGGCCTTTATCAATTTCTTTTGTTACAAATTATTTTGGGCTGGCTAGAATTGTCATGTTTCTTTTCGGAGGGCAACCCAGTGAATATCCAGAGGCTATGGATTTCCTTGCCCGACTGATTGATCCACAGTAATAATTCTTATAACCTTAATTAGTTTATTATTACAGTATATTTTGTAATAATTAAATATATATAAAAGACTTTTTTTTTTTCATGAATGTTTTTTACACTAGAGCTTATTTCTTATGAATTTATAATCTGTTTCCCTAATTAGCTTATTATATTTGGTAATAATTAAATGTGTATAAAATATATTTTTTCAGAATGTTCTGTACACTAAAGCTTATGCAAAAGATCCGATTCTTATTCTGAGGCACCCTATATTTTGGGATGCCTGCAAAATTCTTACTTTTATATATGAAGTATCAGGAATTTTAACTACGTATGAAGAAAAACGTGTAAAAGAAGTGAATAAGAAGGGAAATTTTAACACTGAAAGATCTGGCGCATATTTCACCAGCGCTATCAATCAAATTCCAATTGATGATTGGAAAACTGGTTTTAGTAATAGCGAGTTAAGAGAATTGAGCAACTTAGAGCCAAACTGCACTTGTGATTTCACAAGAGGTGTGAGGAATTTGAGTGCCCGTAATGCGCAAAAAAAAAAAAAGTTTTCAGGTTTGTTAAATACATAAATTTTAGTAGGAATTACTGTTTAGTCCAATTTTTCATGACCCAGTTAATGGCTAGTCCACCCATGAAAAATATTTACTCGTTAGTCCAAAAACATGTTTTTGGACTAGATTATTTACTCGCTAGTCCAAAAACTTTGTGGAGATTATAAAGTGTGTTTTATAAATGCCTAAAACACCCTTACAGATCTAATTAATATCAACACATGTAAATATTACTAGTAATATGTTACTACATACTAGTAGTATCAAATTCAACTCAAAACCTTAGCTAGAGAATTTGAGTAAACTAATAACGAAAATTAGGGGAAAATGATTAAGTACCTCAGAAGGACCATAGAAGACCAGGTTGACCATAAAATGATTAAGTACCTCAGAAATAAATTTTCTTTTTGTCGTCTTTTGCTTCTAAAGCGTTGGCTAGAGTATGATGGAGAGAGACTCGTTTCATTTCCCGAAACAATAAAAATATTGTGCTGCTACTTTCCTCTCTTCATCTTCTTATTCCCTCAAACCTAAACAGAAAAATTCTGAAATCTAAGAGAGAAATCATGGCTCTTGAAGGTGTAAGAATTGATTTTGATCAGGAACTAGGAGTGGATGACGATAAAGCTAGATTTAGGGGGTTTTATAAGAAACTTCCAATAGTTGCAGTTCAATATCTTAATCAAAGTATCAATCATCCCATTCAAATTGTATCTCCTACTCGATGGGATAACAATCTGCTTCTCTATCATGGATTTCATGTTCAAATAGTCGAGGGGGTTTGGACTTATTTCTACATCTATGAACATTACGACAGATTGTTGAGTGTGATTTTTAAAGATTTTCCAAACAAAAGCTTTACTGATCCTGTCAACAATGTCATTGTTGATGATTTCACTGCTGTTATTGGGTAACTATTATTTTTACTTAATTTTTTTTTGGTTGATTCAAATCTAAATTATTGTTTTGATTACTTTTTTTGTTTTTGTTTTGTTTTAAACAGAGGATGTGCTGGGGGTTATCCAATTTGAAAACCCTAAATCTAGGTGGTCATGGTATTCTTGATCCACAACATGTAGCTCTTATATATAGTGGGGGAAAAATTAAATCTGTGAAACTCACTAATATGATAGGACATGAAGCAAACCCTCGAGATGGTAATGAAATTCGGATTTTGATTGTTAATGTTTTATTTAATCTCTTTTAATTACTTATTATATATCCATTTGGGCCTTTATCAATTTCTTTTGTTACAAATTATTTTGGGCTGGCTAGAATTGTCATGTTTCTTTTCGGAGGGCAACCCAGTGAATATCCAGAGGCTATGGATTTCCTTGCCCGACTGATTGATCCACAGTAATAATTCTTATAACCTTAATTAGTTTATTATTACAGTATATTTTTGTAATAATTAAATATATATAAAAGACTTTTTTTTTCATGAATGTTTTTTACACTAGAGCTTATTTCTTATGAATTTATAATCTGTTTCCCTAATTAGCTTATTATATTTGGTAATAATTAAATGTGTATAAAATATATTTTTTTCAGGAATGTTCTGTACACTAAAGCTTATGCAAAAGATCCGATTCTTATTCTGAGGCACCCAATATTTTGGGATGCCTGCAAAATTCTTACTTTTATATATGAAGTATCAGGAATTTTAACTACGTATGAAGAAAAACGTGTAAAAGAAGTGAATAAGAAGGGAAATTTTAACACTGAAAGATCTGGCGCATATTTCACCAGCGCTATCAATCAAATTCCAATTGATGATTGGAAAACTGGTTTTAGTAATAGCGAGTTAAGAGAAGTGAGCAACTTAGAGCCAAACTGCACTTGTGATTTCACAAGAGGTGTGAGGAATTTGAGTGCCCGTAATGCGCAAAAAAAGAAAAGTTTTCAGGTTTGTTAAATACATAAATTTTAGTAGGAATTACTGTTTAGTCCAATTTTTCATGACCCAGTTAATGGCTAGTCCACCCATGAAAAATATTTACTCGTTAGTCCAAAAACATGTTTTTGGACTAGATTATTTACTCGCTAGTCCAAAAACTTTGTGGAGATTATAAAGTGTGTTTTATAAATGCCTAAAACACCCTTACAGATCTAATTAATATCAACACATGTAAATATTACTAGTAATATGTTACTACATACTAGTAGTATCAATATGGTCATACTACATATCAATATGTACTATATTAATAGTAAAAAAGAATATGTTACTTGTAAATTAAGTAACTACTCTACTATACTTTTTTTTTTTTTAAGGAAAGAGGAGCATGAAAGCTCCAAACTTCATTGATAATAATATATAGTTACATAATATTCAATTACTCTACTATACTAGTAGTAACATGTGTACTAGTAGAATAGTATACTAGTAAACTAGTAAACTATTAATATGTAGCAACATATGTAATATCAATATATAACATACTACATATTAATATGACACTATACTACTATTAATACTAGTATATATGTTGCTACATATTACATATGTTGCTAATAACATACATAGTATATTATATGTTAGGGTTAGTAGAGTAATTTTACTCTTTTCAAATCTTTTTTGGACTAGGGAGTAAATGTTGTTTCCCGCTGGACTAGCCACTAATCCGGGTCGGGTTTAGTGGACTAAACAGGAAATCTCTCTAAATTTTACTATATTATATTTTTTAGATTTGTAGAATGACTTATAATTTTGTGTGTTTTTTTTTTTCCCAGTTGAAATTTGGTAGACAACCAGATGAGTACTATTTCTTTAGGAGAAAAAACAAGCCGGTTTTAATTTGAATCTACAAAGCGGTGGAAAAGCATATGCTTGTTTGGGGTGGATTTCCTTTCACAGGGTTGGATTGTTTCAATTATTGGTTGATCGCTCCCAATACAACTCCCTTAGTAAGTTAAATTTTTTTTTTTTTTTCGTTTCATGTTAAAACTTGCTGGTCAGAAACTTGTTATTGTTGTGGACACTTCCAGTCCTACCAACACTCGACCTTAACCTTTATTACTACTCTTTGCCCTTTCCATTCACAATGCTATGATATTTAAGGTTCCATTACTTGGCTGGGTGTTACTGTTAGTCTAATGTGTTAATGTTAGTCTGTACAAGTTGGCAGTTTTAGACAATACTACTCTTCACCCCTTCCATTCACAATGCTATGATTTTTAAGGTCCCATCACTTGGCTGGGTGTTACTGTTAGTCTAATGTGTTAATGTTAGTCTGTACAAGTTGGAAGTTTTAGACAACAATGAAACTACTTTGCATCGATGACCCTAGTTTCTGTTATATCAGTTTCTCTTTCTGGACATATAAAGTAATCACCTCTAACTGGGGGTCTGCTTCATCTCTAAATGCCCTATTTAGAGGGAATGGATATGGAGCTTCTGTTTCTGTAGTCAAAACTAAGATTTGAATCCCTCCTAGAGTTGCAGCGAGGATTGAGGCAACCGTGAAGTCGAGCCGTAGTTGTGGACTCACTGGTAGCTGGTAGATTGTGCAATAACTCCAACACCACCTTGCATGCACCTTCCTTCACATCATGGTTTACTTGTTTAGGATGTTGAGCGCATATGAGCAGTTACCTGAGTTACCTATAGGAATGTGCTGTATATCTCTTGGTACTGTTAGAGCAAACACTGCGATTCCTACCTGCATATCATTAAGGCAGTGAATAAGCAGTTACAACTGCCATCCTGTCCCTAATTACTGGAAGTATCTGCTAATTCGAAATATAAGATACAGATAAACAATCATCTTGGTCGTAGAATCTGTGGCCGTCGTTTTCTTTTAACTCAAGTTACGCATGCATACAAACTTTTTACTATGAGCAGCGGACTTCTTCTTTTGTTTTTTTGTTTTTTTTTTGAAACAAGGCTTTGTTTATCGAAAATTATTTGTGGCGCCCGTATATCGTGCACCCGATGCACCCACCCTTAGGTGGCATATACATAAGCCGCCAAATCGATTTATCTCTTTTCTCATACGTTTTAGTTTTATTTCTTTGCGAAATAGATCTACTTTATCTGATTTGTTTTCAAATAGAAGATCAGTTAAACCGAAATGGCGAAAACCATATCAAAAGTCTTTTTTAACACATGAGATGAAGATTGAAGGAATGAAATTTAACACGAAAAAATAATGAAACTTTCTCGCTAGAAAATTATCCATTTGGTTTACTGTTCAGTTCTTTAATGGCTGAACATCTAAAACAGCAAAACAAAAATCTATACCTCCTCCTGTTTGAACCTAGTTTATTATTATCTCAAATAATCATTAGTAAATTAAAGTTTTGATTGGATTATACTCCATTTTGTCACTCAGGTTGCAAATAACACCCATAGATTCAAAACTCACTCTTTGACAAAACTCATAGTTATTATTTTTAGTTTGAGCTTGATCCACAAATCAAAGGACTAAACTTGATCATATTTTTCTTATCTTAATTTTGAATAATTTATGCTTACCCTCGTATAACTTAATCTTGTTTCTTAAATCTTAAGTTCGTTTTCATGGAAGAAAATGATACATTTCAAGACCGGATATTGATGATTTTTTCATGTATCTTCCTGATGTTTCTCCCATTACTTGTACTTGCACACAAAACTTGATGGAAAAAAGCTTAACTGATCGTATAGCAGATGGAGAAGAGATGAAGGAAAAAAATAACGCAAGTAATGAAATGTGTAACGAAGTTGAATGCTCATGGGGACGCCAACTCATGTTGGGTGCGTTGGGTGCATTGGGTGTTAGCTCATCATCAGGAACGTGACATTCACGGGTCTTGTATTTTTGGAAATAGTGTTTTAGTTAGGAAATACTTCTTCCTTGCTGTTCAAGGAAATCTCTCTATATATATTTGTACCTTGTGTAACGAACTGTGTGTGTAATAATAATATTAAGAAGTTGAACATTCTGTTAAGTCTCGTTGTTTCTCTTCTCTTCTTCTAACTTATTCTAAACCTAAGTTACCCTAAATCTAAATATTTTTAGCTTGGTATCATCTAGGTTTAGGTCCTCTTCAAACCCTATTTTATCAATTCTCAAAACCAAACTATGTCTACTGAAGCTTTTACAACTCAAGCAATCATTGATTCAACCTCTCCTTCTCTACTTTCAACAATGGCCTCTGCCCAATTCTCTCAACCACATCATATCATCACTGTTAAATTAGATGAAAATAACTATTCTTTGTGGCGAGCTCAGTTTTTGACTTTAATGCACAAAAACAACCCCCTCTGGAAACGGTCTTCCGAAAATGCCACCCTTATGCCCAATATACATAAAACACCATTTATGGACCAAAACACCCTCATAACCACTAAGGTGTACACCCTTGTGTAAAATCTTGGTTCCCACATCTTAGTCAGCATGTGACTCTGCTGCCTCGTAGGATTATATATATATATAAAAAAAAAAAAAAAACCCGATAAAACCAAGAGATGGGAAGAGAAGAGCGATAAAACCAAGAGAAGACCAGTAGGTTTGTAGAAGAGAAAAGAAGAGCAGAGGGGAAATTTGATCTTTTGAACCAAAGAATGAAAAACAATCAATGTGTATTTTATGTTATGAAACAAATATCTTCATCAACTTTACTTATGATTTAGGACAATGAGCACAAAACAAAGGTATGATTTAGGTTTTAAAATCTCATTTTTTCTGTTCATCGTCATTAGATTACTTGGAACTGAGACAAATGAACAATTTGTCATCTATTTTGATGAAAATTAGTATTTGGTTTCCATTTTGATTTTGATTTTGATTTCTTAGGATTTTGAGAATAGATTTTTTTGGGGTTAAATAAGGGTTCATACTTTCATCACTGTAGCTTGTTTTGAATGAGAACTTTTGATTTGTTTGTTTTAAAATTGGGTGTATTCTGTTGGGTTCTCTCTAATTCTTGTTTGTGTTATTTATTTTTCAGGAAATGGGTTAGGATACTTAACATCTAAAGTACTTGTGGATCCTGCACTCAGAGATAGTTGGAGTTGTTACTTGAATCCTAGTTCAGAGTATTGGCGTGGTCCACCTAAGTTGAAGTGTAGGTAAAACTCTTGTCATTCATTGCATAATTAGTACTCTTCCTTGTTTTCCACTGCTTTGTCATGGCCACCAAAAGCTGCATTGTTTTAGATTCAACGTTAGCACTAAATCATGAATTTGTGATTGGTTGTAACATGTTGTATGAATAAAGATTTAACCACTGCTAACTGCAATTGTCATTGCTGCTGTAATTGCTTTTCCTGCAATCTGTGGTATGAATCAGTAAGGGAACTGTCATTAAGGCTTTCCCCGGTTACACGATACTGGTAAAATTTACACTGATGGTATGATGATGTTTGTTTGATACAACTTCGTTCATGGGTTTACCAATTACCATTTTAGGCTTTGCTATCATATGGTACTTGATAGATTGTTTCAAAGAAAACTCTTATACGTATTATTGTGCATTGCGAACAGATGATCTTCTATAGATCCATCCCATTTCTGAAAGCATGGATAAGCTTGTTATTTTACGTCCGACGTGCACAAAGTTGTAGCTCTGGATGCCTTCTCATGATAAGCTTTGTTCCTTACAGTTAAGTAACCTCATATTCTACAGGTATAAGCCTAATACCGTCGATCTATCGGATCACAATGAGCTTGAGTAATCTAATAACATTCTCTCTTCTGTTAAAATACCTAATGGTATTTGTTGGAGTTTCAATTTGTCGATGTCTATAGGTTCGTAAAACAGAGGTAATAATCTACTTTTGAAAATTAGAAACTAGCGTTTGATGTTTCTTTACATTCTTGCTGCTACATATCTACTTACGATTTATATGCAGGTGCATTTTTTTTTTATAATCGTTATAAACATCAGGATTTTGGTCTTTTTGTTGTATTAGTACTTATTTTGGGTATTGGTGTTGTCTTCTTTGGGCTGGTCAAGGTGCTACTATGACTCCATATCCTCCTCAAGATGAGAAAGGAACTTTTACTGCTATATTTTGGAGTATTTTCAACATATGTGGTGCTATGGGTGAGTAATCTATATCTTCCTTTTATTAGCAGCGTGTAAATAGAATAAATTTCATTCTTTAGATAATTCGTTGAGAAATTATTAGTGTTAGTCTCAACTGTTGATGATGAAGACGTTGAAACCCTCCCAATTGAAATCTGATTGTGTTTTACTATTTGTTATCTGGCATATGTGTGTTAATTCCATTGGTAATGAAATACAATAGAAAGGAGATTGTTTCAGTTACTGATGGGTGATATAGAAGAGCCAGCACTGAGGTTGTTAGGGGTGATCATCTATCCATTCTCGTGTTAAAGCCTATCCCTTCACAAAAACAGCTACTATCAAGAACAAGGAACATGTACGTTATTCTGGTATTCGCTTCTTTATTGTTTTTAATGGTATCTGTATTTTATATGATGAATACTGATCACCTTCTTTTGTTATTGCCTATGTGGGTATATAACCAAGTATTAGAACAGATTCCTTGAGTCATATTCATCGTTGGATGCCCATACAGAAGTGGATTTCAGAGGGTCAATGTTTCCTTTTTTGTGTTATGCACTGATGCCTTGTACTGCAATATTGATAAAGAATTATCTTGGCATTGTAGTGTTTGGTTTACCAAAAATTGTCAATTGCATAGCATGTAATCCCAGTCTCATATCTTATCCTTATTCAGTTGTTTACGAGCAAAAGTAACTTTGTAGATTTAAATTTGAGCCAATATGGATTAATAACATTTGGGACGCTTTCAGAAATTAAAGAAAAAAAGGTTAGGGACATGATAAAAGTTAAAATCCCTTGTGATAGCTATTGATGTTTAACCACTGCTTACATTTCATCATCTGGTCTACGTACCAATACCTTTTGTACATTGTTTTGTAGAACATCAAAAGTTTTTTTCCCATTTATTTACTACAATTCCATAGTTTAGTGTTTTTCATCTTGGTCTCAGCACTCTTTTTTTATGTTTTAGGTTGCAAGGATGTCTTTGAGTATTAGTCGTACATTGAAGAGAATGGAAAAAGTTGCAATGTTTTCCTGACAGAATGTGATAAATTCTTGGCAGGATCTACATAAAAATGCCATTTTAGTAATGATAAAAAAAAAGTTGATCCTCTCTAAATTCTTTGGTGTATGCATTTTTGTTATTCGTCTTTGTTCGGTGCATTCGGAAAATGAGTCCTGATTTGCAGAGAAGTCTAGCAGATTGAAGACCAAGATTTGTCTTTGTTTGGTGCATTCGGAACAGATTGAAGACCAAGATTTGTATCGTTGGATTAATTTTTTTATGGATATGCTAAGATGGATGGTCCAAGGCTTGGTTCACTACTTTGGTCATGGTTTTGAATTTCACTACTAACCATTTTATTTTTTGTTATACTGTATCATTTTATTTATTCGTTTATTCCAGCGGATCACATGTCCATTTTATGTTATATGAGAAAGTGACGCCAAAATAATTATTTATGTTAGATTTTCTTTACATATCAAAATAGAACAAATAGACTATTATCATCCAATTGAGATTTACATATATCGAATCCAGAAAACTTAAAAATAAACAAATTAATTTTGTTAAAATCAGAAAAAACAATAAGATAAACATATGAATAATTTGTTAAAATGTTTTGCCAGGAAATAACATGAAAATTGAATTTCTATAAAAAAAAAAAAAAACATAAAAATTGAATTTATAAGAAAAATTGTAGAGAATTCTCTTAAAAATAATTCATGTATAATAAATAAAATATGCACAATCTTGGAATGGATGTAAAAGTAACAAGATAATGAGTAAACTGTACGCGATAAGAGAAAATATGTGATTTTGGAAATAAGACATCAAAAAAAGAACACGCAATTGGGGGATATAGAAACTAATTGGGGGATATGAATTACTTCCCCCAACCCATGGTATGTGCTAAGGGGTGACTTTTGGGGGCGAAAATACTAAATTACCCTTCCCACAAAATAAAAATCAAAAACTTAAAATCAAAAAACAAAATCATATCCCCCATTTCCATCTCCACTTCTTATTAATCTTATTTAGGAGTGGAGCTTTGAAACCCAAATATTTCCCATTCCCTTTCAAATTCTAAACTCTCCCCACTCTATATCAAATTCTCTTCTCCTCACTTTGGAAACCAATTTTTTTTTTTATTCGGAAGTGATGAAGATCATGCTGAAAGTGATGATGACCTTTCAAATTCTAAACTCTCCCCACTCTATATCAAATTCTCTTCTCCTCACTTTGGAAACCAATTTTTTTTATTATTCGGAAGTGATGAAGATCATGCTGAAAGTGATGAAGATCATGCTGAAAGTGATGATGACCATGCCGGAATTGATGAAGACCATGCCGGTATCATGTTCGGGCATATGGTCTTCATCAATTCCGGCATGGTCTTCATCACTTCCGTTTTGAATTTTTTCTGGTATTAATCAGTCCACTTAGGCATAGAAAATAAAGCAACATGGTATGCCGGAAAACAATACCAAGCATGGTCTTCATATCAACCGACCATGCCGGCAGTGGATTGATTAATACCAGAAAAAATTCAAAAAGGAAGAGATGAAGACCATGCCGGAATTGATGAAGACTATATGTCGGAACATGATACCGGCATGCTCGAGAATTTCCTATCAATGCCGGTAGTCAAGTGAAAAAAAAATCAACATTCTGGATACTTTTCATCCTGTTCCGGCATGGAAATTTAAGCAAAATACTATGCCGGAACATGTACCGACATGCTCGAATCCATGATTACCATGCCGGTACCTGTTCAAAACCAGAAAAAAATCAACATTCTGAAGATCAAAACCAGAAAAAAAATCAACATGCCGGCACGCCCCCCCAAACCCCCCGGATAGTGGCAAACAATTTATGAACATTTCCAACAATTGCCCGCATGGGTTTTTGGTTGAATACCATGCCGGCACCAAGCTTTTTCAGCTGCAACAATGGTGGATTCAAAGAAAAAAAATCAATTTTTCAACCTCTTATTAGCAAGTAATTCTCTCATCACAATCATCTTCCATTTCAAAAAAAAAAAAAAAAATCCACTCAATTGTGAGTTGTTATCATTAATCGAAGATTGAAGATATGATTGTTGTTGTAATTGAGTTAAAGATTCAGCAGCTGCAAGTCTCTCATCACAATCATCTTCCATTAAAAAAAAAAAAAAAATTCTACTCAAAATTTTTTTCCCTCATTCTACTCTCAACTAACCCACACAAATTCAAATAAACATAAATACACAAATTATATCCCCCAAATCATTAATATTTTACTAATCAGGATTAATTACTAATTATGATTAGGGAAGGTTAGATTAGGAATTAATAATTTAATTATATAAGGGGTAACCCAGCTAGGATATTTGGATCCCTATTTTGTCATTTAGCTATATCCCCAATTAGATTCTATATCCCCCAATTACGCGTTCCAAAAAAATTGTTAACGAGAAAAATTGTAAAGTAGAAAAATCTTGAGATGTCGTCCAGTTTGAAGACATTATTCGAGAGATATAAGTTTATGTTGCTCGGATTCTTTGATTCATCAAATTCTTACTATTTCACTGGAATATGCTTTGAGATTAAACTATGTTGGAAGATGTTATGAGATTGACTTGTGTTGTTATTAATTCCTCGAATTCTTTTTTCCTATTTCATTAAAATATGCTGAGGGATCGACTATTTTAATAAAATCCTTTGAATTGTTTTTATTTTATCGAAATATGCACTGAGATTGATCCAAGACGATATAAGATTTCATTAATTCTTTTGATACCATGGATATTTGACGAGATGAGATCGACCTAAGTCAATATAAGATTTACACAAGGAAGTTCTAAGAAACAATTATCCAAAGGAGCTAGAACTTGTTTGATATGTCGGAACTCTAAATCTACCAATGAACCACTAAAATTGCTTCCCGTCCACATCTGATTAATCAGAATGTATACCAAAGATTTTATCTCTAGCAACGTGAACCTGATTACTACTCGCGTCATCTTCAAATAATCGGAATATTTATATCAGGACTTTAAACCTATATCGATGAATTAGAAAATTTGTTTTCCTCCCAATGGATGATCACTAGCAGTCTTATCTTCAGACCTTGAATCAATAAATATATCTGAAATAGTCAATCCTTAAACAAACTTGAGTAGCCTTATATCAGAAGAGAATGGAACAAGTCAAGTATGTGTTACTAACTCGAACTAAAGGATAATGTGTTTGTTGATGCCGACACTTCTTCAGATTCTTCAGAGCAATAAGTGCGAGTCTCAACATTTATATGTTCCTAGTTTAACTCAATGAAGTTGACTCTAGTAATCAAATCAAGCAGCTTCAAGTTTTAGAACTAAAATATGACAACCAAACTTGACATACCGATGCTTGGTGTTTTCAACCGAGCAATGCTCTAACACATGAGATTATTTGATATTCCATGAGAGATTCACTTATAAGTTAAATCTAAAGAAATTTATCCAAATCTAGAATTCATATGATCTGATCATCAAACATACATATCATAAGAGATTCACCTAACTTTATTCCAGGAAAGAGATTCATTCGAATTTAAGATTCCTTCGACCTCATTTAATATCCATGAGAGATTCCCCTAAGTCCATTCCAAATAAGATATTTATTCGTAATTAAGCTTGTAGTTAATTGAATGTAAGATCTACATAACTTTTTTATGAAAGAATAATCTTACTCTTGAGTTCATTCATGGTGTGTTTGTTTGCAAAATTCACCGTTTCCAGGAATTTATAATCTCATGGGATTACAAATTCTGGGAATCATGTAGATTCCTTGTGTGTTTGGTAACTCAATATAAATTCCTAGGATTTATAGGTTTTTTTTGTACTTGGTAACTCAATATGTCTTTTTACCGTTTGGCATTACCCTCAAATCTTAAAATTGCATATATATGAGAGAGTTTAAAAAAAAAAGGGCCATTAATCCCTTGATAGGTTTCCCAGCAAATCTTAGGGGGAGGGGTCAGACTCCATATGGAGGATTTGCTGGAAAACTAAATCCCGTAGGAAACATGATTCCAAGGATTCAGGCAACTAAACATACAGAGGTAAACGTAGTTCTACCAAATCCCCTGGACCCATGAGTTCCACCTTTAAAATTATACATCCAAACCCACTATCAATCTTGTAATTTGATATGTTTTGAGATTCACATAATTTGGTCATATCCTTTTTAGCAACCTAGTCGATTGAGTTGTCTCAAACAAAACCCTAAATATATCTGTATTGGTGATATCATGCTTAGCGACCTAGTCGATTTAGTAGGGATATCAAACGGAACCCTAAATGTACATATGTTAATTTTATTCTTCATAGCAACCTCGAATTATTTCAATATCATTTGAAATTGACCTAAGCTTGTATTCCTTGAATTATTTGATTGATATCGTTGGATACATGTCTTTTGAAATTGACCAACTTTTATCGTTATATAAGCCGATTCCATAATGATTTTCTAGGGCTTAGTCGATTTTATAAGTCAATATGTTTAGATTCATTAACATTATACATGGAAACTGGAAAGCAATTTGAATATCTAGTGAATTAGAGAAGGGTATGTCATTGGCTTGATTTACCTTGACAAAACGCCTAGAAGATGGGTGATCCGTATGAAATAAGAATAGTTAATTTTCAGCCTTTTGATTGTAATCCGCATGCAATAAAATAAAACAAGTTCCAACCGTTCGATTGCTATCCGTATGAAATAAATGAAATACGTTTCAGCCATTCGATTGCTATCTGCATGAAGCATGAAGTCAAAGAGTCAAGGGATAGGATCAAATCCCAAATTCCACCTCCACATTCACACGAGAAGGAAAAGAAGATCACCAAAATTTTGACTTCCCGCTCCTTCTCCCCCATTTTTTTTCCTCTATCTGTGTTAGATTTTTTGAATTATTTCAAACATGAATTACAACTCGCTTCCCCCTCAATTTCCCGCCCAGTTTTTCACCTAAATCTGTTCTATAAAAAACACAAATGGCATCACTTGAAACACACCAAGCCTCTCTCTCACCTTGAAATCATCGAAGCTCCGTAGCCTTGAAATCATCGAAGCTCCCTGACCTTGAAATCATCGAAGCCCTTTCTTGTTGATTCTCTCACCATCATCTCAGATTGAAGCTCTTGCTTGTTGTTTCGCTTCTTACAATCATCTCAGCTATGTTTTTCTTTCACTCTTTGACAAAGTAATTTTCAGATCTTCATATTAGGATTTCAATTTTTGTTGTTTTTAAAAGATTAGGCTTTATTTTCTTCTTCTCGTTTGATTATTAAAATCTAGGGTTTATTGTCTCGGTTTTCATGATGTGGTTTGAGAATCTATAATTTGTTCACTGAATAGCAAATTTTTGAATCTCAAAGTTGTTGTTGATTTTGTAGATATAGGGTTTCAGATTTTATTGTGGCTTAGATTGCTTTAAATACCCTAATTTCATTAATTTTGGTGTGGTTGATTGATGGATTCCTTTCAATGAATCAGTTCAATCTTCAAAACCTAATAGTTTAACCATTTTCCCCTCCCTCTAATTTGCTGAAAATCCTTTTGTTTGGATTTATTCCTCTGAATCTCTCCATAACTCTACCAATAGAAGAGAATAACACGGGAAATTGGTCTTCTGTTAAGATTTGAACTGTGATAGATATGCTTGAGTTGAAATCATTTCTGAAGTCTTATTTATATTTCCCATTTACATTTGTTTAAGCAAAATCATTGCTTTGTGTTCACTGCTACTGGTTGATTTAGCCGTAATCTCTTCATAACTCAAGGAGATATCTTAATCTTTGAGAGTGTTGGTGAAGTTACTTTGATGCGCACTGCCTAAAGGTCACTGATTCAATATTATGATTTGTAATGGTTTTCTTGTCCTTGAATTCTAGTTAATGTCTTTATGATCTTGAATTTGTGTTGATTGTGACTATTTATTGGATAATTTCAGTTAGACCTCTGATGTGTTCAGATGGATGAGACTGGCATTCTTATGTGTTTTCTAGTACAGAATGGAAAATGTAATACCAATCAGTATGTTAAATTTACTTCTTCTCTTCATTTGTAGGTCACTTTTGCAGTACAACAAACGGCTACTTGATGAATTCTCATTAAGTAAACCCAAATGCTGAAAAGCTTATATACATTTTGAACTGATACCAATTGAACTGGCGTCTAGGTATATCTTCGATGATTCATTTATGCGCACGAAATAATATGAATTTCTATTATGTATATTCCAAATTGGATTCTCTGAAACAGTCTAATACTATGGCTCAGATTCCTTGGATTTATTTGAACTGCATATGTGATTTTGTTTTATTTGGCAATCATAATTTTGGCTAGTGTCACACTCTTATAGACTGTAACCAACAAATCCCATTCTATTTCTTAACGAAGTAACTTGAAAGTTACAAACTTCAAATAGTCATTTTTAATTTTTTTTAAATGCTTTGACTTGTACCTGTAGAAAATTCCTAAATGGTCATGTTGTTCATCCAATTTTACTCTACTGTTGCAGCTATCGTTATTTCTTATGGGAGCTGCTTTTTTTTTTCTTATTTGCTACTCTTTAACAAGAGCATGCTAGAATGTATGGCTGCTCTTTGTTATTTTATAAATTATTCTTGTGATAAAGTGAAAATGTCACAGATCCCTCTCCCGATTCGCTGACGTAGTTTCTCTCTGTGTCTGGGTAACAAGCATATTTATAGAGGAGCCTAATTCGCAGTTCTATTACATGAAATTGTACAGTCTAAGCCAAAGTTCCGACCACCGTTTTCAGATGTTTTACAAGCACCAGTGCAACGAGCTAACATGAGCAAAAGAAATCTCACAGAAGATCAACAATCAGAAGACCTAGATGTGGAGGATATTTTTGTTGATACTCATTTTAGAGAATTGCCTATTGCAATCTTCTTTTTTTATAGGCTTTGATATTTTTGTTGATACTTATTATTAAAGGAAAGGGGAAGCGTGCATCTACTAAAGAGAGATTTTGAAATGTTATATATGGTGTTTGACAAAGAGAAAAACCTTTGGATGTTTAATACAATGAAGGTTCTCTTTTCTAACTCTGGTACTTGTTTAAAACATCCATTAAATAAAAGTTACTCATCCCTGATCCATTCTAGATGAATACTAAACCCCGTTAGATATAATAACAAAGCCTGCAACATTGATATTTCCCCTAGACACGCTATACTCTCTTTTAAGTTTTTTGTACATTTCCAAGTCTATAAAGTGGCTTCATTCCTTAATGTTCTGACAAACCCTGCGATTAAAATAAAAAACCTTGTACATCTTGAGACAAGTAAAATCAGTAGAAGTGAAGCAAATAAAGAGAGGAGCGCATAACATAAAGCATCTTCAAAGTTTAGATAGAATTCAATACAGGATCAGACCCACTAGTTGGTTCAAAATATTACTCCTAGATACAATACGGAAAACTCAAGAAAAAAAGCAACATATGATCATTGTCCATCCGAGTACCTCAGCTATAAACTACGTATCATCATTGTCAATAGCCATCAGAATTCTTTAGTTATACAACATGTACTTCGGTGTTGCACTGAATTTTTTGTAACCCTTAATGACCTTGTTGGCAGCATCAAGGAAATCCTCTGTCAATCTTTTCTTACGTGCACAAATTGCAATACACTCCGGCATTCCATGTCCCAGATTGTTTGCCCACATTCTGCGTCCACCAACCAACAAGGAGAGCATGAGAATAGGAAGATTTGCTTGCGACTATCTAATAGCTTAGAAGAAAGAATAAAACCAGGAGGCCAACAGCTACACTTAACTGGGCAATCTTGTTAATGCCAACTATCAACTTCACATTGTTACTAAATGTCAGTTTAGGGTTATCCATAAGCAGTTCCCGCAAAACCAAAAACAATATTACTCGAAGGAAGATCATTTTGTGGATGACAAAACATCTAATAAAATTTATAAAAATGTATTCTCGGTGATATAGTTTTTCCTAATTAAATTTTCTTACCAGATAATTAAGGGATATGAGTAGTCGTGAAACTGAGCTATAGTTGGATTCTGGCCCTTCTAGTGTTGTTGAAAACAGTATTTTTGCAGTCAGGAAGAATGCTGATAGACCAAGGCGGAAGGTGGTAATTTAAGCCTCTAAAGGAAACAGTTACATCGGAGTTTGCATTACTGTTTGAAAGGAATGCAACACAACCTCCTGCCTGGTAATTGAAGACATAAACCTGAACAATAAACATTTGCGAAAATGTAAGTACATATATGGGTTCTCTGTGGTATCACTATAGGTTCATAGAACGATGAAACAAACCTCTTGCTTGCTCCCAAGATGGGTCGGGAATAAACTAAAGTTGGGAATAACATAACCATATCTGACTAATGTGACTCGGCAATTAATATACATACATAAGTGAACTACTACTATATGTATCTGGTTATTTGGTTACATGACTGCAATTGCAATTCAAGAAAAGAAAGAAGATAATTTTTGTACCACTAAGAGCAACTGCAGTGGGCGACTATACCCATTTATTTGGTCTCTGAACCAGGCGTAGCAGGACGGACCAAAGACCAAATCCCAGACTAAATGAACAGTGGGCGATTATATTTGGTCGGGGACCAAAGACTAAACCCAAATATAGTCGGGCGGGGATATAATGTTCGCCCCAAAACCAGACGGGGATAAAATGTTCGCCCCACACCAAGCGGTGATAAAATGTCCGCCCCACACCAAGCGGTGATAAAATGTTCGCCCCATTTTTTTTTTTTATTCTTTTTTGGGGCGTTGATATAATCCCCGCCTGGAGTGGGGCGAACATTATATGTGATCCCCACTCCAGGCGGGGATTATATCAACGCCCCAAATTTATTTTTTATTTTTATTTTTTTTGTCGGGCGGGGATAAAGTTTACGCCCCACACCAGGCGAACTTATAATCCCCGCTCGACTAAATTTACTCGTGACCCACTGCGTCACACGATGGACCAAACTAAAATTTGGTCTTTTTTTTTGGTCTTTGATCTTTGGGTTTAGTCGCACCGCTGTGGATGCTCTAAAGTGACTAAACGTATTTACAAAACCTGACCCAATTTCGAGACATTGTTGGTTCCAAGTCATGTCTCTACAAGAATTATAGTTCCAAGCAATGGAATTTTGACAAGAGAGTCTGGATCTGCAAACAGATGAGTACATTACATGCCTATCAAATTGTCTACCATGTTTGGAAATGGTCTATAATGTCAGATAAGTTTCACATTTCAGCACAAGTAGTTTTCCCGATAAATGAAAGGAAACAGCTAAAAAATTCCTACATATTCATACTTCATAGATATTTCTAAAATATAATCACTGTCGATAAAGCAGTCTTGATGAATCGACATAGCGAGACACCAAAGGAGTTGTTTGAGTAGAAGCAAACATGATTGCCTGATTAGTCTAAACATTACATAAATTATCAAAAAGGAGTGGAATTGTTTTCAATATCAGCAAAAATAAGATAGCTGCTCCCCTTTACTACTTGTGACCCCTAAACTCAATTTCTGAGGTATCCCGCTAACTTAGTTTCTAGATTCAACAATGCTGATTAGAAACAACCAAACAAACGTGCTTCTAATTTGTCAGTTTCACAGTTAATGCAAATCGATAACACACATCAGTAACTTCATCACTTAACCCAAAAGCAAAAAAATTAGAGATTATAACAAACCAAACACGGAATCAAAAATGTCGATTTGTCCTATAGCTAGCTTGGAGTAACAATAATGCTTTATAGTTAACATTTCAAACTTTGAGGCTTCCAACATTCTTTCCCTTAATGAGTTTTTTTGCTTACTTCAAAATTGATATTCTCATTAGATCCTAAAACTTTATCAACTAATGTGAAAAAGAGAAACAAGATTCTTACTTCTGTTTTTATCCAACAATAATTTTGACAAGAAAGTGTTAATATAAGTTCGTGATCTTCCTAAAAACCAAGCTAAAAACGAACAAAACAAGTCTATTAACTTAGAAATCGGTAAACACTTAATTACAATTTACCAAATAACTGCCAAGATTAGGGCTATATCCAACATAAAAACAGTCAGCACAAAGTACCTGATCTTCGTCCTGACGAACTTGCAACTCGGATAGGAATTTGCACAATTTCTGAAGTAAAGAAGGGATGAAAAAGGTTTATATTGGCAGTCCCAAAATGACCTGCAAACACAAAAGAGCATAACTCAGCAGAGTCATTAACATGAAAAATACGGGAATATATATAGGCATAACAAGTTGACAATATATATTGCCAAAAGAGTAAACAGAGTGCTCATATACAAGACTTCTTCTCAAAAGAGACTAAACTCGATGTCAGTCTAGATACCAGGAGTCAATGGATGTTCTATAATCGATTCCTACACTCATTCATTGTGTGTACTGGTATTATCCCCAAGTAATTATCATAATAGAGTTGAAACAAGTTTCTAGCTACCATTAACAACAAAATAGGTATATTTACTCATATTTACATAATCAATCAAACTGTTCGAAATAAACACAATGCTAATACAATAATACATTTGTATTCTATTAGTTTCCATCAATTGTACATACAACTCTATAGAGAAACAATTCTATTTCTTTGATGCAATTATTCAAACTTCCAGTTCAATTCAAAATAACTATACCATTTTCTATATGCAGTAATCTTGCGAGAGGTAGTCCGCAAAGAATTTTATCAAATTCAAATAATGGGAACCATATACAAATAAGACTATCCGGAATCAAATATATAAAAATCTTAGGCACTTCTATTTTAAATCTAAGAACACATAATAATGAGAGATGAGCCATAGTATTAGACTCAGATGATGAGGATATATTATCAACTGATGAACAATAAGCTCAATGACCATCTATGAATCTACTAAATAACTAAAGATACACATTATAATTGAAAGAACACTTTCTACTTCCTAACACACAAATTTCATCAACCAGTTCATCAAGGGAGTCAGCATATGGCCCATGTTTCATCAACCCTAAAGAAATAAAGTTATCAAAACAAAAAATCAAAGATAACCCACACCTTATTTTTATGTAACCTAAATTAACAAACATCGAATTGGATAAATCCCCAATACATATGTAAAACCCTAACTTTGAGTTCTAAAATTAACCAAAATTTAATCTCAAATTTTAGAAAGCTAAAAAACAATCCCACCTATTGAACTCTGTATCTCCTGTCTTCTCAATCTGAGTTGGATGATTAGTCAATCATCCAACTCAGATAAACCTTAACTTTTATGGTGTGGCAGCTTACATGATATAAAATGATGAACACAATAAAAAAGGAGAAGAAGAATTATAAAATGGCAAAAGAAGAAGAAGAATAGGAGGTGTTTCCGATAGGTAAAGAGATGAGGAGGAGGACCTCAACTGAAGAAGATAACGTAGAAAGTTCAGAAAGAGCAGAAGAAAGAGAAAGAGGGAATGATGGAATGAGTAAGGACCCTGATCATATTTTGGTTAAAGGAGAAAAAGGTGAAGAAAGGTGTAAGAGAAGTTGTACGGTTAAAGGTCCTGACCCTGATCAAAAAGTCCCGACCTTATTCATCCAACTTGTCACCTACATGGCGTCTAGGTGGCAACATAAATTTTGGAATCCTGAAGGGTCCTTACCCTGGTGAGAAAAGGTCAGGACCCTCTGACCTTATTTAATTCCATTTAAAAGATGTTTTCAATATCATCCGGATTTTTATAATATTATCCGAAGGGTCCAGTTAAGGGTCCGGACCTTTTCATCTGGACACTAACAATAAAGTACTAATAATAATTACTTATTTTAATACAATCATTTCAATGGATGGATTACCATAAGGTCCTGTATAGGGTCCGGACTTTTCTATCAGGACCCTCCCACTAAAATACAAAATAAAGATGATTATTTAATTTCTAAAAAGTTAAAAATAATAGTAAACAACTGAAGGGTCCTCTAGAACTTGGGATTAATATGTCATCAAACAAAATGTTAGGGGTAAAATTGGTATAAAGTGGGAGAACCGGTACGTTTGTATTAAGGGTGGCATTTTAGGGAACTGGTTTCTGAAGGGTCCTCTAGAACTTGCCGTATCTTCAAGGTTACGATATTGATGGTTATGTTACTGGTACGAAACCCTGCCCAGCACCTCCTGTTGATAATGCAGCTCCTACTCCGGCGTTTCTTTCATGGATAAAACATGATAAAATCCTGGTAAGTTGGTTGTTTTCTTCTCTTACACCTGTTGTTTTCCGTCATGTTCACCGTATTACAACTTCAAAAGCAATATGGGACTCTCTTGAAGCTCTATATGCCTCTAAATCTGATGCTCAAATTCATCATCTTCACTGTGAGCTACGTGCTCTTAAGAAGGGTTCGAAGACCATGCGCGAATATATCAATTATGCTCGAGACTTGGTGGATACTCTTGCAGCTGCCAATACAACGGTTACCGACAGGAATTTCATCACTGTCTTCTTGCTGGCCTTGAAAATTCATACGATGCTATTGTTACATCCTTAACTACCACGATGGGTTCTCTAACTGTGGAAGATTTTCTTACTTTTCTTCTAACTTTTGAGTTACTTATGGAGCATCAGGACAAAGCATTGCATACTCAACATGTTGCTAATATTGCTGCTCCATCCCGTGGTGCTTATTCAAGTTCGTCCCGTTTCACTGGAAGCTACAGTCCTGGCCCAAATTCGTCTGCGTACTCATCACCTCGGCCCAACAGTGCAACAACCTTTGCTCGGACCAACAGTGCAACAACCGTTGCTCGGCCCAACTCTCCAGCGAACAATCAACAACACTCGTCCAGGTTCCCAAACAACAACAATCGTTCTTCAACTTTTCAACCCCAACGCAACCGTTCTGAACTCAAGTGTCAACTCTGTGACCGTCCGAATCATGAATCTACTGATTGTTGTAATAGATTTGATCGAAGTTTTCGACCTCCGCGCCGTCAACCACCAGCTTCCACACCGCGTGCATATACTTCTCAAACTGGATTGTTGCAAACTCCTCCTTGGACTCCTGACAGTGGTGCTACCGATCATATAACCAATGATCTTTCCCGTCTTCAGTTTCCAACTGAGTATACTGGGCCTGATCAAATACAAATGGGTAATGGTTCTTCTATACCGATTTCTAGTGTTGGTTCATCTATTTTGGGGACTCCCAATCGTAAGTTGCAGCTTCGTAATGTTCTTTTTGCACCCAAAATCTCTCATAATCTCTTATCTGTTTCTCGTTTTACTACCGATAATGATGTCTTATTTGAATTTCATCCAAATTTTTGTCTTGTGAAGGATCGATGTACCGGGAAGGTCCTTCTTCGTGGCAGTAGAAAGGGTGGTCTTTATCAACTCGGTGTCTCGTCTGAATTTCCTAAAGCTTGCATCGGGGAACGTGCTAGTTTCCAAGACTGGCATGCTAGAATGTGACATCCAATGATGCGCACAGATCGCAAAGTTATTTTTCAATTTTCTCTTCCAGTTTCAAACCAAACTATTAGTTTTTGCTCATCTTGTCATGAGCATAGGAGTCATAAGTTACCTTTTAAATCCAGTACAACTGTTTATTTGAATCCATTAGATTTAATTGTCTCGGATGTATGGGGAACCTCTCATATTTTATCTAATGAAGGTTACAAATATTATGTCATATTTATTGACGCGTATAATCGTTTTACTTGGATGTTTCCTATGTCTCAGAAATCTGATGTTTTCTCTATATTCTTTTTGTTTAAAAAACATGTTGAAAATCTTTTTAATCGAAAGATAAAAAAAAATTCAGTCTGACAATGCTGCTGAGTATCGCAAACTTACTCCGCATCTCCAGAAACTTGGAGTTTTTCATGCCCACATACCTCTGAGCAAAATGGTTTGGTTGAACGTCGTCATCGTCATATTCGTGAAACTGGTCTTACAATCCTAAATATGGCTTCTATGCCGTCTTCATACTGGTATGATTCATTTTACACTGCTTGTTATTTAATGAATCGTGTCCCTTCGACTTCCGTTAATAATTTTTCTCCATATGAAGTTCTTTTTGGTATTCCACCTGATTACACTTTGCTTCGTGTATTTGGTTGTTTGTGTTTTCCTTATCTACGTCCGTATAGGTCTCACAAAATGGAACCTCTTTCCTCTCCTTGTGTTTTTTATTGGTTATAGTCCATCTCATAAGGGTTATAAGTGTCTTCATATCTCAACGGGTCGAATATACGTTAGTCGTCATGTTGTTTTTGATGAGACCACCTTTCCCTTTGCGTCCACATTATCACCTTTCCCGGCATCGACTCCTTCACAGGTAACTCCATCTTCCCCTTTCTCTGTTTCTTTACCTTTGGTTTCGTCTACTGGAACTTCTGTGAATTCTGTCCTATCACCTCGCATAGCTCCAGCATTGACATCTTCACCTGCTCAGCTACTGCCTTCTTCATCCCCACTAAGGAAGTCGTCACATTCTCAACAGCTGACAACATGTCAGTCTTCACCAGCTCCTCGGTCAACATCAAATACGTTCCCTATTAATAATGCGGCTCCTCGGTCACCAGCTACTAATGATTAGTCTTCACCACCTGTCGTTGTTCAGTCTACATCACCTGTCAGTCCTCGGTCCTCAGCACCTGTTCCTACTCGGACTTCAGTGTCTGCCGGTGCTCAGCCTTCGCCGTTTTGTGATGTCCTAAGTTCTACACATACAATAGCAGACTCCAGTACTCCATCTTCCGATGTACTACCAACTGTTTCAACACATCCAATGATGCACTGGTATGTGATTCACTTTATGAACCTACTTGCATTTCTCAAGCGCATAAAGATCCAGACTGGCGTGTCTCATCCGATGATGAGATAAATGCATTGATTCGAAATGGTACGTGGTCACTTGTACCATATGATCCATCTATGAATGTTATTGGATGTAAATGGGTTTTTCGTATCAAGCGAAATCCTGATGGTACAATTGCACGTCTTAAATCTCGCTTAGTTACCAAAGGATACAATCAACAAGAAGGGATTGATTACTCTGAAACGTTTAGTCCGGTCGTTAAACCATGTACTATACGTATTATTCTTTCATTGGCTTTATCTTCCAATTGGCCTATTCATCAACTTGATGTACAGAATGCTTTCTTACATGGAGAACTTCAAGAAGAGATGTACATGAAATAGCCTCCAGGCTATGTGGATTCTCGCTTCCCTACGCATGTTTGCAAATTACATCCTTCTCTTTATGGACTTAAACAAGCTCCTCGTGCGTGGTACCACAGACTCAGTACCTTTTTACTGCAAATTGGGTTTATTACTTCGAAGTGTGACTCGTCATTGTTTATCTACAATGGAACTTATGGTACTATTTACTTGTTAGTCTACGTGGATGACATTATCGTTACTGGGTCCAATCCTGCAGGTATTGCTTCTATTCTCACTCGTTTACAACAAGAATTTGCAATTAAAGATCTTGGTTCTCTGTCTTATTTTCTTGGAATTGAAGCGACTCGTACTTCTTCGGGTTTATTTCTTTCTCAACAACGTTATGCTCATGATCTTCTTATTCGGGCAAAAATGGATGGTGTCAAACCAATTAGTACTCCACGTAGTACTTCCGGTGATATTTCTTCGGATCGTAGTACTTTGTTAACTGATGCTACTGAATATCGTAGTATTGTTGGAGCATTGTAATATTTAACGTTTACTCGTCCAGATCTTGCATTCGCTGTCAATAAAGTTTGCCAATTTATGCATGCTCCTACCTAGTTTCACTGGAGTCTAGTTAAGCGTATTCTTCGTTATCTCAAGAGTACAAGTACTTTTGGTATACTTATTCGGCCGTCTCCTTCTCTTCAATTGTCTTTCAGTGCATATACTGATTCTGATTGGGCTGGTTCTCTTGATGATCGTCGTTCTACTAGTGGATATTGTGTTTACATAGGTGGAAATATTGTCTCTTGGAGTGCTAGGAAACGAGAAAAAAAGATATCTCGTTCTAGTATCGAAAGTGAATATCGGGGTCTTGCTATTGCTACTGCTGAAATTATGTGGATTCAGTCACTCATTTCGGAGCTTCGTATTTCTACACGTTCTCCTCCTATATTGTGGTGTGACAACCTTGGTGCAACTTATCTCACAGTTAATCCTATATTTCATGCACGGACAAAGCATGTATAAATCAAATACCATTTTGTTCGTGATCAAGTTGCTTCCAAACTTCTTGATGTTCGTTTTATATCATCTAAAGATCAAGTTGCAGATATATTCACAAAACCACTCTCTAGAGATCGGTTTTCTCTTTTAAGGTTCAAGCTAACGGTTCAAGATCACCCGTTACGCTTGTGGGAGGGTGTTAGCTCATCATCAGGAACGTGACAGTCACGGGTCTTGCATTTTAGGAAATAGTGTTTTAGTTAGGAAATACTTCTTCCTTGCTGTTCAAGGAAATCTCTCTATATATATTTGTACCTTTTGTAACGAACTGTGTGTGTAATAATAATATTAAGAAGTTGAACATTCTGTTAAGTCTCGTTGTTTCTCTTCTCTTCTACTAACTTATTCTAAACCTAAGTTACCCTAAATCTAAATAGTTTTAGCTTTGGGTGCACGAAATTTGGGTGCCACAAATCACGGCTGTTGTTTATTTATTTAAGCGTAAGCAGTCTTTTGGTTAATTAGCCCTTGAATTTGAATTCTTGGGTCTATAAGACAAGTAAAATATGAGCATTGGTCTATTATCCCAAAACCTAAAAATACTGTTTAAATATCCTAAAATGGTTATTTGACCCAATTTTTTTTTTTTTTTTAAATTGTAACTGACTAGCGTACCCTCTCTATCCATTCTATTTCTTTTTGTTCTTTTATCGCTACTCTCTCCTTATGCACACCCCCTTTCAATGGATACGATGATGATATAAAGAAGAAGAAACAGAGAAGAAAGGATTCCAAACCAACACAAAGAAAACTCTTCATTTCAGCAAAAGTGAAGTAAATGATTGATTGATTGATTTTCTTGGGGACAAGTTTGCAAAAAAGTAATTTTCAATTCTAGGGTTGGATAGAACAACATCAGCAGATTTTTGAGATCATGAACTAGTGATTTTTGTTGTGTTACGGGTGATTAGTAGGATATATCCTAGATTTATCCATGAAGTACACAAGATGCACCTGGGTGCATAAAGCATATTCTTATAGAAATTAATTTTTGGTCAGGTTGCACCTGTGTGCATAATGCATATATATAAAATAAATTTTGGCCAAATTGCACCCAGGTGCATAGTGCATATTTTTATAGGAAATAAATTTTGGTCAGGTTGCACCTGGGTGCATAATGTATTATCGGTCGGGTTTAATTATTTTATTTTTTTTTTCGAATTTCATATCAACAATGGATCTTGTTTTGTAGAGAATTTCGAGCTCTTTCCAAAAATATTAATTTTATTAAGATCCGACTTATATTTTGGAAGTTACGACCTTTCTCGCGATTAATTTTAATTAAAAAGTGAGAAAATAATTAGGAGAGAGAAACGGATTAAATAAAGAATAAAGTTTAAAGTAAAGGGTATATATGACTAATATTTCTTATGTCTTTTTCACCCATGCCTACATTTTACAAGTCCATTATTCCCACACTTTATGGGTTTTGGTCATATGACCCATTTTCCGTATTTAAGAAGGTTGTATACTTGTATGGATGTTCCTATATTTTGTATCTTTTGTTTCTAAATAAAATGTTGTGAGATTTCAGTTATATGATCATATGAATTATTTTTTGAAGCATGATATATGATAATATGAAGTATGTATGCACTTATATACACGTATGACTATTAGATATTTTCAAATCACTTTTAGAGTGTTTCCGTTGTTGTTGTCTTATTAATGAGAAGAAAATGAAGAAAAATTGGTCAAAACTTAACCAGGGGGCTCGCTACAAAAGTCGTACGACGGTATGGGGTAATACTTCAATCAGTACAATTTTATATTTATTAAAATAATATAGTTATATGATCGATAACTCAACAGATTCGCATCGATTTTTGCATTTTGTAACCTGTATTTTAGTATTCGTATGATAACTCAACAGTTCATGTGAGATTTCAATCACATAAATTCGTGCACGGGAACAACTAGATGGATATTTTCAGATGGCAAAGACTCTCTTCTCTTCTTTTTGTCATAATGATTTTTTTGTTAAGTTTAACAAGAAGAAAACCCAAATGAAAAACAATGTTTTGATGAACAGGGGTAACCTCCTTGATCAAAGATAGTTGACCGGCTCAACTGTCTTGGATCAAAGTGCAAGTTTGAGTTAGGATCGCAAGACCAACTATCTGGGGGCTGCGTGTGCAACTGCAAGGTGATTTTCCTGGGTATATGTTTAGATGCTTTCTAAGGCTAAGTCTTATGGGGTGCTAGTCTAGCACCTAGATTAGCAATCCACGTCAGCTAGCAAAACCAATTAAGTCTCATGGGAGTGCTAATCTAGCATGCTAGTCGCTGAAACAAAACATCGCCAAGCGCTGAATCATTCAGTGTTTTCACTTTTTGTTGAACCATCCCGCGCTTCACCAGTCAACTCAGTCAAAGCGCTGAACCATTCCGCGCCTGGTGTTGCACCATTCAGCGTTACATAAATCGATCTAACCCAACAGAAGGTCGATCTTCTTCTTCTTCCCCATTTCATTTCTTCCTCACCCCAAAAACCCTCCGATAATGCATGTAGTAGATCAAGATTTCCAGGGATTTTCGTCTCAAATCGCACCGTGGGTTTGAACAACAACACCATTGGAATCATTTGAGATTGGTTTGGAGCGAACCCGTCCACGAAATCGATTTGGGTAAGATTTTGAAACTTTAATTTTTTTTTCCCCCCGATGATCATGATTTTTTGATGAAATTGATATGTTTAGATGATTGGTATTTGTTATTTAGAAGATTTAGATGATATTTTTTAGTATTGTATGATTTACTTTGAATTTTTGTGATGAAATTTGATTTTGGGGATTATTTTGATTATTTGTGATGAAGATGAATGATAATTTGTATGAGAGATTACATGATTATGATGAAAATGATACTTGTAGTATTTTTGATGAAGCTAAATTTGTATGAATTATGAATTTGTATAATTTGTATGAATTATGAATTTGTATGATTATGATGAAAATGATAAAATGTGGTTGATAAAATTATGAATTTGTATTATGATGAAAATGATAAAATGTGGTTGATTCTTTTTTTCTTTTGTTATTGATTGTAGTATGAATATGGAAGAACATTTAGATGATTTGGAAATAGTATCAGCAAAGGGAGATAGGCATGTATCTAATAATTTGAGTGATAGTCGGACTATAAACTTTAGAGGCAGTTTTAATGAGGCTGAAACCTTATACAAAATTGTAGTGAAAGATAATCCGATAGCACGAAGATACTGTGATGATTGTGAGTTTTCTTCTGTCTTTGAGTTTAATTTTTTCAATGCGGATAGAGGTTTAGTTGAAGCCATATATAACTGAGAGATGGCGCAAAAAAACCAAGAGCTTCCATTTTAGAGAATTTGAACTTGGCATCCTTCCTTTAGATTGATAAATGTTAACGGGAATTCCCATTGGTGACCCTACGAAAAATCAAGTAGTTATGCCGGCATTGGGTAAGCTAACATATGCTTCTTTGGATGATTTGTATTTTCAAGATTTCAAAGGATTTGAAAAATGGAACACTAGGCAAAGTATAATATCCCTGGATATCTTGAGAACCTACATTAAAAGTAGAGAATTTACCAACAATGTTGAATGTGCAAATGTATTGACAAGAGCATTCTTTCTTTGGTGTTTTGGTCATTTTTTTATTGCGGGTTCTAGTGGAAGAGTAGATAAACGTTGGGTTTTATTGCTGGATAATTTTGATAAAGTAAGGGAATATGATTGGGGTTTAGCTTCCTTAGGTAATACCTATAAATTTCTTGATGGATAGTCAGAGAATGGGAAGGATTTATCTGGCATGGTTATGGTACTTGAGTATTGGTACTATTATTACTTCCGCAACATGCAACCCTTGCTTTGTCAGACACATTCAGGAGAACACCATGATGTTTTCCCAAAGATTAGTCTCTTCAAGAAGACTAACATTAAATCAAGGAAGAGAGGCCAAAGATGAGGCCAAAATGATACGAATAAACACTCAGTGTCCACTGCAAGATCACAAATTGAGACTAGAACCAGTGCATTATGTATTTGGCAACCATGGCTAGAGAGTGTGTATTCTGAGGGAGAACATTATGAATATCCACTACAGTTATCCAGAGTGAGAGTTGTGTTTTTTGACCTAGAAAAAAACTACAAAAGAGTTAGTTGTTATTTGGCTGAGCGATTCCAGAGGCAAATAGCAGGTGAGATTGTAGTCCCAGGAGAAAAACTACATCAACCCATCCCAAATGAAGTCGAAGAACGTCAGAAGGTGCACATAAACCGTGTAGATGCCGATGCAAGGATGATACATCAATACTTCAACTTCAGGTGTACATATGGGCCAAAAAAGTTCAAAGGTCGGTTTTCTTTGCCTCGTCCCCTTTTTCTGAGAATTTTAGAGCAAGTTTGTGATTTTGACCATGATTTTTGTCAAAAAACCGATGATTGCGGTATTCCTGGTCATTCTCCATATATGAAAATGGTTTTCGTGATGAAATATTTTGCCAAAGGAATTGCACCAGATTCTCTAGATGATTACACACAAATGGCAGCATGCACTATCTACTTTTAAGCTAAGAAGTTTATGGATGCAATTATTTGGATCTATAATGGTAGATACATGCGTCAGCCTATCACTCAAGATACTGAGGGTATTTTGGCAGAGAATGAAGCTCATGGGTTTCCTGGGATGCTTGGTAGTGTGGATTGTTTTTATTGGGCATGGAGAGCATGTCATATGGATCAGGCAGGATCCCACGTGAGCTATAAGTCAATTCCCACCGTTGTTCTGCAGGGGGTAGCTTCATATGATAGATGGATATGACATTCCTATTTTGGGTTGGGTGGGAAAAATAATGATTGTAATGTCTTGCATGCTTCGGGTTTGTTCGATAGAGAACTTAATGGTGTAGCACCTCCTTGTCATTATCAAATCAATGGAAGAAACTACAATACGGGGTACTACCTAGGAGATGGAGCATATCCTATGTATGGTTGTCTTGTGCAAGCATACAAACCCGCCTCAAACAATGCGGAAAGTCTTTTCAATCAATATCAAGAAGCAAAAAGGAAAGACATTGAACGTGCATTTGGTGGTCTAAAGGGTAAGTTTGGTATTATATTGATACCATGTCGTTATAATAAAAAATCGTACATGAAGGCAATTATGAGGGGGTGCTTGATAATGCACAATATGTGTGTTGAGATGGAATATCGCAATGAGGATTGGGGATGATCACGAGACAAGAACCTCAACCGCCAATTCAAGGAAATATAAGGATACTTCCTCAAGTATTGTACAACCCGGCGCATTGGGCGGAACTTCGCGAAGAACTCACTACACACATTTGGCTACGACATGGAGATGGTTTGAGAGATGGAGATACTCCGAACATAGTGATGGATGATTCCTTACCGGAAGTTCATGAGGGTAAAACTGACGTGGACACCGATGAAGACCAATATGACCCTCAAGGAGATGGAGCATTTTACAAGAATGGAGAGTAAATTTCATACTCCATATTTTAATCAGGCACGTTTTCATTAAGTAGACAATTTAATTAGTTCTTGCAAACTCTATAATACTTCATAATACTTATTCATGCACGTTTACAATTACATTACATATTTAACTAGAAGTTCATAAATACTTCTTCATGCACGTTTACAATTACATTACATATTTAACTAGAACTTCATAATACTTGTTCTTGCATATACTTCATTCAAATCAACTTCGAGCTCCACCAAATATCTCCAAAGCGGTGATATAAATGAATGGCATTCCATGATCCGTTTGGTATAAATTCAAAGCATCTTCACGATTACCATTTGACTCCCTTAATGAAATGTGAAAAAGCTTGCAATAACGCTTGATGCTTGCAAACCGAGTTTTTAGTTGTTTTTGGCATCTTCCATTATCATTTCCATTGATTCTCACAAATTCTTGAACAACTTGTTCCCAAAATGTGTTGCTACTTTGAGACTTGTCGAAAGGATTTGTGTTGTTAATTTTGCGAAAACTTCTCACCAAATCATTGTCTTCGGCACTTGAGAATGCAACCATGCTTGAACTTTAAATTAAGAATTTAGGAGTAGAAGAAGAGAGTGAAACTTCACAAGTTTGGGTTGGGGATTTTGAGTTCATGTGTTGAGTTTATATAGTGAAGAAATGATATGAGTTTGGGCTGGGAAATGTAGCCGTTACGCAAGCACTGAACCAAACAACGTCCAATGCTGAACCATCCAGCGTTGTTAAATATCAGTCATTAGGTCAAAACTAGCCGTTATTCTCAATGGCTGGAAAATGAGCGCTATACCATTCCGCGCCAGACGCTGGACAGTTCCGCCCTGGACGCTTAATCATTCAACGCTTTTCTTCTCATCCATCAGATCAAGATCGTTGCATTTTCAACGAGTCAAATTTAATGGCCGTTTGAAACCTCAACAACTATATTTTCAGGCTTCCCTATAAATAGAGAACTACTTCTCCTTCATCACTCACACCAAAATCAATTGATTCTCTTCTTCATTGATTTTCTTCTCCTTCTTCTCTTCTTCTTCTACAATTTTGTTCATACAAAATATGGCACACTTTCAAACAAAAGAGGATGATGCACTAATTGTCTCTTGGATTATATCAAGTAACGATTCGATTAGAGGAAAAGATCAAAAAGGTTCACAACTTTGGAAGAGAATTATGCTAGAGTACGTTAAAAGATGGCCGGAAGGTAAGGATAGGGAAAAAAAGGCATTGCAATCAAGGTGTAACATATTGAGAGGCAATGTGAGGAAATATATTTCATTCATAAGACATTACTTCCGCAATAAACCTTCGGGATTGAATGAACAAGATTATGTAAGTACCGCAAAAAAATTGATGTTTTTTTTTTCTTCCAAATATATTTCATTCATAAGACACTAATACATTTTTTTTTTAATTTTTTTTCCACAGTATCGCCTTGGAAGATTGAAGCAGCAAATGGCAAACATTGGATACATGAATCGGTTTTCCAGCTCCTGAAGACCTATCAACCAGATTACAATACAGAAGTGAATAATGATAATGGACCCAGTCAAGCAACTCAACCTAGTACTTCTGCTCCAGTAATTATGGATGAAGATTTGGAGGATATGGCAAGGTTTGGTAACTCTCCATTTACCCAACCAAAGGTTCTGATACCTCAGACATAACACGTAGAAGACGCTATTTCGAACAAACGGATGATGTTAGAAGTACAGGAAGAGATAAGGCTAAGAGAAAGGCTCGTGAGGCTAAAGCATCGGAGAGAGCAGATGATAAAATGGACAAGCTCATACAACTTCTTGAAAATGAACAAGTACAAAGGGTTGCAAAGTATGAAATAAAGGAAGAGTACCTTAACAAAAATATGGAAAGCACTACAATCTTGGCACAAACCCAACAAAGAGAAGATACCCCTTTAAAAGAAATTTGAAGATCCTCCGCCAAAATTTGAGTTGAAGATCCTACGCCAAAATTTGAGTGAAGTAGCGGATTGGGAGATACCCCTTTACAAGAAATGGAGGAACGAGATTTTGGTTCGTAATGGCTTAGAACCAATCCCCTAAATTAAAGTGATTTATTATGAGTGATAATTTAAGTTATTAGAAATTCTTTTTTAAGTTTGAATTAGAAGTTAATTTAGAAGTAGGATTTCAATTTCAATGTATTTTTTTAACTTTTAGAAGTAGAATTTTAATTTTAATGTACTTTTTTAATTTTTAGAAGTAGAATTTTCATTTCAATGTAATTTTTAATTTCAAAAAACATTGTAACATTGTTTTGCAATGTAATGAAAAAATTTCTTAGTTTGCCAAATTTTAAAATTTTGAAACAAACAAGCGTTGGAACAAATTGTCAAACTTTTCAAAATTCAAAATTTGAAAACATACCTGTCTGGTGGTGTAACATGAGTGTGAGAAAACAAAGAATGAAAACAGTATAAAATTTATTACTGAACTACTGATGGAGTTAAAAAGTAAACAAAAAGGTCAAGCGCTGAATGATGTAGCGCTAACGTGGGGCGCGTTTCCATTCAACGCTAGAGCCTGGTGTTGTATCATTCAGCGTAGATGCTTGGAATATTCTTCCTGGCGCAGTTTCGTTACGCGAAAATGTACTTTTCTCATCGCTGAATCATTCAACGAAAATATCTAGCTGCTAGTTCACATGCTAGCAACTGGTAGGAGAGAGAACTAGTGTTAACTTTTTTGTCACACTTTTTTTTTTTTGAATTGTAACACTTAAGTGCTAATCTAGCCCATAAGGCTAAGTCCTATGGGCTAGATTGAGCTGCTAGATTGGCAGTTAAGTATTGCAGTTCAAAAAATAAATGTGGTCTAAAAGTTAACACAAGTTCTCTCTCCTAGCATGTGCTCGCAGTTCAACTAGCAACGAAATTGAAACGCTGAATGATTCAGCGAGATTGAAACAAAAATCACAAAATTCGATCTGACGGCTGAAATTTAAAGCACTGAACTAAACAACGGTGAAAAAGTGACCTTAGCGCTGAACGGTTCAACGCTCACAAAATCACAAAAATTACACAATCACAAAAATCAATCTGACGGCTGAAATTTAAAGCGCTGAACCAAACAACGCTGGGCAGTGGTCCCAGCTGACGTGAACTGCTAATCTAGCTGCTAGATTACCACTCCCATAAGACTTAGGAGGTTGTCCTAGCTGACGTGGACTGCTAATCTAACTGCTAAATTAGAAAACCATAGTACTTAGCCTAAAACTAAGTCTAAACATATTAGAAGACCATGGGACTTAGAATAAGACTAACAGGGGGTTAGTCGTGAGAGAGTTTGAAAGATTTTAATGTATTTAAATCCCTAGGGATTTAGAGGGAGTGTATGAGAGTCTAGACAATTTGGGGGGGTTTAACCCCAACTCCCCAGAAATCTCTTGTTTTTTGAGAGATTTTGTTCAAGCACAAAAACATCATGAAACTCCCTCAAACTCCCCCAAACTCCCCCAAATTATAAACTCCCTTGTTTTATGACTAACAGGGAGTTTAAGAGATTCTAATCAAATCTCTCACCACTAACGGGGAGTTTGAGGTATTTGTAGAAACTTCCTAGAAATCTCTCACCACTAACAAAGAGTTTGAGGTATTTGTAGAAACTCCCCCACGACTAACAGGGGATTTGCTAACTCTCTTAAAATACATCAAAATCTCCCACGACTAACACCCTGCAAGTCTAAACAAATCTAAACAAATGGAGTACTATTTGGAAAGCTAGATCTCTGCACATTTTCTTTTATTTTTGTATAGAACTTGACAACAGTAACCCATGCTATGTACTGAGTGGCAATTATTTTTTGTTTGCTTGTGCATTTATAACTTATTTTTAGTGATTTTCCAAAATTCAAAGATTTTTTTTTAGGCGGGTGAAAGGTTAACAATAAGAGGAGGCGCCTTCGTAAGTCCTTGGTGAAGACGAAAGCAACCAAAACCAAGAAAAACAACAACCAATTTGCAATGCAGTAGGTAAACAAGATTCAGCTTAACAACCAAACAAACAAATACCCCCAAAGCTTAATACGACCTCAAACAAATGGTTAAAGTCCAGTTTGTATCATTTCGCCATCCATTGTTTGCAGCGGCGCCGTTGATGGAAATGGATTCTTCATTGATCCAGAGCATCTCGGTATTTATGATGAGAATTAGATATTCCGGTCAGATTCCGGTCAAAAATCGATGTGTAACTCGTTTAATTCTAGCAGTACTCTTTGTAACCGTTTCAGCCACTTGTAACAGTTCCGATTACATGATGTCTTTTCCTAAAAAATAAAATAAAATAACTCTTTTTTTAGCCTGAGATCTTTGACCTCTCCCCAAGGTCTCATGCATCATCCGTAGAAAAAGAAAACAGAAGAAGATAAATAAAAATAATCAGAAGAAAATTTTAAATTCGTATTGCTAGAAAAAGAAAAACTTAAAGTAAGAGGAAAGCTGAGGTTAACCGGTTGAAATAATATATTTAAATTCAATCTATCCAAACAATGAAGAAAACAAAACGATGACATAGCCAAGACCAATGCCGTGGTCCGTGGTTACAATGAGAATCAGATAGTACAAATACAAAATCAAGTACTTTAGGTGTTATGCACTCATATTGTTTTATCTTACAAAACGGTACGCATGACACAAGAATCTATCAGTCCGTATAGGGTGACACAACAGAAGATGGATGAGTTTATGACTAAAATAACTCATGCTCATCCGACCTTGTTCGGACAACTAGTTTGATTTAATTAAATAAAACAAAGATTTTACATTAAATAATTTAATTAATCTACTAGTACCACCATGGACGTTTGAATTCGAAGACCTACATTAAATAATTGGGTGCCCAATTGCAATAATTTAACTGGAAATATATTATTCGTAGTGCATCGATCTATATAAACTCACTGCTGATCCTGAGTTAAGAATAGAGTATCTTGATCATCAATTTTTTTAGCATGGAAGACGAGGTGGTGAAGTTGTTTGGTGAGCGGAATAGTACCTTTTGCTGCAGAGCTGAATGCGCATTGAAACTCAAAGGAATAAAATCTGAATTTTAATTTACTGGTCGGGAGTCATTGAAGAAGTGATAAAAGTAAAGATTCTCGATGCTTGTGATTTGTACAGTATGTTCTTCATAAGATTAATAAAATTGTAATGAAACCAGTGCACATGTTTTTACTTGGGAACATTTTCAGGGTTCAGGCGATCAGCCATCTCATTAGACACAAAAGTGAAATCTTATTGTCATGGTCTTTCTTGTTACCTTGTGCCGGGAATCGTCAGTGGAGTATGACGAATACGGTGACGTTAAGGCTGATAGATTGTACTACTAAATTAACTCCCTTTGAATACCTACAATTAGAAAAATGTCAAGTTTGACTACTTGTGCACAAGCTGTCAAGTAGTATTAGACTCAAAACTTCAACATAAATACCACTAAGTCACGGAAGAATTCAGGGTTCAATCAGAGATAATGGAAGATTTGAAATTATTTGGTGTATGGTATAGCCCTTTTGTCTGCCGAGTTAAATGCACTCTACAACTGAAAGGTCTAAATCATGAATACATTGAAGAAGATCTTTCAAATAAGAGTGATTTACTCTTGCTGTACAATCCAGTTCATAAGAAGATCCCTGTTCTTGTTCATGCTGGAAAACCCATTGTTGAATCGTTGATCATACTCGAATACATCGATGAGACATGGCCGGACAAATACCCGATACTCCCCAAGGATCCTTATGAAAGGTCTAAAACTCGTTTCTGGGCCAAATTCATGGGAGACAAGGTAAAAAATCAACTCCGCTTATAGATTGTGTTTTACATTTTTGATTGGATTTTTCTTTCTTCAGAGCTTAGTAATTCTGATTGATTTTTATTTTATACTTAGGAATCAACCTTTTGGAGTTTACTTCGAGCTTCCGAGGAAACCAAAGAGATCAAAATCAAAGAAATCATGGAAATACTGAAAACCATTGAAGAACATGGACTCGGCGACAAAAAGTTTTTCGGGGGTGATGATATCGGATTCGTAGACTTGGCAGTCGGAACCGTACTTCATTGGTTTAAAGTAGTTGAAACGCTCAAAGAAGTGAAGGTTATCGAAACTTGCACACACTTGCAGGCATGGATCGAAAGGTTCAGTCAAGTGGCGGTAGTCAAAGAAAACTTGCTAGATCACGATGTATTGGTCGCTCATTTCAAACCTCTTATGGGTTGAAAAATTTGATACTTAGTAGAAAATGCATTTGTTCAAGTATGGCTAAGAAGGTTTTCTTAGTTTTTGTAACTCTCTCTTTTACTCCTAAATAAAGTGAGATTTGTGCGGAAATGATTTACTCAAAACCCACCCCTACTAAACCACCGGGTCAAAGGGACCCTAATTTATTGTGTCCTGCGGGATGGATTGCGGGATTCAACCCGTGATCAGTGTATCATGATTTCTGTCCATCCTTGTAGTACGGGGCAGCCATTACTTTATTTAATTTTTTTTTTTTTTTTTTCGTAACACTATCATTTGGGAAATTCTATTGCAATTTCAAGAGCATTTGCTTACTATAATGTAGATTGATTTGTGATAGAAGTTGACCAGGGGGTGATAATTCATTACAAACTTTCAAAACAAAAAAAAAATAAATAAAAAAATAAAAAATAAATCCATTACAAGCACTGAAGTCTAAACTGAATTTAATGATCCAGCAGTGGGACCCGCATATGGTGCTATTTCTGGGAATTCATGTGCTCATCGGTAAAAGAAGTTGCCACTGACAACACGTACAGTGATTAATCTCTACACCAATTTCAATAAGGATATGGAGAAAAATATTGCAATTTGAAAGCTGAAACACAGTGACTGAGAGAGAGGTCGTGCACTACACTCATACGGAGTACTAGCTTTAGTCTGGCTTCACAGTACTACTGATCTCAGGAAAGCATGTACGTCTACTATACGGACATGTGTCTCCTTTGTGTTGGGACAAAAGTTGAACAAATAAGGTTACAACACCACACTACTACTAGAGTCTAGAGTCTCTACTCTCTAGACCAGGCTTGTTGTTGAGTCGGATAAAACTTTGTATCTTATTACGTCCGGCAAAGTACCACTAGGACTAGGAGTATCTAATTGCATATGTGCCGGATGCCCCATGATATGGAAAACTCCATTCAACAAACCAGTGAGAATCCGATCATAGCCTTGATGACAATGAAAATCAAGTGGCTAATCTCAAGAATACTTTGCTTGCTTTCCGGATTATTTCAGGACTTAACTTTAGGAAAAGTGATGTGGCAGGAATAGGTGATAATCTTAACCTGGCTTGATTGGGGTATACCCAAACTAATTGGGGTATACCCAATTTTAAGTGGACATGCGACCTTACTAAGGGGAGGCCAAAACGTGGTAAAGTTATTTTAATACCCCTATACTAATTAACCTAAAACTAAACCCTAAACTTAAAACTAAAAACTGATTAATCTTCCTCTAATCCTTCTTCTCTAATCCATCTCCTCTTCTCTTTCATTCCAAAAACCTAAAATCAACCAAAATTTTCAATTTTGATTTTCTACAAAAAATGGTTGATTCTAAACGATCCAAAGAACAAGAGAGATTCAACTGGTAACATGAAAAGATCCAAATCAGAGGGAAAAGGTAAGGGAAAGGTTGGAACTAGCAAACCCGAAAATCCAATCCTTGAAGGTGCTGAAAAGAAACCTCTAAAGGTGAAAAGAAGATTGTAAGTGATTCATAAACTAAAACCCATTATTGTTTTGTTGTATATGATTGTTAGATTAGGTTAGAAATCGAAAATTTTGATTTTCGGATTTGTGGCCAAGCAAGGTCGATAGTTGAACAACACGCCGACCTTTTGTATTTTCAAAGCGCTAGGCATGTTATCGGGATGAATAACATGCCGACTTTTCATCAGATCCATGGCGACTGTTGGACAATAACCAGGGCCGGCATGGTATAATAACCAACCATGCCGGGTTATATTTGGTCGGCGTGGTTTTTGACTTGTACCATGCCGACGTTAGGCATCAGAAACCTTAATTTCCTAAGTTATTAGTCGGCGTCTTTCATAAATAGAATCATTCCGGCGGTGTATTCGTCGGTATGGTAGTTGGTTAACACCTTCCCGACTCTACTGTAGTCGGCAGTGTTTAGTTTATCGGCCTTGCCGGCCAGCGGAAGAAGATCAACAATGTTGTGTTGTTTGTTTTCATATATCTTATTTGTGCATTGTTTAGGTTCCCAGTGGAAACAAAAGAAGAACTACCTTGTCTTGTTAACAATGCAGAAGAGCTATTTGAATATTTGAACACAATTTATCCCAATTTAGAAGAACCTAAAGATGAAACTGAAGAGAATTGTCCGTTTAAAAAGTTATGTTTGATGGGTAAGGAAAATCCAGAAGAATTTCTAAGGTTTATGAACAGTCCTAGCAATCCCCTCAACTATGAAGAATGCACATCATCAGAGGAGGAAGAAGAGGAGGTTGATCCAAGAACTTTTTTCAGGGCATGTGACTTTTCTGGAGTGAACCCCTATTACAATGAGGATGGTGACTACATAGGTCCAGTGAAGGGGAAGGGAAAAGCAAAAGTTGATGCCGGTGAAAAAGCTAGTGATGGGGAGGAAGATAGCAACAATGAGAATGATCCATGAAATTCTTAAACTTTATTATGTTTCACTTGGTTTAGAAACTTAGATTGTGGTTTGAACTCTTTCATTATGTTTTGAACTCTTAGATTGTGGTTTGAGACTTGTTAAACTTATTTTAATTTTCAGTTTTAGTTGCTTTAGAAGTTATTATTTTGTTTATACAGTTTTAGACAAAGTACTTGAGGCCGGCATGGTATGAAGTCTCTACATTGCCGACCGTACTTGAGGCCGGCATGGTATGAAATCTATACCTTGCCGACCTAAATGTTAGTTGCACCTTTTAGGTACAAAGTACAACCCATTGAATGCTCACCGGCTAGAAATTTCAAAATCAAGATATTAGGTATGTTGTTATTATAAAAGCATTCCCAACTTCATCTTCAACCTTGCATAAAGAATGGAAGTTTCACCACCAAATATTTGTAGTCTTTGTACACTAAGTGGTCATTTTGCAAGCGATTGTCCCTTTGAAGGAAGCAAATGCACTATTGAAGGTTGTAAGGGATTCTTATTTCTCATGAAAGCTGCAATATGAGGTGTATATCAGCCGTATGCTTCAAAATGCACTTGTTGTGGGTTTTTCTATTGGATAGATGAGCGTGTAGCTCCGTATGAAGATGAAGTTGCTAAAATCAACCTTCTACCATGCACAGATCCATGTTGCGACGGTAAGATGAAGCTAATTACCTCTCCTAAGAAATTGTGTACCGGAAAAAGATACTATATATGTCCCAAATGTGTTAGGGTAAAGTTTTTAACGTTTGTATGCTTTAATTAAGGTTTGTATCCGATATATGGTCGGCATTTTCCTAAATTAGAATCCTGCCGGCGCCCTTACAGTCGGCATGGTCCTATATTAAAAGCCTTCCGGCGGTTGTTCTGTCGGCATGGATATTATAATATACCTTACCGGCTTTATAGAAAATAACATTCATGAATAATTTTTGAGGGAGTTATTAGCCGGCATGGTTCTCCTCAATAACAATGCCGGCTCAATAAACGCGAGGCAATTTGGCAAAACAGACCTTCTTAGGTTTAATAGAAAAGAACACCCATGAACAATCTTTTTAAGGGAGTTCTTAGCCGGCATGGTAAATTTCATAAACATTGCCGGCGTATCAGGAGCCGGCAGCTTGGCAAAAGCCTGTATTGTCATGCATTGCGGCCGGCAGTCTGACGAAATAATACCATGCCGACCCTGGTAAAGCCGGCAGGTTTGGTAATAAATATTATGCCGACCAAATGAGAATACACCCAAAAAACACATCCATTTCATTCATTTGTAGCACTCCAAAGTACATTACACAAAACACGCATGCGATTACAAAAGTACTCCAAAAAGTACGAATGTTTTGTCTAGTACTCCATTGTACACTACACAAAAAGCTGCTTTATTCCCTAATCATATTCACTCCTCATTCAAATCTATTGGAGGGAGTTCATTCAAATCTATTGAACCTCCTTTAGTCAAATCTATGGGACATTCCCGAGACTCATCTATAACATTCCAAAGGGCCATGTTGTCCTCATTAATTTTCATCCATTCCTTGCTCTTGTTGTTTGTGAACTTCTCCCACAAACTAAACCTACATAGAGGAGGTAATGGACATTCCTTATTGAGTTGTAGACCAATAAAATGATTTTTATCCAGCAAAGCCATGACAATTCTTCTATGCTTGAGTTGCTCCACGCAAACCGCATGTTTCGGTACAAATGCTATAGATAGTCCCTCACTAAAAAAATGTACCACGCAATTCCAAGTATCTGCCAATAGATGGCCACACTCCGGCATTCTCAACCAATGCTCCCATTTGATCGGTGCGTTTCCCTCCGGGCCTTTAACACTAGTTAGCAAACCTTTGAAAGTTGCTTCTTTCTCCTCCATGGAACCTTCTAGAATCATTGAGATATGGAACTCCTTGTCGTTTTCTAGTCGAGCGGCCATCTTCTTTCTAATGTATTGGCATTGGGTGAGATTCTCTTCAACCGCTCCACTTAGGTGTCCCAATTGTTGCGAGATAACGTGAAACCCACAATTTCCATCTTTCGGAACATCATCGGTACCAATCACGAAATCTTGAATAATTGGAGGGAGTTGAGTGCGATACTTTTTGCAACACCGGTTGTACTACCTTCTTTGAACGACCTTTTTTCTTCGCAACATCTCCTTGGCTTGCTTGGCTCTCAAGAGGTAGAGTTCCATTTGTATTCAAGTTAGAGACGGTTGGTGTAGTTAAATCCTTCTTTGACCGACCCCTTTTCTTTCCAACAAATTCCACGCTTGCTTGACTCTCAAGAGGTAGAGTGCCATTTGTATTCAAGTTAGAGACCGTTGGCGTAGTTGAATCCTTCCTTGGACGACCTCTTTTCTTTTTAGCGGGCTCCTCCTTGTATTGCGCCTCGGTATAAACATGTCCGGATGGATCGCACTTTGTACTCAAATGCTCTTTAATGTTTTCCCTTTTGGATTGATCACTATTTCTACTTAAAAACTCTTTGATTTGTTCTCCTTCGGATTGATCTTGATCGCAATTTGTACTAAAAAACTCTTTGATTTGTTCTCTTTCTTCCGCCCTCGTCTTTTTGGTAGTTGGTCTACCATTAGGATCTTGTTTCTCCGGTTCTTCAAGTTCTTCCATAAAAGGGTAAACTATCAGCATCAACTTGTGCTTCATAGTTTGTTTGTCCAACCTATTCAACTTGGGGTACTTTTCGAGGATTATTCTCCCAAGTTCCATGTCGCCAAACTCTTCATCGGGATCTTCTCTTGGAGCCGGTTTGAAAGATAACTGCTTCCAATAGGGATCGATATCATCCAGAGGAATGGGAGTTTTATACCTACCAAGCATATGACGACATGGAAGTCCGATAGCCTTCATTATCATACACTTACAAGGAGTGCTCGAGTCATCATACTTTTTATACTTTTTAAACAATGCGAGATGTTTCATCATGAAACGTATTGCCCAATGCGAGACGTTTCTATGTATACCAACAAGCAACCAATCATCCTCCTTAAACTCCTTCAACTTAGGAAGCTACTTTCTTGGAATTGTTTTTTTATCTTGTCGATATCATTATTAGTGTACTCATGGATAGCATGTTGCACCGTCACAATCCCATTTTGACTCGTGAAAAGTAGACCTTTTAGTCTCCCATGAGCTTGCTCTACCATACTTGTGGATTCAAGTTTGAAATGTTTATAGTCGTAAGTATAAGCATACACAAACCTCTCTTTGTGTGGCCTCAACCATTGTTTCTTGCAATATTCCACTACTTTGGGGTAATTAGTTCCCCAATCATCCTCGAAATCCTTCAAGTTTAACTCATATCTTCCCACACTCATCGACCAAACCACCTTATCCCATGCTTTCATGAATAACCCAAACTTAATCTCACCTTCTTTCCATTCTTCGTCTTCTTTCTCTTTCTCCTTCTCTCGCTCCTCTTTAGTTAGTTTGCTAAGACGTTCATCTTCCTCTTTTTCACGTTTAGTTCCTTTCTTTGCTTTCGGTTTTTGGATATGACTTCTACAATTCTTTCTAAGATTGCATTGTATATGCCAAGTGCAAAGGAAATTTTGTGCATTGGGAAAGACCATCCTCACGGCGTTCATTATTGCTTGCTCATTGTCGGTGACTATAACCCCCGGAGTTTCGTCTTCGTGGTAGAGAAGCTTCAAAGTTTCCAATGCCCAAATATAACTATCATCATTCTCACGATCCATAAAACACCATGCCACCGTGAACGATTGCTTATCCGAGGTTTGTCCTACAATGTTCAACAAAGGCATGTTGTACCTATTCGTCTTATAAGTACAATCCATGAACAAAACTTGGTAAAAGCAACGCGCCAATTGAATTATATCGGGATGCGCAAGAAAAATACGATCCACCTTCCCCTCCGATGACTCATGGTGTCTCACCGTGTAGTTGTATTTGTGTATTAACCATTGTGATTCTTCCATCACCTTTGTTCCATCCCATTCAATTCTTTTAATAGTTGCCTTGGCCGCATAAATTGTAGACAATGAAGAGAGGTTATGCGGGTCGTCCCTCTTGAACTTACTTAGGAGCTTACTTGGTTTAATTTCCCAACTTGTTCTTACTTGTTCGAACTCGTGCGGTTTCAACTTGGCAACTTGACAATGCCCAACAAGAGTGTCCGGATCTTTATGGTTATGCCAACCAACATCAACTCTACTCATTCTCCACACGTTGTCGGTATCTTTGTTCCTCCCAAAAATTATCTTGAATGGGCATCCACACTTCTTTGACTTCGTCTTGTACACCCTAGTCGTCTTCTTATCATACACATAACCCTTTCTCTTGTGACTTTCCTCCGGCGATCCATAACACTCGCATACCATTTCAAAATGCGTAGATCTTTGTTGGGTGTTTTTCACTAGAACGCACATCTTCTCTTTGGCTTTCTCAACAATCCAATTGACCGCGTCGTATTTTTCCTTCCATTCCAAATCATTAGCATAATGTTCGGAAGTATCGGGACCCCTAATTTTCTGAGCTTGAGGCTGATCCTCCATAGGTACCAATGCCACAATCTACAAAACATCAAAAGTTTAGTTGATGTGTATTACCACGGTCGGCATGGTCAACATATAAAACAATGCCGGCTAGAAAAGACCGGAACGTAATAGAATATAAACATTGCCGACATGAAAAAAAAGCCGGCAAGGTATGAAAACATTACAATGCCGGCGTAAGCATTTTCAAGTAAAGGCTCCTGTGTTTCAAAAAATGAAAGTCGGCAAGGTTCAAATTTTCTACATTGCCGGCGTGGTACTGCTCATGAAAAGTCGGCACGTTGTTCAATGTAAAACCACGCCGGCTTTTATGGCCGGCATGATCGACAAGCGTCGACCTTGCCGACCCTGTACAGCAGAACTGAAAAAAAAAGAAGCAAAATCCATCATTTGCATGGAAAAATCACAATCTTCACCACGTAAGTTGTCTACCTGATTACTTGCAGCTCCATTCTCTTCTTCTTGGTCATTGGATTCTTCGTTTGGCTCAATACATTCATCACTTCCATACCCATCATGAGTTTGAGGAAAATAAAAGTGAGGGTCATGCATGTAATCCATTTGACCATGGTCTGGTAGATCATCATACAAGTACTCATATGTAGGAGGAAAGTTAGAAGACTCCCCTACTTCAAAATCAGGATTAGAATCACTCATCTCACTCATATCACAAATTTCACAAAAACCCTAACTTTTCCCCCCAAAATATCCTCTACTCCTTCATACTAATTCTCTCTCTAAATGATTTCTAAAACTCAACTTATAACTAAATCAACTAACTAATCTAACTAATTTAACTAATCTAATCATTTTAGTTAAATTAAAGTTAATCATTGTGGGGGCATTTTAGCCATTTACAAAAATATAGGTTAAGGGGTAGCTTGAGTTTACTTCAAAATGACCCTATTTTGTCTTATTGGGTATACCCCAATTAGTTTGGGTATACCCCAATCAAGCCGGGAATCTTAATGGTGCTAGTTGTGCTGATATTTTTGGCTGTCGTCTAATTAATCTACCTATCAACTATCTTGGAATACCGTTAGGAAGCAAATCTTAGTGCAAACCAGTTTGGGATATTATCATTCAGAGAGTGCAGCAAAAATTGTCAACTTGGAAACGAAGATATTTGTCAAAGGGGGCAGGCTCATTATGATAAACAGTGCGTTAGCTAGTTTCCCGGTGTACTATTTGGCTATGTTTCAGATGTCGGCTTCAGTGATCAAAGAGTTGGAAAGGATGATGAGAAATTTCTTCTAGCACTAACAAGAAAAGAAGTCGGGTAAAGTGGTCGAAGGCTAATCTGCCAAAAAATAAAGGGAGAATTGGTATTAAAAATTTGAAATTGGAGAATCATGCTGTTCATTGTAAATGGATTTGGAGGTACGGAAATGAAAAGAGGGCTCTTTGGAGGCAAATAGTTCATCAAAAGTTTGGAGGTAATCCTAATTTTTTCTCTAAAACTGTTGGTTCTGGTTTATGGGCTGGAATCTTAAAAGCTAGGGACCATGTTAAGCAACATACTAAGTTCATTGTCAAAAATGGGGAAAACATTCTTTTCTGGAAAGACCCGTGGAATGGTAATCAGACTTTTCAGTTTAGGTGAGCCACACTTGTCTGCAGATCCGGATCAATGGCAGTGGAAATCTACGGATGATTTTTCAGTTGCCAATTGTTATTCTACTCTAGATATAGATGGATATCTTGCTTTCCTTGACAAACATATTTGGAATGTTCCCTTAAAGGTATATTTCTTCGTGTGGACTTTATGTCATAAAGATGCTCCAACCTTGGATTTTCTTCATAGAGCGGGTAAAATTCAAAATCCAGTTTGTTTGTTTTTGTGCTGAAGCTGTGAAGACAAATGATCAGCTGTTTATACATTGCAAAGAGACGGCCAAAATATAGAATTATTTTCTTGATAGCTTTGGTTTGAGTTGGTCCTTCTCTGGAAGTGTGAAGTCGGCCATTTGGGAATGGAGAAATAAGAAAGGAATAGCATTAGTATTCCCGACTTGAGTGAATTGAGGACAAGATTAACAGGACCCTCCTTCACCCCACTTTCCTCAACATTCATGTTATCAGCCCCTAACAATAACATTCTCTTCCGAGGCAGTAGAACCTGTTTCCTTAGGGTCCCTTGCTCTTTTGTGAGTTTTAGGAACCCATCCCTCGGTATCCACTACCACAGTTGGCTTCTTCGGTACCCATTTCTCAACAACCTTAGGTTCTATATGAACTTTTTTTAGGGCATTGAGAGACTGTATGGCCAAAAATCTTACACTCCCCACACTTGGGTGGTTTCCAAGTATACTCAACTTGCACTTCAATTCTATCTTTCCCATCCAATATTATAAGAGGAACCATAGCAGGAAAATCACAATTCACATCAATCTCAACACACACTCTTGCAAAATTCATTCTAATTCTGTTAAGAGTATGTATGCTTATCCTCATTTGATTGGGGGCCAGACATTTTAATTGGGGGCCATGACTTTTTATTTGCACCCCAATTTTTTGAGGGGCGTATTAATCCGATATTGAAAAGACTGTTTTACCCTTTACTAAACACAAATCTTAAAAATCAGTTAACCCTAATTAAAAGCCTTAATTAGGCCCCCAATTTCATATACCCTAAATCAGTTTCCTCTCCTCCCATTTATCTTCATCTTCCTCTCCTCCCCTTTCTCTTCTCCACCACCACCATTAACGACTCTGCCCGAGTTTTTTTTTCTTCGACCGATTCATCGTTTAATCGTCGATGTTAGAAGAGAATCGACGATTAACTTCTTCTTCAAACATGGCTCGTACAAAGCAGACCGCTCGCAAAGCACTTCAAATTCCCAATCTCGTCGACACCGTCAAAGGAAAGGTTATCGAGGGACGAACTCCAAAACCCAAAAAATCGAAACCCAAGGAAGATATGGGTCCAATTAGAAGGTATGTGAACTTAAACCCACCTTCTATGCGTTTTTTTGTTGTGTTTTGTTTGCGAAATTGAGTCTGGTAACTGAAATTTAGCGGTTTCAGTTAAACGGTCGTTAGTATCGTAGTGGATACCCCTAACGACTTTTCATTTGCATGCTTATTTTATGAAAAATCGTTAGTGTATTAGGTTGAAGATGACGACCCTTATTTTGCTACTTCGACATTTCTTGCCCTAGAATAGAGTCGTTAATCTTTTATGTTGCAGATGACGACTCTTGTTTGCCGACCCTTATTTATTTCTTAACGACTCTATATGTAACTCGAACAGCCCTCTGTTCCAAAAATTGATAGTGTCGTCATCTCAATTCCCCTTGAGTCGTCACTTAATTATATGCCATAGAGTCGTCAACCCAAATCGTAGGATCGTTATTGTCTTTTTGACGACCCTTTGTTATTTGACAGGGTCGTCATCATATAAATTTGAGTCGTCACATGATATACAAGGGTCGTTTGTGCTTTAGATTATCGGATTACCGACTCTTTTTCTGATAACCATAAAGTTGATGTCTTATTGGGTTTTATTTGTTTTTTTGTTCCGAAATCAAATGCAGAACCAAAGGCAGGGTTCCAGTGACGATCACTCCACCTTCCAAAGCTCCACGCCATGATAAATACTTACTTGCCGGTCCATTACGCGGTAACAAGCCGAGTGAGGTATCATTTTCTATCACCGAACCAAGAGACAAAGGTAATGAGTTGTCGGATTCATCAGAATCAGACTCTCCTGTTATTTTCGCTAGCAGTAGTGGTGAAGAAGAGGAAATCCAAGAAGAGGAGATACAAGAAGATCCTCCCGTACGAGGTGAAGAGGAAGTAGAGAGTGACAATGATGATGAAGATAATGTTAGTGGTGATGATTCTGATGATGGTAATGGTGATGATGATGAGGAGGAAAGGGATGGAGGTAATAATGGTGGTCATGAGGAGGAAGAGGATGAAGGGGATGATGTTGGTGGTAATGATGATGAAGAGGATGATGGTAAACAAGATGTAGAAGCTGAAGAACAGAATGCAAAGCCGAAGCCGGTAAAGAGGGTTAAGAAGGATGGAACTGATATTGCACCCAGCGCGAGACACGTTCCCGCGCATCATTTGATGTTGGAGCCTCTTCGAAGTGGTAAACCTAGAGGAGAACCTAAAGATGGGGGCAAAGTTCTATTTGGATATTCTGGATCGTGGGCTCATACCATCTATGAGACAATAGTAAGAATCCCAACTTTGCTTGCTATTTGATTAGTTGGTTGATATTACTTTTTTAATATGTTTTTTAATATTTATTTGTTTATTTTTTGCAGGATCATAAGAATGCCGCACGTCTTTTCAGGCACCAATCTTCTTTTAAGAAAATGGAGTTGTGGCCGCTAACAGGTGAATGTGCAAGAGTTAGAGAATATGTTGAAAACTCCGGTTTGTACAATGCCGTTGTGAACTCTGTGATTGCGTATGACAAGGTTGCAGTATCTAGTTTCTGTGAAAGGTATTACGCTGAAGTCGACACATTCCAACTTCCTTTTGGCGAGATGGCATTGACTCCTGATGATGCAAAACAAATATTAGGGGTGCAAGTCGAAGGTAAATCAACCAGTGAGAATTTCAAGAGAAGGCCTAGTTAGGATGAAATTTATACATGGACCAAGAACTTGTTTGGCTGGGATAAAGAGAAGACTGATGGGCTTTTCGTGCCGGGAACTAAGTACCCGAAGAAAGAGTTCAAACTTGTGGACATTAGGCGGATGTTTGCTGGTACTGAAGAGAATGAAAAAAAAGAGGTCTCTCTGATATGGAATGTCGTTATGCGGCGGCTGCTTATTTGTTGTACGTCCTTGCATCGGTTGTATTTCCCGACAACAAAGGTAATAGGGTGAGCGCCAACCTTCTTCAGCTTTTGGACCCCTTAGAAGATGTGAACAAGTACTCTTGGGGGACTGCCATAGTTGCACATCCGAATGGTCGGCTTTCCCGGGGATCTCGCGAACGAACTTCTCAAATTAATGGGAATTTGGCTCTAATCCAGGTATTTGGATTGATGAAAGTTGTCTTCTTTTAGTATGTTTTTTTCCTTCGATATATTTTTATGTTTATTTGATTGTTTAAAAAATTTGAACTTTGGTTGTTATAGGTGTGGATTTATGATCATTTCCCGTCACTGTTCAAAGACAATGAAGATGTGAAAATCAACTCAAAATGGAGCCTAGGTAGTCCAACAGGAACCCGTTGGTTGTACTCCGGTTCTCAGGATAGGGAACAAGCGATGCCTTGATAGAAATGCGTAAAAAACTTGACAACATCACGGCGGAAGAGGTAATCTTTACTCCTTACAAGGATGCTAGAGTTGGCGCAATGGAAGATGTCGTGTATTACCATGGCCCTTTGTTTCACCCTAACGGTTTTTCAATGTACAATCCTATGAGAATCATGCGTCAACTTGGGTTTTTTCAAGATTCACCCGATGAAGACGATGTACCTCCGTTCAAGCACAATTTGAACAAATGTGAGGCCGACAAGGATGACATAAAAGTGGTTTATGAACACGCAATCGATGTCAAGCATTGGAATAATAGACATTCTAGCCTCGTAGACATCACATTTTGGGTGCATGTGGATGAAGGTTACGAGGCAAAAACGGATTACTATCAATGGTACGAAGGCTTCTCCCATGGTAGGGTAATACAGATCGATCAGACTACGGGTAGGAGGACCAACAGAGCATCCACATCTTCTTCTCAAGCTGACGGTAGAGATGATACTACCATTCTTAAACTAGTGGTGAGTATTTATTTGTGTAATTGTGTTATTCATTTACATACAAATATACGTCAGTTCATTTGAATTGTTTTTTTAATGTATATATATAGAGGGAACGAATGAAGCTTTTTGTCAAGGCTTTTTGTTGCTCGGCTGACAAAGGGGAAGTGATTGATCCTGCGAAGCAACGTCGGTACGCTGATTATTGCACGCACATTGAAAATCCCAATGCAAAGAAGATGTTTGCTGAGCTGGCCAAGGAAGTTAAGAGGACCCGGAAAACACGTAGCCGAGCACAACAACGTGGTGAACAGGGGCAAAGTAGCCAACATCATGATGAACAAGGTACCGGAGAAGATGGTGGTTCCCCAGGGGGCAGTGATACTCAGGGTCCTCCTCCTAAGAAAAGCGGGAAAGTTTCCGGTCGGGGGAAGTAAGGAGGAGGTCGAGGTCGAGATGGTGGTCTTGAGTGAGGAGATGTTACCGTCTACTTGAACTTATGTTTATTTTACTTTATGACTTGAACTTATATGTTTGTTGAAACTACTTATGTGTTTGGTTTGGATGGTTTGTTGAAACTACTTTGTTTTAAGAAGGATGTTTACTAGTATGTTTGTTAGAATAATGTAGTACTCTAATGCAGTCAAGATTATACACTGTGATAGAGTTAGGGTTGTCAGCTTTGGTCTGTAGCAGATTAACGACCCTATTTGTGATACACAACGTCGTTAAGTGTTTCAATTAGAAGTCTAACGACTCAGAGGGAAATGAACACAGTGATGACATTTTTTTTTCTGCATAGAATCGTTACTGGTTATGTTGACAACAATGACGACTTTTTGGTAGCTAAACACCCAGGAGATGAACCATACTTTCTATGGATAGAGTCGTTATTGATTATATGGTAACCAATGACGACTCTAGGTCAGCAAAACATCCAGGAGATGTACCATATTTTATATGTCTAGAGTCGTTAGTTGTTATGTATAAACCAATGACGACTCTAGGTTAGCAAAAACATCCAGGAGATGAACCATATTTTCTATGGATAGAGTCGTTATCGGGATCATATAGAAGGTTAACGACTTTATATGTGTATCAAATCCTGAAAATACCCCTTTTAGGTATATAGAGTCGTTGCTTTTATATGGGATATACTGACGACTCTTACTTAAAATAACAACCAGGAGAAAGTCCAACATGAGTTTATAATTGAGTCGTTATGTTTATAACATAGAATAGTAACGACTCTTTGATTCTAGTTAACATTCCATCAATCTCGAATTACATAATAGTTAATATGGGTATTCTTGAATTTGACACATCAAATGTTCGTCAATGAACCTTCTCGCTCGACGATACAACGTTGTATATTCTTTGTGGTGAATGAACTTAGTATCCCCATTACGTATTGTCCATAACCCATTGAAACGTTCCAGCTGAAATTAAAGGAGGAATGTTATATGTTAGTAACTTTGAAGCATGAGGAAAGTATAAATATTAAAGAATTACTCACTTTTTCCTTAAGAGGAGCTCGGGGATGATGGTCGTACACCATATTTCTAACTTTTACATACTCTTTCATTGCACTTTTAATGTAGTTGAATCGAAATGCCAAGTCTCTCCATTTTCGGTTATTAGGATTCGCGGTACGACCGTAGAAGAACTCCTTAACTCTCTTCCAAAACATTGAATAGATTTCATTTGGACGTTCACGAAAGGTATTAACAAACGATTCATACGGTTCCCATTCAACCATTGCAATTAGAAGATTACGTAGTTTGGTGGAAAATAGAATGGTTTTGGGCTATTTTCTCAAGAGGATGGGTGGTATTATATAGAAGAAAATCCCAACGGTCGTTTTTTTTGAAATTCACAACATGGGTCGTTATCTATGTGATTAAACTAGTTGACGACTCAAGAGCAGGTTGTCGTAAAATTAATTATATGACGACTTAAGGTATAGTCGTCACTGAATTAATAAACAGAGATAACGACTTTTTATTAAAATAAATTGAATCTCGATTGAAAGGAAACTTGGAATAATAGCATATTAAATATGAATTAGAAGGTGGAAATTCCTTTGAACACATTACATGTTATTCATGTCTTTATTTGGTTATCATTATTCAACAATGCTAACTTATTTAAAAAATTGTTTTCCCAGTATACTTTGGGTCGGAGCCAATACGAATTAAAGTACGGCCACGAGTTTTTACACGAGGACTGCTACACTCTCTTGGAGGAAGTTGAATGGCAATTCTCCCAATATAATTAAACTCGTATAATAGCGCAATGTATTGAACAATTTTATGTGTTTTCCTTCTATTTTATTTCAACTACATGTATGTTTTTTCGGATTCAATAAAAAGAAAGACTTCAAATATTGGTGCAATAACTATAGTTCAAAAAGGGTCGTCATGATTCGTTAAAGCAAAAGTGACGACTCTAAAGATTGTTTGAAATTGTTGGCATAAGTCGTCATTTTTGGAGAAAAACATTTTAACGACTCTAAAGGTCGCTTGACACAGAGACTCTTTGACGTTAGAGTCGTCAGGCAGTAAACAAAACACATAGACGACTCTTTAGATCATCAAGAGTCGTCACTTGGTTAATATATATAATGACGATCCTTAAAACAGTTAATGTGAATTTTGAATTCACCAAATGTGGTTGAGTCGGGCAACGGTTAAAAATTCAAAAAAAGTGACTGTTGGGTCCTTAATCTCTATAAATAGAGACCCATATCTCACCCCTTCTTCACCCAAACCATAATTCTCAACCTTCACATTCATTCTCATTCATTTATCATCCAAGAGGAAAAAGTAGAGGAAACACCATGACTAGTACTTACACTTCGGAAGAGAATTGTGCTATTGTGAGAGCTTGGAAAACCGTCACAAACCACTTTGAAGATCTAGGAAAAGACATTGATCAAACATCAGATGCTTGGTAGAACCGTGTTTTCATCGTTTTTGTGGCGTTAGACGGAAATTGCAACTCAAGGTCTTTGAAACTCGTCAAGGAACGGTTCGAGGAGATATTCTTCGAGTGTGAAGTTTTCAAAAGAGAAATCAAGGCCGCAAGGGAAGCCATGCCCAATATGTCGGGTGCTATGAGAGTAAGTATTTAAACAAGAGGTAAAACTTATCCAAAGCTTTCAACAATACTAACTGAGTATGTTTGCGTTTTCAGTTGAGGAAGGCGTATGGCTATTACGAGGAGCTTCGTGGGAAAAAGTTTGAGTTCGACGATTGCTACTTTATCTTGGAAGGCACCATGTATAATTATGCCATTTATGATTAAGTGTATAAGTGCACCGTTATTATCTATTGTATTTCATTTCCTTCAATGTATCGCTATGAAAGATGTATGCCTTTTACGATTCAATGAAATGATTCTATGAAATCAAAAGTTATGATAATCCAGCGCAAGGGTCGTTAGTATATTAAATAAAACAACGAACGACTCTACATAAAATTTGAAATGGCCGGATAGGGTCGTCATCTTATACGAATACATATATGACGACTCTAAGTTTGTTATTTACTGAGAGTTCTGGGTTTAGAGTCGTTTGTCTCTAAACAAAAAAATTAACGACCCTTTTTGACCTAGCATAAAAAAGTCGTCAGTGTTTATCACCCGCACCTAACGATTTTTCATAACCTGGAAAAGTTGCAGGTTTGAGTCGTCATCGGTAGTTCCAATTCACTGACGACTTTGAAGAGTCGTTAATGAATCCAACCCCGACTATAACGACTCTCACACTGACGACTTAAACAGTGACCATGAATCGACCCCTTGGAGCACCATTCAGACAATTTCAAGAGTATATGAGGTTTACCTGATTGTTTTGAGGTGCGGGTTCTTCATTTGGAGTATCGGTTCCTTCATTTTGAGCATTAGGATCTTCATTTCCACCATTATTCATGGCTTCCTCCATTAACATCTCTTCATCAAACATCCAATCCATAGGATTATTAGAGACAATCTCACCATCAATACAATCATGGTTATTGTTTGAACCTTCACCAACCTCATGCCCTTCACTTGAATCATTCATTTCTAAAAACCCTAGTTTTTTCCTCTCAAAACTACTCTTCTTCTTCTCAACACATAAAACCCAAAAATAAAATTTCCCCAAATTTTTATCCCAAAATCAGATTTTTATCTAAACACACTTACCACACCAATCAAGTTAATTAATTCTTAATACTAATCACTTAGGGGCATTTTAGCCATTTAGAAAATATTTTTATAAGGGATGACCCAAATTAGGATTGGGTGACCTTTTTTGTCCTCTAGTGCTTGGCCCCAATCAAATGAGGATGCTTATCCATCATGACAGGTTTACCCAAATTACTAGCTATCATACTCAGCCCCTTAGCATTCCATAGAAATAGTGGTACCTTCCTAAAGTTAATCCAAACAGGAATAGTACGCAACTCGGCTACCTCCTGTTCAATGTTTTTAGACCATCGTCTGATAAAGAATAGCCTATTTGAAATGAAAATAGGACCATGCTCTAAAGCAGTAATACGATCCTCTTCAAGATCAAATTCAAACAAAAACAAATTATCATCATTAATCGAAAGCTTATAGTTACCTTGACAATGTTGAGGTTACTAAAGGCAGTTAATGGTAGCGGTAGTGTCACTGGATGGACAGCTAGCAAGATTCTTAAAGATGGATATTAGGATTCAATATGAAGGTGAATCTTGGGTGTCACTCTCAAGTCCCAGCATAGCAACCATTACTAATTACTCTCTGGCCAAAACTACTGTACTTGATATGATACAATATTTCCCTGCTTCAAACTGTGGCAACTCAATTCATACAGATAATCAGTTCAACTAACCTGCTAATCTCATTATGTAGATGTTTCCAAAAGATAAACAAAAACTAAGATTGTAAAAAATGTGAATCTGTCAGCTGTCACAGGCATAGCCTTGCCTGTTTCTTACTTAAGCAATACTACAATTATTTTATCTATATATAGACGTGGCATAGCCCTGCCTTGCGTATCTATTGAAATCTATTCTAGTTTTACAGATTCCAGATATCTATATGGAGTTATCATATACGATTGTATTACAATTCATAAAATCTTCTGCTTTGTTTTCGGAAGCGAAGTAAAATTCCCCAAAGGTTGTCATTCTTGGTTTCGGGCCATTTGATGTAATAACCCAGAAACAATGGCGTCTGTAGCTGCAGGAGTCTCTCTAATAATCGTAGGCATATCTCGAGCCCCTCTATCTCAGGCTTCATTGGAAGAGGGTGAGTGGCTTGATATCCAAAATGATAGAACACATTTCATATTCACAGCGCCTTGCTTATATGTCTCTCCTTGGCCGTTCTTACACCTACGAAACGAATGGAGGTAAGGAACTATCAGCAAATCTTGGACAGAAACAAGGAAGTCCATCAAGCAAACTTCCTGTAAATAAATTCTAGAAATTGACAGAAAAACCAAATGTTTTGATGACTTGACACAAAGACAGAACACAGTTCATATCTTCATTGCGCTGCATTAGGTCTCTATTTAACCGTTCATACACCTAAGAGGCGAGCATATAAGTAAAATAAAATGAACGGAAAATCTCTTGAAAACAGTTTCTAGGAATTGACAGAACCAAATGCTTCAAACAAAGAATGGCACAACACCATGTGCAGCTAGAAATTACTTACAAAATCTTAAGAGCACACCCATTTCATCCCATTTGATTCTAGGCTTTCTAGGTAGAAGTATTAACAAATGACAAGGAGCTTAATAAATGAACTGCAATTTGCGCAAGAGAGAAAAATTGACCCAGTAAGATATTAAGGAACTGATAAGAAAGAAGAAAAAAATGACACTGTAAGGAGAAAAATAAAGACTACCTGCTATTCCAGTAAGTTAATTAGGTCCTCAATATCAGACGCAACTCCTCGCTGCTCGACTCTTTGAATAAAATCAACATACAGTTCTTTAAGACAGGAGAGCGACTTCAGATCATAGGTTAAATGCCTCTTCACTTGACGACAACGAAAAATGGTTAATTTTTGAAGAGAAGTACATCCTCGTAAATCAGGTAGAAACTTGAGGACTGGGCAATCTGTAAAAACCAATGCATGAAGAGAGCCATTGTGAAGCTCGGGCCCATGCAGAGCAGCCTTTCCATCAGTCTCATCATCATTTATTCGAAAACCTTCGAATTGATTGCACTCTCTAATCTGCAAATTTCGAAGATTACAGTTGTGTTGGAGTATGCTTACTGGGAAGAATACAAGCTCCTCTATATTTTCTAAAGAAAGGTATGTGAGAGAGGTCTGGCTTCTCCCAAGTGAATGTAATAACTTGTAGTTGATATTATTTTCTAACACCAGCACCTCAAGAGAAGGAAATGAAGGGATTTCAGTCAACCTTCTGCAGCTCACAATCCTCAGATTCTGAAGGTGAGGAAATGAATAGTACCATTCATCTAAAAGGAACATATTCGTGAGTTCAAGTTCAGTTAACGAAGGAAATCCACCAATATCCAAGCTCCTGAAACACAATCCTGTAAGAGTAAGACTCCTTAGACGTGGGAGCTGCCCAATAGCTGCCGGAAGTTGACGAAGTCCTTTGCAGTTTGTAAGATACAACTGTTGCAAATTTGGAAGGCCAGATGGAACACTCATCCATGTGGGAAGGTTCCTTCCCATGAACTTAGATATATTCAACCATTTCAAACCAGTGGGAGGGCGGAGAGCTTCTAATACCATGCTACTGTCAATACGATACTTGCGGTTAAACTGTTCTTCACCCCAATGTAATTCCAGAAACCTAAGGTTTTGTTTCCATTTCAAATTTGCTCTTCTAGCATCTATTAAGTCTCTTGCATTCTGAAGCTCACTAATACGTAGCTCCTCAAGGAAATCAAGGTTTCCTAACTCTTCAATACCATCACTGCAATCAGACTTGTCCACTGCCTTCTCCCTTACCGAGTAAACCAACTTTTGAAGGGAAACAAGTTTCCCAATACCCATTGGTGTTTCATCCTTTAAGTAATAAAAGTTTCTCAGTTTTGTCCAGTTATTTACATCTTTGGGAAGCTCACACCAGAAAAGATTCACAAATTCAAGGTTGTACAGGTTGGAGCAAGAATCAGGTAGCACTTTAATTTCAGTACCTTCTAGGTTCAAGTACCTTAACTGTGTTAAAGCTCCAAAATCCATGGGTAAATCTTTCAGTAATGTGCACCCTTTGAAATTAAGTATCATCAAACTTTCAAGCCCTGATACATACTCGGGTAAGGAAATTAATTTGTTGCAGCTATTGACATCCAGTGTCTGCAAATTTTGGAGGCCAAGGATGAACTCAGGTAGTTTTTCGATAGGTGTGAACGACAAATCAAGAGATCTTAAACATTGCAGACCACTGACAGAGTCGGGAAAGGCATTTAAGCTATTGCAATGATTGAGATCCAATCTTTGCAAATTACATAGGCTAGTCACAGAATCAGGTAATTCTTCTATATCTGTAAATGAGATATCAAGGTGTCTTAGATTATTCAATGATCCCATGTTTTTAAGAAGATCTTGAACATATTGACACCTACTTAATACCAATGTCTGCAGTTGATAAAGCCTATCGAGGGACTCAGTAATTAACACTCTAAAAACTAAAGCGGAAATCTTAAGGTACCTTAAATGCCTCAACTTAGAAGTAGAATATGAAATTTCTATACATTCACTTGGATGACCTAGATGTAAAACACGCAAATGCTTATTACTTGAGAATTTATTAATGTCCAAATGATAACTTGGCTCATGGACAATAACAGTCCGCAATTTCCTTATATTACTAAGGGTTTCGGGAAATGTTGCTGATAACTCCTCATCTGTTATTAACTGTAAACGACGAACTTCTGAAGCATTTTTCAACTCACTTACCTTAAGAGTTACGCATTCATTATCCCCAACCACAGCTTGTGCAAGATCGTGCACAAGATCATGCATCTTGCACGTCATGATATCACCTAACTCATTCGTCTCTACTCCCTCGAGAAATGAGCTCCGTACCAAAATCTCAAAATATTCACTGCCAATGTCTTCGGCTTGTCTCTTGTTTCGGGTGTCAGATGGATCAAGGAAACCTTCTGCCATCCATAGTTGAATTAGAGTTTCTCTGTTTATCTCCCAGTTTTTTTGAAAGATGGAGCAATAGGAGAAACACTGTTGCAACTGAGAAGACAAGTTATCATAACTCAATTTTAGTACAGGTAGGATCTTATTTTTATATTCTGGTGTATTCCAAGTATCATTTCCTTTAATTGACAACCAATCGCTTTCTTTACTTTTTGAATGCATCAGACTTCCAAGGAATTTTGCTGCAAGAGGTAAACCATTGCATTTTTTAGCTATCTCCATTCCTATGCTTGTCATCTTTGCAGTCTTTAGTGCTCCACCACCAGAAAAGGCTTTTTTCCCGATAATAGACCAGCATTCATCTTCTTGCAGTGGTTTCAATAGGTAGGGTGGAATACTTCCTCTGACGACATCTGCAACTTGGATCTTACGTGTAGTGATCAATACTCTACTTCCTTGAGCTCCAACTGTCAACAAACTTTTAAATTTCTCCCATCCCTCAACATCCTCATTCCACAAATCGTCCAGGACTAATAAATATTTCATCCCGGTCAATCCTTCTCGAGCTTCTTTTGCTAATACATCAAAATTTGATATATTATTGAACTTTGCTTTCAGGGTAATGGATTCCAAAATTTTAACTAAGAGGGTTCTTAAATCAAAATTTTCAGAAACACAGACCCATATTCTTGGCTCGAAGTGTTTCTTTACCAACTCGTCATTGTAAACTAGTTGAGCTAATGTAGTTTTTCCTATCCCCCCCATTCCAACTATCGAAATGATGGAAGCTTTATCATGGTTTTGATTATAGTAAGATGAAGATGATGATGTGTAGACCGATGTTAGTAGTTTTACTATTTCATATTTATCATCTTCCCTTCCTAAAGTTTCTGATTCGTCTATACAAGACATGGTTTTCCGGCTATGTTGCTCACTACTATCATCATGTGAAGTGTTGCTTGGTATGGGTTGCAACTGAAACCTACCCATATCATTGGCAATAACATTCAATCTTTGGTTAATTTCTTTGAGTTTTTTAGCCATCTTAAAACGAAATGCGAGTGGGTTTGAAGATGAAATGAGAACGAGTACCTTTTTCTTTATGATGTGCCTTTCCTGCTGGCGCCGCAAGGTTTCGTAAGAAAACTTATCTATTACATCATCAGCGTCATAAGCAACATCCTTCAGCCTCTTCAACCAAAGTCTTAATTCATTGTTCTTCCTTTGCTTCTCCTCGGCATCTGCTATTTTAGCAAGAATCATCTGTAAGGTATCTTGAAGCTTTGCCAAGTCATCTTTGACACCCCAGGCCGAATGAATTTCATGGGCTACAACACCAATCAATTTGTTTAAGATTCCTGTTGCACCGCTAGCAAAAAACTGTGCCATAGTTGAACAAATTATCACTAGTTGCTAGATATAATAAGCTCAAAGAAGAAAGAACGAGAGCACAATGTAAGCAACAGTAGTATTTATCTAAGATTGATGTTTATGTGTAAGTAACATAGATGTTAGAATCTGCTTCATATTTATTAATGGAATATCTGCAGAAGAAAAAAAAGACCATTCAAAGATGCCAAATTGAATAATTCAAGAAGTGAGCTATTATGAGTGTTCAGTTTTGTTGTGGAACATCCCAATTGCAACAAAATATTAGTCACTGCTTGGCTTTTAGCTTCAGAACTTGTGCAATTTAATATGCAGTAGTAGGTTGACTATTTCTGTAAATGTTACTTACTAGGGGCCTAATATGATATCTTCAAGTTTGATGTGCTTAATAATGCCTAGTTTGCCATCTCTTCTGACATTTCTTTTCTTCATAAGTTTAAAAGGCACATTGAAAACCACATGAAGATGGCCTAACACTAACAGCCAAATCAATTAGGCATGAATTCCAAAACTGCAAATATTCACATCCCTTTTGCCAACAAATCGATTGTAAAACATTTTCCACCGCTTATCGTATAACCATTACACCATATGAGTGAATCCTAAGACTTGAAGAGAATCATGGTGTACTGTCTCAGAGTTGTCTTGGTCAAATTGCCCATAGTATGGTTTTCTTTATTATACTCGGATGTTATAATCTAGCGCGTAGCTTGTATTTTCCACCCTACTTGCAGTTGTCATCAAAATCTTCCAAATTGAACTAAATAGATTTTATTGCTTGGTCTTTATATTGCAAATTTGTCTTAATGACGTTTGTTCAAAATATTATTCTTATACTAGTGATAAATTTCAAACTTGTGGCGATACTCTATTGGTAAAGCGAGCGTTTAATTAAGCTATCTATATACATTCTATGATAGGGTCAATAAAAATCGAAATCAATCACACCCTACACAAGAAAAATTCTTTCCCATGATGATCTCATCTAATTTACCCATTTCTGCTAATCCACGCTATATCTAAGAAAAACGGAACCAAAACCAATTTAAGAAAACTTAACTGAAAAAACACACGCAGTAAACAAAAAGAATTTGAAATTTACTAAAGGTTTTGAAACTTACTATTCATAAAATTGAGATAGGCATCTGCCTTTTTTGATGGTGCACAATCATCAACTGTGCAGAGTGGAGGCCAGAGACCGATGATTTCTGTATTTTCTTCTTTTAGGGCTTTGAAGCTCCATGGTGAGCTTCACAGCATAACTCAGGCGGGGTGAACTGTAAATAGTATTAATGTCAAAAGGGTATAACGAAAATGTGGAAATGATTAACCAACCCTTAACCTAATTTATTTAAGTAAGAAATACCAATTGGTCCTAGAAATAATATATTAGGATGAGTCTAGTCCATTTGACCCAGTTAAATGTCTGTTTGGTTTTATTTGGTAATATAAATTATAGTTTGGTACTAAAAATTATTGTTTAGTCTACTGATGATATCATGGATGATGTAAATGTCACCTTGTAGTGGTAGAAATACCCCTTTTGGATAAGGACCATATATATAGTCAAAGGTAAGAGAGATGGAATCATTCTCGATTTACTTTCTCTCTTCTTTTCTAGATCTAGTTTTTCTTTTCCTCTCAAATCTTTTTTAGGGTTTTAATTTTGTGGAAACAAGAAACGAGAGATGATGAAGATATGCGGCACGACGATGAAGATATTGCAAATTTTGATGAAGATTTGCAGAGATGATGCGACGATTTACAGAGAAACAAAAAACAGATATTTTGATTTGATTACATAGATCGAAGACGAACTCTGTTTTTGATATTTTTTTTTGATTATTTTTTTTTGTTTTGTTTTTGTTGCTGCTGGTGTTTGAATGTTGAAGATGAAGAAAGACGATGAAGATGATGATTTTGGTAGTTGTAGACGACGAATATGATGATGTTGCTATTGTTGAATACGCTGCTGTTGATCATATTGGTGACGATAAATACAAATGTGTTCTTGACGACGACGACGACGAAGATGAATACAGATGTGTTCTTGAATGAACGATGATGCTGCTGTTCGTTGAAGATCTGATGTTGTTGTTAAAGATGTAATCAAGAACTGATGCTTTTATTTTGAAGATGAAGATGAAGTTCATCAAACAAATGAATGAAGACGAAGATGAGTTCTTCTTGTTTAGAAGATGAAGACGAAGATGAGTTCATATGCTGCTGTTTTATATGGACTTTATTTTTGGAATGAAGTTTGTTTTTTTATATGGACTTCATTTCTGGAATGAAGTCTGTTTTTTAGGTTTTTATATGGACTTCATTTCTGGAATGAAGTCTGTTTTTTTAGGTTTTTATATGGACTTCATTTTCTGGTTTGTATAGGTTTTTATATGGACTTCATTTCTGGAATGAATTGCTACAAGAAAATAAGTAAAAATTAACACGGAAGGGTACTTTTGTCTGTTTTATATTTTTAAATAATTATGGACCAAACAGTAAAGGCGTTTGACCAAAGGACTAAACAGACATGGACCCACCTAAAAAAGGACCAAACGATATTTTTCCCTTTATTTAACACAAACCTAATAACCACCTATTATATATATATAACCACCACCTCCTCCCACCACTGCTGCCCACCACCACTGACCATCACCTACCACCACCACCACCGACCACCACCATCTATATATATATATATAGCTTAATTTAAATCATTAACAAAGATATTCTCACAAACCCATTACTTGTTATTCGTTGTTAGTTAAAAAAAATGAGAAGTAATCGTCAAAATGAATTGAAAATGGAAGTTCCACTGACAAGTTCGGCTAGGAATTATGTGAAAATTTTTGTCGAACTAGCCGAACTTAATTTTAATGGAGGTTTTTTTTTCCATAGAAAAGTTCGGTTATATAGCAAAAAAAAATGTCCCAGTCGAACTTTTAGTTCGGATACGTCGTAAAAAGTTCGGCTACGTCGCAAAAAATTCGGTTATGTCCCAAAAAAATTTGGTTACGCCGCTATTTTTTTCTCCTAGCCGAACTTTTCTATGAAAAACTTATATATTGAGTTCGGTTACGTCGCAATTTATTTTCCTACTCGAACTACACTTGCCTGTTCTTTGGATGTCGTAGCCGAACTTTTTTAACCAAACCGAAATCAATTTGTAAATTGTTCATTTTAGGAATTTTTTGGCTAATTCAAGCATCAGTAACTAAATTTGAAGTATCCATGAGTACCCAAAACATCATGCTCTTGTTGTGGCTCTTAAAGAAAAAGATCCAACTTTTTTTCTTCCAAACCCTCGTCTTCAGTATCATCTTCATCTTCTTCTTCTCCTTCTCAATAATTTTCTTTTGAAAAAAATCAACTTATTAATTTTATCTCACTAATCATTAATTAACACTCTAATCATTACACTAACTTAACTAGTACAACCATTTCCACGGTGGAAGGGCCGACCGAAGAAGAATCTAAAGATGGGGTTTGTCTGCGACTACGTCGAATCGTTTCTGAAAAAGTGATACTTTCGCCTTATTTCAAAAAAAGTGGTACTCTCGCTCTGTTTCATAAAAAGTGATACTTTCGCTCCATTTCAGGAAAAGTGATGAAACGGAGTGATACTATCACTTTTCCTGAAACTGAATGTGAAAGTATCACTTTTCCGAAACGGAAATTAGTCGATCCACAAACCAAAATATGGTTGCATGATGTGTTACGCATCCTTTGTGGTGGTTTGCATAATGGTTATGCATTCAATTTTCGAGTATCGTGCCTATAAAAAAAATGAAAGTATCACTTTTCTTGAAACGGAGGGAGCACATCGTTTTATTAGTTGCAACGGAAAATTAGATGATGCATAAACAAAAATATGGCTACATAAAGTATTATGTATCCTTTGTGGTGGTTTGCATAATAGATATACATAATTTTTTAAAATTGTGCCTCAAAATGATAAATACCTCCGGAATTTTCGTAAAAACTCTACATTTGATATTGTTGTTTGTAATCATTGCGTAGTTTTTTTTATAACCTTTCCAACAAGATAAAATTTTAAAATTCCAAGACACGGATTTTTAGATATGTTATATTAAAGTTTGTTTTCCAATTATACCCCTGAAAAGATAAGATACATAAGGAAAAATAGGATACGTAGGGAATTATGTGAAAAGGCTTCACCAAGAAAAGCCTCACCACATACAATCTTTTTATCAAATTAGACATTTGTGTTAGGTTTCATTTTACAAAAAAGTGGCCATAAAAGGGACTCCCTCACTTCAGGCCTTTCGGTCGGTCGGAAAAATTAAAAAGGGTAATTTTGGTACTGAAATAAATATATGGGTAAGGGGTGACCCAAAATTACTCTAAATATCCACCCAAAAAATGAAGAGTAGTCCCCCACCAATTTTGAGTAGTGCCCAAAAAATCATAACGAAGGAAATACAAATACGGAAAGAATACTACTCTGACCCACGATACGATCCTTCTCCGTTTTATTATTGCGGCTACAAACGGCCGAGGTTGACTAATGGACAAAAACAGGTTATGAAGTAGTAAATGACATAACCACCTATCCTTATTTTGAGTAATGGAAAATATGCCCCTTATTTATTTATTTGTTTATTTTTGTTATACGAAAGTCGGACCCCGATCCCTACCGGAACCCAGCTAGTTGGACCGGTTCCGCTGCCAGATTTAACACCGCCAAACCCAATATACAACTAATTTATTACAAACCTTACGGAGATGATTGAATACTTGACTTCCTCCTTATTGGAGATGGGATACCACTTAGCTATGCTCTTGTACCCTTACTCATTATTAACATTAGTCGGTGGTAATAATTTTGGTTAACGAATTTCTTTTAAATTAGTGTTATAAAATCAAAGAAATTAAAAAAGAAGAAAACAAAATTGTTTTTTGGAAGGAGAGGGAGGACAGGGGGGGAATGTTAGGAAAAATCCTGAATGAGTGATTCAAACAAGAGGTTCGACGTTGGTGAGTCGTCATCTTCGAAATCCGATAACACATTAGCATCTATCGACAATGATCAGTTTTTTTTGCTGATTTTTCAGAAAATCTAGAATTTTGGAGTAATTTGTGTTACCTCCCCTGTAAGGATTGATAATTTGCATTACCTCCCCTATAAAAATAAGCAGAACCTTCTCTCGTCAATATTTCTGTTTATTCCAAGTTAGCTGACTCAGCATTAACTTACACATGGTTTTTATATTTTTGGGATAATTTGCGTTACCTCCCCTGTAAAGATTGGTAATTTGCATTACCTCCCCTGTAAAGATTAGTAATTTTCATTACCTCCCCTATAACAAACCACGTGTAATTTAGTGTTGAGTCAACTAACTTAGAGTAGACGGAATTATTGACGAGATGAGGTTTTGCTAATTTTATTTTTGTAGGGGAGGTAGTGCAAATTACCAATCTCTACAGGGGAAGTAACCAAATTACCCCTAGAATTTTTATATCAAACTTTTTATAACCTTTATGAACCTTATTATAATTTCGAAGGACTAACCTAAGAAGAAGAAGAATATGAAATAAAGTGCTCAAACTAATGAGGTATACCTTTAATCTAACTCCAATTTCATTTTTTGACCTTCTAATCGCAAAAAGTTTCGATGTGTTCTTTTTGAAAATCCTAGGTTTCGGGTCGTCCGGTTGTTTCACGGCTGGGAAGTCATAAATTGTCGGGTGTAGATATTTCTTACGGCTCGGTACTCCCAGCCGTGACATTGGACTTACAACTAGAACGATAAAGTATCCATGCCATAAGTATAGACAACGACCAGGTTTTTTCCACGTTGCATGGGAGACAGTTAAAATATTATTCAATATTGTCGGTGTCGGTTGGGTTACCGGTGGTAATTTTATTTTCGGCCAGGTTTCCTGGTTGTTACCACTAAATGTTATTTAATGTTGTTAGCGCCGATTGGGATAGACAGTTGTAAACCATTTAACAATTGGGTTACCTATCCGTTTTCTTGTTTACGGCTTACTTTTCCAGCCATATAGTAAATGGCTAACCATTCTCAATTATCAGGACACGTTACATCTAGGTATACCGGCCGTAGTTAGTTTACGGTTGAATTTTGACCTGACGGTCTAGCCGTAACTAGGGTTACGGCTGGTTTTCACTTGTCGACCTAGATGTTAGTATCTTTTTTTGAATTTTCCTTCCACTAATTATGTACTATATTTTAATTTTATAATTGGATCTTGTACCGTACACTATAATGGAAGATGATCCCTCAATTGTTGAAGAGCAACCCATAGTTATTCAACAATTAAGTAAGGATACAAGTGCTCACCATCCAAATCCTATTGGAATGCATCCCTAATAATAGGGTTCTAGAAAATAGTACACTACAACTACTCGAATTACATTTGAAAGAGTCTTAAGTTCTCAGTTTCATAGTGTTAGAGCATTTCTCGGTCGAACTCGCAAGCGTTGCTATCTCAAGCTTGTTTGTCAAGTTTAGGTGATCAAAACTATAATTCTTGATTTCTAGTCTACTTATACCTATGTCTCGGATTATGATAGAATGCGCAGTTGAGCTTTAGACTTCACGGCGTTCATCGATTGAAGACAAAGATCTGCTCAGGAGAGCTTGGAGGAACTTCATCCATAAACAGTATGTGCAGATTAAAACTTATCTATCACTCGGAAGTCTATTCTATTCTATTCTATTCTATCTCCTATTGTGACTAAGTCGTATAACTACATAGACTTTTACATTATACACATTTGATATTTCGAGCTGAGTTTAACTCGCTTATATCTTTCTCGAAATATTTGTAGAAAGCTTTTTCCTTTAGCTAAGTTCATAACTATTCTTGACGAAAGTCAAAAAATGATCATGTGAAAATTGCCTTGAAACATCTTACATGATTTGTGTGAGACAGTCATTTGATGTGGACTCAGAATGTTTCATATTGATCATTCGATCACTTGAAAATTACTTAGAAGCTAGAGACATCTATTGTCGTCTTGTAAGGATGTTTCAATGATTGAAATGGGAGTTTAGAACAATTAACCATTGTCTGGATATATAACACAGTATGCATACCAGTATGCAAACTGTTGTAGTATGATTCAGGTCTGGGAACCAAATATGCATACTAGTATGCGAACGGTTTTAACTTTTAAAGTTCGGGAACCAAGTTTGCATACCCTTTTGAGAAAGGTTTCACCTGAGTTCGGTCCGGAATGATTGTATGTGTACCTGAAAAAACGGGGGTCTACCAACCACACCCAATATTTCGTTTTGGCAATCTGTATGAACAAAATCCAATATTATTCCAAGAGAAACAACTAGAAAGTCATACTCAATCAATGGAAATACATCCAAGAGTTGTATCTCTCTTTCTCAACGTAATCAAAAAATCAAACAGGTAGAAATTCGCGAGCCTGATTATTATGAGAAACAACTTGAACTGTACTGTGAATATCAATATTCTGCGGAGCACGTGTCACGGTTTTAGTGGTCGCGTGTAGGATAACTGTGTAGCCCTCGCTACATAAAGGAATATGAGGAGCATAAGATACCTTCGTAGATCCCATCCCAAGGAAGACTACCTCGACGGCTATGATGGAAAAGTAGAACTTAGCCTAAAGAAAGGCATCTGGCGAAGGGAGAGAGGTAGATGACATATTCAATCAACATTTAATGCGCAAGTCTCTTATCTACATGTTTAACTAAATCACGTACGTGGAGAGAGATGAGATGGCAGAGTCTGACTGGCAAAGGCTAGCGGTAAATGAATGTACAATCTGTACTGACGTTGGGTAGTTCCCGAAGGAACGTGTGTCAGCTGAGGTAGCAGAGTCCGATTGGAGAAAGCAAGCGGTGAATGAAGGTACCATTTGTACGGAAGGTATATCAGGGGATGATGGACCCAAAGACATCAAAGATATATCTTGAGCATAAGGGGCAATAAATACCAAGCTTCACCAATAAACAAGGGCACTCAAGACCCAGAAGAAGAAGATCTAGTCTTAAGCTTAATACCTCTTTAATGTTTAGAACTGAAGTATTTACTTCAACTTGAGTTCTCTCTATTACTTTGGGAAGAATTTAAGATCTTTGTAACCACCAATACTTAATACAAACAATCACTAATTTTACCCCATGGACGTAGAGTCGAACCACGTAATCTCATGTGTCTCATGATAACTTAGTAACATTAATATTATATTTGTGTTCTTCGTTATTATTGCGATCTTGAGTACCTTTTATTACTTAGCTTTATCAGTTCAATGGAGATATCAATACTACCTCGTATCCGATGCTCTTAGATGTATATATTACGTAGACTATGGGAAAATTAGTAGTCATAGTTCGGCGCTAAAGGGATTTTCTCACCAGCTTGAGTTTTTATGTTCCTTTATTTTTTTAACTTACATATCTTCTTTAACGAAGATATCTGAGAGTAACAACGATGGATCTCACTTTCTAGTGACCCATTTATCCGTTATCCACGTAAGTTCTTTGAGTTCATAGCCTCTAAAGACTTGCAACCTTACAGATCTACAAATTTTTCTGAAAAATGCATACACAAAACGTTAAATTTTTTGTTTTGTACTAAAAACAACCTTTTCTGACAGAGTATCCTTTAGATCTGTGTACCTCTGAGCACTGAGGAATCTCAGTGAGAATTTAAGGAGAAAAAATCTTAAAAAACATTTAATAACCCTTTTTATTGGAAGATCTGACACCTTTATTAAATTGTTTTCAACATTTAAGGTTGTTTTTTCCAAGGGTGTCATAAGAAATTAAATACCCATCTTTTCAGATATCATTCTAGTACTTTTTCTAAAAAAGATGCTTAGCCGTCTTATGTGTCAGAGAATTAATTGCTATTTTTAATGAAGGCACCCAAGTAACAAACTTTTCCATTCTTTCTCTGTAACCTCAGGATAACAAAAAACCGAAGGCATGCAAAAACAATGTAACATACCAACAAGCTCACGACCAGCAATACGAGAGGAAGATCTCAAAAACCATCTCAAGTGAATCAAAGGAACGAAGCAGAGGACGGGAAACAGAAATAGCAAGAAGAACGGTTTCTAACAAACCACCTACCCCTGCTGAAGGGATAGCAAATATCGGGAGCACAACCACTCCAAAATTGAAACCTAATATCCTAAAGTAATTAGGTTTAGTCTCAAAACTTAATAATTTCCACGAAACTTAACGTACCCACAATTGGAAGGAAGGTTTTTGGTGGGAAAACCATCTGGTATTACTTTGAGTTAACCACATCAACCGAGGATTCTTAACAACGAACTTCTTTATGGACACAACTAGGTTAAAAAAAGTGTATGAAGATAATCTTTTAAAATGGTTGAGGCACATATGTCAAGTCCCAAGTTAGGGACTTTTCTAAGGATTAAAGCACATGGAGAATGATAATCACCCTCAAACTTAAGTGTCTCTAGAAAGACTAGTCACAACTTCTCTAATTTAGGTTCGATTTGAAAAATTGAAGGCACATCCTCATCATCTCTACGAGTTTATTTTATTTTTCTAAGTCTATTGTTTCTAAATCGCTAGACTCAAAATATACTCGTTCCTCTAAACCATCATTGGCTTCGTAATCAAAGGATCGTCAAAACAGGGGAATCATAGTCAAATCCTCATCCTTTTGAATAGGTGAATAATTGTTAAAATTATTTGATTTGAACTAGAAATATTATCATCATTGCTCAATTGGAGTAACAAGTTCTTGATCACTATGCCTACTAATTTCAAATTCTTCATCAACACTATCCTCATCATAATCATCATTATAATAATATGAAAATGGTTGAACCTCATCTAGACAAGTAGTGTTACCAATTTTATCCTCGTCATCTTGATTATGTAAACGTCCTTATTTTCAAGGGTGGTATTGGGAACACTATATTGGAATTTTAAGACTATCTTGAGCAAATTTTTCCACAATTGTATTTGTAATTGCTTGAGGGACTCTTCTAGAGAAATCATCTCACGGACTCTTCAGAGCGGAATATTATAAGTCTCTTTCATAAATAAGTGAAACTTCTGTGTTGACTCATTTGAAACTCTTGAAGACTCTTCTAAAGAAATTGGAGGATCGTTTTGCTCGTAGACTCGATGCACGCGCTCGCCATGGTATGACCCATAACCTTGAAAAGATTGGCGTTCCAAACCATATTCACTATGGTCATAAAAGAGTAATGTCCATATTGTTCGATTGGATATTCGTTGTATTGGCTACGTTTGACATCCTAAGGAGCTAAAAAAATGTTAAAAAACATTTAATAACCCTTTTTATTGGAAGATCGACACCTTTATTAAATTGTTTTCAACATTTAAGGTTAGTGTTTGGTTTTGTTTTTTTTCAAGGGTGTCATAAGAAATTAAATACCCATCTTTTGACGATATCATTCTAGTACGGTTTATATTTTTTCTAAAAAAATGTCCAAAAAAGATGTTTCTAAAAAAAAATAAAAATAAAAAATTACACTATATACAAAATTTTCATTTCTTCACCCGTTCGGATCTCCCTTTTCTTTCTTATGTGTCGGAGAATTAATTGCTATTTTTAATGAAGGCACCCGTAACCTCGGGATAACAAAACTAAAGTACCTAAGAAGGCATGCAAAAACAATGTAACATTACGAGAGGAAGATCTCAAAACCATCTCAAGTGAATCGGAGTTAGTTGAAATAGCAAGAAGAACTTGTTGAGTAAAGGTTTCTAACAAACCACCTACCCCTGCCCAATCTAAACAAAATTGAAGGGATAGCAAATGCACAACCACTTTGCATTCGTTACTTTTCGAGTCGATTTTTTCCAAAAATATTTATTTCAAAAAAAACCTAAAAATGCATAAAAACACAATGCTCCCAGCGTCCATGTGTTACATGTGTTACGAAGCCTCCTGTGGCTAACGAAGGGTTAACCAGAACCTTATCTCCTACTAGATGAGGGTTGGGAAACCCAAATCCAATCCAACTAGATCCTGATGCTCCGGTCATAGAAAAAGGAGTGGATGACTCTGAGGACCCGACTGACAGTGCTCCTCAGGGTGGTGGAATCCACAATAAAGAATAAATGGCAGCTCAGGTAGCTGCTTTGCTACTCAGTAACAAGGAGCACGAGGATGCAATGCACGTGATGGCTCAGGAAAACCAGAACCTAAAAGATATGATGGATGTGCAGATTGAAGGTTCCCAAACTCACCCTCCGTTGAATAGGAGTGAGCACAGAGCTATCTCAGGAAGACGAAGGGGGATCTCAACCCATCAAAGGCTAACCCACCGGGGTGAGCTAGGAAAACACATCATGATCCAGATGAGGTGGATCCAACTTACAAGCCATCTCAGTCTTATTATGATGAAGTATTTTCCAGAGATGCTCACAATGTGGACATGGTCATGGAGAAAATGCGGAAATAAATACAAGGATTTAAAACTAGCCACACATGCGCAAGGATGGAGAAGGTAATCCAGGAAGCAACAACATCTCCGCTATCCTTTCGTATTTTGAGGGAGCCTATATCCCTGCGAAATGCCCAGTACCTATATTTCAGGCATACAATGGTACCACAGATCTCGCGGCCTACCTACGGTACTATACTCGTGTCCTTGCCCATTGGGACAGAGATGAGGTAATACTTTATAGGTACTTCCCTGCAAGCTTGACGGGATCAGCATTAGCGTGGTATGATAATTTACCAGCAAACTCAATTGACTGTTTTGAGCAATTATCTATAGTGTTCTTGGAGACATACATGTACAACAAATCTACAAATGCAGGTGATAGACGCGTTTATGTGTCTAATTTCATATCGATTTTCAATGTTGTTAGTACCCATTTTTGTACTTATTTTGGTAATTTATGTCTTTGTAGTTTGTAGGTGTTTTTTGAGAAATACGCTTTTGCGGAGAAATTGGCGCAAAAAGTGGTGTTTGCACCTCTGGAGAAAGTTATTAAAGGCACCCTAGAAGTGTATTAAAGGCACCTCGAGGAGTTGATAAAGGCACCCAAGAGTTTTTCATAATATACATCCCAAGTTACTCTTTGTACCCCATAAAATTGATATTCGCACCTCTAGGAATTGCTAAATGTACCCCCAACTGCTAAAGGGACTCCGCAGAAAGATAAGGGCACTTTATCTTCAACAATTTGAATTTGAATATTTGGCGGGAAAATAGGGCGAGAACTTAGGGTTTGAGTTTTTGGTTGATATTTAATGAGATTCAATCAGAGATTTTGATGAGAAAGACACCTTATGGAAAGACAGGTATTATATGGTTGTAGAGTTGATCAATATGGGCTAGATATTCAGGATTTGATGAAACAGTCTTCATGGGTTTTGGCAGGAAACTGTTTTTTTAGAGGAACCAAATTAGGGTTTGAGTTCTAGGTGTGTTTTAAGGAGACTCAATGGATTAAATCAAATGGGTTTGTCCCTGGTACCTAAACAGGTCTGGTATGGGTATTTATTTCGGTCATAATTGGCTGCAATCGTGAATTTGAAGAAAATGGTATTCTCGGGTTATTCTCAGGTTTACTCTTCTCCGAGAAATTATATTCGGAACTGTGAAAAATTTGGGTGAGATTCAAGCGTGGATTTGGAGCAGTACCAGCCTGTTTCGATGAATCAGGATTGGTATATGACTTGGATTCGAGTAATGAGGAATGTTACGTGGATTGAAACAAAACAGGGAAGTTCTCAGCAAAACAGGGAAGTTCTCATCAAAACAGAGTTTGGACTTTGGAGTATATTCGGGAAGGATTGGCGTGTGTTCTGAGCATGTTTAGAACACTATGAGACGTGTGAAAGAGACAAAAAGGGAAACAAATCCCGTAACATGGTAGGAAAAGGAAAAAAATATCTCGGGAAATATTCTCTCTTTACTTTGAAGATTATCAGCAGTTAACACGAAAGATTCGAGACATGTCGAGTATATAAAGGGAGCTAGGATCACAGAGAATGGGGACAGAGAGTTTGGGAAAGGATATAGAACTGCAAAGGAAGAAATCAAGCTCTACAGCAATTCTGCTACTGCTGCCATTGAAGAAGAACACGAAAAACAAAAGCCGGCCAAGGTCAGTCGCGGAGACTGTCGTTTAATCAATGACAGAAGAACAGTTTCAGTTGCGGTAGATTCATTGTAATTGAGATTGCTGAGCTGCTTTGGTCGCTGAATATCTTTAGCGACTAAAAATCATTTTAAGCAAATTTAATTATTCTTAATACAATGATTTATCCATTTTGTTCTATTTTTCTTCAAATGAGTAGCTAATTTATTCTCTAGGGTTTTGGAGGAAGATGTTTTTGGTATATACTATTAATAGTTTTATTTCTTAGACAATAATTACTCTATTATTTGTGTTATTCATGACTAATAATTTCTCCTCTAAAAATACTTCATTTAATTATTTTGGGTAGTTTCTACCGATCGTTTTATAAGCGAAGGAATTTATATTTTTGTAACGACAAGAGTCGCATAATTAATTTTAAACATTTTATCTTCCAAAACCTGAGATTGGGTTCGATATGGTTTTGAGAATTTTATGAGTAATTCTTTGAGATAATAAATTGTTAATTTTACAACCATCATAAATAGTGGAATCCAAAGCCTTAAGTTTATCTCTCCTTGGTTTACAAAAATTAATTAGCTTTCGAGTATTTTGTCTTATAATCTTAAAACCAATCTTAGAAAATAGTCAGAGAATCGAACCTTCTACTTACCACCTGTTAAAACTACATCAACAGGGTTAGATAGGCTATTTGCTTTATCTATCGGACCTCGGGAGACATTGATGCAATACAAAGATAGGTGGCAAAAGACGTGTCAAGCAATCGGGAAATTCAATCCAGAAATTAGCATTAATTGCTATAAGTATGGACTTGACAGAACCTCAGTTATCTTCGTGGATCTCCACAACCGAGCCCTTGATTCCGAAAGAGAGCTCTGGGTTGTCCAAAATTTCTACATCAGACTTGAAGAAATCCATAAGGACAACCCCAAAGCACAAACAAAGACAACAATAGCTCCGCAACAAACGAACTCTCTGGAACCAATTCCGGAGATACCTGAGAGGCAAAATGAAGACGGGGGGCAGAACCACCTCTTGGGATAAGATATCAAAATATGGAGATGGCAAAGGCAGAGGAAAAGGTAGGGAATATTTTGTAGATAAATTCTACATAAAGCTAAACACAACCTTCTCCCACATTCTAAGCAAGGAAGGAGCAAAGCCGAGTTTTCCTTACCCTAACACTAGGGGAAAACAACCAGATAAAACAAAGGATACTAAGGAGTATTTTGAATAGCACCAGTATTACGTGCATACAACTGAAACATGCTACCACCTGAGGAACACTATTCGTAGGTTCATAGATGAAGGAAAATTCATGGAGTATGTGCATATACAAACTGTTGATACTGAGGTAACCCTAAGAAAATGGTGGAGTTACCACAAGATGGAAAATACATTACATGATTACCTTCTCAAACGGAGGCCAGGAGGAGCTACTCAAAGATATCCTCGAGCTAGCTCAAAATAGAAGAAAGTTATTAGAAGCCCACGAGGTATTCAAGCTAAGTGGACCACCAACTAGAACTTGGGAAGAATGTATGTCTACACCATTAACATTCTCAACAAGAGACGTCAACCAGGAAGTCAAGATACACAACGATCCACTCGTGATCACTTTTCCAACCCATGGATGGAATGTCACGAAGGTCCTCATTTATGGGGGGAAGCTCGCTAAATGTATTGTTCTACGAACCTTACTTACGTATGGAATTAACAGTTGAGCAAATGGATTCATCCACTTGCACAATATACGGTTTCAACGGAGTAGTCTCCTGGCCAAAATGAGAGATTGTCTTACAGGTGCGCACAGGACCCTTAGTAAGCAATACGAGATTCTGTGTTATGGAGGCACCTTCGCCCTACAATTTCATTATGGGACGACTTTGGGTCCATCGCCTAAGAGGAACAGCTTCGACCTATCATTAGTACCTTCGATTCCCAACACCCATGGGTGAAATGGAAATCAAAGGATATCAACAAGACGCAAGGCTATGCAATCTAGCGGTGGTCAAGCTCAGCGAAGAAAGAGATGATGCACAACAACATGAAAGGAAAAGACAAAGGGAGAATGCCAACGAAGTAAAGAACGGAGGCTTCAAAGTCCCCGAAGCCCCCTTAGATCAGAAAGTAGCCACCTCCGCCACCCAGGTAGCGGACACCTCCGCTAAATGACAATTACAGAACTGCACTCATCTCCAACCTCAGAAACCAACCTTTTCACCAGTGGAGCCAACAAATAAAATCAACATTGGAACGGAGAAGGAACCAAAGATGATCACTATCAGAACTTTACTAGAAGAGAACGAGGAGATGCAACTGCAAAGGCTACTAAGGGATTACGCAGATGTCTTCGCATGGCCATTGGAAGACATGACATGAATTGATCCGAATTTGGTCTCCCACCACCTTCGACTCAAACCAAAAATTGAACCATTCAAACAACGTATCCGCAAGGTGACGGATATCTACCAGGAAGCAGTAGAGAAGGAGTTAAAAAAACTCCTAACAATAGGATTCATACGAGAAGTAAAGTATCCAACATGGTGATTGTACCTAAGAAGAACGGAGGCGTGCGTATTTGCATCGACTTTAGAAATCTCAATAATGCATGCCCCAGGGATAGCTATGTACCCGTTACCCAATATTGACCACTGGTCAATGCAACCAAAGGTCACCAGAGGCTATCCTTCATGGATAGTTACTCCGGTTACAACCAAATCGCCCTTGCAGAAGAAGATCGGGAGCATACTGCGTTCTTTACCTCTACGAGGCTTGTATTGCTATAGAAGGATGCCTTTTGGAGTAAATAACGCGGTGGAAACATGTCAGCAATTGGTAGACAAAATCTTTAAGACATGGATAGGCAAGATACTAGAAGTCTACGTGGACGACATGCTTGTCAAAAGCAAAGAAGCGGAAAATCACCTATCACACCTAGAGGAGATATTCGAAGCCATGAGAAACTTTCACATGAAAGTAAATCCGGGGAAATATACGTTCGGATTAGCCTAAGGAAAATTCCTAGAGTACTTGGGAACTAAGCGAGGAATAGAAGTAGACCCAGAAAGGGTCGGAGAAATAATGGAGATGCCATCTCTAAAAATGTTGAAAGAAGTACAAAAACTAAATGGAATCTTAGCCACCATTGGAAGATTCATAGCAAGATCATCGTACAAATGCAAAGCATTTTTTGATACACTAAGGAAAGGAAGCAGGTTCATGTGGACCACGGAATGCGAACAATCTTTCCAAAAAATCAAGGAGTACCTGGCCTCGGTACTTATCCTACAGAAACCGGAGCCAGGTGAAATACTCACTCTCTACCTAGCAGAAACAATCTACGATGTAAGCGCAGTGTTGGTATGAGTCCAAGGGAAATGAGAAAAACCCATCTATTACATCAGCAAGACACTTAGTTCAGCGGAGCGTAACTACACCAAGGTGGAGAAACTCATATATGCCTTAGTAGTAGGAACACAAAAAATAAGGCTATATTTTGACGCACATACCATCCGAGTCTTCACAAAGGCTCAGAGAGGTCAAATTCTCGACAGCACGGAGAAAATTGGAAGGGTGGCAAAATGGCATGATCAAATAATTCCAAAAAATTTCGAAACAAGGAAGGCTAAGAAATCACAAATCTTAGCGAGACTTTACAGTAGATCTACCTCTCGGCGAAGAAGCGGAAATAGAAGACATATCGGGAATAGAGGAAGACAAGCAAGATCAGGAGGACCAGCTACAACCTCGGAATTCACGAAGGTGGAAATATTCGTAGATGGCTTCTCCAATGGAGAAAGCGCGAGACATAGGGATTGTAATAACAACCCTACAGAAGACCAAACTCATCTACGCATTGGGTTAGAATTCGAACAATATACCAACAACATCAAAAAATACGAAGCGGTCATACATGGTTTACGCTTGGCACGGGATCTAGGCTTATCAGATGTTTAGTTAAGTAGTGACTCTCAGTTGGTCATTAGACAAATCGAACTTAAATACCAAACTTTGGACCCAGTGCTGTCTTCATACTTGAAGCTAGCACGGGAACATTTATCCAAAATCAGCAACATAGCATTCAGACATGTATGCTGAAAGAACAACAGAAACGCAGATGCCTTAGCATTTCATATCCTCTATGCTAAGGATAGAAATACCGCCGTCGTTTAAATTAGAAGAGTAATAAGTCTTCGATAGAAGGACCCATCTCAAGCGCTGAGGAGGCTTTGGCCGTTAAAACTCGGGCGATGAGAGAATCAAACAAAGGATAAACAAAAGAAGAGATGAAAGAATCAGACGAATAAGTGAAAGAGTCTGACGAAGACCAATCCATATTAGACGAAGGAAACGAAGATGAAGTCGAAGATGATTGGAGAATTCTAATCCATCAGTACCTTGACAAAGGTACATTACCATCCGACGTTAAAGAATCTCAGAAACTCGAGTCAAATGCAGCAATGTATAGCCTTCGTGACGGAATACTGTATAGGAGGTCATTTATCGGACCCCTAATGTGGTGCCTCTCACGAACTGAAGGAAGAAGAATACTCCATGATATACACAGGGGAGATACCGACAACCACAATGGATGAAGGTCCTTGGCGGTTAAGGCCAAAATGCAAGGATACTACTGGCTAAGCATGGACGAAGATTCAAAGAACGTGGTTAATCGATGTGAAAAATGCCAACACTTCGCCAAAACCGAAGCACCAGCAACGAATCTTAGTTCGGTTATCAGCCCTTGGACATTTGTCAAATGAGGGGTTGATATAGTCGGACCTCTGATAGAGGGAACATCAAAAAGAAAATATCTCATCGTGGCTACGGACTACTTCACCAAGTGGGTGGAAGCAAAGCCTTTGGCAAGGATTAGGGACACATATGTCTTCAAATATTTATTTGAACAAATCATATGCATGTTCGGAATATCAGATGCCATACTTTTAGACAATGGAAAATAGTTACAAGGAAAAAATATCGATATGTTGTTTGATACCTTCAACATCCAGAAGAACAAGTCAACTTCAATATACCCTAAGAGCAATGGACAAGCGGAGGCAACCAATAAACCATAAAAACAATGAACTTAAAGAAGAATCTAGGCATATACAAAAAGAGGTTGTATGAACAACTACACAACGTCCTATAGGCCTATCAAACTACAAGAAGGTGAGCTACGGGGGAAACTCCATTATTGTTGACCTACAGAGCCGAAGAAGTCATCCCAATGGAGGTTATACTTCCTATGACAAAAACCGAGGCTTGGGAGAAAAATCTAACACTCAGACTTGATGTTAGAAAATATGGATGACCTTGAAGAAAGAAGGGAGGTAGCCCTGCAAAATATGGTAAACTATCAACGAAGGCTAGCTCGAGAATACAACAAAAGGGTCATCCATCGAAACTTTGTGGCTGAGGACTATGTACTACGTCAGATACCACCATATCAAAGAAAGAAGGAGTGGGGCAATATAGCTCCAACATGGGACGCACCCTACATCGTACACGACATCGCCGGAAAAGGGTCTTACTACCTAAAAACCCTGAAAGGAGAAGTTCTACAACACCCTTGGAATGCGATGTACCTAAAAAAGAACTACCCGTAAGAGAATGGTGATTACTCAGGAGAAGAAAGGAACGGGCAATAGCCCACCATGTTCTATCCCTAACAAAAGGTATTATAGACCTTACTAATCAAAAACTTTTTGCTAAAAATCTAGCTTTGATTGATAAAATTGGGTTAGAATAGACACCCTCCGTCGGGAGTGACGATGAGGCAAGGCATAACTGCGCATATGTCAATCTATGATCCTCGGGGCGATGCCTCCTTTCATGAGGCATAAGAAAAAATACGATATTCCCTATAGAGATACCCTATCGAAGTAAAGTAGCCTCCGCGCTGAACGCGTAGGGTTATAGGAAAATTATTGCCCACCATAATACCTTTTGGCCAAAGGATATCCTGGTAGGACGTTGAATGTTCCACCAAAAGTTAAACATGCCTTAGCACCTTGTGATAACTTGATCATGCGACCGGTTAGACACGTTATGTCTAAACGAAATACTCATGCAGTAATATAAGTGAAATGATGATTTTACCAAAATATGTGTAACATTTCTTAAAAGTTTCATGACAGATAACAAAGGTTCAAAACACTCGAAAAACATTGTTTCGGGTGAGGACATAAACAACAAAGAAGAGTCCTTAAACAAAGAAGAGTCCTTAAGCATTGTTTCCAAAGAAGAGAGACATCTTAACTAAAAAAGGTACCTCAGCTGAGGACACAAACAACAAAGAAAAGTCCTTAAACAAGGTTCGAGACAATAAGATCAAGGATAAGGAAGACGAGGAAAAACAACTTCGTCAACTTGGCGTTCAGCTTCAGCAAAGGAATCATTGATGTAATCAATAGCCGAGTGCTCGAATTGCACCTTAATTTGGGAAGCTTGAGTCTTCAAATCAGAGGCCGATTTCCAACGAAGCTCCATCATCTGGTCACTGAGCTGGTCATTAGCTTGCTGAAGTGACTCAGGTTTAAACTTTGCAGCAGCATCAAACTGGCAAGCTATCTCCAACAAAGATACTTTGCTCTCAAGATGGTTTACTTTGGCACTCATCCCTACAAGCTTCTCCTGGAGACTAGCGGATATACAAGGGATAAGTAAAGAGCAAAGGCAATATTGGACACAGAGAATGCAACGGGAACAAGAAAACCTTAAGCTACCGCCAGCATGGATAAGGGATTCTGAAGTGCTTAAAATATATCATTTGAATATCAATTCCACATACTTTTTTTACTATTTTGTCTTGTATTTTCGGGTATTATGCTTGTTTTGCATTTTGCAGGTATCTTGGAGTCATGTGACATAAAAGAAGATAAATAAGAGATTAATTGGTCGTTTGGCGACATTAGAATTGACAGAATTGAAACATGAAATCATTTAATAAAAGTTCCAAAAAATATATTATTGTCTTTCGTTCTTCCTCTATCCCTAGAAAGTGCGCAAGACAACACCAAATATCGTATATTTTTTCACTTACCTTTTCCCATTTCCATTAGCTGAAATGTCCTAAACCCTCCTCTCTCAAAAATGAAATATCCACGGTAAAATCTCACTGATGCAAAAGATCCCGCCTCCCGCCACTTCTGATGCTATTCAAAATATTTTACCGTCAAATCCGCAATTTTCTTTTAAGCAATCCACAATTCGTATGTTTCAGCCGTTGCCCGTTTTTTTTTAAACAATGAGACTGGTAGATTAAGTACAATTGTGTCTCACATCATTCAAACCATCATTCACTGGTAGATTAAGTATTTTTTTTTTCACTGGTAGATTAAGTAAATTTATGTAAGGAAGCAAGAAGTCGAGATGGATGCAACCATCATTCCCCATAAAGACTCTCGTTTTCTATTTGCCTTTGCTAAAGCATCATCAGATTTTATTATAAACTCTATAGACAAAATCACACGACTACACAAAATTAATATCACATATGTTTACACGCTTCCAAAAAATAGAAACACTCTGCCATGGAGGGAGATGAGAACTATGCTTCAGATAAGAACTTATATTAAGGTTATCATTTTCAAAGATAACTTGAGTCTAACCATTTGTAGTCGCCATAGCCATAGCTTCTAGTAAGGCACATGCTTCTGCTTGATGAACATTGATTGCTCTTTTTAGTAATCCTTTCCCCACCACATATTGTCCTACATGATTCCTTGTTATAATGTCAATACCAGCTAATAATGAATGCAAACTGAAAGAAGTATCAATATTAACTTTGTAAACATTCGGAGAAGGAGGTTGTCAAGTAACATTTGAAGTATTTTTAACTCTAATGGAATGACTAATATTAACAAAAACTGAATCTAAATGATGCAAAGTGATGTAATAACTTATTTGGTGTATAACAGTGTTTGGATTAGAAGTTAAGTTACTATTGATAACTCTACATCTATGTTTCCAGATGAGATGCATTATGCAAACTATAGTGAAAAACGGGGGTACAACAACCACACCCAATATTTCGATTTGCAATCTGTATGGACTAACTCCAATATACTTTCAATAGAATTAACTAGACTCAATCTTAATAAAGTATATCAAAGAGTTATAATATCTCGATCTCTCGATTTAATTCTTACTCAATCAAATAGAAATTTGCGAGTCTAATTAAATACAAGAGAGATACCTTGGATGGTACCAAAGATCAATATCCAAGTGTCAATCAATGTAAATCAACAATCAAAGGTTGGATATTCTAATTGATTGATCTAACGCACAACCTGTCATATTTCAATTATGTAACAAATTATAATGCGGAAAAGAAATCACACAGACACCAGAAGTTTTGTTAACGAGGAAACCACAAATGCAGAAAAACCTCGAGACCTAGTCCAGATTGAACACACACTGTATTAAGCCGCTACAGACACTAGCTACTACAAACTAACTTTGTTCTAGACTGTAGGTGAACCCCAATCAATCTCACACTGATCCAAGGTACAGTTGCGCTCCTTACGTCTCTGATCCCAGCGGGATACTACGCACTTGACCTTAGCTTATCTCACCCACAACTAAGAGTTTCTACGATCCAAAGTCGAAGACTTTAATAAACAAATTTGTATCACAAAGAAAAGTCTATGGTAATAGATAAATCTGTCTCCCACGAAATACCTAAGAGTTTTGTTCCATCTTTTGATAAATTAAGGTGAATAGGAACCAATTGATAACCCAGACTTATATTTTCGAAGAACAACCTAGTATTATCAATCACCTCACAATAATCTTAATCGACGCGACGAAAGAAGATATTGTGGAATCACAAATGATGAGACGAAGATGTTTGTGATTACTTTTATATCTTGCCTATCGGAGATATCAATCTCAAGCCAATCGTTATGATTGCACTCAAACGATAGAAAAAGCAAGATCAGATCACACAACTACAAGAAAGTAGTATCGGTCTGGCTTCACAATCCCAATGAAGTCTGTAATTCGTTAACCTACAGGGTCTCGGTAGAACCTAAGGTTAAAAGAGAATCGACTCTAGATTATACAACTAGTATCACACAGGAGGTGTGGGGATTAGGTTTCCTAGTTGCTAGAGTTCTCCCTTATATAGTCTTTCAAATCAGGGTTTGCAATCAATGTTATCTTAGTAACAAAGCATTCAATATTCACCGTTAGATGAAAACCTGATTAGATTCAAGCTAATATATTTCAACCGTTAGATCAAAACTTAGCTTGTTACACACAAATGAAATGCACGATTTTAGGTTTGTGTAACCGTACCCAAACATGTACATTTGTTGGTTCAACAGTAGTTAACCAAATGGTAAGCCATATGAGCACTTTCATATCAACCATATTCTTTTTCACCATAACTAGTTCAAATGACTCAAATGAAATAGTTAGAGAGTTGTTCAATTGCTTAGATATTATAGAAGTATACAAGACACAATCGAAGCAAAAACTACTTGATTCACTCGAATCGATTCATGAACTTTATAGCCACGGTTTGCAAACTTGCATTCCTTAGTTAATATAAGTATAAGTTCAAAAATAATCGTTTTTAGAAATAACCAACCTAGGTACGCGGACTTAAGTACCCGGAATAAGTTTGTAACAAGTTTACAAACTCCAATAGATTTTCTCGGGAAGAGAACCTCCGACAGTTCACAGACTGGGTTCGCGGACTCTCATTCCGGTTTCCTGACCAGCAAAGTAAGCATACTTTGGTTCAAGGAATAAGGACTTATACATGTATGTCGAACAATGGTTATATAATCTAAACTCTCATTTCAATCATTGGAACATTCTTAGAGGACGTTATATAGTTGTTATTCACAAACCATTTTTTGTCAAAGCCATTTTCAAGTAATTGAAACATAACATGACTTTCGTCACTAGGTAAAGATGAACTTGGCCAAAGCGAAAGCTTACCAACACATATTTCGAGAAATAGATAAGCGAGATAAACTCGGCTCGAAATAGCAAATGTGTATAATCAAAGTCAATATAGTAAAATGACTTTTGTCTCAAGATAGGAGATAAAGTAGATAGACTTTTGACCGATAGATAAGTTCAAGTCTCCACATACCTTTTAGTCGATGAAGTTCCAACAGTTCATTGAGTAGTTCTTCGTCTTGTATGATGATCGCCATGGAGTTCTTGAGCTCAACTACACTTTCTATCCTAGTCCAAGACTTATCTATAGTAGACTAGAAATCAAGACTTATAGTTTTGATCACTAACATTGACAAACATGCTTGAGATAGCATCGCATGCGATTTCGACCGAGCAGTTCTCTAATATATAGTATGAATAGAGTTAGAGGTACTATAAATGTTGATAGGTGAATCTTGCAACTACCAACTTTGAACCCAAGAAAGAAGAGTTAAGTACTGCATTATAGAAGAAAAATTTTGAAGTAGAAATATTCTCCAAATAGCTTGTGAAAAAGGGATATGGAAAAGAAAATGATCCACATCCTCAATATGACCAAAGTTGCACAGAACACACTGTTGTTCAGTAGCAGTCATATAACAAAATAATCTAGCCTTAACTTTCAAAGCACTGTGAACACCTTTCCATAAGAAAAGGAATTTATAAGGAATCTTCAATTTCTAGAATTTATGCCAAAACTGGGGAGACAAATTCAAAGCCACATTATTGGTAATAGTTTCCTTGGCACAAAGCATTTGATAAGTTGATGAAGTAGTAAAAACTACAGCAACAGTGAAGGGCCAAATGAGAGTATTTTGTCGATCTAATTGAATGGGTATGGTGAGGATAGAATCACCTGATCGGGGGTAAAGAGTTTACGCAGAAGAACAACATTCCATTCAGGATCAGGTACATTAATCAGCAGAGAAACCCAATGTAAATTATTAAGATGAAGATCATCCTAATCTTTCACAGCACTTGACATCGAAGGCATCCAATCAGAAGTCCAAATATTAACAGTCGACCCATTACCCACTTGCCATTTAGAAAACTTCATTTTAATTTGGAGACCACAACATAAACTTTGTCATAACTAACTTGAATTTCTTGCATCAGGCGGGGGAGAAAAAAGCAAATCAAAGAAAGGAAAATATTTACTTTTAAAAAATTTAGCCCAAAGAGCGCCTTGATTATAAATCAGATTCCAAGCCAATTTAGCTAAAAATGTGAATTGTAATTTCCTAAATGTTTAAGACCCAAACCACCTTGATTTTAGGTAAATGAACTTTGTTCCAAGAGATAGGATGAGAAACAGTGTAATTATCGTATTCATCTCACCAATACTGTCTTTGGATTTTTTCCAATTATGAATAGTAAATTCAAGAATCTTAAAATTTTGCACATGATACATACCTATATTGCTAAAAACACTATTAACTTGAGTTGTTCTGCCTGCTTGATTCACAATTTTTCTCTGCCAACCTTGAAGTTTGTGAGACATGTTGTCGAGGATGCCTTGACAATTTTTTTGACGGGGTAGTGCATCAGAAGAGGAATACCCAAATACTTTTCACCTAAACCCATTAGCTTCATATTAAGAATACCTAAAATACTACTTTTCTGAACTTGAGTAGTATGCTTACGAAAATAAAATGGTGGATTTCTGCATGCTAATGATTTGACCAGGAGCCTGACAGAAGATATCAAAAAGGTGTTATAAGATGTTGCATTTGAGTAGAGTTAGCCTGAAACAACAACAAACAATCATCTGCAAAAACAGATGATTAATCACAGGGCAATGCCTATTTATACGAAGACCTTGTAGGAAGACCAGCATTTAATTTATGTTGCAGTAACCTTGAAAAAGCTTTGTTGATAGTAGATTTTCGACAAAGGCTAAAACCGTAAAATCATGATACTGCATGTTTCTGACATGGCTTTAGGAATGTATGTGACAATTCATATTTTATGATCCGTGAACCATTTCACGACCTCTAACTGAGTGAGTATCCCTCTCAGAGCTATGATGAATATGTCCCTCGAAAATCCTCTCAGCTGAGCTTTCAACACTTTGCACATTTCATTATCACCTCTACAATGAATCAAAATGATTGGGAAGCTTTTAGACATATTGCATGCTAGTATAGATCCTAACGCCTTCAGAACGTCATATTATTTTTTTGTTCCATGACTATGTAGAGGGAACGTGTATAGAATCTCTTAATGATTCGATGGCTCCTAGACATATTGCATGCTAGTATAGAGCGCTAACGTCTTCAGGACGTCACACTATTCGTTGTTCCCTGACTATACACCCCTTCGAGAGGTCCGTCCGCCCCTTGTCCCCGAAGATGGGTAATATGTTCTCATGCAATCTTGCTCCAATCTGACCTAGCTGGCGAGCGATCTCGGTTCACGGCAGCAGGGACGGTATTAGGGGTGGCTTACCTACGCTGACGCCCACCCCAAAATCCCTAAAAAGCTGTTTTGTGAATGAAAATTTAACATTTGTGGAATTTAGCTCAGGTACAATTTTGAGTTAGCCCAATAGGAAGATATAATTCCACAGTTCAAATAGATTTCTTTGAAAACAGGCACTAGGAAGATCTTAATATAACAAATATATCATCCGTCCAAATATCATTAAGTATATCCAATGAGCAGAAAGGATTTGGATATGCCAAAAGCGCCACCAAATCATGTTTGCATTCTATTGTTAATTACCAAATAATTAAGTACGGAATTTGTAAACATTTTAAGTTCGCTGCAAAATTATGAGCTGAAGTCTTTCGGACGCGACATTCAATTTTTCTACATAAGTAGTTTATAGTGTTAATCCTAATTCATTTCAATTCAACCATCTTGAACATCCTAGGAGCCAAACGAACTGCCGGAAGAGTGACCAAATCATGAAGTCCAACGCGCCAAAGGCGCACAAGAGGTTGAGACCAGGTCGAAGGCCTGGTTGATGCCCTAGTTCAAAAACTAAAGTAAAGAACATGTATTCATGCAATTTCTTAAAATTAGTTATTTAGCTAACCAACTAAATACGTATTCCTACTGTCATGGGTCAGTCAAAACATTAGTCATTTTCCTTTTTTTCTTCTTTTAAATTCATAACTGAAAAGAAAACATTACACAGGGTTACCATTCTCTACTACCAATAGATTCCACAATCCTACATCCGAGAGGAGACTTTAATGCCAGTTTAAGTATTTAAAATGTTTCAGCTCTTGTTTTACTGCTCGTGTATGGTAATTATGGAAAAGGGTGCGGAGAGTAACATAATGACTCTCCCCCCCTAATTTCTATATTAATTGGCCACACAATTTAAGTGGATTATCACTGCTTAGTTGGGTTATCTTTTTTTATTCTCCATGGGCGAATAGCCGAATACAAATATATTAAAAATGGTATAAGAGCGAAGAAAAATTCCAGAAGGACAAAAACAGATGTGTAATAAGACGCAGCTACTTTCGAGAATTGTGCTAAGGGGAGAACTCTCGACTTGAAACCTGATATGTAGAAAAGAAAAAGAACTTAATCTTGGTGCCACTCCTAGGGCAGCAACCAGTACAGCATGAATGGTAGTACAACTTGTATAAAGAATTTGAGACAGTTTCCCATTTTGCTGCAAGATTATGTTACTACACTTTTTCGTAGGTAGATGGGTACCAGATCTTTTCAAGGAGAAATTGAGAATTGTATTAATGGAGGCAATTCAGATTTCAGGCAAGAGAAGGACCAAGGTATGTCCATGTTCACTAGTTGCATCTTTCTGTATTAAATAGATTTTAGATGGACATGAATCTGGTATCTTCAGGAACCTGCATAAGCCATGTTCTTCTCATATAATAAGGCATAAGCCTACTTTAAGAGTGTGATTTAGAAGCTGCAATCTAGTATTTTACATCATGCAGACTTTAACCATGTTATGATTGCAGCTTTGTCAAATTTAATAGTTGAAGATCAAATAACTTGAAATCTCACACTTTATTTAATAATTGACGAGTAGTTACAAGAATAAGAAAGATACAGCTTTGTTAAATTAAATTTTTGGTGGAGAATGCTGACTGCCGCTGAGTAGACCATAACTTCACCCTCAATGATGTTAACTACGTCTTTTGGCTTTTGCTTTATGTCTTGAAAAACAAATAAGCATCTTGCCTTCCATAGATTCCATGTTACAATACCACATACTGCCGCCCAGTCGATTGTTTGTGAGTTTATACTTTACATTTTCCAGTAAATCTTCCTTTGTTGCTTTTCCCATTTTTTGGCTTACTTCATTGAATCCAACCTTGAGCCTGAACTTAGACTCACACATTGGAGTGCAGAATTGTTCTTTTCTCTAAATGAGAAATGTCAAGGGTTGATATCTCTTCTACTTTTTATGCTTTCCAGCAAGAATTTTATTGAACTCATTTCTCATTGCTCATGTAACGAATGTGGTAGTGCAGGATAAGCTCATTCCTGGTGTGGATGTGCTGCTTCCCAGTTTACGTCATTGGAGAAATAAAATATGAAAACGATGTATCACCGGCTTTAGCAATGTAAATTCAAGATGAGTATTTTACTCGATGGAAACAATGGCCAGTTATTTTAAGGAAACATGGACGGATGCAACACACTAAACTAATAGGTAAAATGAACATTAAGACAACCATGAAAACAAAATAAGACTTGATTGAATCTCATCCTCAAGTGTGAGGTGAGCCAGCCTTCTTAAGGATCACAGCAACTGAGTTAGAAACACCTCTACAAGTGAATCAATCACAAAAATGAGCAGCTTTGGAAGTTCACTAATAGTTCCTTCTGTTCAAGAGTTGGCTAAAAGAGAGATCACTGAATTCCCAGACCGATATATCCGTACAAGTTGCAGTAGTATTAGTCTTGATCATGATATTAATCACAGTGACTCTGCTGCTCATTCAATACCTGTCATCAACATTGAGAGCCTTCTTTCTGGAGAGTCAATATTGGCTGAAAGTGAATTACAGAAACTTCACTCTGCCTGCAAAGACTGGGGCTTTTTTCAGGTAATACTGTTGGCAGATTCATGTACTTATACTATAATATAACTTCTATGGTGTCACAAAAACACCATAGATCTGGCATATAAAGAAGCACACACTGTAAAACTGCTAAGTAAAGAATTACTCATCTTCCTAAGCTGTTATGTCTGTTCTATGTTATTGTTTTGTGCACAGGTGGTAGATCATGGAGTTAGCTCCTCAACAATTGAGAAAATAAAGTTGGAAATACATAACTTCTTTGAACTCCCACTAGAGGAGAAAAAGAAGCTATGGCAGAAACCAGGGGATTTTGAGGGATTTGGGCAGCTCTTTGTTGTTTCAGATGACCAGAAACTTGATTGGTCTGACATGTTCGGTATAACCACGCTACCAACTATAATGAGAAAGCCTCATATATTCGCAGGAATCCCATTACCTTTAATACACAGTTTGATAACAGTTTGATCTCCTCCTTTGTAAATTTGCCATTGGTTGGAGCATGAATCCAACAACGCATGGGTGAATCTGCAATCTTTCATAAGCCTGAACCCTAATACAACATTCTTGTGCAATTTTCCAACAGTTGATGGCCTGCTTGTGCCACAGTTGTTGTTCTAGTTTGTCCAACCTTAATTCTATTTGTTTGTGTTTTTATGGTTGCAGGGAGGCTTTGGAAGACTACGCTCTAGGATTAAAAAAGCTGACCATAAATATATTAGAACAAATGGCTAAAGCTCTAAAGATGGATTCTGATGAGATGACAGAGTTATTCAATGAATGTTATCAAGCGATGCGAATGAATTACTATCCCCCTTGTCCTAAAGCTGACCAGGTCCTAGGTTTCTCACCACACTCGGATGGGGATGCTTTGACGATTGTACTTCAGCTTAATGAAACAGATGGCCTTCAGATCCTTAAAGATGGAAAATGGCTTCCAGTAAAAGCTATCCATAATGCTTTTGTAGTCAACATCGGTGACATGATGGAGGTAACCCAATACTCTTATTTTATCAGACCATTTATTTGCATCAATAAATTTGACTAGAAATTTGGTTTGCAAGCATAATGTGTTTCATTTCTCATACCCATTGGTTTGGCAGATTATGAGCAATGGTGTTTACCGCAGTATCGAGCACAGGGCAGTTGTAAATTCAACAAAAGAGAGGCTTTCGGTTGCTGCATTCCACTCAATCAATTTAGATGCAGAGATAGGCCCTGCACATGGCTTGATAAATCCACCACATAAACCAGCATTATTCCGAAGAGAGACGGTGGAGACGTACTTTAAGAACTTCTTTGCACGGAAACTTGATGGAAAGTCTTACTTAGATTCTATGAGGATTGAACAAGCAAATCAGTCCAGTTGATTGTTGTCAATGTTCTTGGCATTAGCACGACATATTTGCATTTGTCTTCTACTACTGAATATTTAGCCTCTCAATGCATCAGTTATCCTGTTTCTTCAAACTTCTCGTTGGTGGCTCATTTCTCCAAGAGTTACATTAAGATATATACAGACAAAAACCAAAACTGCTCAACTGGGGCGGTGGCGCAGTTGGCTAGCGCGTAGGTCTCATAGCTATATAGAGTGATCCTGAGGTCGAGAGTTCGAGCCTCTCTCGCCCCAATCTTTTTTCCCCCTTAAATAGTAATCAATTTTTTGTAATGGCTAAAATATCCTCCATAAATTATAAAATTAAATAACTAAATCTATTATCTTCTCCTTCTATTTTTAAATCATGATGAAGATGATGATAATAAAAAAACTTATTATTTTTCTTTTAATTTGGTGATAAAGATCCGATCATAAAAATAAAAAACTAAGAAAACCCATCACTTAAAACTCACGGTTGGGAAAATTCATACTTTTCAAACTAGGCGCCGTCATTTTGGGAAAATTCATATTTTTAATTATGCATACTGATTTGGGACAATTCATACTTTGAGTTACGCCCCATCATCGGTTGGGAAAATTCATACTTCCCGCAGCCAGGCGGTCTGATTCCATGAATTTTCCCAACCATAGACATTTAAACTGTTTTTCAAAAACCTAATTCGATCGATTTCGCTTATTCATGCATTATAAAACCAATAAAATAAGATGGGTTTTTGATTTTTACCTTATTGAAGTCATTGCGGGTGGATTAAGTGGTGTTAATCGATAATGAATTATTTTGGGAATTGACGATTAATCGAAGAAATAGGCGATGGAGATGATGGGGAAGAAGAAAATGGAAGAATTAAAGGAGAGGAATGAAAACAAATTAGTTCTAGGTTTCAATATATAATCGATTAAGGGTATTTTAGTATTTTTCTTATTAATTAGGTCCCCTTATCATCATTGTAGGATATTTGAAACTTTAGGAGCCCTCAAAACACTTTTCTTGGAGCCCCTATAATAGGTTTCTTTAAGTATTGGGTATTCTTCTGGCCATGTCTGATCGATGTATTCCAGTATGATTGACGATTCAACAACACGGGGTTTCCACCCTGAACTTTTCTATGAAGTGGGTTGCATACTTGTATTGCTAAAGTAAATCACTCTTATTTGAAAGATCTTCCTCTATGTATTTATAATTTAATCATTTCAGTTGTAGAGCACATTTAATTCCAACCAAAAGGGCTATACCCTATCCTATACACTAAATAACTTCAAATCTCCCATTATCTATTCATTTTTATTTTTTTTTAAGCATGCATTTTATATTAAAAGGAAATTAGTTTACAATTTATCGTTGGTATGTGGTACCCACAAAATCATAAAATAAAATTTGACTAATAAAAGATGAGATTGCATGGTCCCATATTTCGGTTGATGAACTTCCCATTTGACTTCCATTTGCCGCATGATTGGCCAAACCATCTGCTGCTTAATTTCTTTCCCTGTAGTTGTGCTGAATAGTAGTCTGCGGGATCTATCGAAATCTAATTTTTATTTCCTCAATCATCCCTGATATGTGCCAAGGTGTGTGTGTGTGTGTGGTGGGGTGGGGTGGGTAGAGGAAGTGATGAAGCGCATAAGGTGCTTCGAGTCGGTTTCAAAGAGAACTCTTGGCCATTGCCTTTCTATTGCTGTTCTTGATGCCAATTGCAGAGCCCAAGTTTCTGCAGTTAAGGCAGTCGTAATTCCTAGTGGATGAGCTAGAGCCATTAAAGTTCGTGCGTCGGAATCTCTGCAGATGAACCCTGCCCTGGGTGGCCTCTGGCTGCTCCATCTGTGTTAATCTTAATCCAGTTGATGTTCGGAATGGACCATCGCACTGATATTGTTGATATCCTTTTGTCTCTTGTTGGGTGGTTAAATATCAGTGCATCTCTTGGTATGATTGGTGGTGAGTAATCGAGTGCCGCGGAGAATTCTTGTTGCAGTTTGTGTGCCCAGGCTAAGTTTTCTTTCGAAGTTGTTTGCTTTTGTTGGTATATTTGATCATTCCTAGCTAGCCATAAGGTCCAGAATAGAAAACAGAAAGAGGAGACTACAGATGTTGACGCAGATTGTTGAAGTATTTGGGAAATGGTTGTCTTAGGCGTTAAGGTGAAAGTGTGGGGGAGATTGGAGTTTGGTGTTGTTGATGGTGGTTTTTAGCTTAGGGTTGAAATCGTAAAACCTTATATCTGATGTGACGTCACTCTGTAAAGAAAATGGTGCCGTGAGTGCTAACCTCTCCACCGACATATTTATTGAGCCGTTCAATATACTTACATGAAATTTATCCAGACTGGCGAATGTAGCAACCATCCCAGATGTGCTGTAAATTTCGGCGCCTCGTATATATTCACTTAATATAAGTTCATTTGAATGCCTTCTATGCTATGTTCTCATTTGAACCCTTAATGTTGATATGGCATGACGATTTGTGTTCACTCGCAGCAGAGTAGCATGAATTTCCAAGTATCAAGGATAAGGTCTTTGCATAGGGTATTCAATCAGAAAAAGCATGCTGCTTTCTGGTAATGAATTTAAAAGAACTCTATGTCAACACATAGAATTCAATCAATTGACCCGACTAACTTGCAGAAGTTAGGGTTTTGCGCCTCGCGTAGTATATCAGACCTTGCTTTTCGAAATTAAACCTAGGCAAACTAGGTAATTAATCCGCCATGGATTAGCAAATGCAAAACCTTGCTCGAGAATCGAAAAACGAGGATCCGCAGCAAGCAAAGGGGCGTGGCCCATCGGGCGACGGACTTGCGGCAAGTCCCAGGCAACCCGCTACGCCAGGCGCCACTATGATAATTGCTCCACTTTGTTACACAACAAATATGTGGCCATAATCAACGGCTACCCTTCCTCATGAGATGTAATCTCAACCATCCAAGTTCGCCACCAAACCGACGGACTTGTGGCAAGTTTTAGGCGGCCGACCAAGGCAAGCCTAATAGCATCACATGCTATTTTCCTATGGCAAAGTCTATTGACTTTGGCTTTCCACACATAGTAACTTTGCTACACGTTTTCCACGAAAACACTCGAGACATCAAACATGTCACAAACTGGGGGATACTTATTCGGGTATTGGTCTGGCGGTTTACAACGTGCGGCGTGCAATGCGCCCGATACAAGAAAGTGTCATGAAGTAGGACAATTAGTGTTGGTGAAAAGTAATGGTGTAAACAATTCATTTCCTTCATCATGGAAGCGTAATGACTGACGGTTACACGAATTGACTTCTCTCATCATGGAAGCATAACGTCTGACGGTTACACGTTACTCTATTCTTCCACCACTCAATCGTTTGCACTTCCTACGAGACCAGTGTATGTTTCAATATGACTTGTATAAATATGCTTCACCTATTTTCACCAAATAACAAGTTTGAGTCGGCAACAATACAATATCTAGAAATCACCTGATAGCTTTCCATTCTGCTAACCAACTCTACTTCCGATACAAGTCATAAAACAAACCACACCTTCAGAATCAACTATTCTGGTCTCAACACTCTCTTCGCTTCCCTCCCTAAGACCAACCCTTCTCCTTCACTTTGTGACCGAAGCAAGCCTGGAACGTCCATTTCTTGGTTTAGGCCAAGATTGTATAGATTGATCTCTCGAATCAAAAGTACTCCCGTGCAGTACATTGTTTAGGGTTTAGATTCGTTTCTCATCCACACACCCAAATTACCAAAATCAGCATAAATGGTTTTCACCCACAAACAATTGGCGACCACAGTGGGAGATTAATCTCTCGGTTGCAATACTAATTTCCAAATTCCAATTTCATTTTTCAATCCCAATTTCAAGATGGTAGAGCTCGTGTCCGGGTCGGTAACAAACCATGAAAACACTAGCGGCGAAATTATTCTCGGTACAGTGTTCCTTCCGGTAGCGTTAATCGCCACCTATCAACGGCGGCGGCGTGGAGAATGTTCCTTCGGGCATTACACCTTCGATTACCATAGCAGAGCATTGCCGTGGAAAACGTTCCTTCGGGTGTCACACCTCCGGTCACGAGCCGGGCCGTAGCTGCCCCCAACGTTTCTTCAAACGTGATATCTCCGACCTTCACCGAGCCATTTGCTACTCCATCGCACGAGAGACCGCAGGAGCTAAAGTGGCCCGATCCCATGTTACCATTTCGATTTGATGGAAAGATAGGAAGTTCTTGCTAGGGCTTAGACGGACATGGCTTCGACTCAGAAAGAGGTGCTTCTTTTCCTCAAGACACTGACGGAGCGGCTATCACAGGAACCGCGCCAACGAGGAACACCTTCAATACTCCTGGCGCTGATGCCTCAGCAAGGCACACCTTTGTAGATGAAGAGACTCGTTCGAGGGCTCCAACGGAGAGGAATCGGTAGTCAATTTTGTCACACGAGAGGATTTGGAACGACTTCTTGAAACCGAGACAAAAGTGATTCTGGAGACATGCATCAACATCAACCCCGTATCCTCTGAAGTACAAAGAATTCCTCTCCGATAGGATACTCTTCTCCTTAATTCGCCTTATATGACGGCACCGGTAATGTGCGTGCATATGTCTCTCGATTTTTGGAATCCTTGGGCGAGCACGAATACAACCATACACCTGGTACTTCTTTAGGGAGTTTTCAAAGTCACTTACAGGAAGAGCATACACCTGGTACAACAACATTGCACCAAACATTATAACCAACTGGGGTGATAGGGTTACGGCTTTCTACAAGAAGTACTTCTTTGTGTCTGACCAAATTACCTTCTCAGATTTAGGGAGGATATTTCAACGAAAAAATGAACATCCAAATGATTATGTCAAAAGATTCAGGATTCAAGCGCTGGACTGTCACGACCCAAATGTGACCGAACAAAAATTAGTAGATTCTTGCATCAATGGTATGATTCCCATCTACCGTGCCTTACTGGAGAATCTGCGATTCCAGGCGTTCTCTGAACTTCATGAGGCTGCTAATCGGTCGTCCACAACAGCACCAACATTGTTGGAAAGAACCAAGCCAGCCAAGGTTGAAGACGCACGCGAAACTCGAGGAAACAAACGCCTCATCAACAAGCAATATAACACTAGCCACTCTGTGAGCATGGTAAGTCAAAGAGGAAAAAGGAAGGCTCCAGCGACAGAACAACAATCCAAGTGTGCAACGCTAGCACATCGAGCGGCTCCACCACAAAGAATGCAGCTAAAGCTCTGCGCAATATCAAGGAGCCGGAGAAAGGGCCTTAGATTTATCGTTCCCAATCGAGGAAGTAATTGAACTCTTAGAGGCATGGATCCAAGATGACGCCATCATATTTCCCATACCAGGCGCCCACCAACTGAAGAGGAAATGGCAAATCCTAAGTATTGCCGCTACCACAGATTTGTCCATCACCCAACCAATGACTGCAATAAGTTAAAGCGTATTTTCAAAGAAAAGGTGGAGGCAGGGGAACTTCAGCTGGGCAATGAGGGAGTTCACAGAGATCCTCTTCCACTCAGGAGTTGCATGCTCTCTGCGGACTCTGTTCACAAAACCGTGCAATCCATCATGGAGCATGTATGCGAGATTCTCTATTTCTCCAAGGCGCAGCGTCAAGATATATTTACATCACTCAATTGAGTTGTGTCGGGAAAGCGACTTTTTCCTACTGAAGAAACTACGCCAGAACCCCAAACTCTCTCGGGAGACGGTGCTGGAAAGTACAAATGGGGACTGCTGACCACGGTTCATCTGAAGTACGCCGAGACCGACAACACGTGATTGACGCGGCCTCTGACTTCAACATTGTTACCATCAAAACTCTGAGAGATGTGAGAATTTCGAAGCAGGAGGCTACACGTTCCCCAATCATGGTCGAAAATTTGGAAGGAGAAGCAATAGACGCATATGGCTACATCAACCTTGAAATTAAGGTAGGAGACACTCTAACACATGGCAAATTCCACATTGTCAAAGAACTCTCAAATTATGACATGATTCTGGGGCGCCCATGGGTACACGGAAACAAAGCGAAATTAGGAGTATCCCCTCTAGGTGTCGATACCCGAAAGAATTTCCAACAAACCATCTAACTTTGAAGATTACATGTTGCCGTATCAACAACTTACCGATGTAACTCAATTATCTGGAGAAAGCCCATTGGCGTTCATCCGCAGATTCCAAACGCAAGTAAGTATGGTTAAACAACCCTTTCTGCACCCAGTCACTTCTCCTCTCGGACAAGCATGGGAACCCAGTCCAATCACCAACCCGGGCATCATTAAGAGATATGAATGAAACGTTGTGCCTTTCAAGTGCTTTGTCAAAAATTTGGAAGCTGCCGCAGTAAAAAATGACGAGCTCAAAAATCAAGTGGTTGCACAACGCCCAAACCCGTTTCAAATTGGAGATATGGTAGTCAAGATGACCTCGTTTCAAGTTGGGGATGTAACAGTAAGGATATCCGCACAACTTGATTCGCCTAAAGAAAAGGAAGACGAGACGTATCTAGTGGCATATGTTATCTTGGGTGGTTACTGCAAACTCATCAATGCCGACAAGTTGGAAGGTGTGACGATTCATTCGCGATGGCTCAAGCCCTTCAATACCTAAAACGTTGTGCTACTTTCCCCTCCAGCGTTCTCCTTTCAATATTTCCTTCAGCAATTTCCCCTTTCATGCGATGTTTGTAACTTCTCTAAAGTGATTGCACTGCTTGCATTCATTAGTAGAGTTTTCAATTTCAATTAAAGAACATCTTCCCTTAAAAGTTTTCTGGACCATCTAAAAGGAAAAATACCAAGTAAACCCAAACTCTCATGAGTCATTACCGTCGATTGAAAACCGAGAGAAATCAAATCCCCACAAAATGTTTTATTCATAAAATACTGAAGAAAAGAATAATGAAATAAAGAAGATCATCAAGCGGGCATACACTTTCCCTCAAGAATCTCTAGCCACAACTTTCACCTGACGGATTTCTCTATTTCTCTCATGACGTGTTATCGCTTGTGGCGGCTCGCACTTCTACGCACCGGGCGGCATGCCACGGAAGCCCTAGATAATTTGCAAGGAAAATCCAATAAAAAGAAATGGTTCTTCGCAAAAGGGGTTTTGCTAGGTCTCTTGGAAGGTTTTATTCATTCAATCAAAGATATGAAAGCAACATAAACGAAGGAATGATACTCGATGAGACATGGCTTCGGTTGCACAAAAAAAAAAAAAAAAAAAAAAAAAAAAAAACAAAAAACCAAAAAAAACATCTACGAGCTACAAAAAAGATTGTTTTTCTCAACGGAAGGAAATCGCAAAATGGGAAAACCAGTTGTCAATGCGAACACCTTGGTCAATGACGCCTCCATCGAGCTTTTTCAAGCACTTTCCCAACACCTTTTCCGATGACAAACATTCCATCTAGAAGCTATCTCGGCGGCGACGAATCCCATCCGAAACCGTTTGACTTCAACATTCCATCCAGAAGCCTTTTCAGCAGCAGCTTCAACATTCCATCCGGAAGCCGTTTCAGCAGCAACTTCAACATCCCATCCGGAATTCGCTTCAATAGCAGTTCCAGCATACATCCCCACAGCTTCTCCAACGACTCCAACATATGCTTCCACCACCTCACCATCTGCCTCGACAACATCCTCAGTGGTCGCTTCGATTTCCTCAACAACAGTTTCGACATCCACTTCAGAAGCTGCATCAGTCTCGCAAACCACAGCCTCTTAGGAATGCTTTGGTTTGTCCACCTCATAATCGAGGATTACGATACCATTATGGACATGGTAATTAAACTAGCTCTCGTCTAGAAGTTTCTTGGACTCGGTCCTTCGCCGTTTCAATCGAGAGGAGAATCGTTCAGCCCTGGCACTGGGTTGTGGAGAAGCTTCATCACGTAGATATTTCCCAACTTGCTGGGATACTTCATCACGTCTCCACTTCTCCTCCATGTCAATCAAAGCCATGAAAGCCTGGGCGCGCACCCGCACGATGTGTATATGGGCGAGGGACATGGCTTGTATAATCCGGTTTGCATGGAACAAATGGATGATTTGGTTTAATATCTCCTCATGTGAAGAAAACACAGGTTCGTCGACTTCAAAAATTTTCTCCAGAAGAGTCGGAGGTATGATCATCATAGGAAGATCCCATTGTGCACTAAAAAAAAAAAAATTACATTATGTCTGCATCGGCAATCTACATGATGAAGAACACAAAAAGGAGAAATACGAGAAAAGACACGAGATGATACCTGTGAAAAAGATGGGTGCAATTCTATGATGATCTATACGAAAGAAAGAATAATTGGCTCACCTAGACCGTAGATGGAAAGAGGCTTGCCGCTATTTCTGAGGTAAAACCAATGATACGAAAATAAAAGGGTAAACAACGCCTTTTATATACATTGTATTTTGAAGTTTGCGTAGAAAAATGTTTCTTCTTTCGGGTCATGCATGCCATTCCGTGACTTAGCCAAAGGGGCGCCTTCTTCAACGCTCAAAGCAGCGCAATCGCCGCTCGCTCCGCGGCCTAGCAAGTAACGCCATGACTCCAACACCCCGTGATTAAAGCCGCACTATCTCCGCTCATTCTGCAAAAAACGCCGGCTCCATCTTCACTGTTTGGTAGCCAAAGTTCAAAGTGTTGTTTTCACCATTCCACGGACATCCCCAAAGCGGCGCCATCTTAGCCGTTCAAAGCAGCGCCATCTCCACTAGCCAAAGCGGCGCCATCTTAGCCGTTCGAAGCAGCGCCATCTCCACCATCCAAGGAGGCACCATCCTGGACGTTCAAAGCAGCGCCATCTCCATACGTTCCGTAACCTAGCCAGCTAGCGCCATTTACCGATTCACGGACCAAATTGCAGCGCCATCTCTGCCAATCAATATCCAAAGCTGCCGCGCTGATGCCAATACCCATGGCCAAGCCGAATTTATGCAAAACCACCAATACAGGGATCACGGATTCCTCATGCCTTCCGCTAAAGGTTAGTTGAATTTCCTCGGCAATCTATTCACGTCTATGTACTGGTTCAAGTTGACAGACCAAGCGCTGATGCCAATACCCCATGTACTGGTTCAATATATACTTCTACCAAGAAGAAGAGCAAGATGTTCGCTTCCATAACCTCATCAAATGAATGTCGTTAATGAGAGCAACAATGGTATCCTCCACCAGCTGGTGTGATAAAGATTAACGTGGACGCTCCCTGAAAGAGTGTAGGGTCCTCATGTGCTGTAGTGGCGAGAAATAGCAATGGTAAGTTTGTGTGTGCCAAAACTGATATGGATGATACCTACTACCCATTAACTTCTGAAGCGCCAGGGTTTCTGCTGGCGAGTTCACTTGCTACAAAAATTAAGTATACCAAGATTATTATAGAAGATGATGCTCAGAAGATTGTTTAAGTGCTGAAAGGTGAGATTTCCGAATTCCTTAGGAGACTACTAAAGTTTGTGAACTAAATCAAGCGGTTGGTCTGTCAACTTGATCAAGTAGAGTTCTCTTATATATGTTCCCGAGAGGCTAATGAAGCCGCCCATCAGCTCGCTGCTCATGCTGTTAGGCATAATGTCCATTTATGGTGGATATCTTCTCAACCCCATTGCATTTCTTCCCGTATTACGGTGGAAGAAATCGTAGAGTTCTCTAGTTAGGTTCTGTTAGAGCATTGATCGGTCAAACTCACATGTGTTGCTATCTCAAGCATGTTTGTCAATGTTAGTGATCAAACTATAAGTCTTGATTTCTAGGCTATTTGTATATGTCTTGGATTAGGACATAGATAGTGTAGTTAAGCTTAAATCTCTCGACGTTCATCTCTTGAAGACGAAGAAATACTAAGGGGAGCTTGTGGAACTTCTTCGACAAAAGGTATGTGGAGAGTTGAACTTATCTATCACTTGGAAAGTCTATTTATACTATCTCCTATATTGAGACATAAGTCGTGTTACGATATAGTTTTATTTATACACATTTGAGATTTCGAGCTGAGTATATCTCGCTTACATATTTCTCGAAATATGTGTTGGTAAGCTTTTGCTTCGACCAAGTTCATCTTATATCATGAGAAAATTTTCGAGTAACATCTTACATGGTTTGTGTGATACAATCATTTGTTGTAAGACTTGGAAGGTTTCAATAATGATTATTTCAATATCTTGAAAATTGCTTTGATGCTAATAGTGTGTGAAAATGGCTATTGTCATTATAGAAGAATGTTTCAATGATTGAAATAAAGAGTTGATGATGTAACCATCTTTGGATATAAGCATATATAGTGTGTTCACACATTAGTGTATAAGTCCATAAACCGGGAGCCAAGAGTATGCATATGTGTATAGGAGACAGGTTAAGTATGCGTACACATAAGCATACTGGCGGAAGTTCTCAAACCTAGAATTTCTGCTGAATTTGGGTTTTGTAAAACTCACAAACCAGTCACCTTAAGTATGCGTACATGTACGCATACTGGCAGAAGTTTTTGAACCGAAATTTTTTACTGAATTTGGAAACTTTACAAACTCAAAAACCGGTTGCTTAAGTATGCATACCCGTACGCATACTTAAGCTGGTTACTTTGTCAAATCGGTCAAGTCCATATGAACTTAAATATTTAAATCACAAGGAATGCAATCTTTGCAAACCGTGGTTGTAATGTTCATGATTGATTCAAGTAAATCAAACCGATTTGATTTCAATTGTGTTTTCTAAACAATTGAACAACTCTTAACTAGTTTCATTTGAGTCATTTGAACTAGTTATGGTTAAGATGAATAAGGTTGATATGAGAGTAATCCTAACCTCGGTTAACTATTTGTGAACCAACCTGGTGTACACGTTTAGGTACGGCTACATAAACCTAAATGAGGGTACATTTCATTTGTGTGTAACAAGCTAAGTTCGATCTAACGGTTGAAAGATATTAGCTTGGTTGAATCAGGTTTTTCATTTAACGGTGAATATTGAATGCTTTGTTACCAAGGTAACTTGGATTGCAAACCCTGATTTGAAAACTATATAAAGGAGAACTCTAGCAACTGGGAAACCTAATCCCCACACCTCCTGTATGTTACTAGTTGCATAACTAGAGTCGATTCTCCTTTAACCTTAGGTATCTTCTCGAGACCCCGTAGGTTAACAACTTGAAGACTTCATTGGGATTGTGAAGCCAGACCCAACTATTATCTTTGTAGTTGTGTGATCTGATCTTGATGTTTCTATCATGTTGAGTGCAATTAAAATAATTGGCTCGAGATTTTATATCTCCGATAGGCAAGATAGAAAAGTAATCACAAACAAACTTCGTCTCATCGTTTGTGATTCCACAATAACTTGTTTCACTAGTCGATTAAGTTTATTGTGAGGTGATTGATAATACTAGGTTGTTCTTTAGGAATATAAGTCCGGTTTATCAATTGGTTCATGTTCACCTTGATTTATCAAAAGACGGAACAAAAACTCTTGGGTATTTCTATGGGAGACAGATTTATTCAATCCTATAGATTTTTCTATGTGAGATAGATTTGTCTATCAAGTCTTCGACTTTGGGTCGTAGCAACTCTTAGTTGTGGGTGAGATCAGCTTAGGGAATCAAGTGCGTAGTATCCTGCTGGGATCGAGACGTAAGGAGCGCAACTGTACCTTAAATCAGTGTGAGATTGATTAGGGTTCAACTACGGTCCAGTCCGAAGTTAATTGGTAGTAGGCTAGTGTCTGTAGCGGCTTAATACAGTGTGGTGTTCAATGGACTAGGTCCCGGGGTTTTCGCATTTGCGGTTTCCTCGTTAACAAAATTCTGTGTGTCTGTGTTATTTCTTTTCCGCATTATATTTTGTTATATAATTGAAATATCACAGAGTTGTGCATTAAGATCAATCAATTAGAATATCCAACCTTTGGTTGTTGATTTACATTGATTGACACTTGAACATTGGTCTTTGGTACAGATTCAAGTAACTCCTCTTATATTCAATCGGGCTGCAGATTTCTATTTGCTGATTGCGGATTGATTAAGAGTTAGAGATATTAAACTCTTTGATATACTTTAATCTAGATTGAGTTTGACTGTCTAGTTGATTCTCTAGAAAGTGTATTGGATTAAGTCCTCTCAGATTGCCAAACGAATTGTTGGGTGTGGTTGTTAGACCCCCGCATTTTCAATTGGTATCAGAGCAGGCAAACACATTAAAGACCTCATAAGTCCGTGTTTGTAGCGATCTGATGATGGAAAATATTGTCTCTAAAAAAGCTTCACCGGAAATGGATAAAATCAACATTGAGTGTGTTCTAGAAACCGTCGAAAAGGTTGAGAATCCTGATTTAAAAAAACTTATCAAGTTCTTGTATCTCGAAAAATTTCGATGGATGAAAAAAATTGATAATCCTCATTGCGAAGGTTATATCAAAAAACCTATTGCTCAAGATTTCTCTGAAGAGGTTGTTGAGCTCCAGAAAAAGTTAGATAAACAAATCCAGATCAATTTTGATCTTGTTGCAGAAATTGCAAAGCTTAAGGATTTGAAGTCCGTAATTTTTTTTTCAAGGGAATTGAATAAGAACTCTAATCCTTCCTTGAAGAATTGTCGTTTGTCAGGCGATAAACAAGGTCTAGGCTTTGTGAAATCTGGCAGCGCTCAGAACTCTTCAAACAAGGTTAATGATGTTGGTACATGTTTATTTTTTGGTTCTCACAATCACTTTCAACATGTGTGATTGTCTTTCAAGAGAAGACTAAAGGTTGCTAGTGATTTTCATAAAAAAACTACTCAACTTGTGTCATCTCTTAAAAGACCTTCAGTACTAACAAGAAAGCCCAAAATGGCTAGTAGTGTTAGTATGGGAGCTTTTGCCCTGAAGTCAACATCACCCTTTCAATGGTTCCTTGATAGTGGATGCAACTGGCACATGATTGGTGGTCTCTCATGGTTCATCAATTCAAGCGATGTTGATGGTGGACCCGTAACTTTTGGAGATGGAAGCTGCTGCTACATAAGCAAGAAAGGGACGATCAAATTACCTGGCGTTCCTGAAATTCATGATGTCGTATACATTAAAGGTATGACTGCTAATCTTCTTTCTATAAGTCAAATATGTGACAAGGGCCATAAGGTTGTCTTCAATGATAAAGGATGTGACATTGTCGACAAATCTGGAAAAGTGATTTTTCAAGGATCACGTGGCAAAAATAACCGTTATCTTCTTGATACTCAGTTCAGTAACTGTTGTAATTTGACTAAGGTTGAATCTACACACCTTTGGCATGAACGTTTTTGTCACATCAATTATCTTCTTCTAACTAAGATCATTAATAAAGAACTTGTTAGAGGCGTTCCCAAAATCAGTGCTAAGGTTGAAGGTGTATGTGGTGCTTGTCAAAAGGGTAAACAAACGAAAGTTCCACACAAATCATCCCGGAATATTCTCACCAAAGCTCCACTTGATTTAATTCATATGGATCTTTTTGGCCCAATTCAACAATCTACAGTGGCTGGGAAGAAGTATGTTTTGGTTATGGTAGATGATTACACTAGATTCACATGGGTGGCATTCTTGGCTCACAAGAATGAAACTTTCAGTGAGTTCAAGATTATTGTTAATAGAATCCAGAATGAGCAAGGTCGCAAACTAAAGAAAATTAGAAGCGATCATGGCACAAGATTCAAAGACACCAAGGTTTTGAATACTTTGTGACTCTCTGGGAATTATTCAACAATACTCACCACCAATCACTCCACAAGCAAATGGATTTGCAGAAAGGAAGAATATAAATATTCAGGAAATGGCCAGGGTAATGCTCCATAACAAAAACTTACCATTAAGGTTTTAGGGTGAGGCTGTTTTTATAGCTTGCTATTTGATCAATCGTGTTTACTTATGGTCAAAGACCTTAAACACTCCCTATGAGTTGTGGTACGGTAGGAAACCCAACTTACACTATCTTAGAGTGTTCGGCAGTAAGTGGTACATTCTAAAGGATCGAGAACATAAAGGGAAGTTTGATTCAAAAAGCGATGAGGGAATTTTTCTCGGCTATGCATCTGACAGTCGCGGTTTCCGAGTCTTTAATCTCAGAACCCAAGTCATGATGGAATCAGCTAATGTTATCATTGATGATCTAAGTAACTTTCATCATAATGACTCTCCTACTGAATTGCCTCCAACCGAGACTATTGAGAATGTCAAGGAAACGTCAGAATCAGAAGAAGTTGTTCCAACGGTTGCTGATCCTGATATCTATAGTGATGAGGAGAAAAATTATAATCATGATGTTCCTCTTGAACAAGAGCGTGTCTCCGCACGACACCTTTGGGTTCAAAGGAATCATGATATTAATAATATTATTGGCGGCAAGGACTCTACTGCTAAGACGAGAGGTCAACTTCAATATATTTGCAATTTTGGTTGTTATCTATCGCAAGTGAAACCTAGAAACATTGATGAAGCTCTTAGTGATCCCTTTTGGGTGAACGCAATGCATGAAGAGTTAAATCAATTTGAAAGACAAGACGTATGGAAACTCGTACCTTGTCCCCCGCATATAAATATTGTTGGTACTAAATGGATATTCAAGAACAAGTCTGATGAATTTGGCACCATTGTCAGAAACAAAGATAGACTTGTCGCTCAGGGTTATTCGCAGATTAAAGGAATCGATTTTGACGAAACCTTTGCTCCTGTGGCACGTTTGAGTCCATTCGTTTGTTGTTAGCTCATGCTTGTTTTCTTAAGGTTAAGTGATCGAATTTTTTATAGTGGTAAGAAAGGTTATCGTTCACTCGGACTTAATGAGATTGATTTTAGATTTAATAGACGAAAATACGATAAATAAAGAAAATATATACAAAATATGTCACGGGATGAAGAGTTTACTGAGACTCGGGATTTCACTGACTTTCATATTCAAGTGGTTCAGAAATTAATCCTAGGCAATTATAGCTCAAAATAAAAGAAACACTAACTCTATTCTTTGCCAAAGTAGATTTCATAAAACATTAGTTGTATATTGTAAGCATGAAGCATCAAAATTACCTAGAACTAAGCATGCGTCATCAAACAAAGTCACAAATAATTAATAGAAATCATAAATCATTAAAAATCGATGCAAAAAGTAAATAAAAGAATCAATCAAATTACCACATTGATGAAATCCAAACTTCCTCCATCGTCCCGGTGATGGGGTTTGGTTCCTCATATTGTAGGCACTCTCAAAATATTTTTATTGCTCAAAAGGTGCTTCAAAATGGTGAAATTAGAGAAAATAATCAAAGCAGCAAGTTTGCAATGTTTTTCTTGCGTTCTGCACTCATTATTACGAACATGTGTTGTGAACCGAAGTTAATGTTGCTAATGAAATGTTACGTAACTACGGAAATATAAGACGCTAGTTAAAAACGATTGCTCCTCACAATGATATGTTCTTCGTGTTCATCTTGTTGCAGCAAAGAAGAATGGCTCTGCAACTCTATTTTTTCACTCTTTTTCTTCCCCTATCACTCCATATCTCTCGACAATGTCCCAGACCTCTATATATACCCAACAGATCCTCCAAATATCAACAATAACTCCAAAATCTTCCGCAATCACTCTCTGCAATTTTCCGAGATATTATTCCCTTATATTTTTCTTCTCTCAATTCTTTTGCGTCTGGATATAGTTGGCACACTCCAATATAATTTATTCTTCATCCAAAACAAGTAGCATATCGATTATAACATACTCAGGCACACGCAGATACAACAAGCGGCTCGGAAAATCCCGAGAATATTTCTTCTCTGTTTTACGTGGAAATCTTCTTTTTAAGTTAATCCAAGTCATATACCTACCCTGTTTAGACGAAACAGGGTTATACTAATCCATATCACGTGAAGAATCCGGCCAAATTTCCTCCAATACCGAACCAGAAGTCTCGGGTTTCAAAGTTCCCTGTTTTGCTTCCACGCGGCTAACCAGCCCAATTCAGTTGATTCTGAAGCTCACACCATGCCCGATAATCTGATTCAAGCTATCCCAAATAGTTTCAGCCATTGAATCTCCTTAATACACGCCCAAATCACTAACCCTAATTTTGTTCTCCCGCTGCAAAACTTTCCCGCCAAAAATTGGAATTTGAATGAAGAAGATCACCTCCCCCTAACAGAGATGGGGGTGCGTTTAGCAGGTGACGCCCTGGGGTGCAAATAGTGATTGAGGTGCCCCTTAACCAAAGTGAGAGTCCGCATAGCAAATGTCCTCCGGGTGCTTTAGACAACTTTTCGAGCCGATTTTTCCAAAAATGTTTATTCCCCAAAAATACCTACACACACATAAAAGACCATAATAAGTACAAAAATGAGCACTAACAATACAGAAAATTGAGGACAACTTAGACACAAAAATGTCTCTATCAAATACCCCCAAACTTATTATTTGCTAGTCCTCGAGCAAATTTATTCTAGAAAATAAAATCCTAATTCACTGTCGCGGGCATCACGATTGCACTTAGCATGTGAAACAAGCCTTTGAACCCCTAGGTGGCCCTAGTGGCCGAGTTATAGTCTCGGGAGGGTTTACCAGAGGTGTACCCACAAAACCTTTACCCACAAAACCTTTACTCCAGACCCTAGTTATCTACGCAGAACCTTGAAAGGCACTAAAGAATCTCCTTGGTTGGCATACTCTCATTGACTACAGGAGGAAGTACCCTGATGCGAAATTCCAATTGTTGTACACGAGTTTGCACTCAAGCATACTAAATTCATATATAAGTGACAGAGCTCTACTCAGATAGTTTCTGTACATCATAACCGGAGTCAACCAATCACATGGAATGATTAAGAAGATGGATGTAGAGAAATACGTAAATGGTTTTGATGTTGATTAAGGTGAACCTATCCTAATGGATTGAGACACCGGTCTGACTAATATCAACACAGCTGGCATATACAAGGGAACCAGCGGGTGATACTCCTAACTCTAGGTCAACACAACTGGCATATACAAGGGTACCAGTGGTCGACTTTATTGAATTTATTCCGGTTGGTCTGATGGTCAGGTTTTTTTTTTTTTTTTGGTGGTATCTCAATCAATCTATTTCACCCAATCACTTATAAGAAAAGAAAAATAAAAACAGAAGGTGAAAAGGATTCAACGAGATATGGCGAAACTATCATGTTTTTTTTTTTTTAATTCTAACACCTGAGCTCTGTGCTTTTATGAATAGACTCTTTAGATGTTTCCATCTAATCAGATTGGTTCCTCAACTCCTACAACCAAGATGTTCCCATCCACTTAGATTGGTTAATGCCAACCTTAATAAACATAAATTTCTAGACTCTGGAGTTGATACTGCAACTAAAAAGTTTTTCCCATGCCCCCAAACTTAAATCTAACATTGTCCTCAATGTTCTAAAGATAAAATTAAAAGCGTGAACAAGGAGAAACTGTTACCACTTGAAGCAAAAGAGTTAAGGAAAGATATTACCGTGTTGCATGAGCATGGGTTACCTCCCAAGAAGTGCTAAGTTTAAAGTCTTCAACCAGAAATCAGAAGGAATTAGTCACCTCATAGAATCATAAAGTAATAGCTGGAATAACCGCGGATCACCAAAACCAAATAAGGCTATCACAAGTAAAGGGAATCTGCAACATGCCAAGAAAATTAACAAATAAAGCACACCCTTGTCTAGTTTCCTGTTTAATACAACTACATCTAGTTGTGGTTCAGGTTCAGGTTCTATAACTGGGTCTAGATAAAATATTTTCATGGGTTGCGTTTCCTCATAAGTTAGATCCGAATAGGCCTGTCAATATTTGTCTGATATCCGGAATCCATTTCCGAATATTCGAGATCGTATATGATTTTATCCGTTGTATCGGATATCGGATATCAGATCGGATATTTTATCGGATATTTCTTCCTTAACATATCGGAAAAGGATTAGACCCCATACGAAATGTTAATATCCGATAGTATAGGAACTTATTTGTAATTTATCCTAATTTCGAGTCTAGTATCGGATATTATAGGATATTGTCGGATAAATATCCGATAAGTGTCAATTATGAAAATGTTTTACAAGGGTTTTTAAGCTTTTTGGTATAACCGGATATTATCGGATATTTATCAAATATCCGACAACTTAGCTTAACCTATCGGAGTCGATATCGATTTTGATATCCTATAGGATAATATAGGATATCGAATATAAAGTAGTGCTTAACTTTGTCGGATATCGGATTTCTAAATTTCCGACGGATATTCTTCCATTGACAGGCCTAGATCCAAATGTTCAGGTTCTAGAGTCTGGAAAAACTCAAATAAAAACTTAGAAGCACATAATAATAACCCGAATACTTGAGGATCCTCTAAGTCAATCAGTTTTGACTTACACAGCTGACCACAATAAGATTGGTGGTCTTCCTTAAGCAAATGTATCGACCCTAATATCCTAAAGTAATTAGGTTTCTCAAAATTTAATAATTGACACATATGAAACTTATACGTTCCCACAATTGGTTGAAAAATATTTGGTGGGAAAACAAAGTCAATTTGGGTATTATCGCCTGGGTAAACCACATCAACCAGAGGATGGGTATCTAACAACTGAACTTCTTCATGGACATTATTAGGTTCGTGAGAGCTAGTATGAAGGTAATCTAGCACAATGGTTGAGGCACATATATCAAGTCCCAAGTGAGGGACCTTTCTAAGAGTTAAAGCACACGGGGAATGATAATCACCCCCAAACTTAGAGTTTTCAGTGTCTCTAGAAAGACTAGTCACAAATTCCCTAATTTCTAGGTCATCAGATTCCTGGAAATGGTTAATTGATTCTTCTAAGTCAGGCTCATCCTCACACATCTCTACGAGTTCACTTTCTTTGTCTAAGACTATTGTTTCTAAATCGTTAGACTCAAAATAGACTCGTTCCTCTAAACCTTCGTTGGCTTCGTGAAAAGGAAATACTACATCGTCTAAAACAGGGATATTTCTAGTCAAACCCTCGTCCTTTTGAATAGGTGAATAATTATTAAAATTATTTGGATTTGTACTAGAATTAACATTATCATTATAAAGCTCGTTGGGAGTAACAAATTCCTCATCACTATGCCTACATAATTCAGATTCTTCATCAATATTATCCTCATCACAATCATCATTATAATAACATGAAAATTATCGAACCTCATCTAAACAAGTAGTGTTACCAATTCTAACCTCTTCATCCTGATTATAAAAATTATCCTCATTTTCACGGGTGATATTGGAAAGAATGTATTGGCAATAAAGAGTAATTCGAGAAATTCTTTCTTCCGTCTCTAACTCTAACCTACGTGTTGTCTCAGCAAACTCACGTGTTGACTCAGTTAACTTACATGTTGACTCGGCTAACTTCCTGAGGTTATCTTCTAAAGAAGTTTCACTCACCGATTCTGATTCTTTCGTCCATAACTAAGTCATCTGCGCCCGCTAACTTATGTGTCGACTCAAGTAACTTACGCGTTGACTCAAGTATCTTACGTGCTTCATCTAGAGAAGAGGAATTATAAGAATTTTGCTCGTATGACCGGTATTCATGTGAATAGTAATTGGGCTCACCATGGTATGAGCCATAATCTTCAAAAGGTTGGCGTTCCCAACCACTATTCACACAATGGTCAAAGTAATGTCCATTTTGAAAATCAGTCGGATATTTGTTGTATTGGCTATCGTAATACCAGTTCAACATTCTCAACACAAAATAAACCCACTGACAGGGGATTCGCGGGTGTTCATAAAAACTTACCTCCCGTTCTAGACGGGGGATGAACCGTTGAAGTCGACTCGGGCCACGACTCCTATGTCATGTACGAACCCGAGGGGCCGAGACAGTATCGTAACTGTCGTCCTTCCCTGCAGCAATTTTATTTAAATTAACCATTCCTTAGGGTTTTAAAATAAAATAAAATAATGTCCAAAAAGTCCAAAAATAAAAAGAAAAAATACAACAAATAAAACCCTATTTACAGTTTCTAAAAATAAAATAAAATAAAATAACTATATACAAAATCTTCTTCTTCACTCCTTTTGGATTCCTCTTTTGTTTCCTTCTTTGGCTTCTATTTTCTTTTCAGCAGTTTCTCTCTTTTTATTTCGCTCGGCTCCAAATCTTAAAGAAAACAAGAAAAACCAAAACGCGTAAAAAAGAACAATAATAATAAAACCTAAAAACAAATCTATACACAAGTCCGTGTCGGCGGCGCCAAAAATTGATTGAATTTTTTATAGTGGTAAGAAAGGTTTTCGTTCACTCGGACTTAATGAGATTGATTTTAGATTTAATAGACGAAAATACGATAAATAAAATGTGATGAAGAGTTTACCGAGATTCGGGATTTCACTGACTTTCATATTCAAGTGGTTCAGAAATTAATCCTAGGCAATTATAGCTCAAAATAAAAGAAACACTAACTCTATTCTTTGCCAAAGTAGATTTAATAAAACATTAGTTGTATATTGTAAGCATGAAGCATCAAAATTACCTAGAACTAAGCATGCATCATCAAACAAATTCACAAATAATTAATAGAAATCATAAATCATTAAAAATCGATGCAAAAAGTAAATAAAAGAATCAATCAAATTACCACATTAACGAAATCCAGCTTCCTCCATCGTCCCAGTGATGAGGTTTAGTTCCTCATATTGTAGGCACTCTCAAAATATTTTTTATTGCTCAAAAGGTGCTTAAAATGGTGAAATTAGAGAAAATAATCAAAGTAGCGAGTTTGCAACGTTTTTTTTTGCGTTATAGACTCGCTGTTACAGAACAGGTGTTGTGAATCGAAGGTTACTGTTGATAATGAACTGTTACAGAACTACGGAAATATAAGACGTTAGTTAAAAACGATTGTTCCTCACAATGATATGTTCTTCGTGTTCATCTTGTTGCAGCAGAAGAAGAATGGCTCTGCAACTCTATTTTCTCACCCTATTTCTTCTCCCTAACACTCCATATCTCTCGACAATGTCTCAGACCTCTATATATACCCAACAGATCCTCCAAATATCAACAATAACTCCAAAATCTTCCGCAATCACTCTCTGCAATTTTCCGAGATATTATTCCCTTATATTTTTCTTCTCTCCATTCTCACGCGTCTGGATATAGTTGGCACACTCCAATATAATTTATTCTTCATCCAAACACATAGAAGATCGATTATAACATAATGAGGCACACGCAGATACATCAAGCGGCTCGGAAAATCCCGAGAATATTTCTTCTCTGTTTTACGTGGAAATCTTCTTTTTAAGTTAATCCAAGTCATATACCTACCATGTTTAGACGAAACATGGTTATACTAATCCATATCACGTGAAGAATCCGGCCAAATCTCCTCCAATACCGAACCAGAAGTCTCGGGTTTTCAAAGTTCCCTGTTTTGCTTCCACACGACTAACCAGCCCAATTCAGTTGATTCTGAAGCTCACACCATGCCTGATAATCTGATTCAAGCTATCCCAAATAGTTTGACCATTGAATCTCCTTAATACACGCCCAAACCACTAACCCTAATTCCGTTCTTCCATTTGCAAAACTTTCCCGCCAAAACTTGGAGTTTGAATGAAGAAGATCACCTCCCCTAACGAGAGATGGGGGTGCGTTTAGCAGTAATGCCCATGGGTGCAAATAGTGATTGTGGTGCCAAATAGTAATTGAGGTGCCCCTTAACCAAAGTGAGAGTCCGCATAGCAAATGTCCTCCGGGTGCTTTAGACAACTTTTCGAGCCGATTTTTCCAAAAATGTTTATTCCCCAAAAATACCTACACACATAAAACACCATAATAAGTACAAAAATGAGCACTAACAATACAGAAAATTGAGGACAACTTAGACACAAAAATGTCTCTATCATTAAGTCATTTTCGGATGGACATTAAATCCGCCTTCCTAAATGGAAACTTAAAGGAAGAGGTCTATGTCACTCAACCTAAAGGGTTTGAAAACCCTGATTTCCCTGATCATGTCCTCAAACTCAATAAGGCATTATACGGGTTAAAACAAGCACCTCGTGCCTGGTTTGAAAAACTAACCACTTCTCTTCTTAGGAAAGGTTTTTCAAGAGGTGGAGCTGACAAAAATTTGTTTACCAAATGGAGTGGAAAAGATTTTGTTATTGCTCAAGTGTATGTAGATGATATCATATATGGATCAACATCGGAGAAACCTGTAAAAGATTTTCAAGTCTCTCTGGGTAAGGAGTTTGAAATGAGCAATGTTGGTGAATTAAAATTCTTTTTGGGGTTTACAAATTCAACAACACAAGGATTGAATTTACTTATCTCAAGAAAAATATGCAAAAAATCTTGTCTCAAGGTTTGGTCTTGATAAGTCAACTCCAAAACTCATTCCTATGCCTACCACGGGTAAACTACATAGAAATGAGAAAGGTGTAAATGTGGATCAAAAACTCTATCGATCTATTATTGGAAGTCTTTTGTATCTCACTACTACGAGACCTGATATTGCTTTTAGTGTTGGTTGCTGTGCTAAGTTTTAGGCAAATCCAAAGGAATCTCATCTCGCTGCCACAAAGAGGATCATACGTTACATCAGTCACACTGCCGGGTATGGTCTTTCTTACACTTTTGATACTAAGACTGATCTCACTGCCTATTCAGATGTCGATTGGGCAGGATGTATGGAAGACAGAAAGAGTACATCAGGAGGATTCTACTATGTAGGAATGAATCCCGTAGCTTGGCATAGAAAGAAACAAAATTCACAATCTCTTTCAACATGTGAAGCAGAATACATATTGCTGCTGGGTCATGTTGTACTCAACTTCTATGGACGAAACAAATGCTTGCTGATTATAGAATTGATTCTGGAATAATGAAGATCTTCTGTGACAACTCAAGTGCGATTCGCATCACTGAGAATCCCGTTAAGCACTCAAGAACTAAGCACATAGACATTAGGTACCATTTTATTCGAGATCTTTATGAAGAGGGTATTATCTCTATGGAATTTGTGCCTTCTGGACAACAATTGGCTGATATTCTCACCAAACCATTAGACACTGCCACGTTTCAGCACTTGCGGCAGTCTATTGGTGTTGTTTTAGTTCATTAGATCCTCATAAATCTTGCCCCTGCTCTTATCTCGATCTTTTGGGAAATTGAGTTTGGAATTCCAGAATAGTGTTAGGTAAGTTGCATTTGTTTCCAGTAAATGTGTTTCTGTCAAGTATCCTAGTGTTTGTAGGAAATCCTTCTTTTCTTGTGAAAGTAAGGTCGCCTTTGTTGTTCCTTTGGGGATGACATTTTAATGGGGGAGAGTTTTTTTGAACTTGTGCTTAATTACCATATCTTTGTGGGGAGTGCGGCTGTGGAATTTTTAGGAGTTATCTTGTATCTTCATAACTCCTTGATGAATGCATTTAGCTTTGGCTTTATGATTGCATCTGTTAGAGCATTGCTCGGTTGAACTCGCATGCGTTGCTATCTCAAGCATGTTTGTCAATGTTAGTGATCAAAACTATAAGTCTTGATTTCTAGCCTGTGTAGCTAAAGGTCTCGGACTAGGATAGAAAGTGTAGTTGAGCTCAAGAACTCCATGGAAATCATCATACAAGACGAATGACTACTCGAGGAACCGGTGGAACTTCATCGACTAAAAGGTATGTGGAGACTTGAACTTATATGTCACTCAAAAGTATATTTACTCTATCTCCTACTCTTGAGATAAAAGTCATTTAGACATATAGACTTTCAATATACACATTTGCTATTTCGAGTCGAGTTTAACTCGCCTATCTATTTCTCGAAATATGTGTTTGTAAGCTTTCGCTTTAACCAAATTCATCTTTACCTAGTGACGAAAGTCATGATATGTTTCAATCACTTTGGAAATTGCTCTTACGAAAAATGGTCTGTGAATAACGGCTATATAACGTTCTCTGAGAATGTTTCAATGATTGAAATGAGAGTTTAGATTACATAACCATTGGTAGTGAAAAGGCGAGGGTAACCAAATATACCTCAAGCTAAAACTTTTCCTACCTATAAGTCCTTTCTCCGAAAGTGATTGTCTATGGACTGAGTCGAGACAATATAACTAATCGGTTCACACTTCGTGTGATCTTCTATGGATACGAGATCGAGACAATACAACAACGAAGTATGTTTACTTGATACAAAGGTTCGGACTTCCCCAAACACAATAGGATTGCTTATCAAGTAAATAGGAATAAACGTTTGTGTGATTTACTTTAATTATAATGCGGAAAATAAAAGTAAATGACACAACAAGATTTTGTTAACGAAGAAACCGCAAATGCAAAAAACCCCGGACCTTGTCCAATTGAATACTCTTAGGATTAAGCCGCTACACAAAATTACACCTAACTTCGTATAGTTGAGACCAAGTAACTAACCCTATAGTTCACTTAGTTCCGTCTCGTATTCCCACGCCTCCGACTTGTGAATAAGTCACGTACTTGGAACAATTCCTTTGGTTTGTATTCCAAACAGTAAAGGAACAACAAATCTGTTTGGTATCAACTCTATTCAACCAAGTGATATGAGTCGGACAAAGGCTCTTCTGTTTATCTTAACATAAACTCCTTCGTCGGGTCCTTAGATCTATCTTATGTTCAATCACCCAAAGGTAATCGTTTAAGATTAAGCCAATCAATACCTTTAATCACAAGGAAACGTATTGATGCCGATCTACACAATTAATCAATCCAATCTACCACAAGGATAAACCGATTATTAATTGGATCCTCTTTTACCGAAACAAGTATTGTGCACACCAAAGATTATAAAACCCAAGTCAGATCTTCAATATCTTCTTTGTCTTCAAATCTTCTTAAATCTTCAATAAAAACCTGCACACAATCACTTGAATCTCTTGTGATCAATCACGCATTGAACGGAGTCTGTTAACAATGGATTATCACAAGATCATCTTTAGAACTAACAACAGTCTAAAGATCCCTGTTGAAACTCCGAACTAGTTTGAGTGAATCTTATATCAGAAGAGAAGATTCTCAAGAATAAACAAACTAGGTGCAATCAGATTTCAACCACCCGTTAGTCAATCAAATCAATCGAAAACAAAGATAAACCGCAATTATCTAGTTTCCCACCAACGGGTCGCGCTAGAGCTTCTCAATCCCAAAGAAGACTTTAAACTGAGAGGCCGTAAGAGATTTCGCCTAATTAGGTTACTCTCCTCTCCGAATAGGCGGCTACACCAGTAACAACAACAAAAGAGTAAATCTGTTGTTACGAAGGATTAGTTTGCTAGAAAGGCAAACTTTGTGTATTTATAGACAAGGAAGTTTGGACACCAAGGAATTTCCAAAACCGAAAATATTCTCAAGATATTCATAAAAGCACAGATTCGGTTTTCATAATTCCTGGAAATGCTATGTCCAAAAATAACGATCAAAATCTCTCGGAAAATCTAATTAGTAAATGCACATTACTAATTCTGTAATTTCCCTACAAAATGAAATTAATAACCTTAATTAAAAGATTCTTAACTTACTTATGTTTCGATCCTAGGATTCTCTTCCTTAGCCGTTAAGGAATATCTTTGAACAATTATAGAAATAAACATTCACAACACGTGTTCAAAGTTTGTCGAAATCTTAACTTTGTAAGTTCTCTTTCACACTTACAACCTTGAAACCGATTTGCCACACTTCCAAACAAGTTTAGAATTGGTTCATATGACTTTCAAGAACTATGTGATTGATCAAACCAACATTCAATCACAATCATGGGTTTACGGTTCTACCAAAACAAGTTTCGGTTCTACCTCCATGTGAGTATTGTGCATAGTCACACTAGCTTCCCAAAAGTTTGGTTGACTAGGTTCTAGGATCAGTTCCCCACATATATATGGTATCTAACTTATATGTGTTGCACATGTCCATAGGATCGGTTTCCCTTTCTGCTATAAACCTTGTTGCACCCATACAAGGATCGGTTTCCTTTGATGTACTGCACCCCTTACTAGGATCGGTTCCCTTTCCCTTACTAAGATCGGTTCCCTTTCCCTTACAAGGTCAGACATACAAAATCCGATCATACCATAGGTGATTACTTAAGATCGGTTTTACTAATAAAAGTTATACCAATACATAAGTCAGGCCTTTGTGAACAGTTCTACCAAGAACACAACAAGTTGTGAGCGGTTATACTCTATCACACATATTGGTTGTTCATAAGATATGCAATGAATAACAAAACCAATAACACCTGGAAATTTCCTTTTCGGTTCACAAACAAGTTTATGAACTTACTTCCTTAGAACACATGTAAACATTGTACCCTAGGATGAAATCCTCACCTCATACCCATACATAATCACAATAGCATTCAAATGATTATGGCGATGTCTTATCTACAAAGTTTAATGGTTAAGCAATAAACCTCGTATTGTATTCCTTAATACTATGTCTATCTAGAGTTCAAATATGCTTTGATTATGTTTTCAATATGCACGACTTGAAAGATACGTTAGGGAATGAAACAATTCAAGTCAAATATCACTAACCTCAAGTGGAAGGATGATTGTTGTCGTTGTAGCTCCTTGCTTCTTCACTATCTTCAAGTCTTCGCAATACTTGTAATGTCTCATATCCTAATACTTTCAATCTAACCTATACGAAGTTTAACTCTAGTACATAATCAAGCGACTCTTAACATGAGTTTTGATTCACTAAAATATGACAACCAAACTTGACATACCAACGCTTGGTGGGTTCAACCGAGCCATGCTCTAACAGGTAGGATATAAGCATTGTTGTGGAAACACATGTATGTATAAGTCCTTATTCCTTGAACCAAAGTTTGTGAACTTTGTTGATAAAGAGAAATGGAAGTGGCGCAAGCAAGTCCGCGAACTCGGTCATGAAGCGGCGGAAGTTCTCACCCGAGAATTTCAAGCTGGAGTTTGTGTACTCCTTCCATGAGCTTAAGTCCGCGAACCCAGTCCGCGAACTTGAGTAGGTTATATCTAAAACCGGTTGTTCTTGAACTAATGTTTATATAAACTAAGGAATGCTTTTGCAAACCATGGCTATAAAGTTCATGAACCGATTCGAGTGAATCAAACCATTTTGCTTCGATTGTGTCATGTGTAGTTACATAAGATCTAAGAAATTGAACAACTCTCTAACTAGTTCATTTGAGTCATTTGAACTAGTTATGGTGAAGAAGAATATGGTTGATATGAGAGTGTTCATATGGCTAACCATTTGGTTGACTATTGTTGAACCAACAAATGTTAATGTTTGGGTACGGTTCATAAACCCAAAATTGAACATTTCGTTTGTGTGTAACAAGCTAAGTTTTCGATCCAACGGTTGAGAAATATTAGCTTGAATCTAATCATGTTTTCATCTAACGGTGAATATTGAATGCTTTGTTACTAAGCTAACATTGATTGCAAACCCTTATTTGAAAGACTATATAAGGGAGAACTCTAGCAACTGGGAAACCTAATCCCTACACTTTACGTGTGATACTAGTTTTCTAAGCTAGAGTCGATTCTCCTTTAACCTTTGATTTTTTTCTTCTAAAACCAGGTTAACGACTTAAAGACTTCATTGGGATTGTGAAGCCTTGACCGATACTACTTTTCTTGTAGTTGTGTGATCTGATCTTGCAGTTTCTATCGTATGAGTACAATTGAATTAATTGGCTTGAGATTTATATCTCCGATAGGCAAGATAGAAAAGAAATCACAAACACTTCGTCTCATCGTTTGTGATTCCACAATATCTTTTTTCGCGGCGTCGATTAAGATTATTGTGAGGTAATCAATAATACTAGGCTGTTCTTCGGGAATATAAGTCCGGTTTATTGATTGGTTCCTGTTCACCTTGATTTATCAAAAGACGGAACAAAACTCATAGGTTTATTCGTGGAGACGGATTTATCTATTACTATAGACTTTTACGTGTGATCTGATTTGTTTATTAAAGTCTTCGACTTTGGGTCGTAACAACTCTTAGTTGTGGGTGAGATCATCTAAAGGAATCAAGTACGTAGTATCCTGCTGGGATCAGAGGCGTAGGAGCATAACTGTACCTTGGATCAGTGTGAGATTGATTGGGGTTCAACTACTGTCCAGACCGAAGTTAATTTGGAGTAGGCTAGAGTCTGTAGCGGCTTAATATAGTGTGTGTTCAATCTGGACTTGGTCCCGGGGTTTTTCTGCATTTGCGGTTTCCTCGTTAACAAAATTCTGGTGTCTGTGTTATTTCTATTTTGTATTATATTTGTTTATATAATTTAAATATCACAGGTTGTGCGTTGTTCAATCAATTAGAATATCCAACCTTTTGGTTCTTGATTTAAATTGATAGACACTTGGATATTGGTCTTTGGTACCATCCAAGTTATCTCTCTTTGATAAAGACTCGCAGATTTCTATTTGCTTGAGTAAAGATGAAATCGAGAGATTGAGATATAAACTCATTGATATACTTTTTATCTAGATTGAGTCTGAATGTCTAGTTGATTCTCTAGAAAGTATATTGGAGTTTGTCCATACAGATGGCTAAGCGAAATATTGGGTGTGGTTGTTAGACCCCCGCTTTTTCAGCATCTATATTTGTTGGTATGTGTAGATGGGGAAAAACAATTTGATGGTTTTTAGGGAAGTGAAGAGTCGAGCGTGCGGACGAGACTCCTCAACCGAGCAAGCTGCTGAACCTCACACAGATGCACTACAAAGGGAGTGCTTAGATTCGAGAGATCAATCTGTAGGACTCCGGCCTAAACCAAGTCAATGGCCGTTCCAGAGTCAATTCGGTCACAAAGAGGTAGATGGGTTGATCTGTAAGAGGGAAGATGAGAATTGTGCGGGATCAATGATGATCAAGGATTGTGGATATGTTGAAGGTTTCTGCAAAATTGATGAACTATTGAATTCGAATAAGTTTTGGTCGATTGATGGAATTTCTGAGAGTGATTGCTCGAAAATTGTTCCTTTTTTAATCGTGGATCCAGAGACTTATTTATATTGTCATAATAACGAACACATTGATCCTAATAAGTGTGACAGTTTCATGAGTGGAAGAGTGGGAAAGTGGGAGATCGTGGTAAAACCAATTCCGTGTCATGTGGAGACTTGGTTGATCATTCACCCACTACTTTGCTAACTCCTTTAACCGTTGCACGGCTTACTCACATTTCTCATCGTGGATGAATCCACGTGCCGTAAACCACCAGACCAAAACCCTAATTGATATCCCCCATGTGACGTGATTGATGTCTCACGAGTCGTGGAGTGTGCAAGCCAGACGTGTATTTTATTAGTCGGTTGTTGACTGTTTAGATAGTGAATCTAAGTTTTGTTGAATCGAGCATGAGTGATCGAATGCTCAATGGAACATATTGTAAATTCGAGCAATTGAGCAAGTATTGCTCAATTCGACGAATTACTGATAAATTACTGAATATTGATAGTTGGATCAATATTCGATCAACTGAGCAAGTATCGCTCCTGATAAATTACGGAATATTGATAGTGATCAATATTCGAGCAATTGAGCAAGTGTTGCTCGATTCGACGAATTATTTATTTATTGGTGAAGCGACCCAATAAAATATTAATTAAAATATTGGTAGATTGCCGAATATTATATAATTAATCCGCGTGTTATTTGCTGGATCAATATAAATTTATTTAGTGTTTGAACTTGCTCAGAATGATGATTTGTTGAGCGTTTGTTCGAAACCCTAATTTTTGATCAATTGCTCATTAATTGACCAATTCTTTGAAAATAGGTCATGAGCGAAGGAGGGACCGACCACATGGGACTATGGACGTCCATATGATTCCCAATTGCTTGAGTGAGCGTACACCAGGGTCCTGAGTTGACCGGTTGGTTGGTGAAGGAATGACGATTAAATGTCGGTTTCATCATTTATTGAAATAGTGCTCGATTGAGCATTGGGTGATAAAACCTAATTATGGAAAAGTGATGGACCGACCAAGAGGGTGTGAAATTGGCCCTTGGTGGTCGTGGGACCAGCTGATGGTCGTTCGAGCAAACTCCAAGTTGGTTGGAAAGAGTTTGGACCCAATATGAGCAATTGCGCAAATTAGGTCAAAATTGTGAAAACATGTGGGACCGGCTCGTTGCAAGCTTTAGAACCGCCCTTGGTCGGTCAAGGGAGTATGATCGTGTCACCATAATGCCCATGTCTCAGTCCTGAGAGTTTCGGCATTTTTTGATGTGCGTTTGAGCAATATCTTGGATTTTCAGAAGAGTTCGATCTTTGACTGGAATTTTCGATTTTGCTCGAATGAGCAAGTATGCCCATTTGATTGTGACCATGTTGACTTTTGGCTTTTTCATGGTTTGGGCAATATTTGAGAAAACATGGAGAAACCATGATTTTTGCTGAAACCGGGAAGTTTCACAAGATGAGAGAAATAACAATTTATGAAAGATTAGGGATTGCAAGGTGTGGGACCATCCACGGCTAGGGCATGACCGGACGGCTAAGTTGCCCGGTCCTGCAACACCTTTCCCTATTTTATATTATTATTTTTCATGTAACCACGAAAAAATGGAGGAACCATGAAAATATGGAGAAACCATGAGTTTTGATCAAACAAGGAAAGTTGTTAGAATTGAGGAGTCTTCATGAGTTCATGAAAATAACAAAAAATAAGGAAAAATAATGGAGGAAGCATGGGACCGGCCACGGCTAAGGTACGGCCGGCCGACCGGTGGGCCTGGCCCATGGGCGCTTCTCCATTATTTTAATGTTATCATTTTCTCTCTCTTATTTTGTGCAGGATTCCTCATTTGTCCATATTTTCGCATGCTCGTTCGTGCATTTGGGTGCTCGTTCATTGTCGAGTACACTTGAACCATTTTATGGGGCTTACTCAGTGGCAGTCCAGATGCCCGATTGTTGAGTATTTATTACTAATTTATGAAATTCAGTGGAGAATGATTCATGAAACTGAGTAATAAAAGTGAGTAGTTGTTTATTATCAATCCATTGGATCAGCCATGGATTTGACCATGAATTCGGAATAATGAAATGAGCATTACCATTCCATGGGATCGTAGATTCGACCACAGAATCGGAGTAATAAGATTATTACCATTCCATGAGATCAGCCGTGGATTCGATCATGAAATCGGAGTAATGAGATTATCCATTACCATTCCATGAGATCATCCGTGGATTCGATCATAAAATTGGAGTAATGAGATAAAATAGATTATCTTCTAGGAATTCAGTGGTGAATGTCATAGTAGAATTAATCTTTTGCAGGAGGGATATTAGCCAGTTAAAGCGTCATAACCGTTCTGAAAGGTGCATAGTCAGGAAACAACAAGTGTTGCCGAAGTCTTGAATGCGTTATTGCTCTCAATCTTACGGAGAACCGCCTGGATCTATACACGGTGTCTCTACATAGTCAGGGAACAGTGAGTGTCACCGACGTCCTGAAGGCGTTATTGCTCTCAATCTTATGGAGAACCGCCCAATCGTTCTTCTATGTAGAGGCAAGTCTCTCTATGTAGTCAGGGAACAACGAGTGTCGCCGACGTCCTGAAGGTGTTTTTCCCTCTCAACAAACAATTATGTATGGAGGACCACCCAATCTTTCTTCTTCTTCGAACGCTCAGCAAGTGGGAGGCCTTTCGAGAATCATATTCATCGTGGATCTGAGAGGTACTCGATCAGAGATCGTGAAACGGTTCACGGATCGTAAAACACGAATCGTCACATGCGTTCCTGAAACCGGGTCAGAAACATGCAGTATCATGATTTTATGATTTTAGCCCTTGTTGAAAATCCACCATCAACATTAAGTCCCCTGCTTAGTGAGGGACAATCATTTTCCGCAGTAAGCATTAGATGGTGATTTTCCAGTTAAACGAGATAAGAAGTCGGACTTAGTCGTACAAAGGCGTTTTCAAAATCCCAGATTTGCTCCAATGATGTCATGTACGAGCAAGCCATGGGTAAGGACCCTGACGTGTGATAGAGCGTCCTTTCGTGGTCACGGAGAAACGAAGCACCGCCGATTTGGATAGTCGGTCGTTCGGTTTTCGTCGGTTCGGTGGGCCCAACCCAAAAAGGAAATCCATGTTTTATTAAGTTTTTGGAAATAAAATAGATATAAAAGGGAAGAGACCCTAAAAAAAAATTATTTTCTTTAATTTGTGAGATTTCGCAAAATGGAATAAACTCTCGTTTCAAAGGTGGATGCTCGTACGAGAGAAAAAGTTTTTTTTTAATAGACGTGCGTCTGTTAGTAATAAAAATTTTGTTTATGAGCTTTCAATATGTGAGCTTTCATAATTTTTTTTTTTGAAAATATGCTCGTTTCAAAGACGAATGCTTGCGCGAGGGAGCAATATATATTCAAATTTACGTGAGTTTCACGTTAAAATATATTTTTTAAAATCAATGTTTTGATTTTGAACAACTGTTGAAAGTAGACAATTATACATGGTGAAATAATATCTGTATGTGAGTTTTCACAATTGTATAATGGACGTCTGTCCAATTTTTGAAAAATTTTAGTGAATATTCACACAGTAAAAATTTATGTAAAATCAAATTTTGATTTTCAGCAATTGTTAGAGGTAAACAATTTCTGATTAAATGTTGTTTGTTTGGATTCTGTGATTTGTCAGTGTATGCACAAAAACCAAGAAATGTTCACCTAGTGGGAGTGGCTCACAGAGTGAAATTATGTGAATTCCTCACATGATAGTAATTTCGTGAATCGCTCACAGTTTATAAAAATCATGTCATGATTTAGAATAATGTATTTTATTCATCTCTGCAGGTTTCAAGAGACGAACAAATTCTAGGGATTTTGTGTCATAATCACTACAGTTAGTGAAATTGTAAACAGGTAAGAGTTGAGAGTTACCCTTTTTCTAGACGCTGATGTGAGCACCTTTATTATTTTTATTGTGCTTTAATTCCACTGCTTTGATGAAATTTGCATCTACGGATGATATACTGAAGTAGGAATGGTGTATGGACGTCACAGTAACTTTGCAGAATGACTGATTCCCATAACGACACTTCCAAAGATGGTGTTTCAGAGATGACATCTCTATGGATGCAACTTTAAGAAATGGTATACGGGATCTTTGAGTGATGGTGAGAGATCCTTCATACTCGAGTTGTACTCTGGTTATTTCATTAACTTTATCACAGGATGATCGTGTAGTGAGATCCTGGATCAATGTAGACTTTATGAAAGTCTTCAGGGCGGAGAACCCAGAAGTAAGGACTACAGGATATTAGCAAATGATGTGCAGTCCCCAGCCGTTTCTTTGGCGAGTTGTCGATGTTTCCTCTGTCATGACTATTCTTATCCGTACAATTAGGATCACAAACAAATGTTTGTTAATTTCAGAATTTTGCTCCATTGATCATTGACAGTCTTCATCTTGCTTCTGGGCAAACAATTCAGGAATCCAGCACCGATGAGGGAGTTGATGTAAGTATTCCTTTTCGTGCAAGCGATCATGGCATCTCCTTGATTGAAGTAATAATAATTGTTGTTGATGTATTTAGGAGGATATTATTGCGGATAAACAACATATTGATGAAGCACATTCTTCCTTGAGGAATGGAGAGACGGAGGATCCTCAAAATCTACAACCGAATGGAGTAGTAATGCCATTAATGGTGATTTCAACATTGCTGAGCCTCCAAATGACTTAGAGACTCCCCAAGTAAGTATTCCTTCTGTAATTTCTTCATAGAAGTATGAAATTGTTGACATGTGAATGAATGAATGAGAATCCATGTGAGTATATGAGAAATTTTGCCGAAATACGTCACCAGAAAATTTGGACTTCGGTCTTTCAGTAAAAACGATGTAGAATCTTCGTCTGATGTCGAATTTTCGCCATCTACCCATGTTTATTCATCCCAAGGAAATTTCCAAGCTTTTTCAAAGAAGCTTTTTGAGTTTTGAGCATGTTTAGGACCTGAAATAGGCGAAACAATAAACTTCCAGGAAACTTCCAGAACTTTTTCAGATTGCATGTAGTCTAATGTTTTGGCCACATCTATCTGCTCGTTCATCTGATTATTATGAAATTTTGATATGTTGTAGATAAAATCCATACGAAGATAATGATATATGACTCAACCTTATATTCCTCACCAATTGCTCCCAGTTCATCGTCTTATACATGGCAGTGTAAAATCTTCTCAAACAAACTTGTTGCAAAACGTGTTTAATGACTTCCACGTTATTTGTTCATGTCTTGGATGCATAGTAAAGGTAATAAATAGTGTTGGTTCACTTACATGTTGAATTTTATGATTGCTTCTTCAATTCCATGTTTGAAAGCTCTAACTTGTATCCTTGCTATATTAGGTGGAAAATGGTGGGATTGAGCATAATGAGACCCACAATGATAATTCGAGCAACCTTGAGACTATTTATTATAAGACAACCACCTATGCACCTCAAGGCCATGAAACTCTCGTTGTTGAAAACGTTGAAGCGACCGGAACTCCAATTGTGGTTGTTTCAGAGATGTAAGAGACCGGGCCAAGAGTGGAAGAAGCTGCTCCAGCTGTTGAGGAAACTACCGCTATGACTGTTGAAGTTGCTCCAGTGATTGAGAATCGCATAATAGTGCACGAATATCCCAATGCAGGGATTTTTTGTGATCCTCCATTTAGTGAGTTACTCTCATATCACACATCAGTCGGTGGATTTAGCGTTCCCATTGGGTATGCTGACATGTATGAGAAGTTGTGGAATATGTACGGTCATATTGTTGTCACCAAGGATCCAAATCGCAGCTACTTCTTGACAATGCAAGTAGGAAACATCTTGTGCGTCATAAATGATATAAGAATCAGGGCCAGAAGTACTGTTACTCAAGATGTACTCTTTGATTGGGAGTTTGAAGAAATCAGAAGAACTTGGTTTCAACTTGAAGTGACTTCGTGAAAAGATTGACACCATCACGGATGCAGTAGAGAGAAATATACCTTTTACCAGTCATGTTGTGGTGGAGAAAATGGCCAAGATTGTTGAGTTGACTGAGAAGCTGAAGTTGGAGAAGGCGGCCTCGCAAATGTTGGAGAATGTAGAGAAGCAGAAATCTTACTTTGCCGGTTTCCTTTAGTTTCCCTTTCCATAATCTCTTGAACCTTGAACTTCTGAGAAATGTGAGGCTTTAGTTTTTGGTTTTGATTGGTTTTTTGAATACACGTTGATTGAGGATTTCCTTTGGGATTTGATAGGGATTTTTCTTTAAATAAAAGAACTTTGATAAATTGTTGAATTCAAATACTGGATGCAAGTATTGCAAACGTTTTGGAGGAATTAAAAATACAGGTAAAAGAAAATCCTAAAATGTATTGGGTGTCTCGAACAGTCACTCATGTCTTGAGTGAATGACACCCCAAGACGCCGAACATCTCAGGTGTCAAAGGCTTTGAGCCAATTCTCTTGTATTGTTGGTATTGTCCTTCCATCCGTGTTGATCAACTCGTAGTATCCTCCAACTATGGATTTAGTAACCATGAAAGGCCTTCCCAATTGGAACTCCTAGCCGAATGGAGATTGCGCTTAGTGGCTTTGAGAACCAAATCTCCTTCATGAAATTTGTTTGGCTTGATGGTTCTCGCCCTGAAGATCTTTTGCTGATTCGGCATTCCTCTGATGATGGGGTTCCATGGTCGTGCAATCAAAGTTTCCTGACTTTGTGGCACATATGGACACTCGTGCAAGGGAGAGTATAGAGGTTCTGCATCCAACCACTTGGTGAAGTATTGCCGAGGAGAAATCAACCACTCATAGCTTTTGGTGAGTGCTGAGTTATTCGCAACATTGAGTCCCCGGACCAGGGTAGCATATTTGATAGTGGACAATATGGACGCATGAGGAGGAATAAGACTTTCCTGAGTGCGGAACCTTTGGATGAAAGTATGTGCATTTTTTTCAGGTCTTTGCTTCAGTTCCATCAAGGCTTTGACTTCCTCCAGATGCTCGAATGATGGAGTATCCTCTGCTTCTTCTGAATCGGAGCTTTCTTCAACAGAGAAATGTGCGATTGAAGGTGTTGGAGTTACCTTTTTTTTAGCATGAATCCATGTTCGTCCAAGGATAATATCATATCCTGGGTCTTCCCTGATTATGTGAAATTTGGTTTCTGCCCAGGTTAAACCGGTTTTTATCTTGAGTATGATGAAACCATATGCGTCCCTGGAAACTCCTTCATAATCTCTGACTGCAATGGGGGCATGAGTGGCTTCTTGTCGAGTAATGCCTACAGCTCGGAGGGTTTTCAAAGGAATGATATTGACAATGGTGCCCACATCGACCAACGTTCGCTTGAATTCATTCCCTTTGAGGTGAACTATAGTGAGAAGTCCCCAGTTGTACATCTTCTTGTCTGTTGTTGGAGGCTCAGATAGTGTCTCATGGATTACTAAACACTTTCCTGACACGATTTGATTCAATACTGTAAATAGATCACTTCTCTGGGCCTTTGACATGTATAGCAATTCACAGGCATGTTCAATCAGGGATTGGACTGCTTCCTTGACAGGTGGTTCAGAGAGCATGAAGGTCCTGATAGGAAGAGGATTTCTGTGCACTCCTTCAGTCCCCAGTTCCCTTAAATTAGATTTCTCTATGAATATACGTTTTAAAGTTCTACAATCACTGGATGGAAGGCTGACATATCTGTGGAAACGGCAATAGCGTGGATTTTCCACTTCTTCTTCTTTTGGATCTCTTCTAACGGGAGGTAGTTTAATCGCACCGTCTTGAATTCAGACTTCCAAAAACTCTATCACCTCTTCGATGGGAAAAGTAAAATCTGGCTCTTCTTGGTCGTTCTGTTGACGCTGAGTCGGTGGTTGTGCATTTCTATCCCGGTTGTCCTTCCTTGGTGCTTTTTTAGGATGGGACGCTAGAGGAGCATTCTTATGCTGCGCCTCAGATTTCCTCTTGCTTCCTTCAGCAACATTCGTGGAAGGTTGGACATTGTATTGTTTATTGACTAGGCGTCTGATGTTGCTTCGAGTGTCTCACGGCTCTTCGGTTTTGACAGTTTTTATTCTTTCCAGTAAGGCTGGAGAAATAGTTGCTGATCTCTTAGCTCTTCATGGAGTTCTGAGGAAGTTTGGAACCGGAGATTTTCCAGCAAGGCTCTGTAGACAGGGATCATCCCGTTGATGCACAAGTCCACCAATTGTTGTTCGGTAACATTAGGATCATGACAATCCAAGGCTTGAATTATGAACCTCTTCACATATTTGTTCGGATGTTCGGTGTTTTTCTGATCCATTCTCCCTAAGTCAGAAAGAGTAACCTGCTCTGAAACGAAAAAGTATTTCCTGTAGAAGGCATTAACCATTTCTCCCCAATTAGCGATGCTCCTTGGCGCGATGTTATTGTACCAAGTATATGCTCGGCCGGTCGAGACTTTGAGAACTCCTTGGTCGGACGACATGATTGTGTTCATGTTCTCCTAATGCCTCTAGGAATCGAAAAACATGATCTCGGGCGTTCTGCGTTCCATTGTAAAGTGTGAACGTTGGAGAAGTATAGCCTTTCGGGAGAGAAATCCTTTGTACATCAGAGGAATAGGGAGGTTGATGACGATGGACAGATGGTGCCTTGCCCTTTCCTCGATCCTCCATTAATTGCTCTAGATCTTCACGAGTGATGAAACCTCGTAGGCTCATTTGTTGGTGTGTTTTCCATGACTTTGTGGACTTCATCATCGTCAACTACGTGGACTAAAACAACTTCAGGATCAGCAGTTGAAGATGTTTCCTTGGCTTTTTTTTTCTCCCGAATCTTCTCTGACATCTTGTCAGTGAAAGTTTTGAGATAATTGCACAACTCTTTCTATGTTGCAGCAATGTCAGTCTGATTTTTAGCGAGAACTTCCTGGACCTTCATGAGATCGGCTATGGTAGGTGGATTTTCTATGCTTTCCTCGGGAGACCGGCCGAAGAGAGGATGATTTTCAATGTTGGTTTGAGGAAGAGTAGTATCACCACCATTGTTAGAAGCAGGAATGGTTTCTGGAATACCATCATTGTTATTGTTGCTAGTGCTAGCGTCATTTGCATTTGTAATTAACCCAGACCTAAGACCAGCCATCTTGAGAAAATATGAGATTGCAAGCCGAGAGAATGATCTCCCACCGTGGTCGCCAATCTGTAGATGGGGAAAAACGATTTGCTGGTTTTTAGGGAAGTGAAGAGTCGAGCGTGCGAACGATACTCCTCAACCGAGCAAACTGCTAAACCTCACACAGATGCACTACAAAGGGAGTGCTTAGATTCGAGAGATCAATCTGTAGGACTCCGGCCTAAACCAAGCCAATGAACGTTCCAGAGTCAATTCGGTCACAAAGAGGGAGATGGGTTGATCTGTAGGAGGGAAGCTGAGAATTGTGCGGGATCAATGATGATAAAGGATTGTAGATGTGTTGAAGGTTTCTGCAAAATTTATGAACTATTGAGTTCGAATAAGTTCTGGTCGATTGATGGAATTTCTGAGAGTGATTGCTCGAAAAGTGTTCCCTTTTTAATCGTGGATCCAGAGACTTATTTATATTGTCAGATTAGCGAACAAATTTATCTCAGTAAGTGTGACGGTTTCATGAGTGGAAGAGTGGGAAAGTGGGAGATCGTGGTAAAAAGAATTCCATGTCGTGTGGAGACTTGGTTGATCATCCACCCACTACTTTGTTAACTCCTTCAACCGTTGCACGACTTACTCACATTTCTCATCGTGGATGAATCCACGTGTCGTAGGCCGCCAGACCAAAACCCTAATTGATATCCCCCATGTGACGTGATTGATGTCTCACGAGTCGTGGAGTCTGCAAGACAGACGTGTATTTTATTAGTCGGTTGTTGACTGTTTAGATAGTGAATCTAAGTTTTGTTTAATCGAGCATGAGTGATCGAATGCTCAATGGAACATTTTGTAAATTCGAGCAATTGAGCAAGTATTTCTCAATTCGACAATTTACTGAATATTGATAGTTGGATCAATATTCGATCAACTGACCATGTATCGCTCAATTCGATCAATTCTCGATAAATTACTTGAATATTGATAGTGATCAATATTCGAGCAATTGAGCAAGTATTGCTCGATTGACAATTATTTATTTATTGGTGACACGACCCAATAAAATATTAATTAAAATATTGGTAGATTACCGAATATTATATAATTAATCCGCGTGTTGTTTATTGGTAGATTACCGAAAAGGAGGGTGTAGGATTCAAATATCGCACAACATATTTTCTTAGCGTGCGAGATTCATTATTTTCCTTAACTCGAGAGATTGTAGCAAGACTCGCGAGAATGTCTCGCGAGAAGGTAGCAAGAGCCTGCGAAATTATTAAAGGGCTCGCGGGAATATGAGTTGTAGGTGAGCTGTCATCCATTATGTAAACATCTATATAAAGAGAAGAGCGGGGAGAGAGAGAAGGGGGGACACTTTTAGGAAAGAGAGATATTTTTGAGGGGAAAAAACTTTATTTTCTTTATCATCTTCTTCCCCTAAAACTAGATCTAGAGCTCTAGAAAATATCCATTAATGGAGATTATAAATGTAATACCAATGTAACCTCAACAATGATAGTGAAGAATCGTGGATGTAGATCATATTGATCGAACCACGTAAAAAATCTTATGTGTCTATTTATATTTCTAGCACTTATATTTGAAATTCATATCATTAATAAGATTTAGATCTACAAAATATAGTGAGGGGTGTAGTGTGGGATTTCCTGCAACTACATATGCGCTAGAAACAGGGACCTAATCTTGTTGGTTCAAGAAAGTTTAGAAAAAGCATTCTGTTGGTGATGAATTCAATTGGATCTATAAACTTTAAGAGAAATTTCCATGAAAAGTAGTTTCTTGTTCATACTTTTTATTTAGATCTATAAAATTTAGGTTCAAAAATGGAAATTTTATGGAAAGAATCACACTTTCGGGGAGAAAACACCGTCAACAATTCAAAGACATGAAAAGAGGAAGAGAAAAATATAGGTTCTTGTGATGAAATTCAAGGAAGAAAGCTAATTTTTTAATGGAAGATTTCATATTCGGGAGAAAAAGAAAAGAGGAAAATTGTTGACAGGAAATTAAGGAAGAACGAAGAAAAGGATAAGAACAAAACGCTGTGATTTTTATCACAAAAAGAAGCTCGCACAGATGGTTTGAGTTGGAGCGAAGAAGCTTGATGTCGCAAGATCAAATCTCGCCACAGTCATATTTTTTTCAAATATTTTTGAACTTTCAAGAGGGGAAAAAATGGAATAAAGCTATAGCATTGTGTGCTTCCTTCGCAAGCAGCAAGTAGCCCGGATGGTCATTCGCGAAGAGAATAAGCTTGGGGTTGCGAGTTCGAATCCCACCTTTTACATATTTTTGAACTTAGAGAGCGAAGAAGTGAATAAAGTTATCGTATTGTGTGTTTCTTTCACAAACAAGACAGCTAGCACAATTGGTCACTGGCGAAGAGTATAAACATAAGGTCGCGAGTTCGAGTCTTACCCTTCGCGAAGAATTTTGTCATCTTTTTTCCTTGAATATCAAAGGGTGAATATAAGTCATGTATTAGTATTCTGCGATCCTTTCGCACGGAGGAGTAGCACAATTGGTCACGAGCGAACATGAGGAGCTTAAGGTCGCGGGTTCGAATCTCCCTCCTCGCAAAGAATTTTTGCTTCGCAAAGAAGGAAAAAATGGATAATTTCGCAAGGTTGTTTCATTCTTTCGCAAACAAGAGGCAGCACGGTTGGTTTCTGCGAAATTAATGAGTTCATGGTCGCGAGTTCAAATCTCAACGAACGTGTATTTTTCGCATGGGTTTCGCAGAAGTATATTTCGCAAGAAGAAAGTAAGTGATTATTTCGCGAAACATTTCGCGAGAGGCTTGGCTAGCACGGTTGGTCGGGAGGCATGAACGAGCGAGAAGGTCGCAGGATCAATTCTTGCTCTCGCACATTTATTTTTGTTATGCAAAATTTCACAGACATTGCTTATCTCGCAAAGAAGAAAGTTGATGATTATCTCGCAAGTTAATTTCGCAAATGAGGTTAGAACAGTTGGTATGGTGCGAGAATATAAAAGAGCGCAGTCAAGGGTTCAAATCTCATTTCTCACAATTCTTTTTTTGTGAGATGTTTATATTTTATGCGACGTTCATATATTTCAAGGATGATAGCCGCAAGTAAATCATATACTTCGCAAGAGACAACAACAACGAACAAACCGCAAATGATGTGCTATTATGAGAATGAATGAAAGAAATGACGAGAAATGAAAGAATAAGTGAAGGAAGTGTGAGAAATGAAGAAATGAATGAAAGGATGGATGAAAGAATGAAGACATGCGATAATTTCGCAAAGATAATGAGAAGAGATAATCAAAAGTGAATGATTGAATGGTTTAACAACAATGAATGAGTAAATGAATGGGACGAACCTTTATGGCGTACACCCTAGTTCGCGAATTATATTTCGTAAGAGGCAAATGTAAGACCTAAAGTGCGTCATATAAGGGGGAATCTCTTAACATGGCCCGGGAAAAGGTTACACCGCCCACGGAACTGGGTCATGCAGATTTGGGGCCCATGAAAGCCTATCCGGGGAGATACCTTGGATTCCCAACTATATATGTAGGTTATACCCTGGTTGGGCGACCGAGGGTCTCTTTCAAGGAGTCGCGTATGATCAAGGCGCCAGAGGTACACGGTTGAGTCAAGAGTGCGGGGGAGCATGGAACTTCCTTACCACTCTTGACAAGTCTTGGCGCATGCCGCACCTCGCCCGGAAGAAAACTCCACTTAGGGTGCAGCCTTGTAACCATAAACCCTATAGGTATAAGGGATAAGAGGCTGCGAAAACAACTGGTTGTTGTTAAGACCGGATGGGAGGAGCTAGCCTTGTATGGCCGATGTACGCCTCCTTGAAGGGGCAACCATGGAGATGATAAGGGCGACACCCTCCATTAGGGAGAGTGTCAAAGCAGACGCAAATGTCATGGGGCTTTATTTTCGCAAGAAAATTTAGGCACATCATATTTGTGCAATGATCTGCTGAGGCAATAATACTAACGCGAGGGTAAGACGAGATCAATGGGTCTTTTCACGAAAGTGTACGGACGTCCTGCGATTTCGTCGCAAGACGGCAATGTCATGGGGCTTTATGTTCGCAAGGATATTTAGGCTGTCATATTGTCGCAACTAAAACATCCTGCAGAGGCAATAATACTAAGAAATGATAAGACAAGATCAATGGGTCATTACATGAAAGTGTAACGACGTCCTGCGATTTTGTCGCAAGACGGCAATGTCATGGGGCTTTATGTTCGCAAGAATATTTAGGCTGTCATATTATCGCAATGAGGGGTGGCAAAATAAGACCTTTAACTAGGAAGGCAAAATAAGACCACACAAAAACAATGATAAGGCAAGATCAAGGGTTATTACATGAAAATGTAAAGACGTCCTGCGATCTTGTCGCAATGACAAAATTCAACATAAACAATTTGGATGAAGTGCGGGAATAAGAAAGATGAAGCACAAGTAAGAACTTTGCGAGAAACAATAAATACACAAAGAGGAATGCATATACTAGAGACAAAATAAGAGAAATGAAGAATGGAAGCGATTTAAAGCTACATCAATTTTAGAACGGCGAAATGAGCTAAGTAACACAAACATTACCTATACATTGCAGTAGATAAGCATTCTCAACATACAATCATCATAATCGCATCATGAAAGCATTGCATAAGAATTTCATGGCATAACCATTGCATATACATTTCATAACATAATCATTACATAAGCATTATACTCGCACAAGTATTTTACAAAATTTTACAATTATCCGAATCTCTGTTGAGAACTATTTATAATCTCTCAAGAGTGTTATTGAGAATTTCTCAGCGATATTATTTGGAATCTCTCGAGGTATTATTCGAATTTCGCGAGAGAATGAGTCATAATTTCTCGAGAATGTGATTAGTTTGCGAAATGTGGTTATTTCGCAAAATTATAAGCAACTTGAAGAGATTATACTATCGCATGAGCACAAAGCATGAGGCGAGAGGCAAAATGAGAATGAAGATACAACTCCCTCATCAACATTTTCTTAAAGATTCTACCTTCAAAGATAAAGGACAGAGGCAATTATGGATAACCAAGAAAAAAATTTATGTTCTTTATCTTCTCGGCAAGAATCACTTCCAAAGAAGATATTCACCAGTGAACAACAAGAATCTTCACCAAAAATGGAATAATAACTTCGCATGAACAGAGGCAATACTTCTTATACTTCAAGGATTCATACTTCATATTCACTTCTCAAAGTTTCGGAACTTCGCAAAAGAATAGAGCATTGCATGAGGCAAAGAACATGGAGCGAGAGTTTCGCATGATGGATTCGCAATACTTCTTATATTTAGAAGATTAAGTACTTCTTATACTTCTTCAAGGATACTTCATACTTCATATACTTCGGGATGGTATTTCTTATTTACTTCGCAAAGCTTCGGAACTTCGCAAAAGAATAGAGGCAAGTACGTACTTTTCAAGTCCAGTATTCTTTCGCTCGTTCCTTCATCAACAAAGATCAAAGATTACTACAACAACAGATTTTTCCTTAAAGATCACTCTTCAAGCAATATTCAAGGAAAAAGATGCAAGATGTAGGATTCAAATATCGCACAACATATTTTCTTAGCGTGCGAGATTCATTATTTTCCTTAACTCGAGAGAATGTAGCAAGACTCGCGAGAATGTCTCGCGAGAAGGTAGCAAGAGCCTGCGAAATTATTAAAGGGCTCGCGGGAATATGAGTTGTAGGTGAGCTGTCATCCATTATGTAAACATCTATATAAAGAGAAGGGCGGGAGAGAGAAGGGGGGGACACTTTTAGGAAGAGAGAGATATTTTTGAGGGAAAAAACTTTATTTTCTTTATCATCTTCTTCCCCTAAAACTAGATCTAGAGCTCTAGAAAATATCCATTAATGGAGATTATAAATGTAATACCAATGTAACCTCAACAATGATAGTGAAGAATCGTGGATGTAGATCATATTGATCGAACCACGTAAAAAATCTTATGTGTCTATTTATATTTCTAGCACTTATATTTGAAATTCATATCATTAATAAGATTTAGATCTACAAAATATAGTGAGGGGTGTAGTGTGGGATTTCCTGCAACTACAGAGGGACCGACCACATGGGACTATGGACGTCCATGTGATGCCCAATTGCTCGAGTGAGCGTACGCCAGGGTCCTGAGTTGAACGGTTGGTTGGTGAAGGAATGACGATTAAATGCCGGTTTCATCATTTATTGAAATAGTGCTCGATTGAGCATTGGGTGATAAAACCTAATTATGGAAAAGTGAGGACCGACCAAGAGGGTGTGAAATCGGCCCTTGGTGGTCGTGGGACCGGTGATGGTCGTTCGAGCAAACCCAAGTTGGTTGGAAAGAGTTTGGACCCAATATGAGCAATTGCGCAAATTAGGTCAAAATTGTGAAAACGTGTGGGACCGGCTCGTTGCAAGCTTTAGATCCTCCCTTGGTCGGTCAAGGGAGTATGCTCGTGTCACCATAATACCCATGTCTCAGTCCTGAGAGTTTCGACATTTTTTGATGTGCATTTGAGCAATATCTTGGATTTTCAGAAGAGTTCGATCTTTGACTGGAATTCTCGATTTTGCTCGAATGAGCAAGTATGCCCGTTTGATCAATATTTTGTGAATATTAAAATAATAATATTTTAATATATTTTTCTTGAGTAACCTAGTCGGTCATGTGACCATGTTGACTTTCGGCTTTTTCATGGTTTGAGCAACATTTGAGAAAACATGGAGAAACCATGATTTTGCGCTTAGGAAGTTTCACAAGATGAGAGAAATAACAATTTATGAAAGATTAGGGATTTCAAGGTGTGGGACCGGCCACGGCTAGGGCATGGCCGGCCAGACTAAGTTTCCGGTCATGCAACACCTTTCCCTATTTTATATTATTATTTTTCATGATTCCACGAAAATATGGAGAAACCATGAGTTTTGCTCAAGCGAGAGAAAGTTGTTAGAATGGAGGAGTCTTCATGAGTCATGAAAATAACAAAAAATAAGGAAAAATAATGGAGGAAGCATGGGACCAGGCCACGGCTAAGGTACGGCCGCCGACCGGTGGGCCCGGCCTATGGGCACTTCTCCATTATTTTAATGTTATCATTTTCTCTCTCCTATTTTGTGCAGGATTCCTCATTTGTCCAAATTTTCGCATGCTCGTTCGTGCATTTGGGTGCTCGTTCGTGCATCATTGTCGAGTACACTTGCACCATTTTATGGGGATTACTCAATGGTAGTCCAGATGCCCGATTGTTGAGTATTTATTACTAATTTATGAAATTCGGTGGAGAATGATTCATGGCGGTAATAAAAGTGAGTAGTTGTTTATCATTAATCCATAGGATCAGCCGTGGATTCGACCATGAATTCGGAATAATGAAACGAGCATTACCATTCCATGGGATCGTAGATTCAACCACATAATCGGAGTAATAAGATTATTACCATTCCATGAGATCACCCGTGGATTCGATCATGAAATCGGAGTAATGAGATAAATTAGATTATCTTCTAGGAATTCAGTGGTGAATGTCACAGTAGAATTAATCTGTTGCGGAAGGGATAAAGCGTCATACCCGTTCTGAAAGGTGCATAGTCAGGAAACAACAAGTGTTGCTGAAGTCCTGAAGGCGTTATTGCTCTCAATCTTACGGAAAACCGCCTGGATCTATACACGGTATCTCTACATTGTCAGAGAATAGTGAGTGTCACCGACGTCCTGAAGGCGTTATTGCTCTCAATCTTACGCAGAACCGCCCAATCGTTCTTCTATGTAGAGGCAAGTCTCTCTATGTAGTCAGGGAACAACGAGTGTCGCCGACGTCTTGAAGGCTTTTTTCCCTCTCAACAAACAATTATGTATGGAGGACCGCCCAATCTTTCTTCTACATAGAGAGGCACAGTGAAATGCGTAGCATCGAACGCTCAGAGATCATATTCATCATGGCTCGAGAGGTACTCGATCGGGAGATCGTGAAGCAGTTCCTGAGATTGTAAAACAAGAATCGTCACATGCGTTCCTGAAGCCGGGTCAGAAACATGCAGTAAAATCCACCATCAATAGTATGTTAATACACCTTTTGGTCATGATGTACCTCCGTGGAAATTTATAGGATCCCACTAATTTTTGTACCTTTGCCGATTTTTTTGACAAAAGGGGGAGAATTAGTGTGTAATTCACACTACAAATACATATGGTTTACGAATCATTATGTAAGGGGAGTGGTTTTCATGTTGAGATATGTATTGACTAAAGGGGAGTGATGCATATCACCATAGTGGTATTATCAAAGTTGTGATACAATTGAACTTTGATGCTATGTAATAATACTATGACACTGTATAACAATAATTGAGAGCATTTTGTTTTCTCATTGTTATAGCTACGGATCTTCAACAACTGTGATACTAAACTTACAACCTTTAGGATCATGGAGTACTTGGAAGTGATGAAGATTTCGAGTCTCGTTGAAGATGCCATAGAGATCAAGCATGTGGATAAGAAGCTTATTTTTTTCTTTCTTTTTTGTAATCCATGTGTATTGATAGTTTTGTCACTAAAATTGACAAAGGGGAAGATTGTTAGAGCATTGCTCGGTCAAACTCGCATGCGTTGCTATATCAAGCATGTTTGTCAATGTTAGTGATCAAAACTATAAGTCTTGATTCCTATCCTATTTGTAGATGTCTCGGACTAGGACATAGATAGTGTAGTTGAGCTTAAATCTCTCTACGTTCATCTCTTGAAAACGAAGAATTACTAAGGGGAGCTTGTGGAACTTCTTCGACAAAAGGTATGTGGAGACTTGAACTTATCTATCACTTGGATAGTCTATTTATACTATCTCCTATATTGAGACATAAGTCGTGTTACGATATAGTTTTCTTTATACACATTTGAGATTTTGGTGAGTATATCTCGCTTACATATTTCTCGAAATATTTGTTGGTAAGCTTTCGCTTTGACCAAGTTAATCTTATATCATGAGAAAATTACCGAGTAACATCTTACATGGTTTGTGTGATACAATCATTTGGTGTAAAACTTGGAAGGTTTCAATAATGATTATTTCAATATCTTGAAAATTGCTTTGATGCTAATAGTGTGTGAAAACGGCTATTGTCATTATAGAAGAATGTTTCAATGATTGAAATAAAGAGTTGATGATGTAACAATCTTTGGATATAAGCATATATAGTGTGTTCGCACATTAGTGTATAAGTCCATAAACCGGGAGCCAAGAGTATGCATATGTGTGTATACGAAATTGGTGAAGGAGACAGGTTAAGTATGCGTATGTGTACACATACTGGCGGAAGTTCTCAAACCGAGAATTTTTGCTGAGTTTGGGTTTTGTAAAACTCCCAGACTAGTCACCTTAAGTATGCGTACATGTACGCATACTTAAGGAAGTTTTTGCACCGAAAATTTCTGCTGAGTTTTGAAACTTTACAAACTTAAAAACCGGTTGCTTAAGTACGCATACCTGTACGCATACTTAAGCTAGTTACTTTGTCAAATCGGTCAAGTCCATGAACTTAAACATTTAAATCGTAAGGAATGCAATCTTTGCAAACCGTGGCTATAATGTTCATGATTGATTCAAGTGAATCAAACCGATTTGATTTCAGTTGTGTTTTCTAAACAATTGAACAACTCTTAACTAGTTTCATTTGAGTCATTTGAACTAGTTATGGTTAAGATGAATAAGGTTGATATGAGAGTAATCATATGGCCAACCTCGGTTAACTATTTGTGAACCAACCTGGTGTACACATTTAGGTATGGCTACATAAATCTAAATGAGGGTAAATTTCATTTGTGTGTAACAAGCTAAGTTCGATCTAACGGTTGAAAGATATTAGCTTGGTTGAATCAGGTTTTTCATGTAACGGTGAATACTGAATGCTTTGTTACCAAGGTAACTTGGATTGCAAACCCTGATTGGAAAACTATATAAAGGATAAATCTAGCAACTGGGAAACCTATTCCCCACACCTCTTGTGTGTTACTAGTTGCATAACTAGAGTCGATTCTCCTTTAACCTTAGGTTTCTTCTCTAGACCCCGTAGGTTAACGACTTGAAGACTTCATTGGTATTGTGAAGCCAGACCCAACTATTATCTTTGTAGTTGCGTGATCTGATCTTGTTGTTTCTATTGTGTTGAGTGCAATTGAAATAATTGGCTCGAGATTTTATCTTTCCGATAGGCAAGATAGAAAAGTAATCACAAACAAAATTCGTCTCATCGTTTGTGATTCCACAATAACTTGTTTCGCTAGTCGATTAAGTCTATTGTGAGGTGATTGATAATACTAGGTTGTTCTTCGGGAATATAAGTCCGGTTTATCAATTGGTTGATTTATCAAAAGACGGAACAAAAACTCTTGGGTATTTATGTGGGAGACAGATTTATTTCATCTATAGATTTTTACGTGTGAGACAGATTTGTCTACCAAGTCTTCGACTTTGGGTCGTAGCAACTCTTAGTTGTGGGTGAGATCGGCTAAGGGAATCAAGTGCGTAGTATCTGTTGGGATCGAGACGTAAGAGAGCGCAAGCTGTACCTTAAATCGGTGTGAGATTGATTAGGGTTCAACTACGGTCCGATCCGAAGTTAATTGGTAGTAGGCTAGTGTCTGTAGCGGCTTAATACAGTGTGGTGTTCAATCTGGACTATGTCCACGGGTTTTTCTGCATTTGCGGTTTCCTCGTTAACAAAATTTTGGTGTCTGTATTTATTTTTTTCGCATTATATTTTGTTATATAATTGAAAGATCACGAGGTTATCGTTAAGATCAATCAATTAGAATATCCAACCTTTGGTTGTTGATTTACATTGATTGACACTTGAACATTGGTCTTTGGTACAGTTTAAGTAACTCCTCTTATATTCAATCGGACTCATGATTTCTATTTCTTGATTGTGGATTGAATTAAGAGTTAGAGATATTAAACTCTTTGATATACTTTAATCTAGATTGAGTTTGACTGTCTAGTTGATTCTCTAGAAAGTGTATTGGAGTAAGTCCTCTCAGATTGCCAAATGAATTGTTGGGTGTGGTTGTTAAACCCCCGCATTTTCAGGTTCAGTTGTTGTGTTTGGTTTTTGCCTGTTTTTGTTGTTGCCGTCGATCAAAAAAAAAAAAAAAATTAAGAAGATAATTTTTCTTACACTTCCACCATTTTATAATTAGTATTCCAAAAACATATGGGTGAGCCTTGAGTGGGTGCACGTTAGTATTTTTCTTGGTCCAACTTAAATGGACTTTCGTTATTATTTAAGAGATTTATTATTCGTAAATATACTCCCTTCGTCCCAAATTAATTGAGCTAATTGGTCTTAAATTTTGTCCCACAAATAAATGAGCTATTTCATTAATCAAGGGAATATTTCTAAAATTACCCTTTTAATTGATTATTTTTACTATAAGAAATATGTATAAATAGCCATATTTATATTTGTTACGTAGGTGTTTTAAAATGCTTTTCAACGGTATAAAGTTTACGAAAATCTGTGGCATAGTTTAAGATAAATCATTTCTAAGTTTTACTAGCTATTATCCATAAGGGTATAATTGTAAAAAATACTTAAACATACTCCCCTTTTCTCTTTGCCTTAATAATTGTGCAAACTATAAATAACTCAATTAATTTGGAACAGAAGGAGTGTTCAGATTTTCTCTTTCCAAATTAAGTTTTTCTTCTCCTAGTTAAGTTCTTTTCCCATCTATCTCTTTAGGGTTTTACTCTTAGCAAAACTTCTACAATATCATATGATTCTCTTTTTAAAACGGATAATTCTAAAACTATGTTTAGTATTAATCTTAGATATCGATTAAGGTTGAACGACTATCAAGATTATGATTTTATTTAGATTTTTTTTGGTATTTGTGAAAAACCAGGGGTCTAACAACCACACCCAATATTTCGCTTAGCAATCTTATGGACTATCTCCAATATACTTTCAAGAGAATCAACTAGACAGTCACACTCAATCTAAAGAAAAGTATATCCAAGAGTTATATCTCTATTTCTCAATTCAATCTGCAATCAAACAAATAGGAATTTGCGAGCCCGATTGAATATAAGAAATAACTTGGACGATATCAAAAACCAATATCCAAGTGTCAATCAATTTAATCAAAAACCAAAGTTTGGATTCACAATTGATTGAACTTACGCATAATGCGGAAAAGAAATAACACAGACATTAGAAATTTTGTTAATGAGGAACCGCAAATACAGAAAAAAACCCCGGGACCTAGTCCACATTTAAAAACGACACTGTATTAAGCCGCTACAGTCACTAGCCTACTCTAAGTAAACTTCGGACTGGAATGTTTTTGAGCCCTAACCAATCTCACACTGATCAAGGTACAATCGCGTTCCTTACGCCTCTAAAACACGCCGAATTCTGCGCACTTGATTCCCTTAGCTGATCTCACCCACAACTAAAAGTTGCTACGACCTAAAGTCGAAGACTTGATAAACCAACCTGTCTCACACAGAAAAGTCTATTGAATAGATAAATATGTCTCCCACGGATATACCTATGAGTTTTGTTCCATCTTTTGATAAATCAAGGTGAAAATGAATCAATTGATATACCGGACCTATATTCCCGAAGAACAACCTAAAAATATCAACCACCTCATAATAATCTTAATCGTATGGTAGCGAAACAAGATATTGTGGAATCACAAACGATGAGATGAAGATGTTTGTGATTACTTTTTATCTTGCCTATGGGAGATTAAATCTCGAGCAAATCTTTGAGAAGATAGTACTCAATCACGATGAAAAGAGCAAGATCGAACACGCAACTACAAAGAAAATAGTTGGGTCCGGCTTCACAATCCCAATGAAGTCTTCAAGTCATTAACCTACAAGGTTTTGGAAAAACCTAAGGTTAAAGGATAATCGACTCTAGTCGCAACTAGTATCACACATGAGGTGTGGGGATTAGGTTTCTCGTTGCTAGAGTTCTCCCTTATATATTCTTCAAATCAGGGTTTGCAATCAATGCTATCTTGGTAACAAAGTATTCAATATTCACCGTTAGATGAAAACCTGGTTAGACTCAAGATAATATCTTTCAAATGTTATATCGAACTTAGCTTGTTACACAAAAATGAAAAGTGACTTCATTTAGATGTGAGTAACCGTACCTAAACGTGTGCACCTTTGTTGGCTCAACAATAGTTAATTAAAGTTAGCCATATGAACACTTTCATATCAACCATATATATCTTAACCATAACTAGTTCAAATGACTCAAATGAAACTAGTTCTAGAGTTGTTCAATTGTTTATATTCTCATAGAAGTATACAAGACACAATTGAAGCAAAATAGATTTCGATTCACTTGAATCAATTCATGAACATTATAGCCACGGCTCGCAAAAGATTGCATTCCTTATTATAAAACTGTATTAGTTCATGAACAAACCGATTTTAGAACATAACCTACTCAAGTATGCAAACATGTACGCATACCTAAGTGGCCGGACTAAGTTTGGGTTCGCCAGTATGCGAACGGATACGCCTACTTCCAAACTCGGTTGAATTTCCGGGACAACCTCACACCAGTACCAACGATATGCATACTAAATTTCCGGACTTTCACTAACCAACCATTACGCATACGTGTATGCATACCATGGTTCCCGGACTTGGACAATATATATGCAAGTACGCATACTATTCTTTATCCAATCATGGTTATTTGTTCTAAACTCCCATTTCAATCATTGAAACATTCTCGAGAAGACGACAATAGGTTGTATCACACAAACTATTAGCTTCAAAGCAATTTTCAAGTGATCGAATAATCAATACGAAACATTCGAGTCTACATAAAATGATTGTCTCACAGAAATCATGTAAGATGTTAAAAGGCGATTTTCACATGATCATCTTTTAACTTTCGTTAAGAATATAAGATAAACTTGGTTAAAACGAAAGATTACTAACACATATTTCGAGAAATATGTAAGCGAGTTAAACTCAGCTAGAAATATCAAATGTGTATAATTGAAGTTTATATAGTTATTCGACTTTTGTCTAAGAGATAGAGTAGATAGACTTTTGAGTGATAGATGAGTTCAAGTCTCCACATACCTTTTGTTGATGAAGTTCCACAAGCTCCCCTTAGTAGTTCTTCATCCTCAATCGATGAACGCTGTGAAGTCTAATGCTCAAATACACTTACTATCATAATCCGACAATTATAGTTTTGGCAACTAAACTTGAAAAACAAGCTTGAGATAGCAACACTTGCAAGTTAAATGAGAGCGGTGCTCTAAAAATCTACCTCTTTGTCAATTTTAGTGACAAAACTATCAATGCATTTGGATTACGAAATAAATAAACACTGTAGCTTCTCATCCAAATGCTTGATCTTCTTGGTTCTTTAACATTAATCGAAATCTACGTCACTTCCAAGTACTCCAGTGATTCTGAACGTGTTCAACTCAGCATCATTGTTGTTGAAGATCCGTAGCTATAACAATATATAAAAACAAGATGTTTTCGTATTGTTATACAATGTCATAATATTATTACACAACATCAAAGTCCAATTGTATCACAAACTTTGACAACAATACTATGGTGATATGTATCACTCCCCCTTAGTAAATACTTTATCTCACATGAAAACCGCTCCCCCTTACATAATGATCCGTAAACCATATGTATTTGTAGTGTAAACTACACATTATTTCTCCCCCTTTTTGTCAATATAAATTGGAAAAGGTATGAAAACTAACGGGATCATAATAAAATTCTCAAAGAGGTTATTCATTACTAAAAGAGAACATATCAACTTTTTTAGACTCAATCATATAGTCGAAACTAAATGCATTCATCAAGGAGTTATTAAAGATACAAGAAAACTCCTACAATATTCCACAGCCGCACTCCCCACAAAGATTTTGCAATTAAGCATAAGTTCAATTAAGAACTCTCCCTCATAAAATGTCATTCCAGAAAAAGAACAACAAGAGCGGCCTTACTTTTATAAGAAAAGAATGATTTCTTTGGACATTAAAAAATTACATGTAACATGAATTTGTATATCTCAATTAACCCAACCACAAGAGAACCCATGATTAATTTAATCGGAAATCCTCAACATAAGAAAACTTAAGGAGCCGGACACTACTTTCACATAGAAGGGGATCAGAGAAAGATGAATACTACGGAATATACAAAGATTCATTCTATTTTTCATCAATATTTGCATAAAGACATATAATAGACTTAATTTTTGCAATCAAAAGTTCATCCTATCTTCCATCAATATTTGCATAATGACATAATAGGCTTAACTTTTGACCTAAATGGGACAATCATAGTTCACGGACGCAAACACACATATCCCATAACAATTTTTTTTGCAATATATAAAACCAATAAAGATTAATACTGCAAAATCACCTTCCAAATAAACTTTAGAATTTAAATAAATAAATCTAAAAACATTGCAAGATGAAAATCGTTGGCAATAGCTATGTGTACTCACAATAATTTCTATTCCAAACCCTAGATATCCTTCTTAAAACACAAGAATAAATTCTCATAAGAAGTTTCCTAGACATTAAGACCTTTGAAAAATTCTTTATCGTCCCAGAACTCCTTGTCGTCAACAACCATTGGAGCAAAGGTTCATGAAGATAGGAGTCAATTCCAACAAACCTTCTTGGCGATCTTAGAACCAAGGCCTTCGAATTTCAAGAGTCCTAAAAACAATAGCCTTTATTTGTTGTATATCCTTTCTTGTTTCCTTGACTCTTCAAGAACAGGAGAGAACTTACGAAGATTTGAAGGAACAACCCTGGTTTCCTCACATTACTCCTTTTTCTTTTCAAAGTTGAAGGTACATGAAATTTATCTTTTTCTTTCATGATTGATGGCTTAACAATCATATTAACATCTTTCCATCAGAAGACATAATGCTTTGAGTCTCCATATGAGTATGTGATTGTGAGAGGAATTCACAAATTAGGCTCAACAAGCTATCTTGTGATAGAAAGAGTTTTCGAGAGAAGGAAAAGAAAAGAATGTAGGGTTACGGAACCTTTATACAAAAGGAATTCACGTACGCACAATTCTCAACCCTAAAGAAGGCAGAATAGTCGATTTTAACCCTCTTTTAATGATCAAATAGGGAAACCCTTTTCAATATAATAAATTAGATATGAAAAGATGGAAAAAATCCAAACAGGTGAAAAGACGAAGCCAAAAAGAAAAAAAAAAAGAAAAGAAAAAAGATTTTCTTTTCCTAAAGCCTGAAATGTGCAAATTCTTGTCTCTTTTTGAACCAGGCACTTGAGACAAGATACACCAACAACACAATTAAGTTGTGCTGGGGTGAACAATAATTTGTCCACCATAACCTTCTTGAATGGAATTCTTAGAATCCTCTTTCATAGATTGTTTAGGTTTGTATTATTTTTTTCTTAGTGGTCTAATCTTTTCTTTGGAAATTAACTTCTTCGGAGAAGAGATGAGTTTACATACCTCAGACGACTTCTGAACAAGTTTGAGCTTGTTTGCTAATCGATTTTCTCTTCATTGAAGTTTATTGACATATCTTATCTTATATTTGTACTTGAAACAATTGGAGAGTTCATGACCCTTGAGAGTACAATAAGAACATGTCAATAGAGAGGATGGTTCAGACGCCATAGTTGTGCAAGCTGCTAGACAAACGGTAGAACCTGAAAATTAGAAATAGAATTTCTGGTAGGAAAAGAGAAATCCATTTTATCCTCCAAAGTGGTTGAAGTTTCTCTTGGAAGAATATCGAGGTTGATATACGTATTGCTACAATTATCAAAATCAATATTTTCACAAAGGAGTGCGACACTTGATTTTTCGTCTTCATTAGAATCATAGTGATCAGACATTTCATCAAGAGTTGCAGTAAGACCTTTGTTTCCAGTGTATTTTTTACTATTCGGACACTCATTTGCAAAATGACCAAAACCTTTACACATGAAGCACTGTAGCATATCCTCGTCATTAGTATCCCTGTTTTTAGGAGGAAAACGATTATGAGGTTTAACTGATGACTTGGGTTTATCTCTAGTGAACCGTTTGCATCTCTTCAAAACAAGATCTCTAAACTGTCTTGTGATCAAAGAGACTGACTTGTCAAGATCTTCATCTGATGAATCAGTCTCAGAAGGATCATCTTCAGAGATACCAACACTTTTACTTTTATCAAGTAATTTAGTGTTCTTTTGTGCTTTGAAAGCAATATCCTTTCCAAATTTGGATACATGCTCATGATCAAAGATCTTTAACTTCCCAACCAGAGTATTTCTAGATAAAGTATTAAGGTTATTTCCTTCAATGATGGCATGTTTCTTAGAGTCGTATTTGGCTAGCAACAATCTGAGAATTTTCATCACAATGTCCTTTTCAGGAATAGTCTTACCCACCGCAAAAGATGCATTAACAATTTCAGACGCTTTGTGATTAAACTCATCAAATGAATCCTCATCCGCCATACAAAGATTTTCCCATTCAGAACATAGGTTTTGAAGCCTAGCTTCTTTCTCAGAGGAATTTCTTTCGAATATAATTTCTAAGATATCCCGGGCATCTTTAGACTTAGTGCACGTAGTCACATGGTGCTGAAGATTTGGGGTAATGGCATGTAATGGCTTTGCAGCGAGAATCTCATTAGGTTCATATCTACCAATATCCTTTACAATAGAGACACCGTCTATTGTAACTATTGGAGGATCATAGCCATTAACAACATAAACCCATGTTTGAAAATCACGCGCTTTAAGAAAGGCACGCATAACAATTTTCACCATGAGTAATTTGAGCCATTGAAGGCGGTGAGTACGTTTATAGAGATAACACCTCGTCCATAGAGTCAGATCGCTACAAACCGAGACTTGTAAGGCCTAAAAGCGTATTTACTTTGCTCGATACCAATTGAAAAAGCGAGGGTCTAATAACCACACCCAATACTTCGCTTAGAAATATGTATGGACTAAATCCAATATACTTTCAATAGAATCAACTAGACAATCGGACTTAATCTTAAGAAAAGTATATCTAAGAGTTATATCTCTATTTCTCAATTTAATCGCAATCAAACAAATAGGAATTTGCGAGCCCGATTGAATATAAGAAATAACTTGGCCGGTACCAAAAATCAATATCAAGTGTCAATCAATTTTATCAACAACCAAAGGTTGGATTCACAATTGATTGAACTTACGCTGACAACTGTGATATTTCAATTATATAAACAAATATAATGCGGAAAAGAAATAACACGGACACGAAAATTTTGTTGAGGAAACCGCAAATGCGAGAAAAACCAGGGACCTAGTTGATTTAAACACCACATTTGTATTAAGCCTCTATAGACACTAGTCTACTCCAAGTTAACTTTGGACTGGAATGTAGTTGAGCCCTAACCAATCTTACAACGATAAAGGAATACAGTCACGTTCCTTACGCCTCTAAAACCACGCCGGATTGCGCACTTGATTTCCTTATTTGATCACACCCACAACTAAGAGTTGCAACGACCCAAAGTCAAAGACTTGATAAACTAATCGGTCTCACACAGAAAATTCTATTGAATAGATAAATTTGTCTCCCACAGATATACCTATGAGTTTTGTTCCGTATTTTGATAAATCAAGGTGAACATGAACCAATTGATATATCAGACTATATTCGAAGAACATCCTAAAAATATCAATCACCTCACAATAATGTTAATCGTATGATAGTGAAATAAGATATTGTGGAATCACACACTATGAGACGAAGATGTTTGTGACTACTTTTTATCTTGCCTATCGGAGATTAAATCTCGAGCAATCTTAGAGAAGATAATACTCAATCACGATAGAAAACAAAAAGATCAGAACACGCAACTATAGAAATTAGTTGGATCTGGATTCACAATCCCAATGAAGTCTTCAAGTCGTTAACCTACAGGGTTTTGGAAAAACCTAAGGTTAAAGGAGAATCGACTCTAGTCGCAACTAGTATCACACATGAGGTGTGGGGAGTAGGTTTCCAAGTTGCTAGAGTTCTCCGTTATATAGTCTTCAAATCAGGGTTTGCAATCAATGCTACCTTGGTAACAAAGCATTCAATATTCATAGATTAGATGAAAACCTGATTAGACCCAATCTAATATGTTTCAACCGTTAGATCAAACTTAGTTTGTTACACACAAATGAAAAGCGACTTCATTTAGATACGAGTAACCATACCTAAACATGTGCACCTTTGTTGGCTCAATAATAGTTAACCGAAGTTAGCCATATGAACACTTTCATATCAACCATATTCAACTTAACCATAACTAGTTCAAATGACTCAAATGAAACTAGTTTTAGAGTTGTTCAATTGTTTATATTATCATAGAAGTATACAAGACACAATTGAAGCAAAATCGATTTTGATTCACTTGAATCAATTCATGAACATTATAACCACAGTTTGCAAAAGATTGCATTCCTTATTATATAAATGTATTAGTTCATGAACAAACCGATTTTAGAACATAACATACTCAAGTATGCAAACGGGTACGCATACCTAAGTGGCCTGACTAAGTTAGGGTTCGCCAGTATGCGAACTTGTGCGCATACTTCCAAACTCAGTTGAATTTCCGGGATTTGAACCTCACGCCAGTACACACACCGGTATGCAAACTAAGTTCTCGTACTTTCACTAACCAACCAGTACGCATACGGGAATGCATACCATGGATTTTCCACTTCTTCTTCTTTTGGATCTCTTGTGACGGGAGGTAGTTTAATCGTACCGTCTTGAATCCGGACTTCCAAAAACTCTATCACCTCTTCGATGGGAAAAGGGAAATCTGGATCTTCTTGGTCGTTCTGTTGTGTGGAGGCCGGTGGTTGTGCATTTATCCAGGTTGTCCTTCCTTGGTGCTTTTTTAGGATGGGACGCTGGAGGAGCATTCTTATGCTGCGCCTCGATTTCCTCTTGCTTCCTTCAGTAACATTCGTGAAAGGTTGGACATTGTATTGTTTATTGACTAGGCGTCTGATGTTGCTTCGAGTGTCTCGCGGCTCTTTGGTTTTGACAGTTTTTATTCTTTCCAGTAAGGCTGGAGCAGTAGTTGGTGATCTCTTAGCCCTTCATGGAGTTCTGAGGAAGTTTGGAACCGGAGATTTTCCAGCAAGGCTCTGTAGACAGGGATCATCCCGTTGATGCACAAGTCCACCAATTGTTGTTCGGTAACATTAGGATCATGACAATCCAAGGCTTAAATTATGAACCTCTTCACATATTCGTTCGGATGTTCGGTGTTTTTCGATCCATTCTCCCTAAGTCGAAAGAGTAAACTTTGCTCAAAGCGAAAAAGTAATTCATAGAAGGCATTAACCATTTCTCCCCAATTAGCGATGCTCCTTGGCGCGATGTTGTTGTACCAAGTATATGCTCGGCCGGTCATAGACTTTGAGAACTCCTTCAGTCGGACGACATGATTGTGTTCATGTTATCCTAATGCCTCCAGTAATCGAAAAACATGATCTCGGGCGTTCTGCGTTCCATTGTAAAGTGTGAATGTTGGAGAAGTATAGCCTTTCAGGAGAGAAATCCTTTGTACATCAGAGGAATAGGGAGGTTGATGACGATGGACAGATGGTGCCTTTCCCTTTTCTCGATCCTCCATTAATTGCTCTAGATCTTCACGAGTGATGAAACCGGTAGGCTCCTTTGTTGGTGTGTTTCATGGCTTTGTGGACTTCATCATCGTCAACTACGTGGTGGAATAACCCGGGATCAGCGGTTGAAGATGTTTCCTTGGCTTTTTTTCTCCCTGAATCTTCTCGACATCTTGTCGGTGAGAGAGTTTTGAGATAATTGCACAACTTTTACGTGTTGCGGCAATGTCGATCCGATTTTTAGCGAGAACTTTCGGACCTTCATGAGATCGGCTATGGTAGGTGGATTTTCTATGCTTTCCTCGGGAGACCGGCCGAGAAGAGAGGATGATTTTCAATGTTGGTTTGAGGAGGAGGAGTATCACCACCATTGTTAGAAGCGGGGAATGGTTTTTGGAATACCATCATTGTTATTGTTGCTAGTGCTAGCGTCATTTGCATTGTAATTAACCCGGACCTAAGACCAGCCATCTTGAGAAAATGTGAGATTGCAGGCGAGAGAATGATCTCCCCCGTGGTCGCCAATCTGTAGATGGGGAAAAAGCGATTTCTTTGGTTTTTTAGGGAAGTGAAGAGTCGGCGTGCGAACGATACTCCTCAGCCGAGCAAGCTATTGAACCTCTCACGGATGCACTACAAAGGGAGTGCTTAGATTCGAGAGATCAATCTGCCCAGGACTCCGGCCTAAACCAAGACAATGACCGTTCCAGAGTCAATTCGGTCACAAAGAAGGAGATGGGTTGAACTGTAGGAGGGAAGCTGAGAATTGTGCGGGATCAATGATGATCAAGGATTGTGGATGTGTTGAAGGTTTCTGCAAAATTTATGAACTATTGAGTTCGAATAAGTTCTGGTCGATTGATGGAATTTCAGAGAGTGATTGCTCGAAAAGTGTTCCCTTTTTAATCGTGGATCCAGAGACTTATTTATATTGTCAGATTAGCGAACAAATTTATCCCAGTAAGTGTGACGGTTTCATGAGTGGAAGAGTGGGAAAGTGGGAGATCGTGGTAAAACCAATTCCATGTCGTGTGGAGACTTGGTTGATCATCCACCCACTACTTTGTTAACTCCTTCAACCGTTGCACGACTTACTCACATTTCAGACCAAAACCCTAATTGATATCCCCCATGTGACGTGATTGATGTCTCACGAGTCGTGGAGTCTGCAAGACAAACGTGTATTTTATTAGTCGGTTGTTGACTGTTTAGATAGTGAATCTAAGTTTTGTTGAATAGAGCATGAGTGATCGAATGCTCAATGGAACATATTGTAAATTCGAGCAATTGAGCAAGTATTTCTCAATTCGACGAATTACTGATAAATTATTGAATATTGATAGTTGGATCAATATTCGATCAACTGACCAAGTATCGCTCAATTCGGCCAATTCTGCGATAAATTCTTTGAATATTGATAGTGATCAATATTCGAGCAATTGAGCAAGTATTGCTCGATTCGACGAATTATTTATTTATTTTGTGACGCGACCCAATAAAATATTAATTAAAATATTGGTAGATTACCGAATATTATATAATTAATCCGTGTGGTTTTATATAATTGCTCATTAATTGACGAATTGCTGAAAATAGGTCATGAGAGAATGAGGGACCGACCACATGGGACTATGGATGTCCATGTGATGCCCAATTGCTCGAGTGAGCCTAGACCAGGGTCCTGAGTTGACCGGTTGGTTGGTGAAGGAATGACGATAAAATGCCGGTTTCATCATTTATTGAAATAGTGCTCGATTGAGCATTGGGTGATAAAACCTAATTATGGAAAAGTGAGGGACCGACCAAGAGGGTGTGAAATCGGCCCTTGGTGGTCGTGGGACCAGCTGATGGTCGTTCGAGCAAACTCAAGTTGGTTGGAAAGAGTTTGGACCCAATATGAGCAATTGCGCAAATTAGGTCAAAATTGTGAAAACGTGTGGGGCCAGGCTCGTTGCAAGCTTTAGAGCCGCCCTTGGTCGGTCAAGGAGTATGCTCGTGTCACCATAATACCCATGTCTCGATCTGAGAGTTTCGGCATTTTTATGTGCATTTGAGCAATATCTTGGATTTTCGAAGAGTTCGATCTTTGTTGGAATTCTCGATTTTGCTCGAATGAGCAAGTATGCCGTTTGATCAATATTTTGTGAATATTAAAATAATAATATTTTAATATATTTTTCTTGAGTAACCTAGTCGGTCATGTGACCATGTTGACTTTTCATGGTTTGAGCAACATTTGAGAAAACATGGAGAAACCATGATTTTTGCTGAAGCCGGGAAGTTTCACAAGATGAGAGAAATAACAATTTATGAAAGATTAGGGATTTCAAGCTGTGGGACCGGCCACGGCTAGGGCATGGCCGGCCTAGCTAAGTTTCTGGTCATGACACCTTTTCCCTATTTTATATTATTATTTTTCATGAATCCACGAAAATATGGAAAAACCATGAAAATATGGAGAAACCATGAGTTTTGCTCAAACAGAGAAAGTTGTTAGAATGGAGGAGTCTTCATGAGTCATGAAAATAAGGAAAAATAATGGAGGAAGCATGGGACCGGCCACGGCTAAGGTACGACCGGCCGACCAAGGGCCCGGCCCATGGGCACTTCTCCATTATTTTAGTGTTATCATTTTCTCTCTCATATTTTGTGCAGGATTCGTCATTTGTCCATATTTTCGCATGCTCGTTCGTGCATTTGGGTGCTCGTTCGTGCATCATTATCGAGTACACTTGCACCATTTTATGGGGATTACTCAGTGGTAGTCCAGATGCCCGATTGTTGAGTATTTATTACTAATTTATGAAATTCGGTGGAGAATGATTCATGGCCCAGGTAATAAAAGTGAGTAGTTGTTTATTATTAATCCATAGGATCAGCCGTGGATTCGACCGTGAATTCAGAATAATAAAACGAGCATTACCATTCCATGGGATCGTAGATTCAACCACATAATCGGAGTAATAAGATTATTACCATTCCATGAGATCAGTAGTGGATTCGATCATGAAATCGGAGTAATGAGATAAAATAGATTATCTTCTAGGAATTCGGTGGTGAATGTCACGGTAGGGAGTGTCTACATTGCGAAGGGATATTATCCGATTAAGCGTCATACCCGTTCGAAAGGTGCATAGTGTTCTGAAGTCACTGAAGGCGTTATTGCTCTCAATCTTACGGAAAACCGCACTTTGGATCTATACACGGTCTCTCTACATTGTCGGGGAATAGTGAGTGTCACGGAAGCGTCTGAAAAGGCGTTATTGCTCTCAATCTTACGCAGAACCGCCCAATCGTTCTTCTATGTAGAGGCAAGTCTCTATGTAGTCGGGAACAACGAGTGTCGCGACGTCTTGAAGGCTTTTTCCCTCTCAACAAACAATTATGTATGGAGGAGGGCCTTAATCTTTCTTCTACATAGAGAGGCACGGTGAAATGCGTAGCATCGGCGCTCGAGAGATCATATTCATCATGGCTGAGAGGTACTCGATCGAGAGATCGTGAAATGGTTCTGATTGTAAAACAAGAATCGTCACATGCGTTTCTGAAGCGTTCGAAACATGCAGGTATCATGATTTTACGATTTTAGCCCTTACTTTGAAAATCCACCATCAACGAGTATGTTAATACACCTTTTGGTCATGATGTATCTCCGTGGAAATTTATAGGATCCCACTAATTTTTGTACCTTTGCCAATTTTTTTGACAAAAAGGGGGAGAATTAGTGTGTAATTCACACTACAAATACATATGGTTTACGAATCATTATGTAAGGGGAGTGGTTTTCATGTTGAGATATGTATTGACTAAAGGGGAGTGATGCATATCACCATAGTGGTATTATCAAAGTTGTGATACAATTGAACTTTGATGCTATGTAATAATACTATGACACTGTATAACAATGATTGAGAGCATTTTGTTTTCTCATTGTTATAGCTACGGATCTTCAACAACTGTGATACTGAACTTACAACCTTTAGGATCATGGAGTACTTGGAAGTGATGAAGATTTCGAGTTGCGTTGAAGATGCCATAGAGATCAAGCATGTGGATAAAAGCTCATTTTTTATCTTTTTTTTGTAATCCATATGTATTGATAGTTTTTTCACTAAAATTGACAAAGGGGGAGATTTTTAGAGCATTGCTCGGTCAAACTCGCATGCATTGCTATATCAAGCATGTTTGTCAATGTTAGTGATCAAAACTATAAGTCTTGATTTCTAGCCTATTTGTAGATGTCTCGGACTAGGACATAGATAGTGTAGTTGAGCTTAAATCTCTCGGCGTTCATCTCTTGAAAACGAAGAATTACTAAGGGGAGCTTGTGGAACTTCGCCGACAAAGGTATGTGGAGACTTGAACTTATCTATCACTTGGATAGTCTATTTCCTACTATCTCCTATATTGAGACATAAGTCGTGTTACGATATAGCTTTCTTTATACACATTTGAGATTTGATTTGAGTATATCTCGCTTACATATTTCTCGAAATATTTGTTGGTAAGCTTTCTCTTTGACCAAGTTCATCTTATATCATGATAAAATTATCGAGTAACATCTTACATGGTTTGTGTGATACAATCATTTGGTGTAAAACTTGGAAGGTTTCAATAATGATTATTTCAATATCTTGAAAATTGCTTTGATGCTAATAGTGTGTGAAAATGGCTATTGTCATTATAGAAGAATGTTTCAATGATTGAAATAAAGAGTTGATGATGTAACCATCTTTGGATATAAGCATATATAGTGAGTTCGCACATTAGTGTATAAGTCCATAAACCGGGAGCCAAGAGTATGCATATGTGTGTATACGAAATTGGTGAAGGAGACAGGTTAAGTATGTGTAACCGTACACATACTAGCGGAAGTTCTCAAACCGAGAATTTCTGCTGAGTTTGGGTTTTGTAAAACTCACAAACTAGTCACCTTAAGTATGCGTACATGTACGCATACTGGTGAAAGTTTTTGAACCGAAAATTTCTGCTAAGTTTGGAAACTTTACAAACTCAAAAACCGGTTGCTTAAGTACGCATACCAGTACACATACTTTAAGTTGGTTACTTTGTCAAATCGGTCAAGTCCATGAACTTAAACATTTAAATCGTAAGGAATGCAATCTTTGCAAACCGTGGCTATAATGTTCATGATTGATTCAAGTGAATCAAACCGATTTGATTTCAGTTGTGTTTTCTAAACAATTGAACAACTCTTAACTAGTTTCATTTGAGTCATTTGAACTAGTTATGGTTAAGATGAATAAGGTTGATATGAGAGTAATCATATGGCCAACCTCGGTTAACTATTTGTGAACCAACCTGGTGTCCACGTTTAGGTATGGCTACATAAATATAAATGAGGGTAAATTTCATTTGTGTGTAACAAGCTAAGTTCGATCTAACGGTTGAAAGATATTAGCTTGGTTGAATCAGGTTTTTCATGTAACGGTGAATACTGAATGCTTTGTTACCAAGGTAACTTGGATTGCAAACCCTGATTTGAAAACTATATAAAGGAGAAATCTAGCAACTGGGAAACCTATTCCACACACCTCTTGTGTGTTACTAGTTGCATAACTGGAGAGTCGATTCTCCTTTAACCTTAGGTTTCTTCTCGAGACCCCCCGTAGGTTAACGACTTGAAGACTTCATTGGTATTGTGAGCGGACCCAACTATTATCTTTGTAGTTGCGTGATCTGATCTTGTCTGTTTCTATTTTGTTGAGTGCAATTGAAATAATTGGCTCGAGATTTTATATCTCCGATAGGCAAGATAGAAAAGTAATCACAAACAAAATTCGTCTCATCGTTTGTGATTCCACTGATAACTTGTTTAGCTAGTCGATTAAGTTTATTGTGAGGTGATTGATAATACTAGGTTGTTCTTCGGGAATATAAGTCCAGGTTTATCAATTGGTTGATTTATCAAAAGACGGAACAAAAACTCTTGGGTATTTACACCTTGGAGACAGATTTATTCCATCCTATAGATTTTATTGTGAGACATGATTTGTCTACCAAGTCTTCGACTTTGGGTCGTACAACAACTCTTAGTTGTGGGTGAGATCGGCTAAGGGAATCAAGTGCGTAGTATCTCTTTGGGATCGGAGAGACGTAAGGAGCGCAAGCTGTACCTTAAATCGGTGTGAGATTGATTAGGGTTCAACTACGGTCGATCGAAGTTAATTGGTAGTAGGCTAGTGTCTATAACGGCTTAATACAGTGTGGTGTTCAATCTGGACTAGGTCCCGGGGTTTTCTGCATTTGCGGTTTCCTCGTTAACAAAATTCTGGTGTCTGTGTTATTTCTTTTCCGCATTATATTTTGTTATATAATTGAAAGATCGCAGGTTATGCGTTAAGATCAATCAATTAGAATATCCAACCTTTGGTTGTTGATTTTCATTGATTGACACTTGAACATTGGTCTTTGGTACAATTCAAGTAACTCCTCTTATATTCAATCGGGCTCATGATTTCTATTCTTACGATTGTGGATTGAATTTAGAGTTAGAGATATTAAACTCTTTGATATACTTTAATCTAGATTGAGTTTTTGTCTAGTTGATTCTCTAGAAAGTGTATTGGAGTAAGTCCTCTCCCAGTTGCCAAAGCGAATTGTTGGGTGTGGTTGTTAGACCCTAGCATTTTCGAGTTCGGTTGTTGTGTTTAGTTTTTGCATTTGTTTTTGTTGTTACCGTCGATCAAATAAAAAATAAAAAATTAAGAAGATGATTTTCTTACACTTCCACCATTTTATAATTAGTATTCCAAAAACATATGGGTGAGCCTTGGTGGAGTGCGTTAGTATTTTTTTTTGGTCCAACTTAAACGGACTTTCGTTATTATTTAAGAGATTTATTATTCGTAAATATTACTCCCTTCGTCCCAAATTAATTGAGCTAATTGGTCTTAAATTTTGTCCCACAAATAAATGAGCTATCTCATTAATCAAGGGAATATTTCTAAAATTACCATTTTAATTGATTATTGTTACTATAAGAAATATGTATAAATAGCCATATTTATATTTGTTACGTAGGTGTTTTAAAATGCTTTTCAACGGTATAAAGTTTACGAAAATCTGTGGCATAGTTTAAGATAAATCATTTCTAAGTTTTACTAGCTATTATCTATAAGGGTATAATTGTAAAAATACTTAAACATACTCCCTTTTCTCTTTGCCTTAATAATTGTGCAAACTATAAATAACTCAATTAATTTGGAACAGAAGGAGTATTCAGATTTTCTCTTTCCAAATTAAGTTTTTCTTCTCCTAGTTAAGTTCTTTTCCCATCTATCTCTTTAGGATTTTCCCATTCAGAACATAGGTTTTGAAGCCTAGCTTCTTTCTCCGAGGAATTTCCTTCGAATATAATTTCTAAGATATCCCGGGCATCTTTAGACTTAGTGCACGTAGTCACATGGTGCTGAAGATTTGGGGTAATGGCATGTAATGGCTTTGCAGCAAGAATCTCGTTAGGTTCATATCTACCAATATCCTTTACAATAGAGACACCGTTTATTGTAACCATTGGAGGATCATAGCCATTAACAACATAAACCCATGTTTGAAAATCACGCGCTTTAAGAAAGGCACGCATAACAATTTTTCACCATGAGTAATTTGAGCCATTTAAGACTGGTGGTACGTTTATAGAGATAACACCTCTGTCCATAGAGTCAAATCGCTACAAACACAGACTTGTAAGGCCTTAAACGTGTTTGCCTACTCTGATACCAATTGAAAAGGCGGGGGTATAATAACCACACCCAATACTTCGCTTAGAAATATGTATGGACTAAATCCAATATACTTTCAAGAGAATCAACTAGACACTCAGACTTATCTTAAGAAAAGTATATCTAAGAGTTATATCTCTATTTCTCAATTCAATCGGCAATCAAACAAATAGGAATTTGCGAGCCGATTGAATATAAGAAATAACTTCGACGGTATCAAAAACCAATATCAAGTGTCAATCAATTTTATCAACAACCAAAGGTTGGATTCACAATTGATTGAACTTCGCACAACCCGTGATATTTTAATTATATAAACAAATATAATGCAGAAAAGAAATAATACAGACCCCCGAAATTTTGTTAGCGAGGAACCGCAAATGCGAAAAACCCTAGGGACCTAGTTCAGATTTAAACACCACACTGTATTAAGCCTCTATAGACACTAGTCTACTCCAAGTTAACTTTGACTGGAATGTAGTTGAGCCCTAACCAATCTTACACCGATAAAGGTACGAGTCACGTTCCTTACGCCTCTAAAACCACGGGATTACTGCGCACTTGATTTCCTTAGCTGATCACACCCACAACTAAGAGTTGCAACGACCCAAAGTCAAAGACTTGATAAACCAATCGGTCTCACGAGAAAATTCTATTGAATAGATAAATTTGTCTCCCATGAGATATACCTATGAGTTTTGTTCCGTATTTTGATAAATCAAGGTGAACATGAAACAATTGATATATCAGACTTATATTCGAAGAACGTCCTAAAAGTATCAATCACCTCACAATAATGTTAATCGTATGATAGTGAAATAAGATATTGTGGAATCACACACTATGAGACGAAGATGTTTGTGACTACTTTTTATCTTGCCTATCGAGATTAAATCTCGAGCAATCTTAGAAGATAATACTCAATCACGATAGAAAACAACAAGATCGAACACGCAACTATAGAGAAAGTAGTTGGATCTGGATTCACAATCCCAATGAAGTCTTCAAGTCGTTAACCTACAAATGGTTTTGGAAAAACCTAAGGTTAAAGGAGAATCGACTCTGTCGCAACTAGTATCACACATGAGGTGTGGGGAGTAGGTTTCCAAGTTTCTAGAGTTCTCCGTTATATAGTCTTCAAATCGGGGTTTGCAATCAATGCTACCTTGGTAACAAAGCATTCAATATTCACCATTAGATGAAAACCTTATTAGACCCAATCTAATATGTTTCAACCGTTTGATCGAACTTAGTTTGTTACACACAAATGAGAAAGCGACTTCATTTAGATACGAGTAACCATACCTAAACCTGTGCACCTTTGTTGGCTCAATAATAGTTAACCGAAGTTAGCCATATGAACACTTTCATATCAACCATATTCAACTTAATCATAACTAGTTCAAATGACTCAAATGAAACTAGCTCTAGAGTTGTTCAATTGTTTATATTATCATAGAAGTATACAAGACACAATTGAAGCAAAATCGATTTTGATTCACTTGAATCAATTCATGAACATTATAACCACTGATTTGCAAAAGATTGCATTCCTTATTATATAAATGTATTAGTTCATGAACAAACCGATTTTAGAACATAACATACTCAAGTATGCAAACGGGTACGCATACCTAAGTGGCCTGACTAAGTTTGGGTTCGCCAGTATGCGAACGTGTGCGCATACTTCCAAACTCGGTTGAATTTCCGGGACTTGAACCTCACTTGAGTACACACTTAGGTATGCAAACTAAGTTTCGTACTTTCACTAACCAACTTGATGCATACGGGAATGCATACCATGGTTCCCGGACTTGGACTACATATATTAAAGTACACATACTATGCTTTATCCAATCATGGTTATTTGTTCTAAACTCCCATTTCAATCATTATATTGAAACATTCTTAGCGGTGACAATAGCTGTCTCACACAAAATATTAGCTTCAAAGCAATTTTCAAGTGATCGAATGATCAATACGAAATATTAAGTCTATATCAAATGATTGTCTCACATAAATCATGTAGGATGTTACAAAGGCGATTTTCACATGATCAACTTTTGACTTTTTTTTTCAAGAACATAAGATGAACTTGGTTAAAGCGAAAGCTTACCAATACATATTTCGAGAATTATGTAAGCGAGTTAAACTCATTTCGAAATATCAAATGTGCATAATTGAAGTCTATATAGCTATACGACTTTTGTCTCAAATATTAAATAGAGTAGATAGGATTTTGAGTGATAGATGAGTTCAAG